>OY735203.1:71992662-72607662 GCA_963457665.1 Thysanoteuthis rhombus | reverse complement strand
AGAGGAGTATGCAAGCAAAATTTCAAGTTTTTATTAGGAACAGTTAGGGCTGGGCAAAATCCAACTAAATAGATACATATAAATATCAGAACACATGAATATCCTAGACCCAACAACAGTGTTTAAACCAGTCTGTTGTTGGCACTCAGATTTTGGGAAATAGGTTGGGCTAAGGACTGACATTTTCTCAAACTGAGAACTTTACAGCACCTCCACATAAAAAATAAATGTATTTTGGTAGATTTGGAAAAAAAAAAAGAGAAGCAAGCTGTAATACTGAAGCAGAATAAACTTGATATTTGCCAAGTTTGACACAAGGCCACAGTAGTTGGGCACCCACTGAAAATCAAACTCATTACAGTAATAATGGTCAGCATCATAAGCTTTTTAACCAGTATTACACTGATTGTAAAAGTAAGAATTTCATGAAATTATTGAAATGTTCAGGGATTCCATAAAATCTCAAGGGACAATACAAAATTACTAGTTTCACAATCTTAGAGTAACAACTATATCTATGGATTAACTGTACTTTAAGAAAAACACTCTACATAAAGCTTTTACAACAGACTGGTCTCCAAATGTTCTTACAACAGACATATTTGGCCATGGTTGGTGGATTCATACATTTTATAAATTCACTTCTGCTGGTTGGAGTTCCTGTATTTAATTTGAAATAATTGGGGTGAAATAGTAGCAAGAGGCTTATTTGCTATTGGAAATTGAGTTTGTTTGTTTTGTCTTTCATGGACTTGTTAATACAGCTTTTATCTGTGGCACACCCAGTGCAACAGATAATTGACCTACTAAATAAGTATCTGAAGAGTTGCTTCATATTGAAAACTTCTGATTATATTATCTCCACCTCAAATACCAATACTTTTGGAAGTTCAAGAAAAAACATGATTCCATTTTTTTATAAAGATTTGTTACAAAATATTGAATATGTCATGTTATCTCTTAAAAGAAGAGTATTTATAATGTTCAATTATGACTTGAAGGCATGAAAGATCTAAACAAATCAATCAAATTCAAAATTAGAATTCTCTTGACTGAAAAATGGAAATTCCCGAGGCCAACAGAAGACCTTATCAAAAAAACAAAACCTAAAACTAACATAGTAGGTAAAAAGTTCCAGATGCATTTTATTTTACCGTCTATTTCAACATCTTCATACAACTTCTAAATTGACAGAATTTGAACCAAAAATTTGGAGGAAAAAAAAAAAAAAAAAAAAAAAGCAGCAAAATTGAAGAGTGAAAAGTTACAAATAAAAAAACAGGAATCTCTGATCAAAATTCAGTCAATTTTGAAGGCATATAAGTAATGTTAAAATAAACTCTTTGAAACGTATCTGGTACTTTCAGCATTTTCTAGAAGTTGGTGTCTGTGAGAATCTCAAGCTGTGCATTTTATTTGCAATGATAAAGGTATATACACACCCTGAACGCTATTGCCAATGTGAACTCGAAATTGTTTCAAGATAATTTTGGCACAACCAATCTCCCATGACTTATGAAACTGTCTTATGTTCTAATATGATACAAGTATGATTGAATTCTACGAAGTAGTGTATTTAGTAAAGATTTTATTCTTTACTTTGTAATTTGTTTTTATGTGATACACTGTCAAAATGAATAACAGTAATAACACCAATCAATTCACAGATTATTATTACTAGCTGAAAATACCTACTCTATGGGCAGTTATCCCCAGCGATATCAAGCCCTATGGTTGTAAAACCTTCAGTTAGGTAACGATGTCATGTTTTACAGCTGTGGGCTCCATATGAGATAAAACATTATATCATTACTTAACTCTAGGTTTTACGGCAATAGGCTTCATATACCTTGAGATAACTGCCCCAAAACGGCTATTTTTCCAGCTAGTTTAAATAAAACCACCATTTTTTTCTTTAAAAGTTTTATTTACTGCAGATAAATTGAATAGAATGACAAAATTAAATAAAAATTGTAGTTTTTATGAGTAACTTTTCGAGTATTTCAGCAGCCACAGTATTGCTTACAACTGCTTAAATGTAGTTTATTCTTTTTTTTTTATTTTAGAAAAAGTAATAATCAAGATTCAGTTCAAACTTTTTTGGAGGGTCCGTTGATTCATTGATAACAGACTTCATAATATTTGAATAACAAATAAGTAATTCTACGTGATTTATGAAGGTAAATAGAAGTTGAAATCATTATAATGGGTTTTGGTCAAGAATTGATTCAGTTTAACATACATTGGAGTCTTCTTGAAACAAAAAAAAACTTTATTTTATGAATATAAAACATAAAATTTAATCCATAACAAAATAAATGCAGTGAATGTAAGAAAAAAAACAAAAAACAATTTTGACTTGTTTAGTTTATTCAAGTAAACAAAAACCAATAACCGTTTTAAACTTTTGTACTTTGAAATTTACTTTTTGTTAAACCCTTAAAATATCTTCTTCTGCTTCCAAAATCATGAAATTCTTTGGAAATTAAAGTCTAAAACCATCTAGAGTGGAATACCTGAAGCCTACAACCATTTTTTTTTGTGGTAAAATGCAATTTCCAGAGAGAAATTGAGCTAATCTCCATCGCGTATAAGATTTCTAATAAGTATAATCATAATATATAATTCAGCATCACAGTCAATAATTGAACTACCGTAGTGGCAAAATTTTAAGTCACATAAAAAATTCCATTGAAGAATAAGTATGGTTAGAATAAATTCTATTTATGACATCACTAATGTTTTCCACTGGAAAACATTTAAGATAGAGTCAAAAACTTCTAGAAACATCCAGATTCTATGGAATAAAAACCATCATGGAACAAACACATACATAAAAAGGGATAGAAGCCATCACCACCATTGGGGGCTAAGGTTGTTCAATTCATAATTATATAATTATTATGTTATTGATATTTTAAGTAACTGATCTTTGATGTGCACATTAAACTTCTTTGTGCACTGGTTGCAAATTGTACAAACATCTCAGAGGGTACTAAGATTAATTTTTCAAACTCTTTACGTCAATTCTAGTGCATAAAAATAACGACTCAAATGTAAGTGAATTTATTAACAAAAATAATCTTCCCTATTTGGACCTCACCCTGGTCTAAATCCTGGATCCACCAAGGAGAGAAAAACACCCGAATCTTACGTTATAAGTGTTGCTGCTATTAGAAAACAAAAATCTTCTGTTTACCATCATTACATTCAGATAGTACACCTCAAGAAGGCCGTAGAATGAATCGGCCAAGATGTTGTGTTAATATTAATGACAGGAAAGAGTTCAATTATCTAAAAAACTTAGAGAAAATACTTGCCACTGAAACTAAGCTCTGCACGAATAAATTAAACTTAAAGTGATTAATTTTTCACAACTATTTACCTTCATTTCAATTGATATTGTTTTTTATTGCAACTGAATTCGATCTAAGCAGTTAATTTCTTTAATTGCTAGTGAAGGAAACCCAGCCAGAGTTAGTTGTGATAAAAAGCAAAAACAATTAGGATGAATGTTAATAGTCATAAAATATCATAAATAATGATTTACAATACTTAATCTAACATAGAAATAAAATAAAATTGGAATACAGATATTGAACTACCAATTAATAACTAACATTGTGCAGATGAGTTCAGGATAAAGGGTAGGTTTAAGGGTTTGGTCTCTTACTTGCCTCTGAGTTCCAGTAATTCAGTGGTAAAAATGGTTGGGCATTAACCTCTGGTATAGAGGATCGTGAGTTCAATTCTCACCAGGTACTTATTCTTTATTTGGATTCACCCTATCTATTTATTGAGTTTAGTTGTGATAAAAAGATTAAGATGAAGGTGAATGGTAGCAAAAAATTATCAATGATGATTTACAATAATTCAAGTGAAAAACATAAAATAAAATGGGAAAAACTTAAAATAGTAATTTACCTGGAATACTTTTGCTACATTTGTTCGTAAAGCTGATGATCGTGGTTTGGATTTGTTTTTAGATTTATTTTCTTCTGCGGATGCTGAGGCATCAGCACCACCATCAGCTGCATCCCCAGAATTAGTGGAGTCTGATTGAGGTGCCGGAGTTTTATCGATAATGCTTTCCCTACGAGTTACAGTAGTCTTCTTTTCTTTGAGACTTTCTTTCCGTATCAGTTCTTTTTTCTTAATGCTACCTTTCCGTCCAAGTCGGCCCCCGAACATTTCGAACTAATTTGTAATCCAACTGCTTAACAATCTTCTGTGAAAAAATATGTTGCTTAAATAAGATTAAACATGAACTTTTGAAACTGCATGTTCAGAGTTTCTTGATAAGTTATGTCCTTGTTATTCCTTAGAACTTGAGGGATGGAATAAAAGAAAAAAAAGGCTATTAGATATTGTTCCATATGGCGATTGTTTCTGGTCTCGGCAAACAACGTGTGTTTGGACCGTCAAACGTAGTGTCCTCATGAAAGTGATGGAAAGTTGACAACAGCTATAGACTAGAATAAAACTATGATTGTAGCCAACCAGATACAGCTGGACAACAGCCACAACAATACAAACTCGAAGATGGATCAATACTTTCTTCATTCAAACAACACGACAAGTAAATAAAAGACACAATGGGATAAATAAAGATTTGTTTGAGATCAAGAAGATTGCAAGGAGATAAATGGGCCATGTAGATGTTATTGATCCTCACTGGGTGCTCTAACTTAGAGGCCTTGAGTCAGACTAAGCTGCACATACACTGTAAATGCTGAAGCAGGATATGCTTGATATATACCAAGTTTAGCTTAGTTTGACACAAGGCCACAGGAGTGGGGGATCCAGTAAAGATCAAAGTCATTACAGTAGTAATGGTCAGCATCACAAGCTTATTAACCATTACTACAGTGATTGAGGTACTAGAAATGAAATCATTACCAGGCTAGAAATAAATAGATGGACTAACCCACCACTCCTTTATAGAGCAAAATCATGAAATTACTGAATATTTCACTGATTTAAAGAAATCCTTAGTTTAATAATCAGTTTAGTAATTGTTAACAAGCTTTTGATACTGACAATTAAAACTTACCGAGTGCCCCATTACCAAGGCCTTGTGTCAAACAGCTGTATATACACTGAGAATACTGAAGCGGAATATACTACATGTTTACCAAGTTGCGCTTAGATTGACAACGCCTCAGTTGAGGGGCACCCAGTGAGGTTCAAACTCATTACTGTAGTAATTGTCAGCATCACAAGTTTGTTAACCATTTCTAAACTGATTTTCAAACTAAGGATTTACAATGGTGACGAACAGCATCAAAAGCTTGTTAACATAACTGCCGATTGTGACTAGGGATTTCTTTTCAAAATCACTAGTTTCACAATCTTACTGTGACAAATCAAGATTGTAAAAAGAGGGGGGGGGATACCAGGTAAAACCAGGTCCCCTTCTCTGCTAAACTTTCAGCAAATCAAAAAAAAAGAAAGCCCAAGCTTCATATGGTTTGGTTACCCCTTGCACATACACCAACTATCTCTCCTCGGAAGAGGCCTGAATATACATTACTAGTTGTTAGTATAGGTAGTTTGAGTGGATGGCAGTCCAAGCAATCCCCCTATATGAAATGTACAATTCTCTGGTTTCATTATCTGAAACTTGAATCAATTAGTAACAAGCTGTTCATTTAGTGTTTCGCTCCAACTGTGTCCCAATAACAACTTGATGATACTGCCTTTCGAAATGAGCAATGAATCAAAATAGCATTCATCAAAAGCTGGTAGAAAGCTTTTTTTTTTCTTTTTTTTTTTTGAGGTGTGTGAGATATATATATATATATATATATATATATATATATAAAATGAATATATATTTCTATGTAAATATAAAGAATAGTCAAGAATAATGTTAACTTTTTGATCTTCGAATCACAAATAATATTATTTATGAATGTTAATATTTTATCAATGCATTGTATATTTATACTTTTTGAAGACTTTGTATAAGTGTTTAGAGTATATACTGTTACAAGGAAATGGAATGATTAATTTCAATCATATTTGAAAAATCTAGCCTCTTTTGGCCATTAAAAATAGCCGATTTGAAAGAGTTATTCCCAAGGTCCTCAAAACTTATTCCAAAGTTGTTTGGAGGCCTCAAATATTCTTAAGATGGACCTGATAGCTATGAATCTTTTTCTTATAAGTTTTATTCACAAAACACAATTTACCTTCCCACTAAAAGAAAGACATAAAATCAAGGTGGTGCCCATTCCGAAAGTGCATGTTCTGAAGGGGCTAGACTTTAGGGTCAATGGAGCAGTCATGTGAAATAATTTCTGTCCATCATACAAAACTACGGCTTCAAAGTATTTCAGTTACTTTTCTCCAGAGCTGCAAATTTAGATATTTCATATCTAAATTTAGACCAATAATTTTAGATAAAAGATCTATAATCTGGATTATTCAAATTTATTTTTATTGGATTCATTGAGCACTGCTCATCTAAAAAACTTCAAACTCTACACTGCATGGCCTTGTGCACCAACTGATATATCTGGTGAATGTCTACTTTGTAAAATGGTCAGTTGTCAAGTAATTGCAATGCATACATACACACATAGGTTTCTTTGGTTCAAATTAGATCAAGAGCAATTATTGTTAGTAGGAAATGATGGTGGAGGTGGTGGCACATTAGAATAACAAAAACAAAACTAAGACAGTACAACAAAAAACAAAAACTAACTCTTCCTAAAAAATCCTACAAAAAAGCACTCAAGAAAAATAAGGCAAACCCTCTCCTCCACCCATAAAACAGCTTTTTCAATTATATATGTAAAAGAATGTTTCTATTGACAAACTAGATCTGTATCTCAATTAGCATTCAGTTTCACAATTTTATAAATACTTCCTTGAACAATTTTCAAACCAGTCATTAGTCATGGAATAAACAGGTTTTCATAGGTATTTATTCTGTCTGACACAAGCGTGGAACACAAATGAATTCACTGCAGTAGTAATAATCAGCAAAATGAACTTGCTAAACACTACTCCATTAATAAGCATCTTAGTATACATCTTTGCCGTTGTCATCAATTTTTTTGATTTGTCTGTCAGTCACTGGGAAGAGGAAGGATGACATTTAAAAGCAGCAGTACAAAAGCAACTGAGAAGCAGTTGATACCCGTTCCTACTCCTCCTCCTCCAGCACTGCAATCTTCAACCCACCCAGTATAAACATTGGAAAAGGAGTAGGCAGAGAGATAATTTGGTTGAAAAGTAAAACTATTCATGTAATCACCAAAATCAGTTAAAAATCTAAATGGAGAAGCAACCTTTTGTTTTACGTCACCAGAAATCAAAGATCATTTTGATTTGGTGAAACTAATAACAGATGGATTGAAAGTATGAGTTGGACTACAACTGAAAAAAATAATTTAATATCAATTCAAGTATTTAATATTCACTATCTAATGATGAGAACCATCATTCTTGACAGGTTTTATAATAGTTCTATTAATATTTACTCAATTTAGCTTAGCCTAACAGATTAGCATTGGGTCTCCTAACAAGCTCCAAGTGTAAAGTAAGAATCAGATTCACTACAGTAATGAAAGCCTAGGAGACTAGCTTGCTAAATCCTACTCTATGGAGAGACGCACCAAAATATTTCCATAGATTTCCATTACCTGAAATGGAAAAATTTCCATTATTTTAGTCATTTTAGATATAGTTCATTATTTTTGGAGGTTTTTGAGCCCGTAACATCAATGGTGTCTCTCAGAAGTTAGACTAATGTTCAAGTATGAATTTGAATTGAGATAATGTTGCTCAAGTTGTTATAAACAACAGTGGCCAACGACCCACAAAGAATGGTTCAACAGCAATCATATCATGCCATCTTGAGGCAAGAGGAAAGGTCAAAAAGTTGGAAAAACACGTCCCGCATGAATCGAATGAAATGCTCCAACAGTACAGACACCACATCTCTCTGCAGACAGTGTTCAAGTTCAGAGATCTGGGATATACAGCATCCTCCATATTCACCTGACATTTCTCTGACAGATCATCATCTTTCCAGGCATTTTGAATTTTATATCCGTAATAAAAAATTCAATAATAGGGAAGCCCTAATTCATACTATACTGAATTTGTTGTTATCATCCATCTTGATTTCATTTGTAACAATCTGATAATGTCTAGGAGTGTAATTAGTAGGTTCACAGCTGCTAAGCCATACCTAATTCTGTCTTGAAATCAATGTCTTTTGGCAGCAATCAAATGGGAAATTGGAAAAAAAAAAAAAGTGATCAATAAATAAGTTACTTCTCTCACCTTTTGGAGGATCACAAAAAAATTCAAAATCTTCAAAATACAAAATATTTTTCTTTAAGACATAAAGATTAAATTTCCAGCCCTCTTGTTCCTTGCACGGCCTGTACATGTGAAACATAAATGGATAGATAGCCAGCCAGGTAGAGCAACTAAAGAAACCTGTTGACGATTTTGGTTGGCGGTTGACAGTCTCTAAAACTGGATTAACATGACCCTAATACATTTGATCCTAACCACTAACCTCCAGTGTGTGTAAAAACTTACATTACCTAATCAGGGATGGAAATGGTGGGGTACGATATATACTTACTTCTCGATCTCCAGGTTTTTTCGTTGGTTCAATGTCTACTAATGGAGACATTACCATATTCCTCATTCTCAAAACCAAGCCTTACCATTTACCTAGTTCCCAAAACCATTTTCCATCACTGTACTTTATTCTTGAGGTATCAACAATATAATAATGGCAATGATGATCAAGAAATTCAAAGTCTTTGATTAATTGCTTCGATTGGAGAAGTAATTATTCCTGGCCATTATTGTATATGAGACACCCAAAAGACAAAAACATGTTAATTCTTGGAGAAAACTATTTTCATTAAATCAAAAATTTTCCATATTCTGCAGAACCAAAAACATGATGGGATACATTTGTCCCATTGGATATTTATTCAAGGACAGATGAAGAGCATGGAATTAGATCACTTCTCCTGCATATCTTTCCTATACAGTCATATAATAGGAACTAATTTCTGCATGGGCTTCCAACTATAACATCATAGTCCATTATTTACTTCATTTTTTGGAGACACATGTCCCAGTGGACTCCTGAAAGACATGTACAGTACATATACAAGGTCTATCCATAAAGGAAACTATCTTTCAAAATGGCACAAGAATGAGGCATTCCAGAGAGCTCATGACTAAAACATCATGTAGCAATGAGCTTCATCTTTTTCATAAAAAACTGCATCAAGCTACATTCATTGGTTTTTGAGCTACTCATGCAAGAGTGATTGTGTGTTTAGTGTGCTTGACTCTTGTTTTCCTCCAAGTAGAAAAATTAGGCATTGTCAAGAGCAACATGTTTATGTGAAATTTTATTTTACAGAGAGAAAGTACTTCTTTGGAGACACTTCTATTGCAAAATTAGAAGTGGGTCTCAAAGGTGTTTCTTCATTTGAAACAAGATTTGCCGTTTTGAAAGGTCGGTTTCTTTGAGGACAGACCTTTTATATCAAGCAGTGATAGATGAAGAAGATATGAACTCCATTTCTTCCAGTATGAATGTCTCCAATCCATTACAAACATCTACTAGTTCCTTCTCCAACCAGAAACTAACATACTGAAAGAAGCTACTCCAGCTTATATCTGATTGGCTTACAGAGCTTTACGAATTTCATATAAATTAGACATTAGCCCAGCATTACATATTCACACTTTCCCCCTTTTAAGCAAAACCAAATGTCAACAACTTTGAAAGCTACAAATGATTTCAATATAGTATTTTTTCCCCAAGCCAAACTAAACATTGAAGTACTTAATTGTCTAAAATCAAATTCTAAACAACTTTACATCATCTCTTAATTATTCAATTAGACATTCTTAATATGTCTACCCCCAGGAAAAGATGCACTCATGGGCGTTTCTATAAGTTTCATTTTGTGGTAGGATATGATTAATAGCATAGTATCAGAAGGTTCCCACAGATAAAATTAGGTGTGTGATTACTACTACTTAGAAGGAAGTGTGGATGCATCATTCAGTTAAGTGGGTGGAGAAGGCTTGTAAGTAAAAGACAAATCACAGAGGAATAAACAACAAAGTTTTCTCATGTAAAAATGCTACTCTATTGATTGATGTATATGAATTATAAACTTCTGAGAGAATTGATTTTGTATTGTATGGTGAATGTTAAATCTTATCAAGGTGTAAAGTAAAAGTCTTTAATCAAGATACTTAGCTTGTAATTGAGCTGTTGCCTTGTTATATATACCGTTGTCTGTCAAGGAGGTTTTGCTTGGATTGTCTTGTTATCTCTTGGTTTCCTCTGAATGAATAGGGGGTTTTGTTTTCTTAGAACTGAAGACCTTTTTTCGGGGAATTCTCACCATTTATGGTATAAGGGGATAATTTCCAGAAAAAAATTTTCAGTAAATTTTCAAGTGTTTTCTGTTTCTAAATTAAGTTATTGTCTTTCCAGGTGAATAAAGAAATGAGAGAAGGAGAGTGAGAGAGAAAAGAAAAGTATCTATTTGTAGTATGTTCAACTAAGATATCTAATTTAGTTACACTCTTATTTTGATAAAATCTTATATATATATATATATATATATATATATAATTCATTATATTTGGATCACTACACACTTTACACACATTTAATATCCAACATATCTTTACACTTCAAATAAGCATCTCTTTTCAAAAAAAATTATGACTTCTAAAGTACCTTTTATTTGCTTCTTTGTGAAAACTCCAATAACAGAGCCATTAAAAATGACATTTCAATTTCTCCTTGAATAACTATAATAACTCTGCTACTTAACCTTTCTGTCAAAGAACATCTGCAACATGTGTCTCCAAGTTTCCTAAAATCAACTATTCTATTTTTTACCCCTTTTTTTTATATAAAAGGAGCAAATAAAGGAGAAAATTCCTGTTACTTTTATCATCAGAGAAAGAAAACTTAAATCAAATTTAGTAGTTAGAATGAAAATGAAAAATGATAACTCTTTGTTCACAGGTTGTTTCAGTAAAGTCAAGGATACTATAAATCTATATTAACTGGTGATAGATATATCCCAGAGTTTTGAAAGGGTTAAGTGTCTATTTGAAACTAAGTGATCAGAATTATTTCTTTTCTTTACTTTTCACCCTTCACAGGAAGCAAGTGTATGACATTTTATAAGAGAGAAACTATGAACTAAAACTGTCAAAATAGGTTTCTTCAGTTTCTGAGTTGATCTGGCTGGCTATATATATATGAATACAGGTTCAATGTAGGTTTATTCTAAATTGGTCCCCTAGTTTGTGTCCGGCAGCATTCATGCTGGTTTTAGAAAAATCAAGACCTCTCAAGTGATCATTAGTTTTTGCAAGTTTTTAATTGATCACCCCCACACGCCATGCTGCCAAAAGACATTGGTCACATGATGTTTCAATTGAGTGTTCTGATTATATAAAAGTAATTTCATGACAATTTACGTAGAAAAAGAAAAAAGAAAATCCTACGCAATGATAGTAGTATGAAAGGATAGTTTCCAAAAATATAATTAACTTGCCATCAGTCAATAACTGAACAACCGTAGAGTCAAAATTTGAAGACATGATAAAAATTCCATCAAATAATAAATATGGTCAGAAAAGATTCAATTTATGATTTCACTGGCATTTTCCACTGAGAAACATCTTCGATAGTGTAATAAAAAAACCCGAAAAACAAAGAAATTAAATTAAAAAAAAGTCTAGAAATATCTAGATTTGAGAATCTAGATGCTATTTCCACTGGAAAATATCAAAAATTGAATAAAATGAAGAATCTAAATGTTTTTAATAAGCCTGTCAAAATTAGGCACCAATTGGTCAAAAAGTTTGAAGAAAAAAAACAAAAAACAACAACAAATAAATCATTTTTACAAAGGTTGTAGTGGAGTACTGATGTCAACTTTCAAGTCTGTAGACAAAACTGTACAGCCAGGAGCACTAAAACACAAATAGACACATGCATATATAAAAAGGGAAGAACCCTTTGACACTGGTAGTTCAATATATCTATATCTGTCAGTTATGCATGTAACAGAGCTAATCATCTATAAAATTATTTGATAAAAAAAATAATTAAATAGAATTATCATTATTATTGTTATTATTATTGTTGTTATTATTGTTGTTATTATTATTGTTGTTATTATTGTTATTATTATTGTTGTTGTTATTGTTATTATTGTTGTTATTGTTATTGTTGTTGTTATTATTATTATTGTTATTGTTATTATTGTTGTTGTTATTATTGTTGTTGTTATTGTTATTATTGTTGTTGTTATTGTTATTATTATTGTTGTTATTGTTATTATTATTGTTGTTATTGTTATTGTTATTATTGTTATTATTATTGTTGTTATTATTGTTGTTATTGTTATTGTTGTTATTGTTATTGTTGTTATTATCATTGTTATTGTTGTTATTGTTATTGTTGTTATTATCGTTGTTGTTATTGTTGTTATTGTTGTTATTATTATTATCGTTGTTGTTATTGTTATTATCGTTGTTGTTATTGTTGTTGTTATCGTTGTTGTTATTGTTGTTATTGTTGTTATCGTTGTTGTTATTGTTGTTATTATCGTTGTTTTTATTGTTATTATCGTTGTTGTTATTATTGTTATTATCGTTGTTGTTATTATTGTTATTATCGTTGTTGTTATTGTTGTTATTATCGTTGTTGTTATTGTTGTTATTATCGTTGTTGTTATTGTTATCGTTGTTATTATTGTTATTATCGTTGTTGTCATTATTGTTATTATCGTTGTTATTATTGTTATTATCGTTGTTGTTATTCTTATCGTTGTTATTGTTAATATCATTGTTATTATTGTTGTTATTGTTATTATCATTGTTATTATTGTTATAGTATTATCATTGTTATTATTATTATACTGTTGTTATTATTGTTATACTATTATCATTGTTGTTATTATTGTTATACTATTATCATTGTTGTTTTTATCCTTGTCATTGTTATTTTATCATTGTTGTTATTACTGTTATTGTTGCTATTATTGTTATTATTGTTGTTATTATTATTATAGTTATTGCTTTTGTTATTTTTATTATTGTTATCATTATAGTTGTTATTGTTATCATTATTATTGTTTTATTATTGATGTTATTATCATTAGTGATATTATTATTATTGATGATGAACACACACACATATATATATATATATATATATATATATATATATATATATATATATATAATTCAACTATAAAAATCCTCCAAAACAGTCACATGGTAAACAACTGATGATACCAACAAGAGACAATTTATACAATTTACAATAACAGCAAAATATAAGGGAAAAAAAGCAGTCTTGAAGATTACATAAATTGCATTGATAGATATTAGGAAATGGGCAACTGAATTAACACAAAAAAATTTTTTAAAGAATTTTTTTAATGTTTAAAGCTGTAAAGCTTTCCACACACACAGCATCTCTATATATATATCTATCAATCTATCTATCTCATATATATATATATATATATATATATATATATATATATATATATATATATATTTTATATATATATATATAACAGCACCAGATTTAGGCTTTGACCAAAAAAAAAAAAAAATTAATTTCAGATGGTGCCTGGTGATGTACTCAAATTTGTAACCCCCCAAAATGTGACCAGGAGCGCTGAGAGACATGCATGCACTGTAGCCCGCAGGTAGATTGCAAGTCTCTGGTTAGGTAAGCTGAGGTTCAATCCTCTTCCAGGTCATACCAAAGACCATAAAAATGAAACTTAATGCCTCTCTGCTAAGCACTCAGCAAAAGGACAAGGATTAACGAACCTTGCCCCAAAGGCCAAGGGGGTACAACCAAGTTCTTGTAAGATCACTGAAGTTAAACATGTCAGGCCAGGTCATTACCATTGGGGAATACCAGGAGCTATAAGCAAAATGAAGCTTTGACAGGCTTGGTAAGGTGGTATTGGTCTTCCTAATAACTGCTCATGTATAGCAAACCCTGCACCAACCTTGATGAGGGTATAAGCGGAGAACGATGATAAATACATGACATGCAAAGAGAAAGTGTCTTATGCAGTCTTTTGAACAAAGTGACTTACAGTTCTTCTCTGAATTCCCTTTGACAAGGTGCTTTAATCATTGTATGTGTTTTAGTTGGAAAATCAACAACAGAAATGAGGAAAACAGTCAGACTAAACTATATACAATGGAAGTAAATTACTGTTTAGATTATGGTATATCTTGTAAGTTACTATAATCTGTTGTCTTCTGAGTGATATTACTAAGGCTCAAAAGAGACTTTTTTCATTTTTCACTACTATCTGAATATATTGTCTATAGTTTTTAGAAAGGTCATTAACATTTAGAGAGCTTTTCAGATGATTGAACTCTATTTATGTTGTTAAGACAATGTCTTGGCTGATGTATTCAACAACTCCCTTCAAGTGTACTGTTTGAATGTGATGGTGGTAAAAAGAAATTTTCCTGTAGTAGCAACTTTGGATTCAGGTGATATCTTTCTCTTTCCTTGTTAGACCTGAATCTTTATACCTTGTCCCTGTTGAGTAGTGGAAACCACACTGGGTTTTTACTTAGCACTTGTTCAACTTGAACATTCAGTAGATATGTTGGTGTGAGTTGTCTCTTTTTCTCAATTTCTAACAATTAAAGAAGGCCATAAAATGGATCATCTGAAACTGTTAACAATAGAAATAACAAGGAGTACAATTGTCCAAGAAACTCTCTGAATAAAGTTAAATATGTAGACATATTTGGGACAAAGTATTTCCAGCCTCAAACTAACGGAACAATACCTTTCAGCGGTTCAACTCAACTTGAATCTTGTGACTTGTCTGCAGAACTGGTTAACAATGGAAAATGCAAAACTTTACAGAACATCAGAAGGAGAGGCTTATGACAACCTTGACTCTTTAATTCATAAGAGAAATTTGAATGAGAATTTTAAGGGAAATAAATACTGATAAAAGTTACTTCCCTTTAACCATAAGATATTTTTCAAAAAGTTTTTGAAAATTCTACTCACTGAAGAGTCTTGGCCGTTGTACTCGATGGCCTTCATCAGGTATCATCTGGTAGGTGTGGGGAAGTAACGAACCAAACCCTTTATTTAACCAAGGGGGGTATATTGACCGCACTCCCCTCTTAGCATTAGTGGTATTATTATTGTCTCACACTGGGATTGAACCTAGAACCATCAGATTACTTGCAGTAATTTTGTCTGATTCTGTAACCACTATGCTACGCGTGCATTTTACTTTAGAAATTACTTTCATGTGCTTTGATTTGTTTATTTGTTATGCCTGAGGAAACCGATTTTCGAAATTCAGTAAAACTGCCACAATTTGAACTAATGCCGACCTTAGCAGCCTGACAATTCATCAATAAGCCCTAGGTACACAGATGTCTTAAAACTTTCAAGGTCATTTACGTTTTTCCTCCGAGAACCTGAAGTCTTCAAAAGAAATAGTACAGATATATTGTAGCTAACTTGTCACAATATTCTGGAAATCGATACAAATTGAAAAACAAAACAAAACAAAAAATAAACAACCTAAAAAACACCCCCCAAAACTGGTTAATTCAGCTCAGTCAGTAGGACAAACCCCTGGCAATCAGTTGGTCATAGGTTCAAATCATGCTACTGGGTGTGAATTTATACATATTGGTTTATATCCTTAATTTCGGTCGATTTAGATGTTAAAGCAAGAAATTAGAAAAAAAAAAAAGAAAAAAAAAAGAAAAAAAAAGAAAAAAAAGAAAAAAAAAAAGAAAAAAAAGAAAAAAAAAAGAAAAAAAAGAAAAAAAAAAGAAAAAAAAAGGAAAATAAAAGAAAAAGAAAAGGGAATTTGCATTGAAACTTCTTTATAAAGATACAGGTCAGAGGGTTGTGAGAGGAAGCAAGGGCTATTTGAAACCCCCACCCCAAAGGTTAAAACTTTTGTTTACTTGCATCTCCACTGACGTTATACAATAACAAGGATATATTCGTACATACATAATTTGCATATATAATAATTCATTATTCAGGATTACCCATCAAAAATCTACTCAAATATAGCAGCCCCCCCCCTCCCAAGAAGCCAATCCCATCTCTCCCTGACCCCAGGCTATACCACTGAGATAGATTTTGCTTTAATTTCACGTTGAGTGTTGCACTATGTATGGAAATAAAATACAAAGTTTTACCAGGGGAGGGAGGCAATCATTTCAAGTATCATAAACCAAACGTAACGAGAATTTTGTTATCAATGCATCAAATCCTGGAAGGTTGGGGGTTTATTTTAAAGGAGACGGTGGAAACTAGGTATGAGGATTAGTAATTATTTTATCGTGGTTAAATCAACAGAATTTTGGTGGTATCACCTATGTTGATGATGAAAACCATACCAGATAAATTAGAGTCTTATCTGAAATAAGAGAAAGATTTGTTAACAAAACTACTTACTGTGTTATGTTGTGCCTGTGACATATTGTGAAATGAAATATCAACACTCGAGCAAGTAAAGATTCATATTAAACATTGTATCCTTAAGGTAATGATATCGATTCCAGGCAATGTAAGTAAAATATAAGATATCCATCTGGCACAGAAAAATGTCTGGTGATAACAGGTGTTTAATCAAAAAGATCAATGCTGATCTCAGGGTTTATGTAGGTGTAAGAAAGAAACAGAAGAAAAATTATTTGGGTGTGTTTATTTAGATCTATAGACCATTTTAGGTCTAATTCTCGAGTTGACTGTTTTTCTACCATAACAACCACACTCACAAAATTTAGGGAAGTAAACTCTTTATTATTTGACTGTCCCATCAAATTGAATCCAACTTATGTATTCCCCCACAATTTGAAATTACAACCAACCGATTGGTTGGTGGTTCTCTTAAGGACCGAGCTAAACTTACAAGCCTTACATATCTATGATGAATTTATGTTAGAAATAAATGAGGATCTATTACATTCTAATAAATGAATAGAATCATAAAAACATTTCATTAACACGATTTGAAATCATACGCCATACATAGCTGGCTCTCTTACTGACTGAGCTAAACCGTGAAAAGTTATCTCATAGCTACTCAACGGGCTTATCTTATTCAGAAAAATAAATACATTTATACTAAAAATTAGCAGCTACTACTACTACATCTCCTTCATCATCATCATAATAACAATAATGATGATAATGATAATGATAATAATATATAGCACTGAAGCTACAGAAATCATCTTGAGTTGAAGAAGGGGTGGAGTCTGACCCTGCAGCAGTCAGACTTGTTTTCAAAAAAAAGAAACTCATTCATTAGTCGTTGGCTGCTAGGCCAATCAGAGGTTTCAGGGTAGGAGGAGGTAGCGTCTTTGGCTCGTGTTATTGAGCATTGAGTGGAGATCAGTCTCTTCCTAAGAGAATTAATGGGATTGCCATGAGAGGCCATCCAGATGATCCCCAGCAGCACCTAGTATTCCCAGTTGGTCATCCATCTGGACACTGATCAAATTCAATGTTGCTGAACTCTAGTAATCATTTCACTAACTTTTTTCAATTAAATCATGCTATTAAAAGTTATTTAATCTTATGAACAGCTTTCAATCTTCAGGAAAAATGTTCCCTGAACAGGTCTGGTTAGTCACTCAATAGAAACGGTCATGTTACAAATATCTTTTGGCAGCATACTGTGTTGGGGATGAACAATTAAAAAAATCATGAAAAGCAGTGATCAATGAATAAGTTACTTCTCATGCATTTTGTTGGGCAGTGATGACTATAAAAGTCTGAAAAAAAACCCTAAAAACAAACAAACAAACAAAAAAACAGCAAATAAATGGACACAAACTGAGCCCCACCTTTTAAGTATTCAGATGGGGATTCAATAAGAAAAAGACAAAAAAAAAAGAAAAGGTTTTAGATTTAACAAAGAGTAAATGTTTAAATTTTCAGCCCTTTAGTTCAATTGGAATGGCCTGTATGTATTATACATAGGTTTCTTCAGTTTTAAAGTTGGTCTAGCTGGCTACGTTGATAGTTTTGGTGACTTTTGGATGACGCTTTCTAATAGCAATTCAAATTGAAAAATAGCTTCATCGGCATTGGTATATCGAGCCATTTCCCGACAAGGGACATAACTCCTCCACTCCTTATATCATTGTTCTATCATTTCCCTGCCTTATTCACTCAACTTCAAGTCTAGCATAATTGGGTATATCAGAATTTGTTGCCTCACCATGGAGTAAAGGTTAGTTTGTCTAGTAAACTGGTTCTCAGAGTCACGTGTCACATTTCTCCCCATGCGATCCAAGGTTTTTTTTTTAATTCCTCCCCCATTTTGAATTGTCAGCTGGTAATTTTTTTCAACATCATACATTCTTCTCCTTAATGACCCCCACCCCCATCCCAAGAGTCTTCCGTTTAGAAATCGCTGATACAGTAGATCATTTCATCAGAGTACCCGTGGTGGGCACTGCTAACAAAGATGCTGTTAGAACTACACAAGGGCTTATTTCATTCTAATGAATGAATACATTATTAGAAATTAACATTTCACAACTGTGATTTGAAATCATGACATCATAAGTAGCTGGCTCTCCTACCAATTGAGCCAAATTGACAAATCTTAAATATCTACAAAATTTTATCTGATATATAGAGCTTTCCAAAAACATACAGAATGCCAATACCAGATGATCAAGGTGTAAATAAATAATTAAATGAACAAATGAAATTAAATATTAGTTTACATTCAACAGAGTATACTTGAAGCTCTATGTCTAAGCTACAACTTATTGAAATTTCAGCTCTCTGAGTCTGTTTTCAAGGGTTTTAGAGCAAAAAGAATGACCCAAAGCTTAATTCATGAAACAAAAGTTAGCGCTTTGCAGTTATCATTGCTTCAGCTGAATCTCTATCAGTTTAGCATTTTTGTTAGCTATGCCCTCCCCCATCAGTAACAAGTTTGATCTTCACCAATGACTCTACATTCGGGGCCTTGTTCTAGACCAAGTTAAGCTTAGTAGATATTTGGGGATAATCCATCATTGAAATATGGTTAGTAGTTATGATCTGCTAGACGAGCTAGCAGAGTAGTAAGTTCAATTCTCTCTAGGTGCACCATATTTGTGGCCTTGTGCCAAAACTAAGATAAGCTTAGTAAATAACAATATAGACAGAATTTATCCAATGTTTGAGTAGAGTGATGGGTAATTACTTCATTATTACTACAATAAAATTGAGTTTTCCATAGTTATATATCCCTCCCTAATATTTGGTATCTTTCAAAAAAAAAAAAAAGAAGAAAAAAAAGAAAAAGAAAAAAAAGAAAAAGAAAAAAAAAAAAGAAGAAAAAAAAGAAAAAGAAGAAAAAAAAGAAAAAGAAAAAAAAAGAAAAAGAAAAAAAAAGAAAAAGAAAAAGAAAAAGAAGAAAAAGAAAAAAAAAGAAAAAGAAAAAAAAGAAGAAAAAAAAGAAAAGAAAAAAAGAAAAAGAAAAAAAGAAAAAGAAAAAAAGAAAAAGAAAAAAAGAAAAAGAAAAAAAGAAAAAGAAAAAAAGAAAAAAAGAAAAAGAAAAAAAGAAAAAGAAAAAAGAAAAAGAAAAAAAAAAGAAAAAAAAAGAAAAAAAAAAAGAAAAAAAAGAAAAGAAAAAAAAGAAAAGAAAAAAAAGAAAAAGAAAAAAAAAAGAAAAAGAAGAAAAAAAAAGAAAAAGAAGAAAAAAAAAGAAAAAGAAGAAAAAAAAAGAAAAAGAAGAAAAAAAAAGAAAAAGAAGAAAAAAAAGAAAAAGAAGAAAAAAAAGAAAAAAGAAGAAAAAAAGAAGAAAAAAAAATTTCATGGAACCTTGTAGTCAAAAAAAGATAATGGTATGGTACAATTGTTTTATGCAACCCCAACTTAATATAATATGTATATAAAAATATGGAATTATTGTTTGCTGGTAGCAGGGTTGCCGCTAGGATATATTCCTGATATATCGTTTGTTCCCCTGCCCCTAAAATATGTTCTCTGGCATAGATGGACATTTTAGCTAGTTAATTATAATCATAGATAAAGTTATCAATTGGTTATCGTTATCAAAATCAGTAAGTCTTAAACTTTTTTTGAAGTGATGACAATAAGTGGCTTCCTCTGTTTTCCTTGTGCTAAATGGCATCAGTTATTGTTACCTGAATGACCATGTCCCCAAGTGATCATAATAAGCAACTTCCCCTGTTAGAAATTGTCAACATGGGTTTCTTCAGTTTTCAAGTTAGTCTGGATGGTAATGTATGTATGTATGCATCATGTATACAGGCCTCATGGATGAAGCTCGAGGGCTAAAAATCTGAACATTACTTTTGAATCCCCCCTCCAATAGGTTTTTAGTGGGGTGTTCGATTTGCAATGCGAGTTTATGCTAAATTGATCCCTTAGTTTGTGACTGGCAGCATTCACTTACTTTTAGAAAATTGAGACTTTTTAAATGATTACAGCACAACAAAAGGCAAGAGAAGTAACTTATTCATTGATCATCCCTTTTTGCAACTGATCACCCCCAACAAGCCATGTTGCAAAAAGACGTTGGTCACATGACTGTTTCTATTAAGTGACTAACCAGACCTGTAATTGATTATAATTTTTTCCCAGGCAAAGAGAATAAAGTGCCAATAGAAAGCAGGGAGTATCGATTTTTTTCCATTACAGCCATAAAAATTGAGCCTGAAGAGCAGACCATAAATGCACAAGTTCTCTCCCTTGCACTTTCAAACACATATACATATGAGGAGTGGGAGGAAACGCCCAGTAGGAGTTTTTCGATACGTCAATCAGTCAGTCAGTGAAGTCACATCAATTGGTACTCAGATATTAATGCATCTAAAAAGCTCCATATGCCAGACTGGAGGAGGATATAATTATTTGGTTTTACTTACTTATCTAGGGTTTTAAAAATGATAGCTATAAAATGGTAATTTTTACTGATAAAAAGATAAATAAAATATCGATACTTGTTATCATATAAAAATGATATTTTTTGTGACCAAAATTCAATGTTTGCATAAAAAAAAAAGAAAAGAAAAAGAAATACAGAGAACTTGGAAATGCTAGTTGACACATTACATAGAATCACTCTTTTTCACTCATGTCTTAAATTCAAACATCTTAAATTCCAAGTCTGATTAATCGTGGTAATAAACTCACAAACAAAGTTTGACATTAAGTAAATAAGCCTGGCAGCTGTAGAGCCAAACTCCACCCCTACTTCTATTCCAACTGAAGATAATTACTGCAACTTCCATGTTTTACACAAAAATAAAAATATCATAAAAATGTATTTTTGTACTATTTCAATCAGTAAGAGCTAGCTACCATTCACTTGGTTGTGATTTCAAATCATGGTAGAGGAATATCAATTTTTACTCCCTTAAATTTAGTGAAGATTGTTATTGTTATGGTAGAAAAACAAAGACAACCAGTTTTGGACTGGAGTTTGGCCATAAATATTCATGGGATTTTTTTCATTAGTCCCCATCCACAGTAAATGATCACAACAAATACAGAGCACCATTTTTTTGTTTGCTAAATAAATGTAAAAAAAAAAAAAAAAAAAATGTTTAAAGCCCCTAATACAAACCGACCTTTGCCCTGACCAACTCGAAAATGTAAACATGGCCTCAATCCACTCTGGAATTCACTGTGAGTGTGTAAAGGTATTTTTTTCTTCCAACTAACTTGATGCTATATTCTTGCAATTATAACCAAAATTAAACCTTTAAATAATTATTCATTGCAATATGTTCCCAAAGTGCATAAAAAAAAGCATGATAGTCCCTAATAGTAGAACTTAGAGAGTGAGGGAGCTTAGGAAAAGGACTATAATTTATACATATAAAAAAAAATCATGTCATCAGGTTTGCTGGTTTATTTGTCTGTTCAGCAGAAGCAGTCACAAAGGAAAGATAAGTTTTATACTCCCCTCCTCTCTTTAAAGTTGATTAGAAGGAGAAAGACAGTTATATGATTGAATTATGGGCATCAGTCAGATTTTGACTGACTATAAGTTTGAAGAGAATGAGACTGAATGTGGGCAGCAGCAGTGATTGTTTCACCGAGCCCCCCCCCCCAATAATATCATCACTCCGATTGGGTTTCGTTTGAACTATTTTGAATTTCTTTCTTTTAGGCAATAACTGAGTTACAATGCTGTACAAAAGAGACAAAAATTTTATAATTCCTTTTTGGAAACAATATCTTGATAATCAAGCCCCTGAAAAGAATATACATATTTTTAAAAATGATGTTTAAAAACAGAAATATTCTGAAATAATAATCTATCTATAGGGTACTATGCTACCTTAAAATCATCTGGAATTTTAAATGCATGGATGTCATTATACTTTAAGGTCCTTCGAATTCCTCAATCATTAACTTATCCCAAGGACATTTTTATTTACTTACCTATTAAGACCCACACCTGTGCATTTAAATTTCCAAATGATTATTATAAAATAGCATAATAATCATTAAAAAAATGACTGGATTTTCATGTAATCTATGGATAAATTAATATTTTTGAATATTTTTGATAATCTAAGATTTTTACTTCAATTCAATTCACAAAAGATTTCCAATTTTCAAATCTTATTCATTGGAAAATTCCACAGCAGTTACAAGTGGACTATGAACTTAAGAGTTGAAATAGAAAACAAATATATTTTCAAAAGATCAGAATCAGTAATTTTTAAAATTTAAAAAGATAATCATATAAGGAAATTGTAACTGCTGGGTGATAGATGAAAAATGGTAAAATATTTCCATACATTCTCTTTTATAACCTTATGACCCAGTTTTCTTTGTCTCAATGGAATCAGTAGCACAGTAGAGGGTATAACTAAATAACGAGCTGAAAGTGTTATTAAAAAAGTTTTGTTCATTGACTACTGAAATGTTTTTTCTCCTCCATTTCATTTTTACAGTTGGTTTACTGTCATAAATCAAACGTATTCCTCAGTGGGGATAGAAGAGAAGGAGAGTTATGTCATCTGTCATCATATGGGCTTAAAGTGCATTAAAATAACACTCAACCTGAAATATCCAGCTCTTGGGTTCAAAGGAGAATTCTATTTTTATTCTCAGTTCCCTGGATGAAAATACGAGGCTGGCTGCTTAGGGAGCAAACTCTGCTTTGACAGAGGCTTATAAGCTTTTAAAAGATTTCAATTTTGTAAAAACATTTCTCCTTCAACTGAAAAAAGATCTTTAAATTTGGCCATGGAAGGGAACTTAATAAAATAGTATCTAGATATTTTTCTAGATAAATGGTGTAAAAATCTAGATAATTCTAGATATAATTTGAGGCAATATGAATATTAACTGAAAACTAGCATTCATAGCTTCTCATATTTTCTTTACATGTTTCTTCCTCTATCTTCTCTCCTATTGTTGATTGATGACAGGAATAGAATCTCTCTTTCTCCTCCTCTCTCTCTATGCATCATTTTGAACTTTTCACATTTTAGTCTTAACCAGAAGTCTGAAATTGTCATAAGGTGAGGACAATAAAAACAAAGCTCAGTCGGGGTTTGACAAAAATGTTGGGGTCCACTACCTAACCTCCTTATACCAAAAAACATGCTATAACTAACATGGTTATGTTGGGGGGGACAACCATAATAATACAATAACGTATAATTGTTGAGGGTAAATTGAAGAAACAAAGGCCACAGTATAAAAACAAGATTTTAACTTGTCCGCGAAAATATCAGATATACTGCAGCTGTTATCCCACTTAATATCCGCCCCTGCAAAATCCACTTTTGCCAATCCCGGACCAACCCACTTAAAGAATTGTGGGATCAGAATATTTAACCTAGATCCAATTGATTTACAATATATCTATATAATGGAGAGTGTGACTTTTTCTATTTGTTTCTTTGTCAATAACGACGGACTCTTCAAGTCAGGTGAGTCAAGTTACTTTGAAAAAAAACTGAGAACAATTGTTCCTTAGAGTAAGAGAATGAGAAGAAACTGCTTGAACTCAAGAGAAAAAAAGTTAGAAATTTTTATCAAATGTGTTTGAGAAAAAGAATTAAATTATATATAGTATAAAAAAACATCCATACACAATACATTATGATAATACCCTATATAAAATAAAGTACATGTAGTATGACATAAGCTATACATCAAAAATCAAAACTGAATGGGAGGTGGTGTTTGATCAACACTGCTGGGGAGCAATCTTAATATAACGTTTTTAAATCCCAAAACAGTTTCATGGAAAATAACTGATGATTCAAACAAGATTAATTCACACATAGTACCATAATATCAAATTCTATGTAAAGCATAAAAACACAGCTTTGAGTGTACTCAATTAGCTGCTGAGTATACAGAGAAATTTGTCCTATGAAGAGTTTTCTGTGCTCTTTGCTCGAATCTCGTATATATATATATGTATATATATACATGAGTGAAGAGACAATTTTGGAAGACTAACTTGTGTGCAATTGAGATTTCTTTGTTTGATATTTCCTTAGTTTACCACTAACATCAGTTTTTCAGAATACTTAAAAATTACAAGGTAAAAAAAAAAGGGGGATCAATACCTGCCCAATCTGGGTAATTATACCAAAAGCCGTTTATGAGATACGCTTACTTTTGTAACATCTTGTTTAGGTGTTTTGGTGGTTCTTGTAATGGCTGATCTCATGGAGTGAAGTACCTGCATCAAGTTACGATTCAAGATCAACAAAATAACTGGAGAAACTGGTTCCTTCAGGAAGCTTTTGATGACAATGACATGTCCTGAAGCAGAACATTTGTTTCTGGTACAAGTGTTTTGAGGAAGTATGAATGTCTCTCAAAGATGATGACTGTTCTGGATGATTATTGATGAGCACATTACTGGGAAACATTGAAAATTTATGGCAGGTTATGACTGCAGATCGTAGATGAACTATCCATGATGATTGTGATATCATAGGACTGTCATTTTGGGTAACACTCATAATTCCTCCTCTCAGAAATTGAGACGGAAACTAAGTGAGTAAACCATGAATAATGAGAGTGAATCTCTATCAAAAACCTCGAAGCAGATATTTGAAAGTTCAAATACACATGATGCTACTTATGATATACAGAAATTCCTTGATTTAGCACAATGTGCAGCAGGTGGGTCAGGATCCCCAACATTTTTACCTATGTAGTAGCTTACTCTTCCAGGAAAAAAAGCAAATGAAAGCAAAATTTCAAGACTTGATGATTGAAATATTGAATTTCTTCAATTTGAAATTAATGGAAATAATTACATAAAAAATGATTACATAAAAAATAATTATACATTTAAAAAAAAATTTGTGATGAAAACAATACTTCCAGGAAAAAAAGTGGTAAAATGAAGGCTGAAGATATTATGAAGGTGTCTGCTTAGTCACAACATTCCACATCCGTTACGTGAGGGGCATGACAGAAAATACAGGAAACCTGCAGGAGTCACAATATATGGGTGACTTTTAGTACTTCTCACACCTTCCGAAATTTGCTCATGAGTCAGCCACACAAGAATAGAATGGAACGATGAAGTCAAACGGACAGCGAAATTCTTAATAATTATTGATTTATTATTCAAAGAAGTTCATCAATGAATCTACAGTCAATAAGCTTGATAGGTTCTTGGCAGCACGGAGATACGGGACATTCATTCGTACCAGTATTGATTGATTCAGGCTGGGTTGAAAACTTTAGAAATTTGGGTGGAAATTCTCAAAGTTAACCAAATCTCACAGGTGAAAAAAATAGCTATCCCAGGAACAGGTCTGTAGTGATCAAATATTCAGTGGCCAACACTCTCTAGCCAGCAAATTAGCATGTATTTATCTGCCCCGCCTGGGGTGGAGTAGGGATTTCACGAAACCCCCAGACAAAGATCTCCACCTTTGGAAAGGATGTTACCATTCATCCCATGTGACAATGGCAAGCAATCTTGGAAAGGTGGCTAATTTATTTACGTATTCACTGCCAGATCAATCTGCCAATGCATTGTCAACTTCTGGGCAAAAATTTATCTCAGACCAAATAAAAGGAGTCCAATCATCAATAAAACTACTTGAATGAAAAGAACACCTTTGTTCACCTGTGAACTAGTTTCACACTCATTGATCTCAACTATACACAGTTCAGTTTCAACCTGGTTGTCTTTCTCGAACCCCCAACATTCATGTTATAAAGGGAGACTACACTGTGACTATTAGAAATGGGGGGTCCTCCCAAACTATAGGAATAAAACCCATGTCGAGATATTTTTTTCTTAACAATTCAATATATTGAGTGTATGCAGTCAGTGTAAACTCAGTTCAAGAAGCTTTTGAAGGTTGTACATTAAAGAAGCTAAAAAGCACTTGGCACACACCTCTGCCAACCCTGTACATTAAATCTTGATGAATCCCTGGATACACCTCAAAATCAAAGTACTTTCTCAAATCATAGCCCACCCTCCCACAAAATTTTATTGAAAGAGATCATGTGTAAAACTAGGGCAGGCTCAGTTCCAAAGGTATATGTTTGAAAGGGGCTGTACTTATGGTGTGTAGAGCAATCTGCCATAATTCTCCTGTAAAACAATTTCCATTCTGCTGTATGAAATTATGGTTTCAAAGTATTTCACGTACATCTTTTGAGTGTTGCAAATGTAGATATTTTACATTTGAATTCAGATAATTCTCAAAAGTAGGAGTTGAGGAAGATAATTTATAGAACCTATCGAGGAAGATCTACAATTTTTAAATCTAATATATTTGCTGGATTCTTTAAGAATCACTGATCCAAACTAGACTCTGCAATGCCATATGAGCCAACTAATATATTTTAGCTTCTCTTATGGCCTGTTGTTGAATCATCATGATGCATTAGATTTCTAAAGAGCTGCTGATCCAAACAACTTTAAACTCAATGCCTTGTGTGCTGATTAATACATGATGTTCAGTAATTGTGGTGTATATACTTACAGATTTCTTTAATCATCTTTGATGATGTTGTTAAATCAAGATCAAAAATCAATCTTTTTTCGCCTTAGATTGGAGTACCCACAGAGAGTTTGGATAAATCAATTGTCTATTGTATATTTTGAAGTACAAAGTCTGTTTGGAAATTATCCAGTCATTTTGAATATCTTGAGAACCAGTTGCACAGCCTTTCAGCAAATGTGTGAGCACTACCCTTGGGAGGGGGGGGGTTACCCAGTCGACAGTGAGAGGCCATTGAGTGAGCTTGCGTACAGAGTAATCATTACATTCCCAATGACCATGCCCATCCATTCTCCATGTCTTGTACAGGTTTTTTTTTTTTGGCAAAGCATCGCAGAACATGTGGTAACATATACAAAATGCCACATTGTAAGTTTCACAGAGAAAAGCAACAATCCTAATTTTCTTTTGAATTCTTTGAAGTCAGTAGTGTGTATTTACACTGTGTATATTCTGGATTCTTTTTCCCTTCTGTACTAAAGTTAAAAAATATGTTAATTATAAAACACAGTGAAAATTTATTTCTGAATTTTTTATGTACACATTTTGATTGTGTTCCATTATACCAAACAGGTATAAATAAAATTTATTATTAACTTTATACCTCTAAGATTATAAAGAGCTTGGCTGCGAACCTGAGTCATTGCGAAGAAGTTTCCAATAGGGCTACTGTAACTCTTGAAGCTGGCCTTGTTGAACAGGCTATTTTTTGGTTGATATGAAATGCCTGGATGCTTTCCGGAGAGACTTTGTACACAAATGAACACAAACAAACATGTTTTTGTTAGTTTTTTCTTTCAACTGTAGTCTTATAGATAACCCTGATCTTAACATAAAAATTCATATACTGTAAATTGTCCCAATGGCACTAATGACACATGTGTTTTAAAGGCACATTTATTCTTGTGAGAATATAAAAACAATGAGGGAGATAAGTTTACAGCAACAATGTATGAAAATTCCAGCCCATTATTTCAAGAACTAAATTCAAATTCACTGGATTTTTGAATATGTCCGTCAGACAAGCTTGTTATGGTAAACACCCAAAGAGCTACATTATTCTTGTGGGACAATTAGATGAGAATTGAAAGTATGATTAAACAAAATTAGAAACAGGTCTGATTAGTCACTCAATGGAAACTGTCAAATGCAGTGATCTGTCAAAAACATTGGAATAAGGGGCGAACAATGAATAAATTACTTCTCTCGCCTTTTGTCAGATAAAAAATCTTGAATTTTCATAAAATGATCACAAATTAGAGACAAATTTAGCATTAACTTACATTGTAAATTAACCATACCCTACTAAAAACCCATTTCTGGGAGGAGGGGTGAGAAAATAAAATTTTTTTTGAAGACAAAAGTAAATGTTCAAATTTTCAGTCCTCTGACTGTGCCTGTACACATGATATACCTACAGACATGCATACGTAGCCAGCCAGCCAGACCTACTTAAAAACCAAAGAAACCTAGAGTGACAGTTTTTAACGTTCAAATTAGAAAAGACTCAGAGAGTAAATACATCTGCCAAGGCCATTGTCACAAAAAACTGGACAATTGGGTTAAGGGTCCCAGACTATGCCACAACAAAAGCTCATAATATTTATTTATTAGAAACAGTCAACCAAAACTGTCATGATAGTTTTCAAGCTGGCTGGCTCATTATGTATTTATCACATATACAGGCTGCACCAGTGGAGCTAGAGGGCTGACATTTTCAACATTTACTCATGTCAACAAAATATATTTTTTGCTTTTTGAGAATTCCCTCTCTAAATAGGATTTTAGTGAGAATTCAATTCACAAGTTCATACGAAATAGTGCCCTTGTGCATCGACTCATTTTAGAAAATCTGGCCTTTTAGTGATCAAAAAAAAAAGGTCAGAGGTGACTTATTCATTAATCATGCCCATTTCACATTTAAAAAAACAAAACAAAAAACTTGATCGCCCCCAACATAGCATGCTGCCAAAAGACATTGGTCATGTAAAGGTTTCTATAGAGTGACTAACCAGACCCGTCATTCATTATTATTTATAATTATTTGTAATTGCACTACTCTTCCATTATGATGGTGACATGATGATGAGGTCATGAAACGTATTGTATGTTATGAATACATCACAATTTTTTTAGGTCTTTATTTGTTTCTATGTTTAGCTACAGTTAGATTACAATTAAAGACTGATACAAAGGCCAATACAAAGTCTTAATAACTATTGCTTTTGTAACAACAAATGAAGTATCACAAAATATTTCATCTCATTAAAAAGGAGTTGTGAATGAAAAAAAATTGAAATGTTCTGTATTAGATTATGACATTAAACTCCATTGAAATATTTCAAGGCAGTTTAGTAAAAAAAAAAAATAAAAATTTAAAAAAAATAAATAAATAATAAATATTGCTGTTCGTAAAGTTTTTTTGAAAGTTTTTCCCCCCAGGAGATGGTCATTGAATATACAGTTATGGTTTGCCACTCGCAGGGGTTAGGGGTGCGAATGCACTTAATCTCTGAACAGTTTCTGCTGACCTCCCCTGCAACCCTTTTAGTCCACAAAAACTATAAACCTTGTACCATAAACCTTTAGATAAACAAACTGTACAATTCCAGAATCGAAAATGTACATAAAAATAAATGAATAGAGAAAAGCATACAGTAAAAGATATACAATTATTTAACGAACACCACAAACTCCATAAAACTACAATACATTGAATGTGTGAAAGAAAAATGTCTTAAATACCATTTGACTAACCAGTTTGCAAGAATAGACTAGTTTAATTTTTCAACAATTTTTAGTTGATAATTTTCTACAATCTTTCTTCCTAAGATTATTACAATGAAATTAATAGATTACAAGTTCCAGACGTTTTTATTGACATATGCCACTTTTTGTCAAAGTTTGTGGTATTTATCAGATCATAAATACAAGTGTATTTATGATTCCTACACATTTTACATTTTGTTTATACTGTACAGCATAATTTCTATGATGCAGTTTTTTGTGATATGCCACAAAACTCCAAAATATTCCTATCAAATTATTCATGACAGAATTATTGAAACTAGGAATAAAAACCTATGAATGGAAATGGATAACAGGATAAGGAGATATATATATATATATATATATATATATATATGGTAGAAAAACGTCTACACAATTTGTTTTCAAATAGCTGCTCTGGTTCAAACAAAATGAGTAGAAACTTTTCTTGGACACTCATATATATATGTATATATATATAACATATGGTGGAATGATAGATTTTGTGTTAGTGTAGCGAATCCATTATTCCACTATATTTGAAGCTCTACTTTGACTTAACGTTGAATGTATAGAGCACTTTATGAAAATAACCCATCACAGATTGAATCATTGATTTGTACTTCAATTTTATATATATATATATATATATATATAAATAAATAAATAATCTCTCGAGTTCTCTTTACCTTCCAATCGTCATTTCAATTGACATTCTGTCGGATCACTTCACATCCACAATACAAACGCACACACGTATATGAGAGAGATATAGATAGAGTGGAAGAGTAGGAAGAGTTGTACATCAAACTGTTAGGAATATACAATCACTTGAGCCTCAGGGAAACAATTCACACCCTTTAGTTTTGCAGAGACAATATATAAGAATATTTTGCAGAGACTTTATATAAGAATATTTAAACAAAGATTTTTCAAATCAAGATAAAAACAAAACAAAAAAAAAAACAGACAGAATTCACAACAGTCAAAATCTTTTACCTGAAATGGTGTAGCGTCGTAATGCTCAAATTTTTCACGGGATTTTGTTTGTCCCATTTTCGTATTTTTACGCTTTTTCTTAATTTTTGCTTTGATGGCATCGAAAGGAGTTGCATTTTTCTGTTTTGTATTGGACATATATATGCAGAAAAATGTAATGTTGGAGCGATCAAAATTTTGTTTTGCCTTTCTCACTTCAACTAGACGAGGTATTCCCTGTTATCTATGGGTGTGTCGCAGGCTTCAAACATGCCTGATTTTGTTGAAGACAGAATATTAAGTCAACACTTAATAAACAAACAAGTTTATATAGTATGAAACAGCTGGAACGAATATTTGAATGACAATATGAAACAAATAGGAAACAATAGACCAGCCAATCAATATCAATTTAGGAGTTTTATATTGGGTAGTGAAGCATAAAATCAGTGCCAGAATTATATACTATCCAAATGTGATAAAAACTAGAGGTTAACTAGAAAGCACTCAGTGAGTGTATACCTCAGCCATTGTCAGGGGAAGTAATTGTGCATGGATCCGACCCAAAATTTTAATTCAGTTCTTCCGTGTTTTTTTTCTTATGGAAAAAAATGATAGAGGTTTGGACATAACTACGACGTAGGGGAGATGAGTGTGCATAGATCCGCTCCAAAATTCAATCAGTTCTCCCATAGACTCTTTTCCACCCCTCCATAGAATTTCATAGCAATTCACTGATAACTTTTGGAGATATTGTGTGGACACTTTACACAAATGTAATTAGAGAAAAAAAAAAAATGTCAATGAGAAAAAAATTCCTGGATCCAAATTTACCCCTTTTTTTTTACCCCATTGCCCACCTTTCCAAAAGATTACATTGAAATTCATTCAGTACTTTCAGATATATTATGTTGACACAGGAACTAAAAGACCAAACAGATGCGACCAAATACAAATTCTTCTTCTTGACTTTGTTCACAGAAGTAAAGGACGATGAGTACTGAGCCATACAAAAACCTCATGGACCTTATTGGGGGTCCCTACTGTACCTTGGGGCCCTTGGCAGCCTCTGGGTTCATTTATGCCTCCGGCCATCTCTGATTTAAATGAGAAGGAACATTGAAATTTGATCAAGACAGGTCTGGTTAGTCCTTAAATAGGAAAAGTCATGTGACCATCATCTTTTGGCAGCATCCTGTGTTGAGGTGGATCAAGGGAAACATTACAAGTTGTGATCAACAAATAAGTTACTTCTGTTGCCTTTTGTTGGGCAATAATCACTAGAAAGTCTGAATTTTCAAAGAACAAGCAGACATGAAAAAAAGGACCTGTTTAGTATAAACTTACATTGCAAATTACCCCCCCAAAAAAACTTAGGGGGGGGAGGATAAAGAAAAGAAAAAATTTTTTTTGGTAGACATGAGGAGTAAATGTTCTAATTTTTAGCACTCTAGCTGTGTTGGTGTGGTCTGTGCACGTCATACATAAACAGCCAGCTGGACCAACTTGAAAACTGAAGACACTTACTGTGACAGTTTTGGTTTACAGTTTCTAATCATAGAAAAGTAACAGGGGGATAGGTGGTGGTAGTGTGTGTAGGGGGTCAAAATGGGGAACACAGCTTATTTTTATAGTTATTTACTAAACTCGACCCTGCACAAAGACTGGACACCCGGTGAGTTTACTAAACTCGACCCAACACATAGACAGGACACCCAGTGAGGATCAAACTCTTTTGGCAAATTACCAAGAGAGATGAATTTGGAAGAGCTACACACCTAAATTTAAAAAGCAAATTTGAAATTTTTGTGAAAAAAAAAAAAAAAAAAGAATATATATATATATATATATATATATATATATATAAGTACACTGTTGGTCAAAAATGACTGCAGAAATCCAAGAAAATACTTTTTTTTGAAAAAACAATAAAACGTTTTTAGATGGTGCTTCATGGTGTACTCATGCAAATTTTCATGATTGTGGGCCCCAAAATGTGACCAGGGGCACCTTAAGACACACAGATGAGACAAAGGGAGAAGAATGTGTAGCCCACTTGACTTGTTGGCTGGGTGGGCCATCTGTTGGGCTACAGTAATTTGATAAAATAGCAAATAAACAATGATGAAAGTATCATGAGAGAACATAGGTAATCACAAAAATAATTCCTGTATATATATATACTATTGTAGATGAGCCAACAGACTAGTAGTAATTTAGATACTGTATATAAATATTATTGAGATTACCAATAATTTTCTTTTTTCTCAAACAACTCTGACTCAAATAGGTAAATCTCATGAAAATAAACATGTTGGTAATGTAGGTTAAAATAGGCAAACATTCTCAATGCTTGAGGGAGGGGTTGGTTAAATAAGATGCTCATAAGATGAATTAAGGTACAAGAGACAGATTTTTTTTTAAGTAGAAAAAAATCATGCAAACATTAGGATTAATTGAAAGCATAAAACATCAGACTTTTAGCGGTCATCGTTGGACAGACTTTCCCAACCTCTTTAGCATAGGCATCCCAGAGCCAATATTTCCTGACCTTGTTTAGTTTGTCATACAATCTTATTCTTTATTTACCAGTTTCTGGAGATCTGTGTTGTGAGTTGTGATGTCCAGTGGTTGTCAGACATTCTTGCCTCATGACCAGCCAATCACCATTTAAGTTTTCTAATAGATTATACGATACCCGACTCCTATTTTTTTTCTCTAATTCACTGTGCTGTCTTGTGATCTCTTCATGTGATGTTGAGCATGATTCTCTCCAGTGCATGGTTCTGTTAGAGAGTCTATTTTTTGGTGGGGCTGCATGTTTCAGCTCTATAGTCGACTATTGGTAGGATGCACTGGTTGTAGACGCTTTTTTTTAAGACTAATGTGATGCAATAAACTACTATTACAATATAAAACTGTCAATGACAACACTAGTCCAATTATATTAACTGAAATTAGTCACATTCCATAGTTCTATAAGTGTCTTCCTGGATTTTTTCAGTAAATACAATTTTTAAGGTTCATTCATTCATTTCTAGTTACTTGCAGCCCTCTGGCTTCAAGGAGTGATAATGGAGATAGGTGCCTTTGGCTGGTATTATTGAAAATAGTGTAGAGTTCGTTTTTCTTAGGAGGATTAACAGGATCAGCAAATGATCTTTAGCTGCTTGCAGCACCTGGTATTCCAAGATGGCAACTAATCTAGATACTGACCAGGCTCAACATTGCTTAACTTCAATGATTGTACAACTGTGGTGTGTCTCACACGATTGAGCCATTAACAATTTTCAAAGGTACAATGACTTGAATAAGAAAATTTTTGTTTTGACTTACAAATAGGAAAAAGATTTGAGAAAAAGGGGTTGAAATAGCTTATCTGGCACAAAAAAAACAAAAACAAAAAAAACTTGTATAAATAGTACAATAAGTTATCTCCTTCAATGGCTAAAAGTGGCTAGACTAATTTCCAGCTAAAAATTGATAAGTAAGCTAGAAAATTCATACAAAGGCTCCAAAAAGAATAACTATTCAACATCTTGATCAGAAATTAGCAATAGAGAAAATGAATATAAAAAGTATGATTATTTGATCTTTAAATAATGTATTTATCAAAATGAAATTTAATTATTTCGGTACTTTATATTTCAGAGCGTTCGCAAGATTTTTCCAGCATACTTAACATTTTAGCCATAAAGTTAGCTGGAAACTAAAAAAAAAAAAAAGAAAAGAAAAGAAAAATCTAGCCACTTTAGCAATCTTTTTCAGTGCTGGGGAAGACAAGTTTAACAAGGAATAGGAAGAAAAATAAATAAATAAAAGTACCTGAAACATCTGCTTTTTGTTGGAAAGTTTTTTCCCTCTTCTTCTTCTTCGAGCTTTTTTCTTCTTCTTCTTGGCAGGAATAATCTTTACTTCCCCAGTTTTGGGATCAACAACCTCCTGTGGGGCTGCTTCCTCCTCCTCCTCCTCCTCAGCCTCCTCTTCTTCCTCTTCCTCATCATCTCCGTTCCCCTGGTCAACAACAGTTCCGCCACTGTTGTCGCCACCTGGAAATTCAATAATGGTAATGAAAAATATCCATCAGTGCATATGAAAAAAAAAACAATACAAGTCTTCTTCATCACAGAACAGAAACCGTCACCTGAACAATGTCTTTAGTCAGCATGTTGCATTTGGAGTGATTATCATCATTGGTCAGTCGTTGGACAAAGACCTTTCCTCAAATTCGCCACAATTCTCCATTGTAGGCGTCATGGAGCCAGTATTTTCTGAATTTGTCTAGTTCATCTCGCCATCTTGTATTTTGTCGGCCTCAGTTTCGCATGTGATCTTTGGGGATCCATGTTGTGAGTCGTGATGTCCATTGATTGTCTGCCATTCTTGCAACATGGCCTGCCCATGCCATTTAAGTTTTTCAATAGTTTCTATGATGTCTCGGACTCCCATTTTCTTCCTGATATACTGTGCTGTCTTGTGATAATCTCTCTATGTGAGGTTGTGCATGATTCACTCATGCATGCATTGCATGCTTCTCAGTTTGTGAGTGTCTCTTGGTTAGGTTCCATGTTTCAGCTCCATAAGTGACTATTGGGAGAATGCATGGGTTGTATACTCTTCTTTTTAAGATTATTGGGATCATCTGGTTTTTGAAAGTTGAGCTTGCTCTGCCAAAGGCTTGCCTTCTTAGAGTGATTCTTCGCTTAATTACCTTTTTTTTCGAGGATCTCACGGAGATTTGTTGTCCAAGATAGATGTAGTGGTCTACCTTGCTGAGTTTCGCATCTTCAATCTTGACAGTTATGTTCTCATTCTCAATGTGATCGTTGCACATGATTTTCATTTTACTGAAGTTCATGTGCAGGCCGATTTTTTTGCTTTCTTTGTTTAGTTCATCTAGCATTAGTTGGAGGTCATGTAGGTTCTCTGCAAAAAGGACGATATCATCTGCAAATCTAAGATTGCTCCAATGTTCACCGTCTATTTTAATTCCTCTATTCTCCATGTCCAGGTTTCAGAAGATCATCTCGAGGCAGGCAGTAAAGAGTTTGGGTGAGTTGATATCACCTTGCCTTACTCTTTTTTGGAGCTGAAAGGGTTCAGAGTCCTTATGCAGCCTAATAAAGGAGTTGCTGAGATTGTATATATGTTGCAGTACTTTGATGTATACAGGGTCTACCCCTTATAGGGTGATGGGCTTCATGACCATAGGAATTTCTACAGAGTTAGATGCCTTCTTGAAATCTATAAATGCTACAGCAAGAGGCATTTTGTATTGATGGGGAAAACAAAACATGGAAAAGGAGGTGATCAATGAATAACTTATTCCTCTTGCCTTTTGTTGGACAGTGATTACTGAAGAAACAAGTGTGAATGATACTGGATATGAACAAAGGCATTGCAATTCGACTCATCCACTGTTTTTCTTTAGTGGAGGAAGGGGGTTATAACACGACGCAAGCATTTCTTCTAGATAAATTAAACAATAAATGTCCAAATTTTCAGCCCTCTAGTTTTATTGGTGCAGCCTACCCGCGTCATGATTACACAGCAAAACAGGCAGACCAACATATAAACTGAAGAAACCAACATTGACAGTTTTGCTTGATGGTTTCTAATGAGAATACACAATGGTCACGTGTATTTTTGTTGTTTTTGTTTACTTTTGGTCATTCTCAAGCAAGATCTTTCAGTGTGTTTGTGTGCACGTGGTGGGATCAAGGGTGAGTCAGTGGTCAAGTGTGTGTGATGGATTGATAATATTGTCGAGCCTGATGTTTTAAGCTGTAGTTTGGTTGTGTTATGGATAAGGCAACCCCTAAAAACAGTAAAGATCATATATATATATATATATATATATATATATATATACACTCACCAAAAATGTTGGGGTTATTTAAGTATGGATAGGCACTAAGGGGCCTAAAGTTATTTTATAAGGTAATTCAGTTTTAATGATTCAAGTATCCTATTTCCAAGTTTTTTTTCCGGGCCTTACTCCAGCTGTTTGATCAGAGAAGTTTCTATGATTTAATAGGAAGGCAAATTAACCAATCAGAGCATACCACTTGAATCCAAACTAGAGAAAGTTGCATATAAATACATAACTCCAATAGATTCAGAAAAAGATTCAACATACCTGCAGAACTTTGAGCCCCTGGTGGAGGAGTGTAAGTTATCTTCATTTTTACTTTCGACTGTAAAAGAAGTGGAAATTTGTTAGTATGAAAGAGTTTGTGTTGTACAAAGTATACATGGCAAACACGTAAAATCCGACTCAATAAGGCTGATTCATTAAAAAACCCTGAATCCTAAAAATGGGAAACTCACTTTGAAAAAGACAAAGCCAATTAAGATGGAAGACAATGTTCTGGGCATTGTGCTGTAATCCTATTGCTTCATTGGTGTCAATAAATGTCTCTAGATTGGCCGAGAAGTATGCAACGTGTGCATGAGAGAATCATGCTTAACCTTACATGGAGAGATCACAAGACAGTACAGTATATAAGGAAGAAAACAGGTGTCCGTGACATCATAGAAACTATTAAAAAACTCAAATGGCAATGGACAGGCCATGTTGCGAGAAAGAAAGACAACCGATGCTCAAATTACAGAATTTATATCATTTCCTGCATGCAGTGCAGAGCTACATATACCAGATGAACATAAGAACTGAATGTTTAAATTTTCAGCCATCTAGCTCCATTGGTGCAGCTTGTCCACACACTATGTACATAGCTAGCCAGACCAACTTGAAAACTGCAGAAACTCATTTTGATAGTTTGGGTTTACAAAAGAAAAAAAAAAAATCATCACCGAATACAATATTCCACTTGCTCTTTCGTAGATTAAAGATAGCAGTGAATTTATTTATCTAATTATCCAAAATCTAAACAACCATAAATCTAATTGAGTTACTTTTTATTCCAGCAACTCAATATGAAATATATTATTTTTACATGTTTAATTTTTATTAATTCCTAATTTTGATAAAATTCTTTTTGTTTATTTGTTGTTATTTTCATAAGACTCATTACCCTGAAATTACTAAATAAACTTGATAATTATTTCTCTGGTAATGAGAAACGATTATTTATTACCCCCAGCCATAAAAAGAGCAAAACAAAACAAAAAATAATGGTCAGTAATCGTTTGATATCAACTTAGGCCATAAAATTAAGGTGTGTTTTGAGTGGCAGGGAGACACGAGAAAATGCAATTAAAGCCTATCTTATTTAAAACACTTGTTCATGACATTTGATAGTAAATAGCTCAAAATGACTTGCTCTGAAGCATATTATTGTTTTGTTAACTTCACTCGGCAGAAAATTTCTTCTCCGATGATATACAGTCGACCAATGTTTAATGAAAATATTTTTTCAGATAGAGAACCACAGCAAAAAACAAACATTATGGAAGATAGTGCAAAAATTTGTTCACAACTGATCAGGAATGTCTACGAGATATTTTTACTCACTGAATATCACTCTAATAAGTCCGATTTGTTTCATTAGTCAACTCGAAAATTCCTACAGAACTATTATAGCACCAAGACTATATATTTGGACTAACCAAGTTAAAACTTTACTCATGATAGTAAATCTATACTAATCTAGGACCTACATCACCTATGACTATAGTTGATTAGATCTGGGGATTTCTTTATTTAAAAATTTTTTTTTTTCAACCAGGGGTGTGGTTTGGGTTTGGGCTGTACAAGTGGCTTTACCATCATGTAATTCATTTGAAGGTGTGGCAGACCTCTACAGTTAGCTCACATCTGCTTCAGTTGGAAGTCTCAAATCTAGGTTTAGTAACACTTGTGATTTTCCTGCTCAGGAATGGTAGAACTCTACAGCCAGCTCAGGCATCTTCCCAGGTCAGCCATACTGATGAAATACTCCCACAAAGGGGTGGCAGACCCTCATAGTTAGTTAAGGCATCAGAAGAAGGAAACTCCAGTCAAACCTGCAATCTAGGGACTCTGCTCCTACTTGTGCCACCTCAGTGGACTATAACATACAATCCCTTGGTTTAAAGGATGAACAATTATATACAGTATTATGAGTTTTGAAAAATTCTAAGTGATATTTTCTCTACTTAAAACTTCAAGATTTTGAGACTATCTACCTTCCTCTCAATCACTGTTGCTTTTTAACTGTGATTCAGTGAGTAAAGAAATTGAAAGCACAGTTCAGAATACAGAATAAGTTTCAGGTGAGAATTGAACTTACAACCCTCTATCTAGTGGAGTGGTTCACTTAAAGTGCAATTGTAGCAAAAAAAAAAAATAAAAAATAAATAAATAAATAAATAAATAAAAAAAAGTAAAAAATAAATAATGATTTAAAATGCTTCATCTAATGAAATTGGTCACCCCAAAAAACGTCACTTAACTAACGTCTTTTAGTAGAATGCTGTGTTTAGGGTGATCAATTAGAAAAAGCAGTGATAAATAAATAAGTTACTTCTCTCACTTCATCAAGGCATATTATCAGGATTTACTACAGGCCAAATTATAATGATACAATTATGAAGTCTTTCCCTGTTTTCAAGCACAGTTTTTAATATATGATTTTAAATGATCATAGAAGGACTTTATGCTCAATTGAAAAGTGAAAAATAGACAAACCGTTCTTTTTCTAGTAATAATGATGAATAAATGTACAAATTTTCAGCCCCCTAGCTCCATTGGTGCAGCCTGTACATATGATACATAGCTAGCCAAGCAGAGTCACTTTAAAACTGAAGAATCCTGTATTGGTACTATCTAATTAGGAAGAGAAAAAAAAACCAAACCCTCACCCCAAATACATACCTGCAACTCTCTTTTGTTGCCATCCTTGAGGGTAACATCAATGTTTTCCGATTGTGGACCCCCTTTCAGGAGGTTACGGAGAGGAATCTTAGCAGTGCCCACGAGTCTACAAAGAAAGAATAGTAGAAATCACATTAGATTTGTCTTGATCAAACAAATCACAAATCGTTGGCCTTGTTAGGTATAATCAATGGAAAACAAAAAAAGGGATGATTAATGAATGATTTTTTTTTCCACTCGCCTCTCATAAGATAATCTTAAGAAAGTCTGAATTATCAAAAAGACAAGCATGAACACAAACCAAGTGACCAATTTAGCATAAAATCACATTGCAAACTGGACCCAAACCTTGGAGAAAAAAAAAAAGTAAGTGTGGGGCGGGGTTCTAGACATAAGGAGTAAATGCTTAAAATTTCAGCCCTTATTATCAAACTAATGCACTCAAATGTATGAAGACGTGGAAGTTTCATTAGAAATATTTATATTATTTTATTAGTATTGTGAAATTCCAGTCCAAGTCAGAAGCTGGGGTTGACTTTGCCCCTACACTCATAACATTAATCCTCACCTAAATCAGGGAAGTAAACTCTCCATTATTTGTGCATCCTATCATGTTGAACCAAGCCGATGTATAAAATTACCATTCCCCTACAATAATTTAAAAGCACGATTATATATATATATATATATATATATATATATTTATATACACACAAATAGATTTTTCTCCCATAAATATTGATTCATGTAGTTACATGGGTGACTTAAACAAGGGGAAATAATTCAAGCTGAGTGACATCCCTTCTATTTGAATAAAAATTGTTAATATACTTGAAAAATTAAAGAGGCAGCCCACACCAACTGAGTGAATGAGACAGATCAGTGCTAATTAAAACAATGAAGCTTCTGCTACTCCAAAGGGACAAGGTATAGAAATCCAGGTCTAACAAGGAGAGAAAAAGATATCATCCGAATCCAACGTTGTGGAAAATTTCTGTTCACGTCCATCATATTCGGATTGCGCACTTGACGATGGTTGTAGAATGGGTAAGCTAAAACGTATTAACACAAATCGAGATTTCAATTGTCTAAAAAGCTCTCTAAATATTAATGACCTTTCTAAAAACTATAGACAATATATTCAGATAGGAGTGAAAAATGAAAAAAGTCTCTTTTGAGCTTTACTAATATCACTCAGAGGACAACAGATTATCGTAACTTGCAAGATATACCACAATCTAAACAGTAATTTACTTCCATTGTATATAGTTTAGTCTGACTGTTTTCCTCATTTCTGTTGTTGATTTTCCAACTAAAACACATACAATGATTAAAGCACCATGTCGAAGGAAATTCAGAACTGTAAGTTACTTTGTTCAAAAGACTGCATAAGACACTTTCTCTTTGCATGTCATGTATTTATCATCGTTCTCCGCTTATACCCTGATCAAGGTATGTGCAGAGTTAACTATACATGAGCAGTTATTAGTAAGACCCAATACCAGCTTGCCAAGATTCACAAAGATTCATCAAAATCAAAATTAGCAAAATTCTTTAAATAAACTGATGAAATACTAGCTGGACCAATGGAAATTCCGTGGGTGTTGACAACTAAAACAAAACTGGTTGCTGGAGGGTCAAACTGAACTCTAACATCTATTTGACTGAAGATGATTACTGCAACATTAGAATGAAATAAGATAATGAAAATGTATCATACAGATACGCACTACCATATAAGACTTGTCAATTTAGGTCAGTCAGTAAAACAGCTTCCTGGCAATTTTGGTGAGGATTTTTCTTGTGATGGTGGGAAAACAAAAACAACTCTATACTTTGTATTGGAGTTTGACACTTTCATCCTGACTTTGGCATCTACATTTCTGCAATTAAAGTAATTCACTTGCTATTAGTCTATATTCCTGTGGTCTGCTACCACTATAAGTTAATTTTTCAGCTTCAGACTTGGGAGGAAGGTGTCATGAATGAATGATTGTAAAGGTTAGATCCCTTTGGCTCTTCCATTCTTACCTTTATTCATTTCACTGTTATATTGCTAAGGTGGGTGAGAAAGGTGTCGCTTTTGCTCCCATTCAAGCATAAGCATCCTGTTCAACTCTTACCTTTGTTTATAACATTGAAAAGGTGGGTAAGAATAAAAAGTATGGAGAATCATGAATGGAAATGAGTAAGTGTAACAGACATACATATAAGCAAGCAGGATGATAGTATATGTCCTGAGTATTTCTTTTAATCCTTTTTAACAAACACCCAGAGAGAGCATAGCTCTGTCAATACCATTGTGGATGGATCCACCCTAATATTCTAATGTTCAACTGTAGCTTATTGTGCATCCTTCTAAAAGATGTCATCAGAAATCATTGATAACTTTTGGAGATATCTTGCAGACAGGACAAGAAAAAAAAAAAAAGGTTACATTGTGTAGTTCTCACAAAACTGACATAGAGAAGGCAATAATGAAAGAATCCGGTCCAAGATCCTATCAGTTCTCCCATATCCTATTGTCTATCCTTCCATAGGATTTCATAGAAAACTAAGCAAGAACTTTGGGAGATATTGCATGGGTAGTCATAACTACACACATAAATGTTATTGAGAAATGAATGACAATATTGGAAGCTTTGTTTTAAATTACTGAGATTTTATTCCTGACTTTCTCAAAAAGAAATGATGCGAGGAAAACAAGGAGGCAACTATTCAGAGCTTGAAATTTAGAATTGTGTTATTTATGGAAACTGAATATGTCTGTATGAATACCTCAATCATAGAAATTTGAAACTTGCATTAGCATAAACAACGTCATTAGTCTGATTACAGGTAAGTAAGGATTGGGATTTCTTATCTACACGTGTGAAAACGGTACAAGGACATAGACATGTGTGCATAAGTATAATGTTTTATATATGGGTGTATATATGTGCCTCTATACCTATATACCAGTACATGTTATTAGGAAATTGATGTATGATCCAACAAAATGATCATAAGTTATGTTATATTATTTTGAAACTAATTGAAATGATCTCCCTTCATAACACAGTGAATGTCTTGTTTGGCCTAGACAACATAAATAAGCAATCAAAGAAAATGGGGCTGCTGCAGGAATTGATCTTGCTACCGATAGGGTAGCCGCCCCAACGTAGCATTGCTCTTACCATTGAACTAAACAGCTGCCCGTAATCTTTATATATATATATGTACAAAAATATGTTTTATAAAGATATATCAAGCACCTAAAATCAGCACAACCCACGGTATATATATATATATATATATATATATATATATATATATATATAATAATACTGTGTCATCCGTAGACAGCTGTTTCGTTGTATTACAACTCTTCAGTGTGGCTATAGGCTTTCCATTATCCCATCCAGTACCACGGAACTGGACGGTCAGTAAGGCCGAATATAAGTGATATATTTATTTACGGATAAATTCCCCATCCACCAGAGTGCCCTATTCCCATGAAAAAGCATAAGCTTACAATGGATGAGTTACCTCACTTAAAGAGCGCTCAACCCTTGTAGAGGAGCATTAATCATTGTGTCTTATATATATATACACACACACATTATATATATTATATATATATATATATATATATATATATATATATATATATATATATATATATGCATTTATCTGCGTATGCCCATACATTGTTTTCACACACATACCAGAAATCCCCACACCCACTATCAAACTTATGACGCGTTTCATTTATGGTAATGCAAGTTTCAGATTTCTATGATTCCGGCACACATACTTCTATCCAAGCCAAACATTTCCACATACATACATATTCACCATTTGAAATAAAAATAAATGAAAAAATAACAATTCAAAATTTCCAGCTACAAACAGTTGTCTTGTTTTCCTCACATCAATTGCCTTTTAAAAAAGGTCCAGAAAATGGACAAAACTTCAGGAATAAACTTTCAATAATCTAAAAAAAGTTTCAATGTTGTCATTCATTTCTCATTGTTAGATTAAGCATAATTCATACGAATATTTCATTCATGAATCTAATTGGAAGAACCCCCCCCCCAAAAAAAAACAAGCAAACAAAAATAAAACAAAAAACAATTGGACCCACCCTCAAGGTTCACAACCTCGTTCTTACCCCCCATTGTTCACCCTTCCACAAAATTTCATAGAAATTCGTTCAGTATTTTTGGGAATATTGTGTAGACAGACAAATAGCCTCGACCAAATACGTATATCTTTTTTCACTTTTGTAAATTAAAGTCTCCCATACTTGGTATGACCAACTGGTAAACCAAGAAGATTAATGACAATGTATTGGTAAACGATGCTTGTTGTCATAGAAAGATGGTGCAACTAGTGATTTTGTGAAATCCTTGTATATTTGATCCCTACCGGTTGTCCAACTACTGTGGCCGTATGTCAAACTAAGCAAAACTTAGTAAACATGTATTTTCTGTTTCAATATTTCCAGGGTATATACAGCTTAGTTTGACACAAGGCCACAGTAGTGGGGCACCCTATGAAAATGGAGGTCATTACAATCGTAATGGTCACCATCACAAGCTTGTTAACTATTACTGTACTGATTGTGGAACGTAGGATTTCGTGAAATTACTGAAATGTTCAGAAATTTCACGAAATCCCCAGAGATATTACGAAATCTTGAGTTTCACTATCTTAATGTAATATAATCAATTGAAATGTAAGGTCACAAAACAAAGTTTATTCTAATGGCATGATTAATAGTTGAACCTTTGTTTTGCAATCTGAAACTCATCATGGTAATTAGTGGCATTAGAGCACGCCCATTCCAAAGGTGCGTGCTAGGAAGGGGTTAAAACTTTATGGTATGAGTGGAACAGCCTGCCATGTTCATGATTTGGCAGAGAGAGTTCAAACTCCAGCATAGAGAGTTCACATTCTCTTTGCTCTACTGCCCATAGGAGAGACATCAGTCTATCTTTTCTCTCTACAGCTAAGGGTGGATAGCAGGATAATAATCATTTCTTTGGTTAGCTACCAGCTTAGGATTTAGTAACTGAATTCAAACTAGGTAAAGTCCAACGCCTTATCAAGTGTTATGAGATGCTGGCAACAGACGTTGTAGATAATGTGTTCCTGAAATTTGTGGATAATGGGCCTCTTATGAGATGAGTGGATTATAATAGACTTGATATTTTGAATTTATGATTATATGTTGAAAGTGACAATTGGAAAGTGAAGAGAAAAAAAAAACTTGAAAGAAAGCAGGCTTTACATTTCGAAAATTTTTATAATCAAGCGGGCATGTTGATAACCATCTTTTTCAGAGAAAGCTGCTGTAGTGTAGAGAAAATTGAGCGCTATCTACATGTTTGAAGTCGAGGAAAGAAATGGGGATATTTCTGTGCTGTTGGATGTTCAGTAGGAGCAGGAGGGGAGGTGTTTGTATCTCTGTAGGTGAGAATCAAGTCATCAGTGAATAGAAGTTGCTCCAATTTTTATACCTTTTGCTTAATGTGCTTCAGCTGGTTATTGTAATCTAAAAGATCTTATCCCAAAGTGATCGCAATAAGTATCTTCCTCTTTAGAAAGAATTTTAATGAAAGAAGGACTGGATTTGCAGTAACTGAACAGAGAGTATAGGGTAATTATTAAGTGCTTTGATAGTAAATTTATAAAACCATGAAACTGTAACAACTATTAATAATATTCTATCTAAATGTAAAAAGTGACTGAAATTTCTACCTAAAAAGGGGTGGTCATTTTCAAACCCGTCATTCCCTGCCACAAATTGATTAAATATTTCAATGCAAAATTTATCCCTGCCACTTCTTCATACTGATAGTTCTCGAACATAAACAAACTAGTTGCTACTTTTTAATGGAATATTTTGATGCAAAAAAAAAGAATAAAAATTTTCAAAAATTGAGATATTTCAATAAGTGGCAGGCATTCAATAAAATTTGACAATGAGTGCCCGGGAGGGATGAAAATACAGCTGGTCCAAAAATATAAAAAGAAATAGCTCAAAAACCTAACAAAAAAAAAAAAAAAAAAAAAAAAAAAAAAAAAAGGTGAGGTTTCTGCAGTACAATTAAGGCTTATCATTAAGGTCAACATAAAATTGACAAAGTCTTCAGTCAGTAAAAAATAATTAATGTCAATTATTCAGACATTTAGAGATACTTACAAAAATATCTACAACTATTTCATTTTTTATTATCGGCCTGCCTGCCTAACTTAAACTGATTAGTCAACTAAGGAGCGTCTTTTAAACCACCAGTAGCCATAAACACTAAACATGACTGGGTGTTGCAAGCAATCTTGTTTCAATTTTCACAAGGCCTACTCTTAGAAGTAACAAAGGCATAAAGAGAATTTATCAAGTGTCTGAGTGCTGGTTGGAGCCGGTTCAGCCTAGAATTCATGCTTACTGCCCACTCGCTTTATCTCCAACAAGCTGTGCTGATTCAGGTTACCAAATTAGCCATTTTTCAGCTAGATCTGATTGATTTTTTTTCCAATTCAGCTTAAAATTTATGATAGTCAAAAGACTGACAATTAAAAAAAAAAAAAAAATCAGTAAGTCTAATAAAAGTAAATGCAGAATTTTCATTGATTATTTGTTTTGGAGTCTTAGTATATAGATAGTTATTTTATTAGATAATTGGGGTTGAATGATTATAACATTTTTAGCCATAAAGTTAGCTGGGAATGTGGAAATTTAGCTGATTTTAGCTATTCTTAAAGATTGTTTTAGCTACGAATAAACCCTACTTGGCAACACTAGTGCTGATTAGAAAACAGATTATCTCCCCTGTTTCACAATACATCCATATTACCCACACAAACATTATATAAGAATAAAATAGTGCACATTTTTATCGCATAACAGACCAGTTTTATGGCTGGGTTTTGGTTATTCATGTGTTCTGACATATATATGTATCTATCTGGACTCTGCCCAGCCCTTATTATTCATAGGAATGTGAAATCACTTACACATCTCAATGAGTAGGGAAAATGTTTTTTTTGAAATTTCCGTCAAAAATAGATTTTTAGTGTGGGGGATGATACGCATTTTAGGTTTCTGCTAACCTGCTTCTTATATAAAAATTCAGACAATTTTTTACTGATCAAAACCCAACAAAAGGCAATAGAAGTAACTTATTCATTGATCACCCCTTTTTTCTAACTTTTCAATTGATTCCTCCAAGACAACATACGTAGGTGGTGGTGATTCATGATTTCCCTCGGAATGCAAGTCATGGATAGATTTCGCAGCACTAACAACCACGACTTTGGAGGACCCGGGAACTTCAGAAGTTGATAAATGGCAAAAGATTTTATTAATTCATTTCTCATTTAAGAGACTCATTTCTCAACAGTTATATTTTTGGCCTGAGAGGGGCCCAGGGCAATTGCCCCTTTCACCCCCTTATAAATCTAGCCCTGCTAACAATAGCATGCTATCATGTCAATAATATAAATATTTATCCAAAATAATCATTATCATGAACATGATTTAAGCCAGTAGAGATATAAGTAAATAAATTTCATGTAAGTATGAATATATGTTCCTTGAAGAAAGTATCTTGTATATCATTAGAAATATCAAAAACGGACAATATAGGTTTCTTCAGTTTTCAAGCTGGTCCAGCTGACTGGCTATGAATGTATGTATCATGCATACAGGCCATACCAGTGGAGCTAGAGGGCAGAAAATCAAAACATTTATTCTTATGTCTACAAAAGTAAAGTACATTTGAAAATTCCTACCTAAATAAGTTTTTTAATTGATCATCTACAACATAGCAGGCTGCCAAAAGACATGGGTCACATGATGGTTTCTAGTGACGTACTAACCAAACTGGTTTCTAACGTTTTCATAAAAAGTAATTTCCGACAGCTCCAACCGTGAATAGTATTCATAAATCAGGGTCATATAAATTCCATCATAAGATATTACCCAATAGAATTATTCAAATTGCTTTCATCAAAGCATTTTGATTGGTTAACTAGCATCTCCAGGTGAATGGAGCAATGATATTAAAATTATTGTACATCTATCAGCCGACACTTGAAGCATCCTCAAATGATGCCTCGGTCAGAAAAATTACTTTTCCCCAAACACAGTCATGTTACATACTGTTGGAAAGGAAATTTGAAGCTTTTTTTATCGGTAAAAATCACAGCAAGTAAAGATAGGGAGTTTGTGCACACTTTTGTACATGATATTGAAATGAAGGTGACAATGATATGAAAAGGATCTTTAAATGCCAATAATCTAAAACTATTGTCCAAGACACATAGTTCTTATCTGAATTGAGATCAGCTTCGAATTTCCTTTCCAATGGTACACATGATTATAGCTCAGAAAAAAAAAAAAAAATTTTTTTCCAGGGCACCGTAGTGAAAATCTGCCATTCTGAAAAAATGTCCCTAAAGATTTTTTTAAACTGACCTGGAATGTCTACCTAAGTTATTTTGACTCATTGAAAGTCCCCGTAGCATAATCAAGTGATTTCATTGGTCAACTCAAAAATTCTCACAAAACTATTACAGATCCATGACTAAATATTTTGTGCCAATCTGAAATTTTGATACCATTTTTTACGTCAATCTTTCCAAACAATGTTTCCAAAAATTCTCAATGGATTTCAATAAAATCATTGAAGATGGGCAATAGACTACAAAAGTAGTAATGAAATTCTGGAGTAGATATATATACAGTTATATCCCCTACATCATAGTTGACTGTTCGCAATCACAAAATATCCCTCAAAGTTCAATGAAATTTTGTGGAAGTGGTCAATAGACTATGAAAGAAGTGATTCAGTTTGAGACCAGATCAATGTGCAATCACCTCGCCATCTTCAAAAATTCTGTCTGTCTACACAATATGCAATATATCTAAAAATTCTCAATGAAGAAGCGATTAAATTTTAGAGCAGATCGATGCACAATTACCTCCCAAACATCAGAACTATGATTTCATTTTTAAAACAATAGTTTAAGGCATTTGATTGAAAACAGCTCATAATGACTTGCTCTGAGGCATATAGTTCTTTTGTAAACTTTATTCAGTATGAAATTTCCTTTTGAACAACAAATCCGTATTAGATGGAAAAAAAACAACAAAACAAAAAACAAGAGATCTATAACTTGAGTACCACAGCAAAGAGCCGCCATCATGATTGAAAGAAAAAAAAAAAGAAAAGAGGTCTGTAAAATTTTTTTGCACCTGAAAAGTCTACTCAAGTTATTGTGATACACTTTGAAGGTCCCTCTACCTGTTCAGTTGGTTTCATTAGTAAACTCGAAAATTCCTTTGGAGCCCTATTACAGCTCAACCTCGTCATAAAGAGAGTTCACAAAAAAAGTCACAAGTGGAAATTACACTCCCACATCTCAAATACCAAGACCAAGCCTAGTTAGACAATAGTAATTTCTTATCTGACATGTAAAATAATTCCCTTCCCAGAATACCACACCAGTTAACAAAATATATATACACCTGTTGGCTTCAATTTCAATGGAACTAAGAAAAGACTTAAGTCTCTCATATATATAAATATATGTGTGTGTGTGTGTGTGTGTGTGTGTGTATACTATAAAACATACGAAGACTATAGTCATTACCTGTAAAAAAATTTACAGATATATTTGAATTTATGAATGTAAATGTTTTTTGTTTATATATATATCTATATCTCTCTATATATATGCATGTGTGACATAAGTGACATACACTCCAGACGTGGGAAACTGTAATAATTCACTCCAAACCTGATCTCAATCAATCCAACTCCAGTGTATTATAGACCCAAACGCTATTGCTGTGCAGGTGATTCTATAGTTACAGACAAACAAACTGAACAATTCACAATGTTCTTTACAAAGATGAATACCAGCCATAAGCACTGATAAGATTAGTGGCCATTAAATGTGGAGTAAGTATTCATTGTACTTTTTTAGGGGCTTGAGACTATGGGAAAATATTCCACAAAAACAATTTCTTTCAAATCTGATATGCAGAAGAATAACTTGACTCAACTGTCACCGTTTTAGGCAGTAAAATTCAAATATTGATATACACTGTAGACCCATGATGAACGCTGAATTGTTGATAATACGGTTCAAGCATTTTCAAAGAGTTTAATTTTGCTCTTGAAAAAGAAAAATATTAAATTTAAAAAAAAGGGGAAAAAAAAAAAAAAAAAAATCGATAAATAAGTACAAAAACAAAAGAAAAAAAAAGACGCCTACTGAATCAGGTTACACCAACTGTAAAAAGGAAACGAATCGGACTGAAACATTCCAGTAGTCAATAAATGAAACTCATCACCCCTTTACCTTTCGTCTATCATTAATGATATTACTAATAAACTTGTCAAACTCTTATTCTGGACACTCTCCAGCATATGTACCTAGCTTTTGTCAAAATGTAACCTTTTGGTGTGGTGCCAAGATTTAAAATTTCTTAAATATCTATTTCTTACTACCTACAGCACTAGCCTCACTGTACCCCTACAGTTGTATCTTCATTTCTGCATGAATAATGAGGGTCAATCTTCAAGTTAAGAAGTTGGGGGAGGGCGTACTTGGATTAAGGTTTGTAAAAACGGAAAATCTGTTACGATGCGGTAGAAAATCATGCAACCAGACTTCCGTGTTATAACAGGTATACAGTGTACAAGGTGAAAACCGGTCTGCTGGTCAGAATTTCCAGTCAGCTCCTGCAAAAGGCATAATATTTTTGACCAGATAAGATCAATAATATTCTGCTTGCTTCTACCAGAGATGAGAAATCATGGATTTGAATTATGTATATATTGAATTGTACCACGTTAAAAAACAACCCTCTATATCCATTGAGTACACATGCCAAATTTGATTGGGCAGTGCCCATGTTTAGATGGTTTCCATAGTATGACATACAAACAGACAGTTCTCACTCACACACACACATATATATATATATATATGTATGTATATATATATATATATATATATATATATATATATATTACATTCATTGTGTTGATGTAGGAAAATCCAACAAAATGGTAGAGGTGATTGACAGTGTTGAAATGACAAAAACCATCAATGTGTGTCTATTGAAAGATGAAAATTTGAAACAATCAACAAACATGATTATAATCAATCAGTAATAGGCTTAACACGAAATTCCATCATTCAAAAATAACCACACACACACACACACATACAATGCAAAAACATAACCCTGGAAATCTTCTTTAATCTTTGCTCATACCTCTTCCAATATATTCCTTCATTTATACCCATTTTCTATACATTTTTCGATTCATGGTGTCTTCATAATCTTGAATGCTTAGCATTTGTGCTCACATGACATGACATTTACTTGGAGGGGGGGATAAAAAAAACACAAAAAAAAAAAACAAGAAAAAGTGTAGACCTTTCAAGATTTTATTCATTTAATAAAATTGCATTGAAAAAGGCAAAAGGTGAAACATCATGACAGACTTGATTTAAATACTATTTTCCTTATTGTCGGATATTGTATCTATGCAGACACACACACACTATATATATATATATATATATATGTGGAAAAAACAGAAAAAGTCTGTTTCCCCCAATTGTGTTTGCTGACATGTAATTAGTGATAACCATCCAACCATATCACACAACTTGGCAAAAATGGACACAAGTAACTAAACAAGTTAGTAGGCAACAACCATTATTTATATATCAGGTCCATTCAGATTCACATTTGAACATAAGTAGCTAACTACAGAGCACATAGCTGCTAACATCATTATCTCTAAAAACTGAATGAAAACCAGTTTGAAAGTAGCAACGATGCAGGGGAAATAACTAAAGAACTTTGGATCCATCACTAAATTTGATCAATTGATCTTTAGCTCATGGCCCTCCCATGAACAAAATTTTACGGATTTTCATCGGAACTTTGGGAAATAGAGTGCGGACAGACGAACATTACTGGATATATAAATGAATGAAAATAGAAAATCTAGCAACACCCCCCCCAAAAAAAAACAACTGCCCAGGAACACCCCCTAACCAATCACTTCTTCCAGAGCCTATGGCCCACCCTTCCAGAAAATTCAATAGTAATTCATTTTCATGCAACTATCACTGCTAAAACTAGAACTTTATTTAGTCCAGTTCACAAAATACTCTCTAAATGTCTTCTTCAGAATGACAGTCAAACTATAGTCAAAGTTGACTACTTTTGTACAATAACAGCAATAACAATCCTCAGTCAATTTAAGAAAATGAACTCTTCACTGTTTGTCTGTGTCACATCACGTCAAACTGAACATATATTGAAAATTAACATTTCTATATTGAGATTTGAAATCGTAACCAAAACTGAAATCTTATGTATCGATGAAATTTTATATTAAGAATACTCAAGGATTTATTTCATTCTCGTAAATAAATACATTTATAGAATTAACATTTCCCAACTATGATTTGAAATCATGACCAAGTTATTGGTAGGCGGCTCTCTAACTGACTGAACCAAACTCACAGGACTAAATGTATAATAGAAATATGCAAAGGCTTATTTCATTCTAATAAATGCATTTACACTAAAAAATATTTTAATTTTTTTCATTCATTATACATACACAATACAAAATTTGCAGTAATCATCTTCAGTCAGAATAAGATAGGAATGGTGTTTGATTTTGCAGCAGCCAGGCTTTTTCTTAATATACTATTGACAAAGAGTTCACTTGTAAACATTTATTACTGGCTTTACTCCATCTTGCAGTATAAAATGAAATACCTATCTGTACCTCACATGAATGAATCAATGTAGTTTGTACCTGTACTAGAACAAATCAAAGAAATCATCTTAAATTATCTCAAAGAAATAGATCTTTTATCCAAAAATACCAGGAAGAAAATAGGTGTCCAAGATATCATTGAATCTATTAAAATTTCAAATGGCAATTGGCAGGCCATGTTGCAAGAATGGCAGACAACCAATGGACATCACGTCTCACAACATGGATCCCCAGGAGTCACATGAGAAACCGAGGTCAACAGAATACAAGATGGAGAAATGAACTAGATAAATTCAGGAAATACTGGCTCCACGACACCCATGATAGAGAACTGTAGCGGATCCTAGGGAAGGTCTATGTCCGACAACAGACGTTAAAAGACTGATGATGATGATGATCTGGAACAACCATACAGGCCTAAAATAGTACTTTTTTGAAAGGACAAAAAAAAAAAAAAAAATTCTCTTTCCTACTTGACAGACAAGTTACAGTATAGATGGTTTCAACTATGATGCTATCAAGCATATGTTAATCAAAGTATTATCTAAACTGACTGACCAGTACTGTCAAGAACAAGTCTCAGTATTGTTTGTAATAAGGTTGTTTTTATCTCAAACAGACAACCCGTCAGTAACTACAGATAGGAACAAACCTCTTTCCTCAGTGAGAACCAAACCAAACTGGGATTATCACACAATTCAAAATCTTTTAACTGTAACCTTCAGTTCAACTGCTTTTTACTATTTTCATTTTTCTCCTAATTATAATTAATTGTGATCAAAAGCTCTAAATCAGTTTTCCCTGCCTTTTTTCATTTTTTAGAAAATATCAACCAAAACTGCTAACATAAATATCTTCAGTTTTTAACTTGGTCTGGTTTTTTGTCTTATTTTTCAATTGACCCACGAGGAATTCCTAAATTTTCAAGTCCCATCCTTGAAATTGGCTAAAGCCAGTGGTTTGAAAACTGAGGTCCGTGAACCCCAGAGTATCCAACAAATAAAGCTCAGTGGGGTCTGCAGAGGAGTTCCCTCTAAAACTAACATTCCAAATCTTGTGGAATCATCCAACATACAGCTATCGAATAACAATTATTGTACACAGACATTTATAATATATAAGAATTCAAATAAACATAATCCATTTAGAATAATTATGAATCATTATCAATAAATGAACAGCCATAATGTCAAAATTTGAAGTCATGATAAAAAATTCCACTGAAGAATACGTAAGGTCAGAATAAATTCTATCTTTGACATCACTGGCGTTTACTGAAATTTTTCAAAGTATCTAATATATAGTAAAAGACACCGAGAAACATCTTGATCCTGAAGAATGTACCAGACAAAATAAGGCCCCAAAATGGTCAGAAAAGTTTTTTTCCAACACATTTTCAAAAGGTGTCTAGTGGAGTACGGATACCAATTTTGAAGGCAGTAGAAGAAACAGAATAGCCAGGAACACTTGACCACAAACACACATATAAAATGGGATAGAACCCTCACCACTTTTGGTGGCTAAGATAGTTCAATTTTTATAAGTAAAAAAATGCTTTATTATTGTTATGCATTGATTAAGAGTCTAAAACTAAATACTAGGGCATGCCAGAATGATCACCTTCACAATTCAGAAAGATTTTTAGTCGGGGTGGGATAGGCATATGAGAATTTAAAGTGTATAGTATTGACCAAAATAAGAAAATTCTTGTTTTCGGAGATAAATTCAACTGGACTAACTCTTGAAAATAAATTAATGGAGAGGGGGTCCTAATAAGATGGGGTGGGGATTTCTAAGATTGAGAAGGGGCTGGGGCGGGACTTTCGACGCCTAGGAGTAAGCAACAGTTGGGTCAATTTCTGGATTGGTTATACAACGATTTGATTTATATATTTTTCAGCCTTCGGTGTAGAGGGAGAGGAGAGCTATTGTGAAGATCATAAAAGGCCCAGCCTACACACATTCCTCGGCAAACATTCAATCAGGTTGTCTAAAGAAAGTTCACAAACAGGTTCGGTTTATTTAATGATACAAACAGCTAAGAAAAAAAAAATCATTCAAAGAAATGTTGTAGTCACTCTTTCCAGCATTTTTTCACGTACTAGAAACCATCAACCAAAACTGTCAACATAGGTTTCTCCAGTTTTTGATTCGGTCTGGCTGTTTGGCAATGTGTGAAGCTAGAGAACAAAAAATTTAATCATTAACTCATTAAGTCCAACAAAAAAAAAAAAAAAAAAAAATAAAATATCTTTTTCAAAATTCCCCTCCGAATATGTTTTTAGTCGGGGATTCAATTTGAAAAGTAAGTTTTTGCTAAATTGGTCCCTTAGTTTGTGTTCTGCAGAGTTCATGCTTCTTATTTTGAAAATTCAGACTTCTTTTTAGTGAGCAGTTTCAAGTGAATTTCATTTGATCACCCCCAACATGGCATCCTGCCAAAAGACACTTTCCACTGAGAAACTAATCAGTTGATCTTTTTTTTTTTTAGCACAGATCTTAGTTTTATCGTAATTTATTCAAAAACATTCAGTCGTTCATCTTCATTAGAGCATATTTAAAATTTGGGGCACAATATAGAAAAGAGTGAGGGCTACATTTTGTCGAACTGCCTGGAATAAAACAAATTTAGACGTCATCTGAAATTGAAAAAAAATATTTTTGATGAAGTTAAATATTTGTTACCACTGTATGAAGACTATCTTATTTAACCGAGCCCTTTTTTTTTTTTATCTTTCTCGTAAAATATAGATACATCTGGTTTTTTTCATGTTTCTGAACAAGAGTACGTATGTTAGGATTCATATCAAAACATACTCGTGGGGAAACAAGGAAAAAAAAGAACATGTTCCTTGTTTATTGTATTTAACCAGACATGTTTAACGTGAAAGATTGCTGTCATATATATATACTTCATTACCTCTTGAGAATCTCATTGAAACTAGCTAGAGAAATCTCTGAGCTGAGAAATACAATTATGGACACAAACAAAATATCCATATTATTACATACAAAATAATCTCAAACAGATATGGCTTGTTAAAGGGGAAAGTTATCCTATTTTTTACCATTATTAAAACAAACAAAAACAAACCCAAAAAACAAACACACACACTAGATTTCAACCCTAGAAGTGAAAATAATGTTCTGTCTTAATGTGAATATAATTTCTCCCTTGATTTATACCCTGAATTTGAAAAAAAGTTTCCACTTCATTTTAACTCCTGAAGGTGAAAATAAACATCACCTCTTAATTTTGACACATGAAAATGAAAAATTCCTTTGGATTTTGACCCCTAAAAGTGGGCAGGGGGAATCTCAAAAATGAAAATTGAAAGTTCCTTCACCCCCACCCAAGAATCTGGCCAAATTGACGCCTAAAAGAACGGGGTGGGGGGAATTCCTCTCTTGGTTTTGACCCTAAGAAAAGAAAAAGAATTTAGAAAACTGATTTTGACCACGAAAAGTGAAAAAAAAAACAAAAAAAAAAAACGAACAAAAAAAAAAAAAAGACAAAAACAAAACTTGATTCTGACCCTTGAAAGTAAAAATTCATCATCATCATCAGTCTTTTAACTTCCGTCATTGGACATAGACCCTCCCCAGGATTCGCCACAATTCTCTATCATGGGCATCGCGTGATCCTCAAATTTTGTGTTTCGAAAAGAAAAATTTACTCCAAACCGCACTATATAAAAACGAGCACTGATCAAAACTCTGCTATTCAAGTCATCAACGTACAAGCATTAAACATTGTGATCAGAGATATGTTCAGAAAATGTTCTTGCTTCTTTCTGAATAAAGAAGGCAATCTATATCCCATTTTTATTTCTGAGAATTGATTTGAGAAAAAAGAATTCAAAATATTCTTTTATATCATCAAAAAGTGAGAGATCATTTTTACTATTCATTGATGAATAATAATGTAAATAAATGATCCCCTCAATGATATCAAAGTGTAAAACATTCAGAACCAAATTTTGAATAGTTATAAAATCAAATTCTGTATGAACGATGGAATACACAGAGCATAGTACCTTAACAGTGATCGGAAAAAAACTAACTTGCATAACACTACACAGTAAGATGATTTTGGACTGTATGAAAGTTATTCAAAAAATTTTCAGCGGTAACATACAAAAAATACACACATCTGTTTATTATAATCATTGATAATGCTATCAAAGGGTTACTGTTCATCAAAATCATTCAGTCACAAACACCTCATCTAAAATGAATTGAAAATCTTAAAATGAAAAGCTAATGAAATTCATATTAATTTTTCGCAGTGTCAAGTTGCTCATGATATGGAAATTCATTACAATGAATAAAAATTCTTTTTATCTTCATATTTTTTGCTTAATGTTATCAGCCAGATATTATCTAAAAGTACTTCTCCAAAAGTGATCACATTAGGTGGCTTCATCTGCATGAACATACACACAGGTCCTATTTTGTTGATGCCAAAATCCTGATAAAATGGGTTGTTTATAAATATGTAAGTGGGTCATGAGGTTACTGTATAAAATCAAACTGGGTTGCAATCAAAAAAGTTTGAAGAGTCCCTTTTCTAGAAAGCTTCATGACAAAGAGAACGTTATCAGAATTCTCAATCATATCTACACATTCCTGTCTCCTCAGACTACATTCCCAGCCATGATGGAAAGTCTTTGTATTTCGATGCAATCAGGTGAAAAACACCACTTCAGAATCTCAAGACATCAAATGATTTCGGTTCCTCAAGCCTTGAACATTTGTTTACCTTTGGTAGGAATCTACGACACTAGTATAATGGATATATTAATGCTTTCAATAGCACAATTCAATAAGCCTCAATACTCGTGTTCGAATTATAAGAATCATAGAATTCAGTTCTATATTGCCAAAGATTTAAGAACATAATAACAGCATATCCACTCTAATAATGAATGGAGGGATTTTCTTAGTCCACAGGTCGTAACACTGGATTCTTCCACTGGGTTGTTGAAATTTTGCCGGAAAAAAAAAAAAAAAAAAATACTTCGTGCCTACTGTTTCAAAATATGCAGTATTCCCAGTAAAGTAATCTAGTAGTTTTTTTTAATATATTTTTTTAGGGATAAAAAAAAAAAAAAAAAAAAAAAAGAAGAAAAAAATAAAAACAAAAAACAAACAAAGAAAACTAGCCCACACACACATCCAAATCTATCTGAATTTATTTTCACTGGTTTTAATGAATAGATCATGTGAAAAAACGGAAATGAAAGATCAGGACAGATGTAGTACAGCAATGATCAGAGAGCTGATCTTGCTGGCCATTGTTACTCAGCTCAATCCGCATCAGATCTCGATGTGTAGATCTTCCGATACCAATTAATCTCATTAATATATACTTATATAATGAACGGTTCTCGGTTGCTGTCCATAACCCTTGGCTCTCTCACTCAAGTGGAACAATTTTACAGATAGAAATACCTCCTTCCTACCGTTTCAAACAATGGACCCGACTAAATTCTCTTCCCAGAAAATAGTTTCATAGAAACTCAAATATATCTCAATTTTTTTCATGGCATTAATGTGTTTAGTAATAATGAACAATAAGATTTTAATGTTCATTTCTCTGTTTCTCAGTCTGTAATACGTTATAGAAGCAAGATAAAATTCATATTTTGCTGATAAAAATATCTTTGAACAATGGGCCCTTCCATTTGAATGAGTTGAGTCACTTTAATTTAACCTCATATGAAACTGGCGAGTAAACTCATTCAAACAATCAACAGCTTTGAAGTAGTGAACTATCAAGTTGAACTAAGTAAGAGAATGTAAAGAATTAGAAATACAGTGAGATATGTATACCAAATGCATTACAGTCTCGAGTATATATGTACCAATGAATCGGTGAAATTGCTTGATTAGTAAAAGTCTTATCTAAAAAAAAAAAAGAAAAAAAAAAAAAAAGAAAAGAAAGGTTCAAATTCACTTTGATTAAATACACCTATGATCATAAAAATATTTGTCTTATATCTTTGTTTTAATTAAATGAACTTTTGATCAAATTAAAATCATGCATTCATTTTCTGTAAAAAAAAAAAAAATATATAAAGATAAGATAATAATATGGAGAATCTAAATATTATTAATGAGAAAAAAAAAAAAAAAAGAAAATTTTTTAGAACGGGCCTAATGGAGTGCTGATACCAATTTTCAAGTCTGTAGACAAAATGGTATGGCCAGTAGCACTGGAACACACAAATACAGATAAAACCCTTTGCCACCTTTTAGTGATATGTTTTTACGATAGAACCCTTCGTCACATTTGATGGCTACGGTTGTTGGTAACAAGCAAAGAATTTCCACACAGACAAAAAAAATGAATAAATTAAAGAAAAGTGACAAACTGTCAGAATAGGAGTATAGAAGTGACAAGTCAGTGGGCATTTACCATAGCATGACGGTTATCTCGTCTCGTGGCCCATTTAACTAGTACAGGTATCACATCGTTATAACGTGGGTGTTAGAGTTCAAGAAAGCCTACAGTGTTATAATCAAACTGTGATAACTGCAGGATGGGCATATGCAATACTCAAGGGTCGGCAGTAAGTGAAAAAACAGCAAAAACCGTCTATCATATCAACACTAAGTGAGATTTGAACAAATAAACAAAACCATTCATCAATGTTGGTTTTATTATCAAATAATGCCACAAATATTACTACAATCTTTCACCAAGTACACCAAATTCCAGTATTTAAAAACAAAAGATCTACATCACTGACTTGATCCATTTAATACTAAGCCTCTGCACTTCGAAATACGTCAGTGTTCCTGTGTGGAAAAGCTCTAATTTGAAATGGGTTTTATGGCAGCTTCTTTATTTTTAGCCAAGATTGAATACGAAAAATATATAAGTATTAGCTTTAGATGATAAACCTTGAATCATGCCCCATATGCAAAATGTCACTTCCTCAACCAACTGTCTTTAAAAGCTCTGAACATACGTGTTCGATCGCTCATTTGAAGCCCTGACTTCCTTAGTCAGTTACTTCTTTCTCTCTGACTCTCTAAGATTGGTATTACTTCACTTACCTCTCTGACAATTAGAAATTTACTGTTTTTCTATTGTAACCAATCACTGTTCTGAACATTGATTTCATTCCACAGATATTGAGCTACTCAATCGTATCCTCACCTTGAACTCAAAATGCGTCTTCACATCTCATCTCTCATGAATGAAAAGGTGATGCATTTACAACACAACAGTCATGATTATCTGTCTTCTAATTCTCCTTACTTCAGGAAGTGCACATGGATTAAACCCTATGTGTTTTCTGTGACTTACATAGTCTTTCCATTGTATATACTTCAGCATCTGAGACCACCCCTAAGTCGCTCATAACTTATCACAAATTCATTGCCCAAAACTTGGCAGTTAGACATATCACTGATGACCGGTCTTCATAATCATTCCTTGGTCCTCCAAAATACCAAGCCTTTTGAATTCAAAGCATTTCACTTACCCCCGCTTAACACATGGCTACTACAACTACTTTGCATAGAGAGCCTACCTTTTACTTTGGCATTTTTCATCTTCCTCTTCTACTTAACTACAAGGTTACACTTCATACCCCTTCTATCATGGATCCAAGTGGCATAACCAGAAAGAATTTTTCACTGGCCTGGCAAGCCATGAGTGGGTTTTAGTAACAATTGCCCTAGTGTACACCCTTGGTGGGGGTGTGAGAGGAGTATGATGATACATCAAACATACTTGATAATCAAAGATAACCTGAAATTAATTTTACTCATGCCATTTTCATAACATTTATCCAGCAAGAAAAGTTGGATGATCAAACATAGGTTCTTTCAGTTATCAAGTTGGTCTGGCTGGAATTCCAAGCATTTACTCTTCAATTTTGTACAGAAAAAAAAACTTAGTCAGGAGTTCAATTAGCAATGCAAGTTTGTGCTAAATTGGTACCTAGTTTGTACATGCTTGCTTTTGGAAAATTCAGACTTTTTAGTGATCACTGCTCAACAAATGACGAGAGAACTCATCTACTGGTGACCCCTTTTTCAATTTCTTTAATTGATCACCCCCATCCAACACAGCGTGCTGCCAAAAGACGTTGATCACGTGATGGTTTCTATTGAGGGATTCATCAGACCTCTTCATGACATAAATGAATTGAAGCATTTATATGCCAACAATTCCAAATATATCATATGCATAATGTACATTGAAAGAGCGAGAGATTTGGGGGGCCCTGGGGGGCTTGGTCCCCTCATATTTAGTGAGATTTGATGAAGACTAAAAATTTAAAATAAATGTACTAGCACTTATTTGGTGAAGAGAAATGACCCCTGAGGCTGTGTACAAATATATCCTTGTTACTGTTAGTAATGTTAGTAAAAATGCAGTAGGTCAACTATGATTTCATGAAACTTGGTGTGTATGTGGGGGGGGGTACTCAATTTAATGACGTTTTTAAATAATCCCCTCCTTCACCTCACCTCTGTAGGTTTATTGATAGTAACTGGTATACATTGCCACCAGTGATGGTACTTATGAAGTTTCAAATATATCTGGTGGCTTATGTAGGTTTGACCCATGCTGAACTGTAACATTGAAGTTCAGAACGTCCATCATTCAATCGACCAAGTTGACCCTTCAAATAAATGAAACAGAGCTGGGAAGTAGGTTAAACATTAGTTTGCAGAACAACCTCAGCCTTTTTTGCCTTTTTTTTTTAATATCTATACAATTACTCTCACCTTGACTGGGTAGAGGGTCACAGTGCCAAGAATAGATTTCTCTCAGTTTATCAAGTGGGACTGATTTATTTCATGTGGAACAAGGGGAGGGCTACATAACTAAATGGCTGTGTCATCAGCAGGTATTGACATCAGAACGTACATTATTATTCTGAAAGCTTATTACTCGAACTACGGGAGGGGCAGCAGTTCTTTGGAGGTTCTCAGTACAGAGTATGGTACTAAGGGAGACCCCCCCCCCCCCAAAAAAACAACCTAGATAACAGGTCTGGTTAGTCATCCAATAAAAACTGTCACTTGACCAACATCTTTCAGCAAAAAGCTGCATTGGGGATGATGAATTAAAAAACTGAATAAATAGGGCTGATCGATAAGTAAGTTACTTCTCTTGCTTTTTGTTGGACAGTGATCACTGCAAAAATCCGAATTTTCAAAAAATTTTTTAATATATATTATATTCTAGTTATAACAAGGAGTGAATGTTTAAATCTTCAGCCCTCGAGCTCAATTGGGGGTAGCCTGTACACATCATACATAGGATTTTTTCATTTTTTTAAGTTGGTCTTTTGTAGACATACAAAGGAGTAAATGATCAAAATTTTGGCTCACTAGCTCCACTGGTATGGCAGGTATACATACTACATACATACGTAGCCAACCAGACAGAATCACTTAAAAACTGAAGAAACCCATGTTGACTGTTTTGATTGATGCTTCGAGTAGGAGTCATAAAACTTCCTCTCTAATTCTTCAAAGGGAAGGGTAGGTATCATCCACTAATCCTTGACAGCTAATATGAGTTGGAACAAAACATTCAATTACTTTCCATGCACAAGAACTTTCAACTTCAAAAACCCTGATTCAACACTACTCACTCATTTGGAGGAAAAAAAATCCCCAATCCTTAATAGAAAGCTCATTGTAGAATTATTACTGTTTAGTACAGGACTTTCTAGACTGCATGTTACAACACTTTGGTGAGTCGCAGATGATCTTGAGGTGTGTCATGAAATTAAGTATAGTTTTGTAAATCTTTTGAAAGATACTTCCCACCCCCTGAGTCAGTTGAACTGCTGGGATGACATATATTCAGTTTGGCTAACATAATTCAGGTAATGTGTCACAAAAAAAAAAAAAAAATTATTCTTAAAAAATGTGATGACGATGCAAAAAGATTGGAAAGCTTTGGTTCAAAAGAAAATATACCCTTTTCAAAGACTTCATCAAAATTGGGATCTATTTTAAGGAGCTTTGAAATTAGTAAATGACCTGCAAATATCAAGAACTTGAAGAAAAAACTTTAAAGAAATATCACTTGAAACAATACTAGTTAGGAATAATTTCATAAGTTTTTCAAAAAATAGATTTGATAAACAGAGTGGAAATAGCTCCGACAGAATCTTCAAAGAATTACATGTTGTAATAAGTAAATTATCAAATTGTAAAAAACAACAATCTCATGAGCTGAAGCTTGTTCTAAAAATATTGTCAGTTAATTGTAAAGACAAAAAAAAACTTTAAAAGCTGATGGAGTATTAATATGAAATATTTGTAAAATTAAAAAATTAAAAATATACTGTATATGAAAATAATAGGTGGGTATTGCTTGTGAGGCATTAAGCTTAATTTGTACCCTCCTCACCAATTGTTGCATTAACTTATTTGGTGAAATTGAATAGATTCTAATCACTATAAATTAATTTTTGTCTATAATTGATTTACAATTAAAACAATTCAAAATAATACAGATTCTATGTTCAGCTCTTATGATATAGGATGTGTGTGTGTGGGGGGGCTACTTCTTTATTCCTACTTCAGGCTACTTCAACAGTTGAAGGATATTCATAAAAAAAAAAATCTAAAAAAATTGAAGACTAGTCTGAAATTGATGATGAAAATATTTCACCTCAGAATCCAAATAACTTAATATCATGATAATGAGAACTCTCTCACATTTATCCTACTTTAAATCTATTTACAGGTTTTAGGTACCATAGTCCATCTAGCAGATTCATCAGCTCTCAAGGAAGCAATTTGCTAACCAGCTACTTTTGGATTTTAAAAAATGTTTAGTATCCAACTTGAACAAATATCTGACTATGATTCCCCCAAGTTTTGCAACTAGCACACAAAAGAAATTAATGTGTGCACAAAAAGTTTGTAACCAAAAAAATATAATTAATATCTATAAGTATAATATATGATTAGTGAAAATAATCTTTTAGCTAACTGTTTCCATTGACTAATTAGTAGGTTTTTTTCCCCAAATACCACACTTGCTTTTGATTTATCTCAACATTGCATCATATAAAAATAAGAATCACTAATTGATGTTTTATTTAATGGAATAACTGACTGAAAAAAGTACTAGCAAAGCTCCTATTTTGCATAAGATGAGTTCAGAGAAATGGACAATCTCTTCCTATCAGGGAAAAAATTAGAGGTAAAGCTCCCACTCTGTCCGCAGTAGGGGTTTCACTTGTAGTTCAATGTATAGAATAAAATACTAAATATGTTACTTCATGATATTCAATTGCATTTGTGTTATACAACAACAAGCCAATACAGTTTTATTATCCATGAAATATAGACTGTGCCCAAATTATCTTAGAGCGACCTCATGCTTACCTTTGCAGAAGCCCTTAGTACGTGAACACATTTGTGCAGTTTTTTTTTTTTTCCTGTGACCAAAGAGCTTTGACCAATGTTTCCTTTAATTTTTTCATGGTCTGCATGGGACCTGAATCCTGTGAGGAACTGGGAGAGTGGAATGTGTAGAAAATATTTTTACTTATAGGACAATCATCGATTCTTGAATAAGGTTTATGAAATAAAGGTCAGCTACTTTTGACAAAAAGTGTGTAATAAAAGAAATAATTTATTAACTAAAGCTTTAGTTGTGTGACCACATGCATGATTTGAAAAAGCTTGGTTCCTGCTGGCAAGAAACCAGAACCAGTTACTGAACAGGTACCAACCCACCCTGGCCGATTCAACTTATTTACATCACATCCAATTAAAACGTTAGTGTGGTCACACAACTGAAGCGCACGAACTCAAATTTTTTGGAAAAGTATCTGCGCACATTTAGTTTCTATTGTTGGAATTTCAGTTCAAAATCTCAATGCAATAAAAAGTCATTTTTTTTCTGAACACCCACGATTATTTAATCTTATATCTTGTGCTACGTTAACATTTCACTAATCTGCATAATTTCTTCTAGTGAGAAGCCACACAGCCTTGAGGGAATACTGACATTGACAACTAAAAATAAGAAAGGACATCGTATCCGATTCCTTCTCTTTTGACCCTCACGGGGAGCGGTAATTGGCATGGTAGAGGTTTCAAAGTCTGACCTTTCTATTTATTTTCATCCTCCTCTGACCCAAATGTGTGATACATTTTCAACTCGGAGGACATTAAAATGTTGCTTTTAGAGTTGAACTAAGAGAAATAGCTGGCATTTACTAAGCAAGAGGTTCGTCACCGACATGTATACAAAGGGCTGGTTCAAACCAACACAAAACAATAAATGAACAGAAAATGTCATCTTTTCATTTATCTAATAGTTGTATGAACACGAAGCTAACTAGAGAGCACTTAGCTCATATCTCTACCAATGTCAAATGCTCACTAAAAACTGAATGAAAATCCATTCATATGTAGCTATGACGAACGGGAGTAAACTGTATTGATTTTCCATATCAGAAGCTGTCAACTAAAATTTCAAACAAAAATATCAACACAGTTTTCTTCAGTTTTCAAGGGAGTCTGGTTAGCACACTATGTATCACATGCACAGACTGGATCTTGAGGGCTGGAAATTTGAATATTTACTCTTTACATTGAGAAAATATGGTTTTTGTTCGTTGAAAATTCCCTACCTAAACAGGCTTTTCAATTTATGATGTAAGTTTATCCTAAATTGATCCCTCAAGTTTGAGTCTGGCAGCGTTCAAACTTTTTTTTTTTTTAAAATTCTGACTTTTTCTAGTGATCACTGTTCAACAAAAGGTGAGGGAAGTAACTTATTCTTTGATCAGTCCCTTTTTGAATTTTTTTCTTAAATCGAACATCAACATGCCATTCTGCCAAAAGGTATTCATCAAGTGATGGTTTCTATTGCAGACTATAGGAACTAACCAGATTTTGGCAATTGGTTAGTATATGAAAACATCTCAATCAGAAACAAGCAAATCCATGGATCTACCAAAAAATTTAATCGATTTTTCCTTGGTCCATTGTTGATTCTTCTACAACATTTTATTGGAACTCATTGAGAACTTTTGGAGATAGTGTGTGGATAGTCAGAAATGAATGAATGAATACCTTTTCTACCTTCATTAGTCAAGGTAAAATATTTAGCTTGGACATTCAAGCAATGAAATTAGGTATTCAAGATAGTTTCAGTGATCTTAAAAGAAAATGCTAGTCAAAAATTGATTTTGTTTTCATCTTAATACGAATCAAAAATTCATAACAGTTGACAGTGCTTTATCAAACATTAAAAGAACAAGTGAGGGAATTCTCACAATATGTACAAATATTTAGTTATCACCCTTGGAATTTAAATTGAGCATTTTTGATTAATGTTCGTTCTTAAAATTTCATGCAGGATTATAAAAATCTCTCAATGAGAGACATATCTGGATCTGACCCCAAATTCAATCGAATCTTCCTTAACCCAGGAACCGCTCTCCCACAAAATGCAAAAAAAAACAAACTGAGATATTGTGCAAGCAGATGGAAAGACACACGCAATAAATATACCACTTCAACTTTGTTGGCAGAGGTAAAAATTGCTTTGGTCAAAATTTAAGTAAATTTTCTGATCATTAGATGGGAGAAGTCAAATTTAGTAATATGACTATAGTAGAGAGGTGCATAACATGAGAGACACCAAACATTCCAAATGAAGAAAAAACTAAATTATAAACCAAGACATGATTGTGTGCTCTCTCTGTATACGGTTCAACAAAGCTTCTTTCATTTGGTGCTAAATTTATTCGTTTCAACACGGCTACAGATTTAGAACTTCACCGGAAAAAAAATTTAATACAGGCGTCAATTATTATAATGTTGGTGTTGAGGATCCAAAAAAGCCAATTGTGTTTCAACTGATTTGTGATAACTATGGGGTGGGTATGGCTGATTTTCTGGGGCACGCAATAGATGAAAGAAATAACTATACTGTAGTAACAAACTTGGTTACACTAGAGTCAAACTCCCTTGCTTCATTAAAATCTAAAAAGTAATCAAAACAGAATTCATTTCTCCATACAATATCATTCCAAACCTACACATCTCGCTTCCTCTTCTTGTAAATGGGATTTGCTAACTTGGGCAGAACAAGTCAACCAGAGCCGGGCTTTAGAAGTGGGAGTGAATTAGTCATCAGTTTCTTCTGGTCATTATTTTCACATATAACACTGACGGACAACAGAGTCAAAACTCAATACTAAGAGTTTGACAAAAGTGAGAAAAGGCTAACTCAACCTAATGGTTAATCTGCCACTAACATTGACAGCAAAGTAAATGAAGAAAACGAAAAAAAAACCCCAACAAAACAAACGAGCCAACCTGTGCTCCCAGTTAGATTCAATCCCCAAATTTACTGATGTCAAGCAGAATGCCCTAGACCACTACACCATTGAAATACTACTGAAAATCGTAATTATAAATAACATTATCACACGAGTACCTCATAATCACAGAATATCTACTGCCTTTGAAATTCTTGTTTTTATGTTGTTTAATGGTTCTATTAGATTAATTGTCTTGATGACATCCTTAGAAGCAAATTAATTTTCCACTGAAAATAAAAATAAGATATACATACTTCTATGAATAATAATATTTTTCATAATAGAAATTCAATATTTACATCAACAAAAAAATAAATAAATGAATAAAAATAAAAGATAAAAGGAAAAAAAAAAAAAAAATACCAATAAGTTGTAAATTAATTTCTTTAATATCTAGATAAGGAAATAAAATGAATACAAAACCTTAAAGTAATCTTAATCATAAATAGACCTTAAAAGCAAGACATTTTATTTATCATCTAAAATAAATAAAATTTTTCCCTATCTTATTTATGATATTTTTTTTTACTTATTGGTGTTGTAGTCATTGTTTCTGATTAATTATTTTTCTTTTACTCTCTTGTCAAATCTATGGCTAAAAAGCTCCAAATTGAATGCAAGTGAAAAATGCTGGATTACCTATTACTCGTTTTGATTTTGAAATTTATCATCTTTTTCCGATATTTATTTGTATAAATAATTCACCCCCCCCATTTGAAACGTCGAACTGCATAAAATTCTGGATCCACCCATAATAACCCTTCATTTAAAAAAACTAGAAAAAGAAATGTGAAAAACACTATGAAATTACATTTTAATTGATTACAAATTGGAAAAAAAAACAATTCAATATGTTGATCATATCAAGTATAGTATAGTACGGTAGATAAGATAATTTTCAGTTAAGAAGAGACCCCTATTCCAGTCTGAATATCATGATTTTAGTTCACTGTTATTGTATTTGGCCAGTAGATTGACCCCGATTTTTGGACACTTCAAAGTATTGTCTTATTCGCTGGAATATTCGGCAAATCTTCTGATGAAATTCTTTTGTTCGTGATTTTCTGGATGAATAGACGATGAGCTTAGGTCCACCAATCAACCACCTTAAAACGGGGACACCTATATTACGAACCACATGATACTAGAATTGGCCTTATTACTCAGAAAATCCGAAGAATATTTTCAGCCAAACCACTTAAAGGAGTTACTTTTTAAAAAAATCTTTGATCATGTTTAGACAAGGGGAGAAGGGAAGACAAAGAATACTTTTCAAGAAGTGGGTGGCACGAACAGAAATATTTAAAAAATTGAAAACCTATCCTGGTGAGAAAATGTTTGGTTGAATGCTCGATTGGAATGTTTAAAAGGTTCAACAGTAATTAATGATCATAAATATAACAAAACAAATAAGCATCAGAATAAAACTGCATATATTAATTCCTTGCATATTAATTCCTTGCATATATTACAATGCTAACAATCAGCAGAATAGTAATTTGGATAACTAATAACTGGTAGTAGTTGGACACCACCCACAGTGCAATGGTAGCAAACTAGTCTCTTGGACCAATTTGAGAATGTAGAATTGGATTTTCACCGGATGCCTCACCCTCTTAGTCACTTGGTAGACTCTATGAATATCAATGACTTGTAAAAGTTGGTAGACAGACGTTAGGGTGGAATAAAAAGAGTAAATAGAAAAAGTGTAGAGTCAAAAACTGGACAAACGTTGAAATTGAGATATAAATTAATTATGGGTGGTTACCACCTTGTCTGTCCTTGCAACTGACCGTAATGTGTCTGGCTATGTATATATGTACGTAATGACCAGTATATTGATGTGAATTATAATTTAGCCAACAATACTATAGTGAAATGACAATTCAGAAGACCTTGTGTACGAATGAGATTTCTCAGTTTATTTGATGTTTTGCTGGTTCATCATGACTTCTTCAGAAAAAAAAAAAAAAAGGTGATGATGAGAACAAAGCCCACAACCAGACACAGACTCTATATAACAGTCAACTTCTTGTACCTCAAATTTTTTCTGAAGCCATGATGAAGTGGTGAAACCTCAAATAAACTAAAAAATCTCATTTGCTCACAATGTCTTCTGAATTGTCATTTCACTCTAATATGTATGTAATGTATATGTCACATATATAGGCATGTATTGTAATGCTTTTTAAAAAAAATTCTCTCCAAAATAAGATTTTAATGATAGACTTACATTGTAAATTAAACTAAGTAGAATTCATCACTTAGTTTTTGTCCAGCATTGTACATAGACGAGACACATTCAAGTCACTTGCCAGGACAAAAGAGGTGGCAGGCAACCTCCCGAAATTGATTACTTGTGTCAGGGTTTAAGCATAACACTTTTTTGATATTGAAAACTAAAACAAAAAGAAATTTTCATTTCACTGTAAAGTATCTTAGTTAAGTTCCATGAGCTTTTTAGTCTTGTTTTCTTTTAAGCATATGCTTCATTGAATTCTCAAAAGCAACTGACAAACAAAATGGAGTCACAGTAAAAACAATTTTACTGTGATATCAATACCAGATAACACAGCTGAATTCATTTCAATTTGCAAAGATTTAAGAATATCAGATGAAACAGACCAAATCAAGTATGCTATAGAATTAGATTTTTTCTGACATCCGACTCATCTACTGTGGAATGGTTAAGAATTCACCATCATCCAAAATGCACATTTTGTTATGCTATCACAGTCGTAATCATGCAAGTTTGACACTTTTCTATTATTACTTCCTTGGACAGTGTTCACACGAACCACATTTCTTAGTCCCTGCGGTCAGGGAATGTTCAATTAAAACTTGGTCTGCAAATAAGGCTTATCCATACTTTTTACATATATCAAGGACTTGCCTCAAGTTCAATGCAAATAGCTTCTTCAAGAACATCTGCTCTGTGGAATTAACCCCCTTTTGAATGTTTTCCTGACAAGTACAATCTCGACATTTTCAAGTAAAGCAGGAATAAGTGCCTTACCCAATATTAGTGTTTTTTTTCTTCATTTTGAACACATCACGATTTAGTGTTTACAACTTAATTTGAAGATCAATTTTAACACTTTTTTTTTTTTTAATTGTGTGGCATAAATAACTGCCTTCTTACAAATCCTTTGATGTAAAAATTGGCCAAAAGGCTGTGCTTAAGGAAAGATCACTTCCATCAAATAATCAATTTGTTGAGGAAACTAAATAGTTTGTTAGGTGTATATCAATACAAAGTCACTTGGTAACTTGATTACAAAGAAACAGACAAAAATAATGATGTATGTTAAAAGATCTTCACCTGTTTAAATATCCATGCTTTAAATCGTATTTTGTGGATCAAGATTATATTTTTTCTTTAAAAAAAAAAAAAATCAATTAAGATCAATATGTATTGTGGTTGGGACTCATAAGCTTATTTTTTGACAGCTGTTAAGAGGAAGGTTCTAGTGTCTGTCTGACTATCCTTGTGTTTCTACACATGATATCTCCAAAAGTTCTCAATAAATTTTAATTAAACTTTGTGGAAAGGTTGGCTATTGGCTATGGAAGAAGAGATTATATTTTGGGGGTTATCTATTTGCAGTTACCTCCTCTGCATCAGAGCCATGTCCACACCAAAATCTCTCTCTCAAAAAAAAAAAAAAAACAAAAAAAAACCCAATTCTCAAAGAATTTTGATGGAAATTTCTAGAAAGGTAGGTCAAGGGGTACAGATAAATTGATTGAATTTTGGGGTAGATCTAGAACATTTTTACAGTTGCCTCCCCTGCATGGTAACTATTTGTAAACAGATTTTCATTCGGTTTTAAGTGACAATGGGGTTAGCAGAAGTATGCACTCTTCGAATGCTTTCTAGTTCACTAATGTAGAAAGTTTGATCCTTACTGGGTGCCCAAGATGGCCTTGGTGCGAGACCAAGCTTGGTATATAACAGGTTGCATGTTAGGATCTTTAAAAAATCCACAACAAGTGAGTAATTAATATTGACACATTCATGGAGCTATAAGAATTCTATCGGGAAAATATCCTGATCAATATAAAGATAAAGTGGAGAACTTTCGGAAATTATCTGGATCTCAGATCCAATCAGTCCTTCCGTATATGGTTCAGTCGTATCAAGCAAGTAGTGATTTAAGGGTGAGATTGTAAGACCCAACATTTTAGCTACTTTTACTCATTTTACTGGATGGAGGAATGGATCCAGCTCCCGGTTTTGAATTCAGAGCTGTTGTTCTCCTAGACTGGTCGTCAACCAAGGCTAGAGATCTAAGTGTGCCCTTTCATTTTACTCATAGCTAAAAAGAGAGAAGAGATGGATTTATGCCTCTCCAAAGGGCACTAATGCAAAGCGAACACACACTCACACACACACACACACTCAGCCAGAAAAAGAATATCAGAATAAAACAGAATATGAAAGAATATAGCATTTTGAAATAAATTTGGCAATCATTAGCCATTCTTACATCTGAATTGAACCAAAATTGCAGAGTTTCTGATATTTTGCCAGGAAACCAGATTGATATGATTTTATGCAAATATTAGACCGTTGAAAATGATATATATTTCATTATATCAGACTGCCACAAGTCAAGGAGTTTGGATCTAGAGATAGTGGGAAATTAGAAACCATCAGCTGCATTTAGTTAACCCTTGGCCCCATGGGTGTCCATAAGGGGGTGCAAAAGCATCCCCCTTGAAAAGAACCACAGCTTATTTAATCTATTCATTTATAATAATCAAGTGATATAAGTTATCTATTCAAAAAGACATCTCTGAAGAATACAAATTCCAGAATTTGTAAACCCCAATTTTTTTTTGGGGGGGGGGTCAATAGTGGTGCTATACCATTGTTTTATGTAACCCAAACTTTATCTTCTTAGTGCCCGGTGGTTGTCTGATACCTGTATCGCAGTCAACTTGGCCTAATATACCATAATCACTATTTTGGGGTCTAGTAATGTTCAAAATTTTTTCCATACAAGTTGATGGTAATAGTTCCTTCATTCTATGCCATTTTGGCTAACGAAAGGTTTTTATAGAAACGTTCCACTTCCCAATAGCAGCCAGCGGAAACCTGCATGCACATAATAGAGTATACTTACTTGTTCCGACCAATTAGCTCATGATCTTTTACCTCTATATTAATCTCATCATTTGGTGAAAGTGGTACACCTTTCAAGTCGAAGTGCAGAGTCTGAAATGAAGATAAGAAACATGAATTAAATGAATAGATAGTACTCAGAGCGCATTGTTAACAATGAACACTAACTGAAAAAAAAAATTAACCGAAATGAATTTAAAAAACAGAGGAGAGAATGCAATTCTTGCAATACAAGCAAATATTGAGTTACTTCCCATAAAATTCAAATTGAGCACTTTCATTTACTGCTTATTTTTGTTCAACTTCTTGTCATGCAAAGTAAAAACATCTTTCAATCAATTTCTTCAGCCCATGGCCCATTCTTCTTCTATGAAATATATTGAAAACTATCAGAGATATCATGTGGACAGACAGGAGAGACTACATAGATGTGTTGTAAGAAAAAAAAATTGCTTCTCTATTAGCCCATAGCCCACCTTTCCACAAAATTTAATTGAAATTCATGGAGAACATCTGGAGATATCATGTGGACATGAGCAAATATATAAATGAATGAAAAACTAGCAAGCACTCAGAGAGTGCATACTTCTGTCAACGCTACTGTCAGTGGGATTAATTGTGTATGGATCTGCCCCAAAATTTAACCACTTCTTCAGTAGCTTGTTACGCACCCATGCACAAAATTTCATGGAGAAATTTCTTGAGATATTATGTGGATAGTCATGAACTTTTCACTATATTATGAAAGTGGACATAACTACAACATAGAGGTAACTGGGCATGATTCCATTCTAAAATTCAATCACTTATTCTGTAAATGTATAAAAGAAAAAAAAAAAAAATCTTTCTATCAAAAAAAATATCTCTGTAACTGAATCTCTCACGCCTGCCCTTCCACAAAATTTGATTGAAATTCATTGAGTACTATTGGATATATCGTGTGGACAGAGGGAAAAACCAATAGAAAGACTCACCCAAATATATATATACCTCTTCGTTGGCAGAGGTAAAAAAAGCCATTAGAAGTATTTTCAATGCAAAGACTAACACTATCAACAAAATATTTATAATTTATACATTTGTTGGAAACAGTCCACCAAAACTGTCAAAATAGGTTTCTTCAGTTTTCAAGTTGTCCCGCTGGCGGGCTATATATGTAAGCATCACATGTACAGGACACACTAATGGAGCTAGAGGGTTAAGAATTTATACATTTATTCTTTATGTTTATAAAAAAACATTTTTTATTTTTAGAAAATTCCTTCTCTAAATAAATTTTTAGTGGGGAGGGGAGTCAACTTGCAATGTAAGTTTAAGCTAAATTGATTCATATCAGGCAGTCATCATGCTTATTTTATTTTTAATTCAGATTTTTTTCACTGATCACTACCCAACAAAAGGCTAAAGTGACCGATTTATGGATCACCCTTTTTTCCCAAATTTTAAAATTGATCATTTTTTTTTTTTTTTGTATTCCCAATATAAACACTTGAAAAGCCAAAAGCACTTTTGGTAAACATGTACTAGAATCCACACGCAAAAGTAGAAATAGAAAAATCATTTATATAAACTAAATATCAATTGATAGATGTAAATGTAGATAAAAAAAATTATCAGTAGACACCCATGAAAGTGTGTGGGGGGATATATATTTGGAATTTGCAATCCTGTTACGAGTGAAGAGTAACACCATCTTTTTTTATCTAAGTTGTGGTTACATAGAAACAATTGTACGGCACCATTAGCCTTTGACTTTTAGGTACCAACTTTCAAGGTCCCTCACACTAGGTGAGAAGGCCTGATCAAAGAGGTATCAAACGCTCTGTTTGCCCAACCCTAGTGGATACCCATGCATATACCCCCACCAAACGCAAATTTTACTTTCAAGCTTGTTGTACACCACACAACTTTTATGAAAGAACACACGCCACAATAGCAATAGCTTGGAACTGTGTCTGTGAGGATCTGTGCTTTATCTCAATTTATTTTTTGCATCTGTTAGCAAGATATATCCAAACGCCCCTGAGTATCAGAAATGCCTAATAGAGCTTAGGCTTAAAACTGGCTATTGGTTAATTTGGGGGTCTGGGAATGCTCAAAAATGTTTCCCCATTTTCCTAATGGGGATTGCTTCTTCAATACTCAAGTCCCAACTGGACAAAAGTGCTTGAAAATCTTGCAGTGAAAATATAAGGTCTGTTAAAGAAGAGTATTAATGAACGAAGAAAATGAAAGTTGTTGATAAAGCTATTTACAGTACACGGGGCAGGAGGATCTATGAGAGTCACCAAATAAAAGATTTTATTTTTGATTTAAAACTTCCTGATATTTTACTATTCCAGTCAGTCAGAGGGTGATTGATTCCAAAGTCTAAGAGCTGTATAGCAGAAACGTCTGTGTCCATGAGTAGTATTCCTGAAAGCTGTTCAGTTTCATTGTCGGAAAGTAAATAAATAATGATAATATATGTACCTACCATAAATGAGTCACCGTAGCCCATGCATGTGCAAGAACTAATTATCTTCAAAAAATGAATCTTTCATCTAAAATTATCTAGAAAATACGAGCACATGATTTGGGCATTGTTGGTCAAAGATGACCATAGAGACCCAAGAAAGCACGTTTTTAGGCAAAAAAAGTTTCTAGATGGTATGCTCCCGCAAAAGTATCAAGGTTGTAGCCCTAATGTGACCATGAGTGCCTGGAGGCACACACAGACACTCAAAGAGAGAAGAATCTGTATCCCACTTGGCTTGTTGGCCGGGTGGGCCAGTTGTGGCACTAGGGTGATTTAATGATGGTAGTGCAAGAATAGCACACTTCCTCTAATGGTTCAAGCGCTTACATTACTTGACAGTAGAGAACCAGGCCTCATCTGATATTAGAGTTGTTTATGGAGAAAAACGATAAGTAAAGAGACCAAATGAAATGAATGCCATGTTATGATCATTTGGCAAATTGTATTTTTCTTGTAATCTTAGTCAACTTTTAAGAGAGTTTGAATTTCTTATAATCAGACTACTCAAAACTATGTAGTAAAGAGTTGCAGACTGGTGTAATGTTATACTGGCACAGTGAACAGAGTTTTGGCTAAAGCTGCTTATACTCACTTTAAATTAATGCCTTTGTGAAAGGCAGGAATCCACAGAAGGGCAGTTGGTGTAAAGAAGGTTACTCTAACAGAAACCCACCCCCAGAACAAACCCTACAGCTTGGCAGTTGCCGAAGTTGTTCTGCCACCCAGGTAAAGGAAGAGCGTTGGACTGAGGCTGGTGACTTAACTCTGTGAGAATCTACTTGCTACTGAAACCCCAGCAGAATGGTTGTGCTCCAATGTTCCATGAAGTGTCTACAGAGAGAAGCCAACCATGATGTCAAGAAAATTGAAAGGAAGAATACACGTCTGATGAGTCACCCAATAGAAACTGTCACATGACCAACAGCTGTTGGCAGTATGCTGTGTTGGGTCTGATCAATTAAAGGATTCGGAAAAAGGGGTGATCAATGAATAAATTTTTTTTTGCATTTTGTTGGCCAAAAAAAATAGCATCATTGCTGCGGGATACAAACTAAGGGACAAAAATTGAACCCCAGTAAAAAAAAAAAAAAAAAAAAAAAAAAAGAAAAAAAAAAGCATTTCATCTAGTCATAAGTAAATGTTCAAATTTTTAGCCTTCTAGCTCCAGTAGTGTTGCCTGTATGCACCATACATATAAAACCAGCCAAGTCAATTTAGAAACGGAAGAAACCTATATTGATAGTTTGTGTTGATGATTTCTAATAAAAAAAAAAAAAAGATACAGAAAGTAAGCCACATAAATTTCAAATATTTATATTTTGTATGTGATTAGAATTGAAATGTTAACAGATGTTAAATCCTAACTGAAGTTTGCATCTATAAATGGTTATAGAAAAGAGGAAACTTTTTTTGAAACGGGATACAAGTTCTCCAAGATGAGATTTACAGAATTCACTAAATATTTAAATATAAACAAGGACAGTACCCTTTCCAAAAGTTCACATTTGGGAAGAGCCAGACGATGGTGTGCGGAGTAGCCTGCCATAATTGTCATGCAAGATAATTTTCTGTCTCTCCTACAAAACTATGGCTTCAAAGTATTCCTTAAGTGTGGCCAATTTTAGAAATTTTACTTCTCAATTTAAATAATTTTAAAGAGCAGAAGTCAAGGAAGGTAATTTGTACACCATGAAAGATTTTAATCTTCATTTTTTTTCTTTCAATTTTCATTAGAGGGAACCACAGATTCAAACAACTTCAAACTCGAAACTCAGTGCACTGATTTGTGTGCTGACTTATGTATCTGGTGAAAATCAACATTGTACAATGGCCAGTTGTCCAACGTCTGAGAAGCATACAGATAGATAGCTTCAAATGTTTTTAGAAAACTAAAAATACAAAGACCCAAGTTGCTGAATAGCTGATAATGACACAGAAAATGGAATTGTGAACACGGTTCAAACTTCAGTGGAGACAGTTTGTGTTCAGCTAACACTAGTGCCCTTGGGAAAGGCATGAATCCTCTAGTTCTAGCTCCATTTAAGGCTAAATACAATTGAGACTAGCTTGTTAACCATTGTCCTCTGTTTTGATTTGAAAAAATTAATAAATAAAAATCAATATTCCAAATGTTCTGCAAATAAACCACAAAAACCAGATAACAAGGATAGAACCTTTTGCTATCAATCCAATTTTCTACCACTTAATTGATACTTGAAATGTTTCTTTATTGGATATTGTTACTAATCTATATAGACAAGTGAGAGGTGTCACACTGTCTCGCTATACAAATCATCAAAACATGGGCGCAGCCCAACCAAAGTTGGCACGTATATGCAATGGACTTAGAGGGAAGTTTCAAAGTTAGAAAATTTTGCAAAAAATGTTTTAAAATGGTTTAACGAGGGAGTTTTATTCATAATGTAATTATGCTATACTGGACCCTTTCTTTTTGTTCAAAATACATATACTCTTATTTCATATGTTTATATATAATTCTTTAAACGGATCAAAAGTGATGGAAAACTTCCCTTTACTTCTGATGCCTTGGAAAGGAAAATTTATTTAAATTTTCATAAGTCCGAGAGCTTTAGTGATTTTTTTAAACTCCTTAAATATCTAATCTGTCATAGACAGGTACGACAGGTACTTCAGCTCGTTATAAATAGTTTTACTAAGATAATCATACTCCTAATTGAAGATTCATAGTTAATTAGCAATTTTTAGATGAGCTTCAAATAATATATCTCAAACCGGATTTGTTATCAACGAAGTGCTATTTACAAAGAGCTTTTATAACTGTCTGAACTATGTATGTATTTAAGGAAGTAATATCCAGAGTCTGTTCATGTGTGTAGTCATTCTTGAAAATTTTTCATGCTGATAACGGATCTCAAGTATCCATAAGAAATAGGTGCTTAGATTCATGATAATTTTTGTGGAACAAAAACAAAAAAAAAAAAAAAAAAAAAGAAACAAAAACAAAAAAAAAAAACAAAACAGAAATACCACATTAATTATAAGTCGAATAATTGGTTTTAGGTTTCAATGGTCTAAAAGTCATCACCGCAGTAACAATGAAACCAACTAGCATTCCAATGAAATCATTGTTGCCTATTTGTCATGTAAATTTAGAATGAACTTATATGGTAAATTGAATAAACAATGAACAGGATACACAAGACGAAGGAGAGGGATTAGAGGGGAAACAAAACAATTTAGCAAATCATTGAAGAGTCGGAGAGAGAGATATATGTATGTGTGTGTATGTGTGCAAGATTTCAAGTTTCTTCTGTGAACGCTTTCAGTTAAGTGAAGTCCAGATACATATCTGGCATATATATCTTATAATTTGCCAAAAGTTTGTCCGTCTGTACTCGCCTAGTACAAAAACTACGAAATACAAATCCAGGATATTTTCTTTGGGTACAGATTGACCCGTTGGAAGTGTTTTTAGCAAATCATTTTTTGAAAACCATCCCCCAGAATATGTTTTTAGTGGGTCTCAAATAAGGAAGAGGTAGGTCTAATTTTATATATATATATATATATATATATATATATATATATATATATATATATACGTATGCATGATTATTCTCCAATGGTAAAAATACTTTTTGATGACATAATAAAGAGGTTTTTTTTGTTTTTTTTTTAATTCTCTTTTGTCAACTCAATCCTCGGAGATTAAAACAATATCTTTATTAAGAATGAAGCAAACTTTTTTTTTTTACAACTTATATCCCAATGTACATTGGTTAAACATGGATACCTTGAATGGCAGCGTTTTGATTAGTACGGGTTTGATGTAGAACAGTTGAGGTATATTTTTTCAAAACATCTAATTTGGCAATCGAAGGTTATGTCGATTACATAGTGAACATCTATTTCCCCTTTTAGGGTGAAAATCACTCAGAAACATTCATTTTTCACTTTCAAGAGAGGAAATTTAAGGGAGATTTTTTTTCTCAGAGGTCGAAATTGGAGGGGTTCATTTGGGAGGGGGGATTTCACTTTAGGGTCAAAATAATGATAAATTCAAATCAATTCTTTCCAAATGGTAAGTTCAGTTGATCAATAACAAGAGCACAATTTCATTAGAAAAACGGATTACTAAATTATTTTTACTTTCACTATTTCCCACTTATATCTGTCAAAATGAAAGGGAATTATTTTTTTCCACTTTTTAGATAAAAAAAAAATGTGGAATTCCTTTTCACCTCGAGGAGTGAAAGCGGTGGGGGAATACCTCCCACCACTTTCAGGGGTCTAAATTGATTGGTAATTTTATTCCACTCTCAAGATTCAGAATTGAAGAGAATTTTTTGATTTTAGAGAAATTTGAGGAAGGGGTCTTCAATTTTAGGGGTTGAAATCCGAGGGAATTATTTTTTCCACTTTTAGTTGTCAAAATTGCGGGGAGGGGGGTTCCACCTTTAGGAGTCAAATCAGGGTGGGGGCCACTTTTTGGGGTCATATTTGAGAAGATTTATTTTCTCCACTTTTAGAGGTTGAAATCAGGAAATTTTTTTTTCATTTTTTAGTGTCAGAGTCGATGGAAAATTTTTCTTTTTAATTTAGGGTAGAAAAAAAAAAAAAATTGAAGGGAATCTTTCATTTTTTACTATGGTGCAGGGTTAAAATCAAGATAAATTTTTCAATTTTAGGGTCAAAACTGCGGGGGATATATTTTTTTTACTTCAAGGGGGTGAAAATTGAGAGGACCCCCCCCCCCATTTTTAGGGTACAAAATCGAAGGAAATTTTTTTTTTTTCTTTTACAGTTAGGGTCAAAGTTTTTCTGGGAAGATCGTTTTCCACTTCAAGTGCTCAAAACCAGAGGGGGGGGTATTTTTGTTTTACTTTTAAGTGTCAAAATCTGAGGGAATAATTTTTTCACTAGTAGGTGTCAAAATCGAGGAGGATGTTTGTTTTTTTTGGTTAAAAAAAAAAAAGAAAAAAAACCCAAACATTTTCTTTACTAATCTAATTGAGGGCAGGATTGAATATAATTTCATAGTTAAGGCTGAACGAAGCTTGGACACATAGGTACATATAAATGTTCAAAGACATGAATATTCAAATAATATCCAAACAAGTGTTGTGCATAGTGGTGATCAATGAAAGGTGTGTCTAAAGAGATGATTGTAAGGAAATATCAGATAACAAGATCCTTTGGAAAATAATAATAAAAAAAATTTAATGTTAATCAGAGTTTCTGGCGTTTGGGGCAAGCTGAACTGTAGCGGCTTCAGTTCTGAAGATGGTCCAGCTGGCTACCTGGCTATGTATGTATCATGCATACAGGCTGCACCAATCGAACTAAAGTACTGAAGATTTAATTTTCAGTATGTTCAGGCAGTGTAAAAAAGAAAAATATATAATTTATAATGTAAACTCAGGCTGACTTAATCCCTTAATTTGCATCCACATCCAAAGCCCCAAATTATTTTCTAGTGATCACTGCCCAACCAAAGGCAAGAAAAGTAACTTATCTATTGATCACCCCTGATATGACATGTTGCCATGAAACATTGGTTACTTGACGGTTTCTACCAAGTGACAAACCAGACCTGTTTATTTGTGTTTTACTGTGAGAAAAATTGAATACACGGAGAATGAAAAAAGTTAACTTCAATAATTTTGTTAAATTTATGCCACCTTGTATTTTGCAAGTCTTTCACACATGACAGGCACCTGCTAGCACTTGGTGCCCTGGTTGACTGCCTGTGATTGTCAGGTACCCAAAGCCAGTCCCAAGGTTATCATAGTGAGTGCTTGTGCATTGCTTTGAGATCAGTTGTGTCAGTGGCTGTAAGTGTGGAGACTCAAAAATCAACTTTTTATGGTGTCCAAATCAAACAAAAATAAGATTTATTTTTCAATTGAAAGTAGAAATAGAATATTCAAAATTTAGAAAAACGTAGATACCTTTCTTTCAAAAGTTAGTTAGCTTTTAAAATGCACTCATATGAAATAGTAACATTGCATTAGATTTTAGATTGATAGCACTTCAAAGATTGCATGACTAATTTTGAAAAGGAGCATAGGTGTAGGTCAGGTTTGCCTTAAGTGCCTATGAAGAATAGAAGGAGAGAAAACTGGATGAGGTTAGGCAGCCAAGCATGCTCTCCTTCTTCAAGCCTTCCATATCAACCACATAAATGTTGACCTTGAGGTAGGGAGTCATAGATCAAAGTTATTTTGGTCTAGTGATAATTGCTTCTTTGCTTTCAGGTAACAAAGGAAACCTTTATCAATATAAGTCTTTCAAAGAAGAAACTACCACTTTTCTATAGAGAGTCAATTCTCTTCTTATCCAAACATCAATAGCCTTGTAGCATCTGTCATTGGACACAGACCTTTCAAGATTTACCGGACCTCTATCATGAGTGTCATAGAGCCATTACTTTCTGAGTTTGTCACACCATCTTATATTTTGTTGGTCCCTCGCAAGCCCATTGCCTTTCAAGTTGGGATTTTATTTCTAGTGGAACATTACAGTCAAAAACAGATATTATCGGGTATCATTTGTGACCAAATGCTACACCATTAAAACTGTTGCCAAAAATGTTTTTTCATTAAAATGTGCTCATTTTTGGATGGCAATATTATTTTTTTTGTGACAAAATTCCAGTAATGTACAGTTTGGTTATAAATAATACCCAATGATATCCTTTTGAGTAATGTTCCACTAGAAATAATAAAATCCAGCAGTGTTTGGTCAAAATGAAATTTAACTTCCTATAAAAAAAAAAAAAGTGGTAGAGGTGTACTTATTCATGGGCGACACTGTTTGTACATGTTCAGCGCCAAAGGACATTAATCAACATTTCCGATTGTTTGGCGCTTAACAGGTAAACTATGTTAATTACATAATGCCCCCAACCCTTTTTTGAAATTGTTTCCATTTTGTCATCTGAGTAGTGTTGTGACTAATAGCAGCTTTTCATTGATACTATTTAGACTCTGGGGAATCCCCATTGGTCTGTACCTTGCATCGAGGGAAGAAAAACAAAAAAAAACTAAAACAAAAACAAAAAAAAAAAAACAAAGAAAAAAGCTGACTGAAGGTGTGAAGTAAGTATAGCACATAGGCAAATAGGAAGTCAGGGACTAACATCAATCTTTCAAGAGGACAACCTGTCAGTTTGGGGAAAAACCTGTAGACAAAATTTTTTTATTTTCCAGTGTATTATAAATCATTATCATTTTTTGCTAGTTCATCTTAATTGTTGCTGCTTTCTACCAAACTCAGGCTCCTCTAGCAGTGAGTGAAGAAATTAACAGCAATGATTAGAAATTAAAGAAATAAGTTCCAAGTGAGAATTGAACACACGACCCTCTATACTGGAGTGTGGCTCACTTAATGTGTGAACGTTCTTACCACTGAACTACTGGAACTTACTGCCAAGCATTATTTCAAATCAAAGCCTCAAACTTACTCCCTATCTACAATCTCCTTTGCTCCATGTTTGTTATTAACTGGTAGCTGAGTTAAATCCAATTCTATCTTTATTAATTTTAGAAGATGAAGTGTTATAAATCATTATTTATTTTTGCTACTATTTACCACTATCTTATAATTTTCCACTAGAAATGATAAAATCCTGCTACGTTTGGTTTGGTTCATCCCAAGTTAAAGTAGTTTAGTGGTAAGACCAGTTGTGCTTTATACTAGCCCCCCCCCCCAGTACAGAGGGTTGAGAGTTCGATTATCACCAGGAACTTATTCTCTAGTCAAATCATATTGTTTTCTTACTGCCAAGTAGCACATGTTTTGTGACATGGTAGCAGTCCGCAGTCCAGTGGTGCAGGACCACTGGTCTATAATATGCAAGGTAATGCCATCTTGGATAGTCTCGTTCTGATTGGTTGGTCATACCTTGAAATGGTCGTCAAATATTTTTCATTATAAATTATTTCAGATCTTTCATTTTTATGTAAGCGGCTCAGTACAGCAAATTATGTATAATGATTTTTTTTAAAATTTAGTGTCATATCAATTGTAAATACATACAATGTTGAATAATATTTATAGTATGTATGAATGTGATGTACAATAGTAATACTTCTTCAACTTTTAAACACATGTACAACCAGGCAAATGTTTTTATTTTGTTAAATTTAGGAGTGTCACTTTTATATATACATGAATTTTTTTTTTATCCATGTATTTCAGTTGTATGAACAGACGGTCATAAGTCAAGTAGATTATAAGTCAGGAGTAGGTGAATGTATGCGTATATATGGTATTTTACGGAGTATAAGACACATGGTCATATGAGAATATCTAAATTTTTGTAGATAAAAATAATAAATAGAAAAACAAACCATCCCTTTTTTCTGAGATCTTTGTAACCCTTCACAATCAGGTTATTTCCTTTTGTTCTTATGTAATCTAATCTATATCAAACCCCAAAGTGACAGACTGTTTATATGTTTCCAATTAAAGTGCTCAAAATGTTTCTGTTTTATGCAGATAAGACAAAGCATTTGTCTCCAGAGTTTGGATGTAGAAAAAATACTTGTCATGTGCCATAAAATACAGTGTGTATGTATAATGATACCATGACTGTGCAATATTAAAACACGCACTACCATAATCAAAACAGTACTATTCAAGGTATTGCCATATTTACAATCAGCCCCCCCCCCTCAAGATGGAATAGACACTGGATCTCAATCCTTACAAAAATCTTGGAGCCACCTGGAGGGTAAGCCTGATAATTTTAGATGGGGAGAACTGATTTTTTTTCTCCCCCAATAAAGAAAAAAAAAAAAAAAAAAAAAAAAAAAAAAAGGGAGATTTCTGAACAAACCCCCCCCCCAAACCAAAAAAAAAAAAAAAACCATTAAGTATAAAAAACATAAAATTGTATGTTTCCTTTGAAGAAAGCCTTAAAAAATCTGAAAAGAATCAGTTTTTATTTGTGAAGTGGCAGATATGGCCTCTTTCAGTAGTTTTTTTCCCTGATTACTACTTGTAACAGGGTGTGTTTCACTCAGGATATTCGACTTCATTGCTTGAATCAAAGATAATTGTAGACTTGAACAGCCGAAGCCAGAGATGGCAAAGGGTTCTACCCTTTATAAGTGCATGTATGTGTTTCAGCACTCTTGGCCATACTGTTTTGGCCACAGACTTGAAAATAGATATCAGTACTCTATTACACCCTTCCAAAAATGTTCAACTTTCATTTTTGGGGAAAAAAAAAAAAAAAAAAAAAAAAAAAAAAAAAGGAAGCTTTTCCGGACCCTATTCTAAGAGGTTTGATAACATCTATACTTCCATTTTCTCCAGAATCAATCTGTTTTTTTCTTTTTACTCTATTTTAGATGTTTCTCCATGGAAAATGCCAATGATGTCATAAACAAAATTTATTCTGACCATATTTATTCTTTGAGGGAACTTTTTTTTTTAACATAACTTCAAATTTCGATGTTATATTTGTTCAATTATTGACAACTCAGTTTTGTTTTTATGTAGAGGAAAGGTTCAAATTTTGAAATAACAGGAGATAAGAAATCGGAGAGCAGGAGACGATATTTGAAATTCTGAGTCTTCCAGAAGAATTGGAGGAGTCAGCACACCTGTGGTGATGTGCATTGAAGGACTTCACTGTCAACATCATTTGAGATAGAGAAGTTTTAGTGAAATTTAGAAGTAAAAATATTTAGAAACCTTATTCATTTGTCTACAACACTTGTGTGTTGGGGTCGATCAATCAGAAATTGGAATAAGAGGTAATCAATGAATGAGTTACTTCTCTTGCTTTCAGTTGGATTACTGAAATGTTTGAATTAAAAAAAAAAAAATAAAAAAAAATAATCCCCCCACCCCCCAAAAAAACCCAGAAGAAACAAACATAAAACTAAGGTATCAAATTAGCATGGACTTACATTGTTGATAAAAACCGTATCCCACAAGAAACCTTTTTTGGAGGTGGGGTTGGGTTAAAAAAAAAAACAAAAAAAAAACACTTCGTTGCACTAGGGTCAAACTCTTGCTTCATTAAAATTAATTTCTCCATATGAAATTATTCCAAAACTACGCGTCTCAATTCAACTCCTTCAGTATTTCCCATAAATGAGATTTGCAAACTGAAGCATAACAAGTCCATCCGCGTTGATGTCATTCCATCATTCCCCCCCACACACACACACACACAACTTATTTGAATTCTAGGTTGAAATCAAGAATTCTTAAATTTTGACATCTGATTAATGGCGATGAAGTCATCTCTACGAGTTCAACAAAAAACAAAAGAAAACCAAAAAAACAAAACAATAAAAAACAACAATTTTGTACACATGATTGATTATTTGAAATTTCAGCCCTTTAACTCTATTGGTGTGGCCTGTATACATAATAGTTAGCCAGCCAGACTAGCTTAAAAGACAGTTTTGGTGGTTGGTTTCTAACATAGATGGTATGCTGATATGGTGTTGCTTGCAGAACTCTTTTTCAATGAGACCCTTCGATGGTTAACAAGTGGAGATTCTGTTCTGGTTCTATGGCTGATTTAATGGCAGATAATTATACCAGTGTAAGAGGTCAGGAATTGAGTATAGATATTTCTCCATTTGTGAACAGCCAAGTTATTTTCAGATTCTAAAATTGATCAATAAAATCCTTTGAAGATACCGATTCTCCCACCACAAACAACAAACAGGAATATGGACAGTACTAAGCTTAGGGTTCCAGGCAAGTTCTAAGTATATCATTATTTCATTAGAAAACTATCACCCAAACAGTCAAAATTTCTTTCAGTTTTCAAGTTGGTCAGGCTGGTTATGTATATACGTATGTATGTATTGCTTGTAATAGCTGCAACAATGGAGCTAGATGGCTGAAAATTCAAATATTGATTTATCATGTCTGGAGAAAATTGCTTGTTGCTTTTTTAGAATCTCTCCAATACTTTTTTTAGAGAGGGGTTCAGTTTGCAATGTAAGTTCATGCTAAATCCCTCAGTTTGTCAGCTTATTTTGAAAATTCAGAATTTTTTAAATGATTATTGCCCAACAAAAAGCTGAAAGGATATACATTATTTATTGATCATCCACTATACCCTGAAAAACATGGTATGCTGCCAAAAGACATTGTTTGCCTGACAGTTTCTATTGTTTACTCACTTTTAACAATGAGAACAAAATGTATCAATTGATATAAGACATCAAAAATTCAAATTACAATTTATCAATTAAATGAGCTTATCAACAGTCATGAGAATTTCCTTAGCTAATTGTTTCTCTTGGTTTTACCACAACAAAGTATTAAACTGTCAGATATTCTTGAAAAATCCGACTTCAGGTAATTTTATGTTGTGAAATAGGAATGTGTGCAGCTGTGTTTTACACAGGTGTCCTTCTGTCCCCTACTAAAAGTGAAAATGAGAAAGAGGGTCTAAAACATCAAGGATGAATGGTCATCGAAAAGATTTGGCCAGGGGAAGGCTGGGTGGATTCAGAATATAGGTCTAAATTACCTGGTGGTGTTGGTGGGGGAGCTGGATGACCAGGTGTGCCGAATTCTCTCAATTGGAAAAAAAAATTCATGATCAATGGATAAGCCATTTCTCTCGCCTTTTGTTGGGTTGTGATCATTAAAAAAAAAAAAAAGAAAAAAAAAAGGGTCCAAACGTACTACAAAAGGCAACAATGCTACTGTATCCCTGTATGTTTTTCTTTGCAAAGTTAGTTCACCTGACCTTGAAATGTCTTCATTCGAGGTGGAGGAACAGTCAAGGTAAACAAAAACATATCTAAGTCATCATAGCGTATCCAACTATTATATTTCATAATCAACACTTTGCATATTTTTCAATGAGGCTCAGATATTCTCTGTTGCGCTTAGATACAAGAATTTGCTTTTTAGATATTGGATAAATTTAGATATATTTTTCAATGAGGCTCATATTTTTACGAGTGGAATAATATTCAAGATAGCAAAACAATATCTCAATTCAAAATGCATCATACATATAATGATACGCATGTTATTTGTTTACATTTTGATACAGCATGTAGAAAAAAAATGAAGGCTTAATATATAAGGTATTTTCGATCCTTTTTTTTAAGAGCTAGATATTTTAGGGTTGGCAGGGAAATTATTTTTTGACAAATAAACTTCCCTCTAATCCATCTGTGGTAGATAAACTTTTCTTTAAATCTTGTGGGCTGGGTAGGTCATTGTGACACTGAATACTTCTCCATCATTAAAAATATTTCTTTTATTTTCAAGGAGTGACCACCTCTATTTCAAACCTCAGCCTTTGCTATTGTCAAGTGGATAACATCAGTATCAAAGACACTTTCTTTGATTCTACTTTGACATTGGAGATTGAGCCAAGTCACAGTCAGCAATAAATCTACTCCTAAGAATAGCTCATGATAATATAAAAAAAAAAAAAAAAAAAAAAAAAAACCCGGACAAAACAGCCCACCACTCCCCCCCCCCAAAAAAAAGTTTTATATTTTTGTCAACAACAATGTATTCACTATAAATCATGATATCCTACAATGAGCTCCCCAAAAATCCTCAAAGTGAAAGATAGCAAGACCATTAAAAATTGTTCATTTGTTTCTGATTATACAGTTTTTTATGGGTAAATTTTAGTATGCTTATAATAGCCCTATTCTGTCAGGATTACTTAAATTAATTGATCCAATCATCTGGAGAAGAGCACAGAGCCTCTATAAGTAAACTAAAATATTAGCCATCTAATACAAAGGTTATCCTACAATGATTAACCAAATGTTTACCAGTCTGTATGTGATAGCATAACTCAGGAACCATGTATCATATCCCAATGACATTTTGGATTTCCATAGCCCCACAAAGGATCCAGCCAACCTACCAGCCACATAGGCTCCAAAATCTTCTCTCTTTGCTTATCAGTGTGTCTGTGTGCTTATGGTCATATTTTGGGGGGTTACCAACTTGAAATTTGCATGAGTATACCACAGGTACCATCTAAAAATGTTTTTGCTTTTTTTCAGGAAGTTCTTTTGGGGGTCACTGGTTATTTTGGACTAACCAACAATGCCCAAATCTTGTGCCAATTATCTATTTTTTTTTTTTCAGATAATTTTTCTTATACCCTGGCTACAGTGATTCATTTATGTGAGTTACAAATACCACCTTATATTCTTGACTTGAAGACAAGTATTTTTTTTTTCCTTGAAAAATAGCTCTAAATCATCAGTTCAACTTATAATCTGATCGATAGACACAATGCATATTAGCAATTATCAGTATTATAACTTCAGTCGTTGGACATAGATCTTGCCCAGAATTTGCCACACTTCTCTATCATGGCCGTTGCAGAGCCAATACTTTCTCAATTTGTCTAGTTCATCTCTCCGTCTAGTATTCTGCTGGCCTCTGTTGCACATATGCTCTCTTGAGATCCAATGTCCATTGGTTTTTGGCCATTCTTGCAATATGACCAGCCCTTTGACATTTGAGTTTTCTGATGGATTTCATGAGGTCTCAGACTCCAGTTTTCTCCCGTATGTATTGTGCTGTCTTGTGATCTCTCCAAGTGAGGTTGAGCATAATTCTTTCATGTGCATGTCGCATGGATCTCAGTTTGCTGGTCTGTCTCTTGGTCAAGTTCCATGTTTCAGCTCCAAAAGTATCTGGAAGATATATTGGTCATGTACTCTTTTTAGGATTAATTGGATCTTGTTTTTGAAGGTTGAGCTTGCTCTTCTGAAAGACTTGCCATCTTAGGGTGATTCTTCGCTTGATTTCTTCTTTTAGGGTTTTCATGGAGATTTGTTGTCCTAGGTTAGGAAGATGCAGTGGTCTATTTTTTCCAGTTCTGCATCTTTGATTTTGATCTTTGTATTCTTATTTCTGACATTGTCCAATGACTAAATTCATTGCCAATACCATAGTTTGGTATGAAATGCTACATAAATAGTATACAGCACATATTGTGTAATATCCATTTCAAATCATTTCCTCTGGTACGTTTGTAATCACGGAGGAAAATTTCCCTTAAACGACCAGAAAACACTGATAAATATATTGAAGATTAAAGATTTCATGTTTCGGTGACAGCTGACCAAATCGTGATTTCATGGGAAGGAGATCTCTTGTGATGATGTTACGACAAAATCGCAGATTTGGTTTATATTAGAGTCAGTGGTTTTTCTAAAATTCTATGTTCAATTCCAAACTTGTTTTTTTATCCACGGTTGACGTATTCAAGAATATATGGTAATTATTGAACTTGTAGAATAGGTATACAGTAATCACCCGATAAGCGTTTTTAACCAATCCTTGATGTATCCAACATAGCAAAACTACATTATTCATAGTTAAGAATCAACTGAAATAATCATAATGAATCATGCAAAATTAAAAAAACAATATCAAAAAACAGAACACTTCAGATCAAAGTTCATTATTACATTAATCAGCAAAGTAAGGAAGGTCAAAGTTTGGAGGGGGTTTTGGTCCAGCTGGTTATTTGCTTGCAATTTTCAAACCGCAATATTCAAATTTTATTCTGTAAATATCAAGGGATGGTCACAAATTTTTGTGCATTGATCAAAACTGCACATATCAAGGGATTACTGTACTGTGTCCTGTTGCAAGATTACTTTAATCTCAACCCAAAACATTAGAGAAAACCGAGTGGAGATAAATTCCAACAAGAAGATTCACCACCATTTTGATTTCAGAGTTGACCAAAAATGAAATGGATTAGGAGATATGGATCAATCTTTTGGCCATCAACAATAAACATTCAAGAACAGATTGTAACATTGGTTATACTTATTACGTATATATTTATTTTACAGATGATATCAAACATTAAATAAGTATTAGAGACAGGGTTAAATCTAATTAAAGGTAAAGATTTTCCTAAAAGAATTTTTTTCTTTCAATTTCGTGTGCTTTCAATTCACTCGTGAGAATCTAAAATCTATAAGAATTCCTGCTAATTCATCTGAAATAAATTCACTCTATACAATGGTCATTTCAGATTATTGTTAATCAATCCATGTATAAGTCATACATGATAATGAGTAAGTTTGATTGTATAATTGGTTGTCCGGTTGTCCTATCCAATTCCTGTTAAAAGCCAAGACTTAAAATGGATTGGTCCACACGAATTAAAACAGCTAATAAAACAATTAAAAGGTTCGTGAGAATGAGATCGTATGTTGTGACGTAATCAGAAACTCCTGAGACTATGTCTGATCACACATTAAAAAGACCATTCATGTTAGTTTTAAGAAAAGATTTTTTCAGATTGATGAGAGTTTCTATTTACAATGTTACTATAATGATAAAGTGGGGCATATACTTTACACCATCTTACCAGAGAGACAGGAGGGATGAAAATAAAAAGACACTGATAAATAATTGGAAAATAAAAAAAACCCTACCCTAACTGTAATCTCAATTACTATAGGTCATACATATTTAATCACTCCCACCCTACTTTGCCTGATTTTGTCAATAGTTGATTCAGCTGGTGACATTTTCCAAAAGATTACCCAACCTTTTTTTGCACTGTGGACTGGTTTAATATTGACATTAAACATGTTGACTGTGACAGGGAAGGGCAATATCCACAACCTATATATCAGTGATAAGTCAACTAGAAATCACTAATAAATGGCTGATAGAACCAACAAAAGAATATTGATATACTTTGTGGGTTTCCCCAGAGTGTTCACCTCTCGTTTGGTAGGTTGTGGGTTCAATCCATGGCAGTCATATCAAAGTCTTTCAAAATGGTACTCAATGCTTCTTTACTAAGCAAAAAGAGTAGGATCGAGGAAGCTTAGAGAGGGACAGGCTCAATCAGGCTATCTTTCTCAAGACACCATTAATGAGTGTCCCAAAGTTACAGGGGACAGAAAGCCCTATACAGTTATGGGAACAAGGATCATTACCTATTGTGGCCCAGTAATACATGCTTCACGGCTCAGTGATTAAGGACCACTGCATTAAATGATTTGTAGACCAGAATAACTGAAGTGATTCATAATTTTGAAAATCAACTGTAAAAACATATTTGCAGAACTTCAGAATAGGAAAAAAAAATTTGGGGGTGGATGTTTTGAAGAATGACAATCCCAACAAGAATTGGTAATTTTTACCTACTATTTACCTTCATCTTCATTGTTGTTGCTTTTTGTCATAATAGGGGGTAAATAGTAGCAAAAAACAACCCCCCCCCCAAAAAAAAACAATGATTTACAATACTTCATCTCATAAAGTAAATTGGAATTTCAAGAATTTTTTTTTTGAAGTAATGAATTTTCACTAATCTTTTTACAGATCAGTTTTATCACAAACAGAATTGAAGTTATCAGAATTTAAAACAGCACAAAAATGTTACAATGACCATTTACATATGTTGATAGTTGTAAATTCAAAGTTGCTAAAAGTTAATCCAGAAATAACAATAAAACTATGTGCTTGAAACAGGAAGAAACTGGGGCCAGATATGTAATGATCCTTGGTCCTAGGACTCGGTATAGGGAGCAGAAAGCCCTGTACAATTGGGGCACTCATTATGGGTGTGTCTTGAGCAAGATTGACAAACTGAGCCCGGAGAGGGACAAGCTTTCTCGATCCTTCTCTTTGCTTAGTAGAGGGGCGTAGAGTACCATTTTCAGTCTTTGGTAAAGCCTGCCATGGATTGAGCCCACAACCTGTGAGACCAGATGTAAGCACTCTGTGACTGGGCCACGCTGATCATTCAAACATGTAACGAGGAAACTTTTAAGTAGTTCAGAGACAGACTTTTCAGATATGTGTCAGACACTGAAAGAAGATTTCAGATTATTCTTCACACTGCTCCTGATGGCTCCTTAGCAAGAGAGAAATAAAGACATGAATAGAAATAGTGTGCTTAATAAGAAAAGGATGACAGCGTGTAATGGCTGAAGTGGGTTGAGGGGGGGGTGTATGGGTTTTCAGTGTGGGTGATGATTTTTTTCCTCCTACAGAAAGGAGCATTACTCCAAAACAGGGCAGCCACATTTAACCAGAAGGGGAAACAATCAGATATTTATCTTGGCAACCTACCAAACATAGGCATTGGAATAGCATTCAATAGGGGAAATCGAACAAATAGTGAGGCAAGCTTGGCAACCCTACACAGTGGAATCATGTAAGCTGTTGTCATTCTTTGCAAAAGAGTTAGGGGTTTTTTTTTAATGGGTTTTGAGAATGGAGGAACTGTCCAAGGTTCACATTGTAGTCCTTCCATTCTTATAACCCAGTGAAAAAACATTTCGCAAACAAGAATAATTGATAAAAAATTGAGCTAACAAAAACCATCTGTCTTGTCAAATGAAACTTGCTTGAAAGAGAAATTGAGGCCAAAATATACACACAGATATACAAACATACAGTGGTTATATGTACCTTAGTTATTAGTGATATTTGCAAGCAAAAATAGGATTATCATATCAAGGTTCTTATAGTTATATAAACATAACCAATTTCTACTCCAATTCATAAGCGGGTCTCTGAACCAAGTCATTTGATTTAATGCAATTGGTTCAATCCAAAGCTAAAATCTACAACATAAAATCATTAATACAAAATTATTGATACAAATTCCTGACCACTGACAATCCCTTTCTTTTTGTTTTCCAACAAACAATATGAGTGCAAAGTGAAAATCAAAATTAGTGTTCAGCTTCTATTTTGCAGTGAGTCATTATAGAGGTAGCGCATCCCCTTCCTCTCTCTTTAACACCGCAGTCTCTTGTACCACCCACCATCACAATCCTGGATGATACTAAAAACTGGGAATAATAAAAGAAATTCCCCATACAATTCAATGGTAATTGCTTCTTCGCTTAACACCATTTCAGCTTAAGAAAGGCTTTTTAATATTTGAATTCTCTTAAATGATTTCATTTAGAAGAAAATTGCTATAATGGAAGAGTTCTTTGTTTCAAATGGAGGGTAAGAGATATTGCCATCAGCAAAATTGTTACCTTCAAGTGGAAGAGTCCATGTTACGGACAGAGAATCAAGGAAATTACTGTTCATTATATAAGAAGATTTCAAGAAAAGTGATTTGTCTAATTATATTTTTTTCACTGGTAGATGAGGCTGAGTTGTATTTGTTGACTCCTATAAGAAATTAAAAAGCACTTTGTAAGTGCATACCTTTGCCAACACCATTGTCAGGGGCAATAATTGTGCATGGATCTGCCCCAAAATTTAATCATGTCTTCCATAGCCCAACACCCACCCTTCTCTGAGGTGTTGTGTGGACATAGCTACAATAGACTGGTGTGTGTGGGGGGGATAATTCTGTATGGATTCACCCAAAAATTTATCACTTCTTCCAGAGCCCATTGGTCACCCACCCACAGAATTTGATTACGAACTCTTGGAGATATTGCATGGAGAGTAGTGAGTGTAAGAAGAAGAAAAAAAAAAAAAAAAAAAAAAAAAAAAAAAAATGGAAAATTGCCTCAACCAAAATATTCCTGGATCCACCCAAAATTTAACAACAACAACAACAACAACTTCTTCACTACCCCATTTCCCACACCTGCTCAAAATTTCATAGAAATTGATTGAGTACCCATTGATGTATCCTGCGGACAGATGGAAAAAAGCCACCAAATAAATATATATCTTCAACTTTGTTGGCAGTGGTTAGAAAACAAACAAGACACAATTGTCACTCTAGATCAAAAGACACAGCTGAAGGCAGAGAGGACAGGTGTTAGTCTATGAGAATTATGTTCAGTGCAGTTATAACAAAGCATTGATCCTTATTACAACTACAAAGCACTCAGAGAGCACATATCTCTGTCAATGCCGGACACGGACTAGAAAATGAAATATTTACAATATAAGAGCAACAGAGAGAACACAATTCTAACATTTCCATTTACTGTTCGTTTTTGACCTCTTTTCTTGCAGAATAGTTAATATCTCAATCCAGAGAAAATTGCTTGATCTGACCTAAAATCCAATCAATTAGCCCACAACCGACCCTTACACAGAATACTATTGAAATTCATCAAGAACTTTTTGAGATATTGTATGGACAGAAAGACACAGGGTAATACGTGTACCAAGCAGTGTTCTTATGCTGGTTATAGCTTTACCCGATTAAGATTGAGCTCCATATCACATTATTATTTCCAGGACCGATTTGCGATATAGATTTAGAAGAGACGTGACAAGCATCCGGAATGGTGTCACTCATTTCATGACTTGAATAGGAAATTGTCAACATAGGTTTTTAGTTTTTAAGTTGGTCTGGCTGGCAATTTATGCATGTATGCAGCTTACAGACCAGGGTAGCCAATGGAATTTTTTTTCTTTTTTCATAAGTTTCATAGTCCAGTGTTAACAATATTTAGATTTTAAAAAATTAGTTTGTTTCAAAGTCCACTGTTCGCAATAATTTTTTTCTTTCTCTTCCAGAATTTAAAAAAAAAAAAAAAAAAAAAAAAAAAAAAACTATCACAGCTAAATTAGCAACCCTGGTACAGGCCACACCAATGGAACTAGAGGGCTGAAAATTTAAACAATTTAGAACTCCCCAGTTCATTTCATTGATACTGAGTAAAGTGCTTGTAGTACTATGTGCAAATTATAAAGGATAGAGTTCAGACCTGACCGAGCTACTTCCCCCTCATTAATTGAGCAGGAAAATATCTCAATTATCCCCCCCCCTCACGGCCACTGCATATTCAAAGGGTTTTAAGTACCTAACACAGAGCTTTCTAAACTGTGTTTTGCCACACTTTAGCGTGTTGCCAATAACCTCCTAGGTGTGTCACATGATTAAAAATAGTTTTGTATATCTTTCAGAAGATACTGAGTCAGTTGAACTGCTAAAATGACATTACAAATGGTTTGGCTAAGGAAACTTGAATAATGTGATGAAAAAAAAAAAATTTTTTAAGAAGGTATGCTTCCAATATGAATAGCTTGGAAAGCTCTGATCTAAGAGATGAAAAATTCATGATATTCAAATGCATTTCAACTTTTAATAAGGCAGAAAAAGTTTTGTATATAGTATTTCAAGAACTCCTGACAGGGCGTTGTCATATTTGAACATTCAAAAAAAAGGGAAGATTCCTGGTCACCATCACAGTTGTCTATACACATAAATGATATTGGGATTGTAGCTAGATCATGGGGGAAATTTGCTGAAATGCCTTAAATGCAGGGAAAAAAAAAACTTTATGTTACTGCGTAAAGAAAGCCATAAGGAAAAAAAAAAAGGGTACACTTCCAAAATTTCATTCATGGCTGTATAAGCAATGGGAAAAATTAATGCACAAGTCTGAAGGACAAAAAAAGCAGTACAGTACCTAGATTTTAGGAATAGCATGTAGTGCTAAGTTGATAACACTATGTGGGTGTCCTTCTCTCTCTCTTGTCATTAGCTTTTGTTTTGTTTTTTTTGTTATGAAAATGAGGGAAGCAGGAATTTCAAATTGAGAATTTTTGAAATTCTCTTAGGATTAAGATTTGGAGACATAAATGGAGAATATGTCTAGGATTGACCTATGATGACCCCACCTTATCAGAGTGTATGTACACATATATCATAGGACACAGCTCATACCCTCATCGAGGCTGACACTGGGTTAGATTGATATGGGCAATTGTCAAACTCGCTTCTGGCTTGTCAGGACTGTCAAAGCTTCATATAGCTCACAGTATCTCCTATTCCTCAATGGTCACCCATCTAGGTATTGATCAGACTTGATGTTGCTTAACATCAGTGATCTTACAAGAACTGGTGTATTCAATGTGATTTGGCCAGAACCCCATAGCTTCAGGGAGAGGTTCCTCGATTGTAGTCCTTGTGCCAAATGCTTTGCAAAGAGGCACTGAGTACCATTTTTTCAAGACTTTGGTATGAGTTAGCGGTGGATTAATCCATGGCATACCAAACAGGATGTGAGTAGTGGGCCACAGACAAGCCTGGCTGCTGCAATTTGATTTCTTTGCCTAAAACTGCTTGAAGAGAAAAAAAAAATCAGCTAAATCTTTTCTACTTCCAGCTAACTTTACTATTAAAAAAATGTTCCATGCTCATTCAAAGCCCAATTATCAAATAAAATAACTCTATACTAAGACTCCAGAACAGATGATTAATAAAAATTGTACATTTACATTCATTAAACTTACCAGATTGGTAATAGGCAGGGGGGGGGAGCATTTTAGTATTTGACTCCAGAATATTCTCAAAGCAAAATTTCTGACAGAAATTTGGTTTATCGATCTCAAATAAAAAGATAAAAAAATATTTTTCCTCTTGTTTAATTTGCTTTGACTGATCTTCAGAAAATGGCTAAAATCAGCTAAATTTTCCCCACTTTCAGGTAATTCCATGGCTACAGATATGAACAGGTCTTGAGATGGCTATGAAATGAATTAAATTGGCAAATTATTCAAATGAAATTAAAAAAATAAGAGGGAGAGATTTTCGGCAATCTACTATTGTACATTTTTATCAGCTGAATAGAAAAAAAAAAACCAAAAAAAACAAAACAAACCTAGACTAGATTGATCCCCCACCCAAAATGACCAAATTGGCACCCCTAGTCACACTCCTCTCCTCCTATTCTAACTGAAGATGATTATGGCAAAATTTGTATTGAAAGTTTTTTTTTATAGTAAAAACATTCATCTATTAGAATGAAATAAGCCCGGGCATATCTTTAAGATAAAGCTCATAGATATGTAAGACTTTTCAGTTAGGCTCAGTTGGTAAAAGAGCCAGCTACCATCCACAAGGTCAAGATTTTAAATCATGGTAGTGAAATGTTAATTTTATAGATGTATGAATTTTTTAGAATGAAATAAGCCCTTGCGTTTTTCTAAAAAGATTTGGCTGCTATGATACTTGTCAATTTAGCTGAGTTGGTAAGAGACTGGACTAACAATCAGTTGGTCATGATTTCAAATCACAGCAGGGGAAAGTTAATTTTTATTCCCCTAAATTTGGTGAGGAATACTCTTGTTAGTTTTTCTAACATAACAAAAAGTCAACTCGAGGTTTGGATTGGAATTTGACAAAATTTTTATTCGGGTAGCACATATTTTAGAGGAAAAGCATAGAATCAGTGAAGGTTTTTACTGGTCAAGGATCAAGTTTACCTTATTTAAAACCCACAGATATATACACAACACTCTCAAGTGACATAGGCATCCAACTTTATTTTGATTTAAAATAAATCATTCAATTAATTTACATCTTATGTAGCCTATTACTCATCCTTCCACCAAATTCCATTAGAAACTTTGGAGATATTGTGCAGACAGTTATCATCAGCCTTTTAACGTCCGTCATTGAACAGACCTTTTCCAGGATTCGCCACACCTCTCAATTGTGGGCTTTGCAGAGCCAATACTTTCTAAATTTATCAACTTTGTCTCTCTTTCAAGTGTTCTGCCAGCCTCGGTTGCACATGTGATCTCTTGGGGTCCATGTTGGGAGTTAGGATGTCCATCGGTTGTATGCCATTCGAGTTTTCTAATGGATTCTAAGATGTCTCCGACTATTGTTTTCTCCCAGATATATTGTGCTGTCTCAAGATCTCTCCATGTGAGGTTGAGCACGATTCTTTCATGTGCACGCTGCATGGTTCCCAGTTTGAGGGTCAATCTCTTGGTAGACAGTCATAAATGTGCATAAATGCATCAGGGGTGTGTGAAAAATATCTCAAAATATAAAAATACATATATATATATATTATTGTGTCTTCCACAGACAGATGATTCATTGTATTACAACTCTTCAGTGTGGCTATAGACAATCCATTTTCCCATCCAATACCATGAGGTAGGATTGAAACCTTCACTTCAAACCTGGAGGCCGGTATCCTACCTTCCGCTCCACAGAAACCGGATGGTCAGTAAAGTTGAATTTAGGCAATATATATTATTTAGCTAATATTCCTCATCCTCCAGAGTGCTCAATTCCTATGGAAGAGCATTGCATAAGCTTACAATGAATGAGTTACCTCACTTAAAGAGAATAGGGGAGCGTTAATATATAAATATATCTCTTCCATAGGAATAGAGCACTCTGGATATGGGGAATTTCTGTGTAAATGAATTTATCACTTAAATTCAGCCTTACTGACCATCCAGTTCCATAGTCCAGAGATGGGATATTGGCCTCCGGGTCTGAAGTGAAGGTTTCAATCCTGCCTCGCGGTACTAGATGGGATAATGGAAAGTCTATAGCCACACTGAAGAGATGTAATACATCAAAACAACAGTCTGTGGATGACATAATAATATATATACATATATTTTATTCCTTTATCTGCTCCAAAATACAGTCAACTCTTCCTTATTCCTTTGTCCACCTCTCTACAAAATTTCATCAGGAACTTTGAGATATTGTGTTGACAGTTATGAGTGTGTAGAAGAATGATACCAAGCAGACCAAAGGCCAGCCAATGGTAACTCATGATGTCACACAACCCTCCTTCCAGAACATGAAGAATTTTGATGACCTTTTGTACGAATACTATTCATTATTCATCATGATTCTCCACTTTTCTTGAAAGTGCAGTCATAAGCCTGAAAATCCAATCAGAACTTCTGGAAATATCATGTAGAAATTCAGGAGTTTATACCCAAATGTATGGAAAAAAAAACCCCCAAAAAACCCAGAAAAATATATCTCATTCAAAAACAAATTCTTGTATCCATTCCCAAATCTAACCATTGCACCCCCCTACAAAATTTGATAGAAATCCATCGATAACTTTCAGAGATATCATGGGGACAGCCATACAGAGAGAAAGGCGTGACCGATACCCCCGACCCAAAACTTCGTTCGCAGAGGTAACTCGACTAGGGAAGAGGTGAATCATCCCATATCTTGCACCCTCCTACGCAACTCGAGAAGCTAAAGCAGAATTATATACAAATTATTGGCGGTTTTGTTTTTGTCTTGAGAAGGACCTATTAGATTTATTTCTTTGCTGTTTCTGTATACAAAAGTTACTTTGTGAAAGGATGGGATCCAACGTTCTAATGCGAGAGTTTTTGTCTCCCACACTAATCTGATTCTATTTCCTTCCCAATGCCCGGTGCTGCGGTTTCAACACTTGACGTGAAAAACTTTCCCTACTTCGCATTGGTAACTAGAAAGCACTCCGAGAGCGCATACTTCTGCCAACGCCTTTGCCAGGGGAAGTAATTGTGCATTGATGCGACCCCAAATCAATCACTTTTCCCCAACCTTCTATGAAATTCACATAGTGCCTCTTTGAGATATCGCGTGAACAGACACTGATATTAGGGCGATTTTGCGTGGTGTGGAAATAACTTCGCAGTAGAGGAGGCAATTTCACAAGGGACCCCCCCCCCCAATCTAATCACTTCTCTACAACTCTACAAAATTGCATCGGAATTAATCGAAACCTTTTGGAGATATTGTAGACAGACGAACAGATGCCAAATCGGCTATTTTCGGCTAGACTTGGCTGATAAAAATCAGCGATAGTCGAAAATATGTCCATTTAAGAAAAAAAGCTGGCGTAAACATTTCAAGTTATACAGTTACCAGGAAGTGGGGAAGTTAAACTGGTTTTAGAAATGTTTCGAAGGTTAATCAAAGCAAAGCTAACTATATACGAAAAATATTTTTTTCATAAATTTCAACGGCAACTTCTGCTTTGTGGATATTTTTGTAAGTAAAAGGTACATTTTTATCAATTGTGTTCTGGAATTCGTGCTTGAAATGAGTATAAAACAATTCAATAGCCACAAGTGGAAAAGTTTTAACAGATTTTTGCTATTTTGAAGCAGTTTTCGTCGGAGAAATCAAATAGGAGTTGGCAACACTGACCACTCTGATTTGGTTGGCAGAGGTGAATAAGCAGTCAGTTGATAAAATCATTAACATACGAGCGTAAATAGAAAAATTTACGAACAGATTTTTCAAAACCTTCAAATAAAATCAGACCCTGGCCGCCTCCGCACTTTATGTTACTTCTCTTTCATTAAACCAAGCGACGCATGAAAAGGAATCTCAGCTATATCAAACCGAACCGGCGAAGCGCGAACCGGTCGTATGAATTATAAATAGGTGTTGGTCACTGGTCCCAATAACAGAAACACCGTGTATGAGTTTAGTTTTGAACGATATTCACGGGTGAGGAGCTCAGAGACGTAACTAAAGAATGAGGGACAGAGTGGCTTGGCTGTCCTCCAACTTTTAGTGAGATTTGTCAGTAGATATGCAGTCGATGAGCTAAGGCTTTTCGAGTCACAGATGGACTTGAGGATTTCACACATCCCCCACAAACTACGTCTCTGGTGGGGGTGAGGGCTTTTAATTTTTTTGATCGGGTTTTGAGGTTTGACGATTTCAACTTTGTGGTGGACTAGAGTTATACACATACCATAGTTAAACAACCAACCCACCGATCAGTTACTACTTCCCGATTTCAAGATTTGCTACGGAAAATGAGTTGGTTCTATATATTTGCCACACCTCAATCTAAATCTAAAAGCTTAAAAATAGGTTTCAAGAGAATTTAAATCGGAAACTAATTTTCACAAAAACCACAGTTAAAAGTTTGCAGTAATCGTGCAGGGAGTTCAAAAATCCCACAAGGGCCTCCACGAGGAGAACTTCAGCAAGTGTAGTACGAAAGCGTCATATCTAGATAGGAATTATTCCCCTCCCAACTTACGTACGGGGCAGTTGAACCAAAATTTCGGTCGTTACTGGGATAATTCAGTTGTGAAATAGATAAAAAAAAAAAAATAAATACAGTAGCACTGTTGTTAATACCCATTGAAGATTTTCATCTCACTCCAGTCAAACATGTTTTGAGAAGAGTTGCCGATTTTGGTGGTGGGGTGGAGATTCATCAGACATTGAATCGGATCTAATTACGTGGTTTAGACGAAGAAAAAAGTGTCATTTTTCTAATTAAATGGGATTTTTTATGCTAATGCATAAACTGTTGTGTTTTTACACACAAACTTACTTGAATAGAAAAAAAAAAGTACTTCTTAGTAAGTTGTACGACCTAATAATTTTGTATAATTCTCACGAAAACAAACCTTCTGCTTCAGCAAACTTCACACGCTTCTTACAAAACAAAAAAGCATGAATAGAACTATCGGCAGTTGCTCTCTATACGAATATGAGATATATATATACATTAACCTAAATATCTTTACCATGTGCACTTGGCAAACTCTGAATAGAATATCATGCAAGTATTGCTAATTTAGATGCGTTTCTACATGATAGAAATTGCTATTAAGATGATTGATAGAATAAGTAATAATTTTTCTATCCAATCTAATATTTTGATAATAAAAGTAATAGTTTTATCAGAGTGAATGTTGACAGTCACATTTAATTCAATAATATGTAAATAGTATATATCTAGAAAATCTAGATACTTTTTGACTTGATTTTAGATCTAGACCTAAAAATAAACTTGGCAACTCTGATCCTGGGTCGTGTTTTTCTTTGTTTAATAGACTGAACTGCTAACCGTGGGTTTCAAATTTACTTTCATCTTGCTTATTAAAAAACACGGCAAGTATTTAATTGATAACGGGATAATAGTAGACAATGAAATTTTGTTCTACGTATCGATACTACCCGCTGGGAGACAGAAAGTATCTGAAGAAAAAGAAAATTATCCGGTCACTTGACGGAGTGGCCAGCCGGTTTTCTGTGGGTGGATGGTAGCAACGAAAGAAAAATTTATTTTAGTCTACCTTGGGCGTGGTACAGTTCGGGTTGCTAACGACTTATGAGAAAGCGAACTTCTCAGTACTTTATTCAGAAAAACTAAGGATCCCCCATTGACAATTATTTAATTAAGGTGTTTTTATTAATGAGATTGATTCAACAACCAACCAGGTATTACTTTAATATTTATGTGCGTTAACTTACCGATGGTGGTCCCAATTGGAATTCGGCAGGTGTTACCCAGATATGCGATGTGTTTTTTTAATTTCTTTTGCACAGAAGATGAAAATTTAGGTAGCCAGAAAAATAAAATGTATGTATTTACTTGTAGTTGGTTATATCCACACACTAGACTATAAACCTTAAACACAAACTGAATTCCAATCGGGACCACGATCGCCAAGATGAGCCATATTTTTATAACGCATAACTCCGAATCTTCTAAGTCGGGATATTCAAATCAGGCGAGGAAAAAATTTTCATATAGGCCCTTGGGAAGGAGATGTATTCTAAGTGTGTCATTCAGTAAAACAGCGAGTTGGTTGCGTGATTAAAAACTTGTTGTTCCGGGAAAGATTTGTAAACAAACAAGAACAGCAAGCACAATCCTCATGTTGTCTTAAAGTAAACAAACAAACAAAAAAAAAAAAAATGCTGTCAAGTCAGGTGAAAAAGAAGAAGAAAGCAATTGGGGCAGAGTCGATTTCAATTTAAGAAAAAACTCTAAATGGTAACACTATTTTTTGATAACCTATCGGGTAACAAGGGATTTGATAAAATAATTCTATTTCATGGAAAATAGATAGATAAATGAATAAATAAATCTACTCACTTCATTCCATACGGGTACATCGTTATCATCAATAACTTTAGTTTTCAATTTTGTACCTGAAATGAAGGATAAGCAAAAAAAAAATGAGTAGTTTTTTTTTCTTTTTCGGTTTCCAAGGAAGGAAAAGATCACAAATTATGAAAGTCATTGGGGAGTCTCATTGTATAGTTTTATTGAAATTAGAAATTATCTTAAAAAAAAACAACAACACACAAATTCATTTTATGCGTCAAGTCTGGAACGAAAGAAACACACCCTGAATACAAACTAATTAGTACAAAACAAAACAAACCAGTTTTTCTTTTTCCGCATAAATTAAAATTTGTGCAGTGAACATTTTTTTCTCATCTAAAACCTCGGTACAAACTGTTGAATGTTGCTTACGAACACTTTTAGCAAAAAGTTGATGTAGTAAGGGTAGAAATTAGATATTATTCGAGATTAGAATAAGAAGAGATCTTTCAAAGAAATAAGAAAGTTTTTTTTCTTACCTTGAAATTGTACGGAACAGTAAGGATCCAATTTGCCAAATGTTTCTATATTTGGCAATTTTTCAGCGCTTATCACAGTCACGTCCAGAGAAGACATCATGAAGAATTAAGAAAATATCCAAAAATGATTCCTTCCAAATTATTAACTTTGGAAATGGTACATTTTTTTGTTGTTGTACACCACACACAGACAGGTACTTCTATTCTCCAAAAGTTGGTGAATAATCGGATGGTAGATCGATGTGGAAAAGGAACTTTTGGAAAAAAAAAGTGGCTAAATTAATCACAAGTATTTAGTAAATACTATTGGAAGATTATTGCCGTCTCCCTGAAACAAACATTCCAATGACAAGTTGCTTGTCAGTAGATAGAGTAGTAGTAGTAGTAGTCAGCTTGTCTGGTAAGTTATACGAGAAAGACTACGGTGCGTGGTTGGTTATTTTCTGTAGGTGTGCTTCGGCAGAGCAAGCTATTGGTTAAAATACGGAACAATTCCCTTAACTTTATGTAGAAAAAAAGGTTATTAAGTAGATTTTAGATAAATTAACTGATTAATAATTAAATATTAATCATAGTTTGAGGTTTTGATTTGTGATCGGAGAAGTGAATATCGGGTAAAAATTAAAACTAACCTTTCTTTCCTGCGGCTATTGCCGTTTGTTTGCCCCGAACGGAAGGAAGCGAAATTCCTTTAGTTGAGTATAGAGCCCCCCTTACGAAGGCTGCAATAAAGATTAAAGCTTGGGGTCCACTATCACATTACTTACCGGGGGCGGATTGTATGGTCTGGGCCCCAGGACAAAAAAAAAAAAAAAAGTAATTGCCCCCTCAGCCCACCATACAAATATGTGCAATTCTTATCAGAGATTTGTTTGCTTTTTGCTATTTTGACCTTTTGGTTCTCCCGCCCCCCGGGAAATACTCGATCGTTATTGGCCTCTCCTGCTCACTCAACCTACCTGTTTGTGATAAGTGAATTGAACCCGAAGTGGAAGCACTCACTTCACATTGTGCTTAATTACCCACACTTAAGAACAGAGGTGGATTCATGCCTTTCCCAAGAGTATTGAACGAAGTGAACAGAAACTGTCCCAGCCGGAGTTCGAACTCGGCTCGCAGAGTCCATTCGTCCATGTATCGTTACTCACTATTCGGCTGCCCCGTATCTACCAAAAATTCCGTTAAGGATTTTACCCCGTGGTAAATACAACCAGCTTTCCTTCGAATTGGAATTATCAAATGTTTAAAAAAAAAAGTACAATTCTGTTTCAAAGTTGTGTTGCCAACTAAAAAAATATTTTTACGAGCTAGTTTGACTGCCAAAAAGCGCTAAAGAGGCCTATTCGTGAAAGAAGACCCGAAACACCAAATATAGCCGAAACACACAAAAATGATGTTAAAAAAAGAACCCCACACCAAACAATGGCCGTGATGTTTAAATACACAAAAAACAAGTATAAACATTAGTTATATGGTTAATGCTTCGAATGAATTGAATCGTTAAATTGTTTTGCATTCCCTCATAAATTTTGAACGGATCGCATGTCTTCGAGTCCTCAGCTGAATTCCAATCGGGACCAGTTTTGCAAAGAAGTACCCTCTTAACTAAACGAAGAGCGCAAAAAACAAAAGCAAAAAAAAGTCACCATTTGAATCTTCCAAACGACTTTTGTCAATCCATGTTGAATCGCTCTATCGCGAATTCCAATTCGGTTTTCCATTCATACTATTGTGTTTAATCAATTAAAATGCATTTTTTCTACCCTTTAACAAAAATTCACTATATTTTTTTATTAATTTCTCAAATTTTATTTTTCTTTTTGTTAGCGATTCAATAACAAATTGGACTCTGGTAATCTTTGATTTTTGAAGGATATAAAAGCTAAAATATATCATTCATTTTTTATGGTGGTTAAAGAAAAACATTTCCTCAAAGATTAAATAAAAAATGTTCCTAGTTGTGACGAACCGAAATCATGATGGGATGCATTTGTCCCATCAGATATTTATCCGAGATAAAAAAAAAACACAGACACAGAAATTAGCACAACTTGAAGGTATAAAGACTTGTAAACATAAGCGCTGACGAGGTGCATATATTATGCCCAATCGGCGAAAATACCTAATTGGCGAGGTTCTAACTTGAAAAAATTTTTCTAGTTTTAATATGATCAAAAGTTTTTTGAATCAGAACAAGGATATAAAACAAGTGAATTTTTACAATCAAAGGTTAATGCGATCAAAGTGGAATCAAACCTCTTTTTTTTTTAAATTACCAGATTTCGCCAATTAGGCAATCTCGGTGATTCGGCGTAAAACATGTACAGTGAGGGTAGAAGAACTATAATGCATGAAAATTTAACGTTTCAGCCAATAACTTTCTTCATACGTGTTCTGTTAGGTTCAAAATACTCCACAACTGAGATACAACATAGAATATGAAGGCGACGATACACATTAAATACGAAGTGAATACGTTTCTTATTGGAGGAATTATGTTACAATATTTGGAAAAAAGGAAGGATGATTATACGCGACGTACGGGTGGTACTGACTCAACAACAGGAGATCGCGATTCACCGACACGAAAATTGTACCCAGTGAGGATCGAGCTCACTACACAGCGATTATGGTCTTCTATACATACTCGTGAACCATTCGCGTGAGGCGCAGCGCTCAAGTTATAACTAAGCTTCGCTTAGACTTGTCACTGTAGTAAGGTAACCTGTGGAGATCACTACTCTTGCACAATTCCGTTCTTAGCGTTTCAGTGTTTTGGTACTGCAAAATCTCAGCCAAGTGAATTCAGAATTGACTCTTTCGATGAAACTTGTTTTCTTACTCCTTTTTCAGTCATACTCCTCTATTCGCCATCTGTATTTTTTTTTAGACCACCGATGAGGCGGGAAACTGGGTCACGTATTTACATATGGTCATCAGACTCTTAACGTCCGTCGTTGGACATAGACCTTCCCCAGGATTCGCCACACTTCTCCATCGTGGACGTAAAGCCAGTGCTTTCTGAATTTGTTTAGCTCGTCTCTCCATCAAATATTCTGAGTGCGCCGGTGCAAACGTTGGCCAATGAGGTTGCACTGAGGCTGCGTTTGCTAAGCGCATCGGGAGGCCTTTGGACTCATCCTTAGGCTCTCCCATTATTACTCGGCCCAGCTTTCGCAGGTGACGTTGTCTTGTCAACGGTAACTGCGTCGGCTGGAGCCATTTTTGGGGGAATTGACTACTATTTCTTCCCACGTTAAGCCCGACCTTGTGTCACATATTGCTGTGGTGGGACAGTGATTAAATAGCTACTCTGCCCTGCCGGCCTTAGTTGCGCATTTGATCCGTGGGGATCCATGTTGTGAGTCCCGATGTCCATCAGTTGTCTGCCATTCTTGCGACATGGCCAGCCCATTGACTAATGAGTTTTTTTTAATGTGTATTTAAAAATGGATCTAAAAAAATGTGATCCGATAGAATGAATTATAAACTGCGTTATATTATATAGAAACTCTTTTGAAGTCATCTCCCGTCATTACACGGTTAATGTATCACTCAACTTGGACAACATGAATAGAATCATTCTTTAATACATAATCGTCACATTGAAAGAAGCGGACAGACCAAGAATGAATGAGATGAGAATTTGGGTTTAAAGCAGTTATTTGGGCCTTTGCATTTTCATTGGTCCGTTTCGCAGGTTCGATTCCTAAAGCAGCCTATTCATTGTATTTACGTTGTCTAAGTTGAGCAATACATTGACCGTGTGATAACGGGAGATCATTTCAAATTAGTTTCTATATAATATATCGCAATTTATGACTCATTGTAAGACATACATCGTTACTCAAGGGATTGAAGCACCACGAGAAAAAACGAAGATATTCGTAATCAGCAGTTGTGAACCAGGAATGCTATCTACAAAGATCTCCGTAAAAAGCACTGAAAGTGTTACTATGCAAATATCTGATTAAATAAAACGTCCTTTGACCAGCGAATATACAATCAGTTGTTTGTTATTGACTTGAAGAAATGATAGTCCAATATAAAGACTTGAATGTCTGAACCGGGAAAAGATTAAGACCAAGCTGAATTTTATATTATTGATTGTTAATAACCAACCATAACATACCCCCCCTCAAGTTCTGAACGTACGGGAAATAGCTCTATTTATCAACTATATCACTCAGATTCGAAAGTGTTTTTGCACAGTTACGAAAGAACTACTTTGATAAATTCTATCGAACTTCCTGTACCTTCTACCACCCCAACCTCAGACGATTCATTTTGGAGGTCTGGGATCGCACAAATTTTTTCCCCATGAAATTGATGGTAATTGCATTTGTTGCTATACGCCATTTCTGCTTATAAAAGGTTTTAACATGGATGCTCCAGTGTCCAATATGTTGGAATATTGAACGGTTTTGTCATTTGCTCTGCATTTGCGTATGAATATGAATCGATGGGAAATTATAGAAAAAATCAAGACCTCATAGTAATATGTTGATTTTGAAGAGTGAACAAATGAAAAGAAATTGCAAATACAATCACTGTAGCCCAACAACTAGCCCACTTGACCAACCAGCCAAGTGACCTACAGAATCCTCTCTCTTTGCTCGTCTGTGTATGTGTGTCTACAGGCGTTCCTGGTCATATTTTTGGAGGCTACAACCTGGAAAATTTGAATGAGTACAATACTAAGCACCGGTTAATTTTTTTTCTTTCAAAAGTGTGCTTTTTGAGGGTATCTATGGCCATTCTAGTTCAACGATGCCAAAATCTTTTGTTGCTATTTTTCAAATAATTTTAGATAGATCTAGAGTCATGCTAGGTTCGGATATTTTACATCATATTAATTTATGAATTACCTCAAACATTTCACACACACACACACACACACATATAATTGGAAGTACAATAAAGTACAAAACAGATTTGGGGGTGGAATATATCTCATTTATTTTATTTAATTGTGCGTGTTTGTAATAAGAGCCGTATGTCACACTTGCAGTATCTGCAGTAGCCATCAGCTCCTCTCCCTTTCTACCCTCTTATCAAAATGCCTAGCTCTCTTTTCTCTCTCATCCTTCCTACCTTGTTTGTCACACATTATTCGTAGCAACCATCAATTATGGTATGTTTGGCAGATTATGTCCAGATCGACCCAGTTGGTCGGGATTCATTCAGTCCTTTTCTCAAGATTACCCTGACCGGTCTGAAACTACATTTCTGTCGATAATTGATCCCAAAGCCTTTTGGCTAAGATCAAAGTGTAGTAACTATTCTTTGAAGGTTTCAGGTTCAGAAAGCAATCTAAATTGTCAGGGATTGCTCCCGATCTCAGAACTCTTGTCCAGCATGCTCAGGACTCGTCGTGAGAGTGACTACAGGATTCGCCTTGTGAACCAAGTCAAGTCTATCCAAATGTCTTTGCGAAATTATCTGCGGGGACTTAAGGATTCTAGCACCCTGTGCCTGCATGTTCGCATGCAGAACCCCACCTAAAACTTGACCATGGGTCTCGACCTTGTGTCCCATTTGCGGTTGTGGGGACGCAAATAGATAATACCACCGATGAAAGTAGCATTCACTCTGCTTTGTAATTCATTCAAAATCAGGCAAAGATTTTAAACTGAGTGTCACCTTACATTACATTCAATCAACCTCTTTGGCTGGAAGCTGTTGAGATCACGAAGTCAAAGAATTTTAAAGTACTACGTCTGTTAAGAGGCTTTCACATGATGGCGAGCTTTTGGGGAAATATCGACTCTTTTACAAATTGCCCAGGACTACATGAACTACTGGAAGCATGCTATGGCCCTACTTGGTCGATCATATGATATGGGGAGAGACAATTTAACGAACTTCGCATGGTCGCGTAATAAAACAGCTCTATTGACAAGGCTTAGTAATTCAGTTTTACCTCAGTTAGATACTCCTCCAAATAAAGCTGTCACGCAAACAATAGAGAGATTCAAAATCAGGATTTTGAGCAAGATGGACAGCTCGATGACTTATCAAATGGACAATTTACTAAGACAGAAACCCCAAAGAGTCCATATGTTCTGAGCGAATCTGATGTCATTGAGCTGTCAGGTATTGCAAGTTATTCAACAGCCATCGATGAATTGAAAGTATCCAAATCTTGTCAGTCTTTGTCAGATGCTCTTTCTAATCATAGGGGCTTCATTCAGAGCAAATCCCGGACTGCGAAGTAGTAATCACAGTATATGAAGTACATTGACGATTAGATTATACCACATGGAATGTCCGTTAATATAAGTAAAAATAACAACTTAAAAATGTAAACAAGACTGGTTTCTTAATGAAAATGATCTCCACTTGCTTTCATAACTTCTTTCCATTTGGGCTTCAATTGTAAAGATCCCTCGTTTATTGAAATTAGTATTTCGGAGCTGAACGTAGTTCAAATGTTGTCATTACGGCTCCTTTGTTGGCATCCTTTTTATTGCGAAGACAGAGCTCAAGGAGCTGGAACAGGTAATAATCTGTTGGAGATATGTTTGATGAATATGAATGATGATTCAAGATTTCATAACTAAGGCGCAGCAACTTTCCGGCATTGTCGTGCAACAAAATTGGGACATGTCTGCTTTCCAATGCTAGATAACTTCTGGGTAATTTTCAATGCATTTCATCAATTTGTTGGCAGAATGATTGAGCATCCAAATCTGAAATTGATGGTCTTCAGAGCTCGAACTGCATTTTTTCTTCATTCAGTTTGAACTCATGCGAAAATGATTGTACAATTTCTTTTGAGGACAGAATCTGTAAGAGTGGTGTATTATCTTATTAAAAAATCACAATCACAAAGACAAATGAAAAAAAACCCAAAAAAACCGCTATTGCATGTCAACCAGATATTTATCCGAGCAGAGCAGACAGGAAACCTGAACTCTCATTTAATGGCTGCAGCAAAATTGTATGCCAAATATGCCTAGTCATCATCATCATCATCAGTCTTTTAGCGTCCGTCGTTGGACATAGACCTTCCCCAGGATTTGCCACACTTCTCTATCATGGGCGTCACGGAGCCAGTACTTCCTGAACTTGTCTAGTTCATCTCTCCATCTAATATTTTGCCGGCCTCGGTTGCGCATATGGTCTCGGGGAATCCATGTTGTGAGTCGTGATGTCCATCGATTGTCAGCCATTCTTGCAACATGGCCAGCCCACCGCCATCTGAGATTTTTTATGGATTCTATGATGTCTCTAACTCTTGTCTTTTCCCGGATGTGTTGTGCTGTTTTGTGGTCTCTCCATGTGAGAACCCACCTTTAATTGTAAATGATTGATTTTCTCCAAAGTTCGGTCACATGATCAGTTTACATCCGAAGATTATGCAGTGCATCTTTGTTGGGCAAGTATTTGGATGGATATGGCTATACAACAAATAAGGATGCGGACTATAGATGGGTATCTTACGGGTACACAGAAATCAACAAGCGAGCAACACGTCAGGACTGGATTAAGCTATTTGCCGGTCATGTAGCATATGGTATATAAGGGCCCCAAATTAAGAAACCACACATATTTAAAAAAAAACACACTTGCAACGCAATTAAATCTTTTCATGTGTTATACAGCTAAATGTGTCTGGCATTTCAGTAGTAGAGTTACTTCGTTTTCATTTTGATCTTTATACAGAGGCTATGACTTCAGTTTCAAATACCTTCGAATCTATGTGTTATATATATCACATACACCACATTCTCATTAGTTACTGTATAAATATAAACCCCAATTAAGAGTGATAGTAGGTTAAAATCTCTAACCTAAAACACTCAGTCGTTCATAAAAATTGAAGGCAACACCGTATAAGAGTAATAAAGAAAGTGCAGAATCATTGAATCGGGATTAATGTTGCAAGCATTTAGTGCGCGGCTTTTGAAATTGTAGGGTCGGTACTATAAGCTCCTCTGTCACTTGGATAACCAGGCATTGATAGATATGGTTAACAGCGGAATGCAACGAGATTTCAAGGACTTGTGTACAATGGTGTCCTGGCTTGAATCACAAGACCCTTTTAAAAAGAGATGCTGCGTTATGTTTGGTATCTTCTGGCCTCACTATCACACTTGACGATGGCTTAAACTGTGATGATACTAGGAATGTAGAATTCGCAATTCAAATGCGTTTGGACAACTCAATATTGTTTGCTGACATTTCCATTATTGAGAGAAAGGATCAGATGAAAAACCTGACGAAATAGAACCAACAATCGTGATGAACCAATGAGCATTATTCCAAGTGCCACGCTGCTTTTTACACCAGCCATAGAAGCCACTTTTACCTGCGAACTTTTCACTAAAAAATGATACGTGACGATAAAAACCGTTCAAGTCTTTAGGAAAAAAAATCTTTTCCTTTTTTAGAACCAGGGATTTTCCTCTTCAATAAACGAAACAAGTTTTTTATGAAAGAAAAAAAAATTTTGAGAATGTAGAAAACATTTTTGAGTTACACTGAAGTATTTTTTCTTATTTTGTTTAAGGACCGACTTGAGGCTATTTCTTGAATTCAATCCCGAAATCAAAACCTCAAAGGAGTTATATACATTTCTTCGTCACATATCACTTTCGCGGTAATATCTACCTTTATAATAAGAATAAACTTCTGAATCTTTACCAAAAGGTTCAGTTAATTGAGAAATATAGCTCCAAATGAATGAGAAAGAGGATAATTAAGAAAAACATATTGCAAGCTGCCTGTCGAGTGTTTTATTTTCAAGATTGATGATCTAAGTTAAGAGATCAGAGAGAATGGGGCATTACTTTTGAGTATGAACTAACACAAGTACCAACAGCCTTAAGCATATGGGAGCTCTTTGGTTTATGGGGCAGAGGACTTGATTTACGCGATATTTCATACCGTTTTGCCCGAATTCAGGGAGAGAAGCAGTTGCCCCCAGGCTCGTGTGCCTATACTGATCGGACAAATATCTTCAAACCTTCAAGCGCAATTAGAGCATATCATAACATTTATCCTCAGATGTGGAGGGAAATCAGATTTGACATCTGAGGACCGCGAGAGGTCAAATTCAAGATGGCCACAACTCGACCAGGTCAATGTTCAAACGCGTTTAATTTTGGAATCAAACAGCGTAGAGAAATTGTAGGTGACATTCCCAACCAAATGTCTATTCATTTGGCGATACGTTTAAAATCTCTGGAACCGAAGGAAATGCATTCAGATCAAGTTCTGCGCGAAAGAAACGTTAAAAAGACTCATAGCATTTATCCAAAACTGAAATAAATATGAATACGTGAGAAACATTCAGATAACAGGATTACGTATTCAAAAAATTAAAACTTCGACATGTTACAAAATTGGTTTGCCGTCACTACAAACCTGATTAAAAGGCGGATGACGGTCGGAAGTCCTGATACTGAAGTTGAAGCACGCAACCAATCCCTTGAAAATAGCACAGGACCATTCCCCCAACAAAAATATGTCGTTGAGGAAGTTGGTGCCACACGGTTCCTTGCTCGCTAATTTATGAGGGCAGGAGACCACAATCAAGAAACCGGTCTCATGTTCAATGGTTGCAAAAATCTCAATTGGCATTTTAGCGTCTACGCTAGTTGTTCTCTACCTTTATTGTATGATGGTACTATTAGAAATATATTTTACCTAGGCGGCACACCAAATCTTCACCCAAATTTTAAATGTACGTTTTACTGTTTGATCAATGTCTTGCTTTCTCATTGCAGTGAACTTTGCAGTAGTACTAAACGGTGTGCACTAAATCGACATGCAGTAACAATGGAATGTATTAGACGAAAACATTATAGTAGTCAATGAACGGAACTTTTATATCAGCATATTGGTATGCCTACTTATCGGTTCTCTTTCCTTTTATCTGTCACTTGGAAGGACACATGTTCGGTGCATTCGAAAAAGACTTCGTTCAGCAAATAACAAGATTATTCGTTATGGTCGTTATTGGTTATAAGTGCTGGTTAGAGCCGAATTTTTTTTTATCGAGGTTCATCATGGCAAGGTTTCGCTATGTATGCACCTAAAAACATGATTCTTCAAAAGACACAGCGTCACTTATTGCTCTATTCACAATATTCACAATGTTTATCTCACTCAGGAAAACTGCTTACAATTGCATTTCCTCTTATTATTATTATTTCGATTATTATTCGGACTATCCTCATCTTGGTTGTTTTTCATTGTACTCTATGGCTTTCATCAGGTATCATCTGGTAGGTGTGGGGAAGTAACGAACCGAACCCTTTCTTTAACCGACGGGGGTATATTGATCGCACCCCCTTCTTAGCAGTAGTAATATTTTCGAATTCTCGCACTGGGATTGAACCTAGAACCATTAGATTACTTGCAGTAATTGTGTCTGATTCTGTAACAACTACACTATGTGTCCATGTGGACAACCAGTGCTATCTTTTTTCGTTACTTCCCCAGACCTACCTGATGATACCTGATGAAGACCGTAGAATACAGCGGCCGAAACGTTGTGTAGAAAACAACCAAGATGAGGATAGTTCGAATAATAATCGAAATGATAATAATACCTCATCTCAAAAATTCAGAGAAACTTCAATACCTTGAACTAGCAAAAAAATGATAACATATTTAATGTTAGCGAGACAATTTACACAGTGCAATAAAAAGCAAAAAAAAATGTTTTTAGGTTTAAGGATGGATATATCCGTTTTAGGTGCGCAAATCATCCGAGAAAAGACAAGAGTCAGGGACATCATAGAATCCATTAAAGATCTAAAATGGCTGTAGGCTGGCTATGTTGCAAGAATGGTGGATAACCGATGGACAGCACGACTCACGACATGGATCCTCCGAGATCACATGCGCAACTGAGGCCGGCAGAATATTAGATGGAGAGACGAGCTAGATAGGTTCAGGAAGTACTGGCTCTGCGACGCCCATGATAGAGAAGTGTGGCAAATCATGGGGAAGGTCTATGTCCAGCAACGGACGTTAAAAGACTAATGATGATGATGATGATGATGATGATATCTGTTTTTCTCATTACTGTATTGAGAAACGTCAACTATTATTAAAAGTATGATTTCTTGTCTTGTGGCATTTAAACCTCCTGGGAAGAAATTTTACCAGGTAGGAACGTACATGAAAAAAGAGTTCCCTGCAGATTTTATGCAAAAGGGAAATTTAGTCTATCTTTTCAGGTAAGAATACCTATTGTACAAAAAGATAACCAGAATTCTTGAAGCCCTGGTAGAGGACAGTGTTGCCAAGCCGATCAATTTTTCCTTGCTAAATCGACCACCAAAAGCGTCAAAAACACCAAAACGGGCTAAAACGCACTGCCAGCCATTTTGTGGTCATTTTATCGGCTGGAAATGGTTAATTTTTTCTTCAAATGGCAGAGAAATAGCTAAAACCGGGTTAAAAATGCTAGGGGGAAATGTTACACCTATCTTGAGACTTTGTGGCCATTATTCTCAACCTGCTGTGCCTCTGACTTATGTGATTGCAGTGTGAGTAAAAGTTGTGTTTAGATGACATGGAGAGATCATTGCCCAAATAAACTTTAAATTCATTCGCAGTTGAGGAACCTATTGCGTTGGTGTGTTGGCAGTTCCAATTATTAATGCATCTTGATGTTGAAGATTTGGGGTGGATACTTTGATTATGTTATATTTGAAATTGTGACCTATTGTTCCACGGCTAAGAGGAGGTGTGATCATTGATAAGTTGTGTTTACAGCTTGAACTGTAGGTTTTTGTGTCGAGAGTTATCATGTGCGAAAGTTTAGAGATAAAAGATCAGTACAAAGGCAGCGGTATTGTAGAGAAGGTGACTTGAAGATATAGAAGTCTTTCTACATAGATTAGATGTGAGGTTTGTAGGTGTGTTTCACGATTATGGACTTTTTATATGTTTTCTTTATCCATCTTCAAAACAGGATTCAGTACAGGAGATGCGTGTTCTGAGTGAGATCTATCAAGGAGCTTATAAAGCAGATTGAGCCTGTCAAGATCCAGATATTTAAAGGTGCTTTTTTATGAGGCAAATCATGCTGTAGGCTTTACTGATCTTTTCACTGATGTGTTCTCTGAAGTTTAGCTTATGATTTATGATCACTCAAACATTTACTTTCTGGATTTGAGGAAGGTTGTGGAAATTATGATCATGAGCGACACTATTAGTCCTTTTCTAGATGGTGGTCATTTATAGCAAGTGGTATTGGTGTTTGGTGTTCTGTCTTCACAGATGTGGAGAGTGGCATTCTTCAATATTGTATGACGTTTATATGAGAACACACCCGTTTGCAAGTAGGTTCATGTCCTTCTGAAGTGAGGTTAATGAACGTATGCTGTCTGCCGAGCTAGTCTCCAATATAGGTGTGAATAATTCTGTGTCATCAGCCTACAGGGATACAAAGGTTGTTTTCTTTTTCACTGTGGATGACGCATCAACACAAATATTAGGAATAGACCAGAAACAGGAGAAAGCCTTGGGGGACCCCGTTTAACACAGGGACCAAGGTTGAGTATTCACTATCAACTCTTACTTTTTGAGGCTTCCCATACAGCCACTCAATAATCCAAGACATAATATTTCCTCTGATGCCATGTCAGAACAGTTGATTGAGAAGTCGTTCATGAAGTGCCTTGTCAAAATCTAAATACATAATACCCACAGGTATACCGTGGGACAAGGCTTTCGTTCATAGATAAAGAGTTTCTATTAGGTTAGTTTCTGTGGACTATACGTGGATAACTTTTTTGATCTTGCGTCCCACATAAGATATTTTTCATCTTTTATCGGGACACAAATTCTCTTAAAAATGTCGATCGTATCACTGGAAGCGTTCTTAGTTTTGACTGGAAACAAACATTTAAATCATAATTATCATACAATTGTGATCTAACGATATAGATTATGAAATTGACTTTCTGAGAAGATTTGTATAAGATTCGAAATAAACGTTTAGATTGGCTGCAGACCACAAAAAATGTTGTGAGCCAAATCTGGCCCGAAGGGTTTGAGGATTGCCCATATATATTTTTTATTAGTAAAGCCTTGTTGGCTCTTATTCTATACGTTGTTTATTATCAAACGCTGCTCAATGAGTTCGGTTAATAAGTCCCCAAGAATCTTGTATTATCTGATGTTAGAGTGATGGCTCTATAGCTTGAAGCGAGACTTCTTTTCACACAGCTGGTACTTGACCAGTTTAAACACCTGTGTTGAAGATGTACCACAAAAGGTCAGCTAAGACCTCGATAAATTCTATTTAGATTCAGCGGATGAACATTATCAGGCTCACAGCCTTTATCGGTTTTTGGCTGATCTATTGGCTTCAACGGCACTTTTTCTTTGGTGATGTTTATCTGATTAATCGGTCGCGTTTTTCCGTCTGCTTTTCCGCCAGGATTTTCGTGTGTTTTCTTGTCTAACCGTAAACACGATATTTTCAGAAGTAGTAAATGGATCAAATTTTGTGGGAGGGTTGTGGTGGTAGAGTTGGTGGAGGTTGAAGTTTTTGGGTGGATCCGGAAATTTTTTTATTGAGAGATTTCATCAGTTTTTTTTTCTTGCACATTCATCAAGACTGTCGGCACAGTATCTCCCTGAGTTCTCAAAGAATCTCAATGGAATTTCGTAGATGTTTGGTCAATAAACTACCGAAGAAGTGATTGGATTCTGGTGCAGATCCATGCAAAGTTACCCCCCTCCCTATTGTAGTTATGTCCACACCTCATAATATCGCAAAAGTTCGTGTCTGTCCACTTAAAACCTCCAAAGTTGAATTTCAATGACATTCTTTTTAAGGGTAGTCAATAAGCTACGAAAGGAGTGATCAAATTTAGGGGCGGATCTATGCATCATTACTTCCCTTGACAATGGCGTTAGTAGAGGTATGCGCTCTCTGGGAGATTTCTTGTCATATGCCTGGAATGGAGTTATTGACCAGAAAGGAGTTTTCATAGGATTACTTTCTGCTTTTCTCTTTTTGGTTCAGGCCCATCCTGGGCTACATGTTGAAAACATATACAATTCTGGCTGCAGAAGGGTTCAACTCAATTCTTTCTTCTATTAAGACTGAATATTATTACTGCGAATTTCATATTGTATAACTAATAAATGAAGAATCATGAAAACTCGCCACCACGGTCTATATATGAACAACCGTAACGTCAAAATTTCAAGCTGTGTAAAAAAATAAATCAAACTATGAATATGGTCAGAATTAATACTATTTATGACTTAACTGGTGTTTTCTACCGGAAAACATCTAAAACAGGGGGAAAAAAAGCATCTAGAAACATCTTGGTTCTGGAGAATCTAAATATCATTAACAAATCCATCAAAATTAGCCTAAAAAAGGGCCCCCCCCCTTTTTTTAGAAAGAGTGTAGTGGAGTGCTGGTGCCAATTTTCAAGGCTGTGGACAAAACAATGTGTCCAGGAGCGCTGGATCACAAACACACAAACTTTTGGTGGCTATGGTTGTTCAATATATATTATTAGTATAAATGTATTTGTTTATTAGAATGAAATAAGCCCTTGTATGTCTGTAAGATAAATTTCGTAGATGTTTAAGGTTTATCATTTTAGCTCAGTTGGTAAGAGACCAGCCGACCAATTAGTTGATAGTGATTTCAAATCATGGCAGATTAATGTTAATCTTTATCCTAAATTTGGCGAAGATTATTCTCGTTGTGATTGAAAAACAAAGTCAACAGACTGGGACTATAGCTTGACAAAATCAACTCATGATTGTAGTATTATTAAGATTTTTTCAAACCAAATCTGAGTCAGTAAGATTGACACAACTTAGCCAGGTTGGAAATCTGAGTGTGAAAATTTCGCACCCACCCACACTCGATGTTAAAAATGGTGCAGAAATAAAAAGAAATAGGAAAAATAGTATTAGGTGTAAATACATAAATTACATTGTTACTTCTCGAATAGATTAAATTGTTTTGCCTCTCCTCATAGATTTTTGACAGATTGCATGTGTACGTGAACTCAAATGAATTCTAATCGGGGCCAACTTCACAAAGTTGTACCTCAAAATTAATAAGGATAATGCTGAACTAGATCGTTCTTTGTAAGAAAGGTATCATTTAGGGTGGAAAGAAATTGTTTTATAAATCTCAAAATTCTTTTTCGTGATCTCGCAGGTATAACTGCATAGACACACTCGTATTCTGGGCAACAATGTGTGGTAGAAAAAAATAAAAATTCATGAATGCTTTAAAGGAAAATAGTGTCAAACCTCCGTTAAAAGACCTGCATAGCAACTTCATTGCATTAATAATGGAGGACTCTTGGGATTTAGACAATATTTGAGTGTTAAAAAAAAATCTTGTGTTTTGGTGATGGTACCAGTTTAACTAGTAGGTACGAAATGACGACGTTTAGACAAAACAAATTGTTTTATTGAAAACTGTCAACCAAAATATCACCAAAACTTTCTTCAATTTCAAGTTCTGACTGTCTGGCTGTGTATCATGCGATCAGACCGTACAAGTGGAGCTAGAGGGCTGAAAACCTGAAAATTTGCTAGTTTTCTAGGAAAACGATTCTTTTGTTGAAATTTTTCCCTTAGATATGTTTGTTTTGTTTTTTTGTGTGGGGCACAATTAGAAATGAAAGCCTTTGCTAAATTGGTCCTCTAGTTTATGTCCGACAGGATTTACACTTGTTTTTGTGAAAGTTCGGACTTTTTTTTAGTGATCACAGCCCCTACCAAAGACGAGAGGAGTAACTTATTGATAAATCAACCTTTTTGGTAATTTTTTAATTGATCACCCCCAACACAGCATGCTGCCAAGAGATGTTGGTTAAGTGACAATTTCTACTGAGTGACTAACCAGGCCTGTTTATATTTAGTTCAAGATAGACTTATCTGACAGATAGGAACTTCTCTACAAATTTTTTGAAAGAATCGTTTCTCAGAAAACTAAGTATCAATTTAATTAAACCGACATCGTATATTTATAATACCTTTTATAAGTATTTGAACGAACAGCCATTTTAGTTCCAATCTCTTGGGTGTTAAGCTCAAAGCAAGAACATTATGCAAGATGAACCATGAGCAATCATTTTTCTGTGTATAAATGATCATTGATAAAAAAGAATTCGTGTATAAGTAATTGAACAAGCACAAATCTGTATTTATTTCCTAAGATGGCGAGGGGCATTATGGATTTTCATCGGGTTGGGGGCAAAATTAACTCACTAGTTCGGCAACTTTTTTATACAGCTCTGTGCGTTAACTTCTTCTAAACTCCTTGCCAAATTTCGAACAAGATGTTAGAAGGATAGAAGCAAAAAAAGGTTGCCTTTTTTAATTTACTTATTGAATTCTATTAAAAGCATTTTCAAGGGATTCAGCATTCAGAACAAAAAAAACCCACAAAAACATGAGTAATCGTAGTACTTTTTATTGTAAAACATTTCATTCGTCTTGAGTAATGTTCCTGTTCTCGAATCTCAAACGCAAGCAATTAGAAGCAAAATAACCTGTTTATTCCAATTCTTACGACAAGTACTATAGATCGATTTGGACAGGGGTGGCCTCTGCCAGGTTGCACTGGAACCAAGACACGCTGCTTTCAGATGAACAAAGTACCAAGTACCATACCAAATGGCTGTTGCTCTCTGTAGCATTTATCGACTTTCAAAAAGCCTTCGACTCTGTGGAAATTCCTATGGTCATGAAAGCCATCGCTCTACAAGGTGTAGATCCCGTATACGTCAGAGTATTGCAACACATATACAATCACAGTAGCTCCTTTATCAGGCAAAATAAAGACTCGGAACCCTTTCAGCTCCAAAAAGGCAAGGGGTAAGGCAAGGTGATACAAGCTCACCCAAACTCTTCGCAGCCTGCCTCAAGATGATCTTTAGAAACCAGGACTGAGAGAATAAAAGAATCAAAATAGACGGCGAATTTCCGACGAACTTCAGATTTGCAGACAACATCGTCCTTTTGGCAGAGAACCTACATGACTTCCAACTAAAGCTAGATGAACTAAATAAAGAAAGCAAAACGTCGGCCTACACATGAACTTCAGCAAAACAAAGATCATGTGCAACAATCATGTCAGAAATAAGAACACAACGATCAAAACCGAAGACACAGAATTGGAGAAAGTAGACCACTACATCTACCTACGTCAACAAATCTCTATGAAAGCCTCTAGAGAAGAAGAGATCAAACGAAGAATCACTTTAGGATGACGGCGCCGTCGATAAAGAAGGGTGTCGAATCTTGGGGAAGGTCTATGTCCAACGACGGACGTTAAGAGACTTACGATGATGATGAACAGTTGATAAATAAAACTTGAAACCCTTCCCTGCCTCTGTCTGTTGTTTAAGTTAACTGGGACGGACCGACAGACAAACCAAAAAGCATCTTATAGAGATGTATGGACACATCTAACAATAAGCAAAGAAAAAATAGCTTAAATTGATAAAAGTAAAACTTTGTTCAACCAATAATAATGGGTATCTTTATTGTCCTTAAATGTGAAAATAATGAACTTTGTAAAATGATTAATTGTGATTTACATTAAATCATATTAAACGTTTGAAAGTTGGAAACAAAAACATAATCAAGTAGAAAACATTGTGTATGTGTACATGGATGTGTACAATTATATTTATATTTGTGTGCTTGTGTGCAAGTTTATGTATATGTGCATTCATAGATGTGTAGATGGGTATACACACAAAAACTGACAAAATTATGCAAAAGCATAATCTGCACTATAACATTGAGATTGAGTTTTATAATGCCTTAAATTTCAGCAAAAAGATTTAAAATTCTTTATGCGAAACCAGATTATTACTGGGCAGTGTTGCCAAGTATGATTATGTTATTCATAACTAAAACTGTCTTGAATAGGCTATACATATTTGAAATACACTCTCATATATATATATATATATATATATATACACACACTATTGTGTCATCCACAGAGCGCTGTTTCCCATTATCCCATCCAGTACCGTGAGGTAGGATTGAAACCTTTACTTCCGACCTGGAGGCCGATATCCTACCTCTGGACTACGGAACTGCTGAATTTAAGCGAAATATTCATTTGCACATATATATATATACTCATTTAAAGACCCTATCAAGTAGAATAACTATATACTAAGACTCCAGATCAAATAATCAATCAAAATTGAACATTTCTTTCATCAAACTTGGCAAATTGAACAGCTATCGTAGATTTTTTAATGGCTTAACTGGAAAAAAATCACCCAGATCTAGCCGAAGAAGGGCAACCCTGTTACATAGCAGTTGAGTTATCAGCGGATGAGGCCAAATGCGAAATCGTGTCTGGCAAGAAAGATAGCGTGGTGAACGAAACAAGTTCAGGAAGTCCTGGCTCCGTGCTGCCCATGATTGAGAGCTCTGCTAGATCTTGAGGAAGGTCAATATCCAATGATAGACGTTGAAAGGCTGCTGTAGCTTAAGGTTTACAAATTTTACTAACCCTTCATCGGTTGGGCAGTTAGAATGAATCCAGCGTTATATCAATGTATATAATTTACCAGACTAATACTGCCAGATATGTGGGTGAATAGCTACTCTGGGTAGAGCATTGCTCTAAGAACCATGATAACTTGTTTCTTTCATTCATTCTTTTTTTCATATCTTCAAGTCTTTGAATAAGTGAATATGTCAATGTGTTATTTTAGAATACAGGGACTGTGGACAATCATTTATCACAAAGATACCCGTGAATAAATTACACTTGTCAACTGCAATTCTTGTTAACCAGTTATTATGAAGTTGGTCAATGTTGTGGGTGGCCATTGCTGCAACGGGAACGATTTAGAAATATTAATTTTCAAATCTTTCGTAAATTCTTGGGATTTTAGTGGGAATATTATACGTGGAGGCACATGTGTACATACAGTTCACATATTCGTGAGAGAAATCTGACTTTTGCCTGTTACACACACACACACACACACACACATACACACACACACACACACACACACACACACACATATATATACATACATATATATATAGTCTAGAAGCTTCACAGCTTTAAACACAAAACACATTAAAAAGTTTTTTCAATTTTTTTTGTGTCACTTCATTTACTTATTTCCCAAAATCTGTTAATGTAATAATTCATTGAAGTTTTATAATATTTTACATATACTATGTCATCATGGTACTATGTGTAAATTTCCTCTTGTTGGGACCATCAGTTGTTTACCATGTAACGGTTTCAGGGATATATCTAACAAGATAAATTTAAAATATATTTAACAAGATAACTAGATAAATTAAATACATAAATAGAAAAAAGTTTTTGTATATTATGGTATCATCCTATTGTACACAAAATATTTTATTTACAGAAAAATAACTACATGAAATCTCACTTATCAATAAAAGGAAAAGAAACAATATTAAACAAAGTATGTATTTTTCTTGTTTGATTGGACACATTTGAAGACATCATAGCAATATAATACTTTATTATACAACCTACATTACAATAATATAATATTCCGTTTTACACATATTCCTAAACTTTTTGCATTATACTCGAAGACGTTGATGAAACATCTCACTTACCAAGAAATTGACAAAACACGTATTTTTCTTGTTCGTTAGGTGAATAAAATCATTCTTGATGATAAAGGTTGTGTTATTATTTTATCGTTAAAATCTCTCTAAGATATGACGTACACACATGGAGTCAACTTCTTGTTATTATACATTTTACCAATGTTATATGAGGCCACTTATCACCTTTGCCTTACCATAAATAGGTTAACTATTTGGCCCCGCCAAAAAGTCTCGCAAGATTATACTTTGCATAGATGACAATGATAATAGTTTCAACTACGGAATAGGAACAATAGGAGTTGGAAAATGGCTAGTTTGACAACCTTGGGAGACATTTGCTTACTGAGAGAGCATTGGGGTGGAGTACCCGGCCCCCGTACCCAGCCCACCCCTGGTAAAATCTACCGAGCAACAATAATAAAACCAGATCTAGAATGATTATAAATAACTAATACAAATACTTTGACTTTCAATTCAAGTGCATAATTATTAAGGTAACTGTTTATCTTAATCACTGATTATGTTATCAGACAGTTATTGATATCAAAATGAGTCGGTCCCAAACACTTCATTCAAAACTAAAAAGCACTCAGAGAGCACACTGCTCTAAAACCACTGTCGGGAGGAGGGGGGCGTAATCGTACATGGATCTCCCCCACCCATTGGAATTTATCGATAACTTTTGGAAACACCTTGCGGACAAGAAAAAATTATTAGCGATATCATCTGGTTTTGAAATGATATTTGTGCATGGATCCGCCCCCAAATTCTCTCACTTCTTCCGTAGCCGATCAACCACCCTTTGACAAAATTTCATTGAAATTCATGGAGAACTTTTGGAGATATCGTGTGGAAAAACATGAAATTTTGGTGATATCATATAGTTTGGACATATAACTAAGATGTATGGGGAGATAATTATGCATTGATCCGTCCCAAAAGTTCAATCACTTCTTCTGTAGCCTAATATCCCGGCTCCCACGGAAATTCATAGAAATTCATTGAGAGCATTTAGGGTTATTGTGCGGACAGCCATCAGTGTATGCGTACATTTAATTGAAAAAGAAAAAAACAATGAAAAATATCTCTCTAAAATCCGAAAAAATCCTGGATCCGCCCCAAATTTTGTCGTCATCTTTTTGCCCACCCTTTTGGGAAATTTCATTGAAATCCATTCCTTACTTTCGGATATGTTGATAGACGAATGAACAAGCACAGACAAACGAATTACGTATACCTTTTTTCAACTTCGTTCTTAAGGGTAAACAAATCAAAAATCATTTAGAATTATCTGCTTGTTATGATAAAATATTTCTAGAATGTGAAGTTGTTTTTAACAACGTATCTAATATCATAACAATGAATCTATAACAATGAATGTGAATTTATTACAACGAATGTAAATTTTTCAGATATTTTTCAGAATGCTCAATTTTATCAGCCAGCTATTGTTATAAAAAAAACTTGTCTCCAAGGGATCACAATAAGCAGCTACCCCCAGGATTCTCTTAAGAATATGCAAGGCCCCCAGGATACACAGATTCAATAAAAAGTCAAGAACTGGTTTAGATATGAATATAATCACAAATTTTGAGAAAGTTCCCCATGTCTGATATTTGATAATAAGAAGGTAAAGCGTCACTTGTTCAAAGAGACATCTCCCATTAGTGGACGACTGGCAGATGACAAAATCCCGGTCTCTGTTGCATGTGTCGAGTGTGGTCTAGACCAGGACTTAATACAAGCAAGTTTTTATGACCACCTTCTTGGTAGGATGCAAGTTCATCAAAGGGATACCTTCACCCTTATCATACGGCTAATAGTATATTCAATCTTTCCTTGTCCCAATACCCACCCTTTCATAAAATGTCATTGAAATCCACCGAGTACTTCCGGAGGTGTCCTGTGGACAGACGAATACACATTCATATTTTTCTCTAACTTCGTTGACAGATGTAATTTGAAAAAAAGGCTTTTCTTTGAAGACTTGACTTTGTTTACTGTTGTCTTCTTGAACTTTTCAAACATGTACCCATCGGCCAGTCATTAAGGTCGAGGTTAACAAGTTTTTCTGGAATTAATCTAAGTGACCATTGTATTTCTGGCTTCGTGAGATAGGTTAGTATATAATATTTCAATGTCATTTTTGGTGGGTGAGTTTGCGTAGAATTGAAACCTCTGACAGAGTAAGCTTATTTTTGATGAAATTTTGTACAAAAAACAAACTGAAGATATTTTGTTAATGACGATCTCATTTTTTCATCTAGATATTTTACCTATGTTAACGAAACTGATGAGGTATATATATTACCCCGTTTCTTTCCATTATCACACGATATCTCCGAAAGTTCTCAATGAATTTCAAAGAACAATGGACCATGTGCCGAGAAGATGAAGCGTTAAATGCAAAGCGTCCCATCTGTAAAGAGACATGTCTCTCAAATGGAATATGACGGTTAGTGACGAAGTCCTGGGTTTTGTTGCATGCTTCAACTAAGTGACACTTGCTAGTCTCAAGTCTGGTCGGAAACAGGATGTTGCACCAATGATGCAAGTCCACCGAATTTTCCCACTGTCTTCTCTCATACCAGGAATCGACCCCAGGACATTCAGCGTGACGCGCTGACCTTTAGTGAGAAGTTGTTGGGTTTTGGGGTGGACCCGAGAATATTATTTTGATTGAGATATTTTAAAATTTTTCCATACATTTACGTATTTGCTCATGTCTTTACACACGATATCTCCAAAAATTCTCAATGAATTTCCATTGTGGTAGAGTAGGCCTTTGGATAAGGGAAAAGGGATCTAATTTGATCCAGCGATTATTTTTTTTTTATGGAGTCATTTTTCATTTATATGAAGAGGTTGGAAACAAACAGTAAATAAATATGCTAAATTTAAGTTTCTATGGAAGTAACTCAATATCTGGTCATATTGTGAGAATTGTGGTCCCTCCTCTTTTCTAAATATTTTATTTTCATTTAGTTTTTTGTTAGCGCTTGGCATTGGCAGAGGTCCGCGCTCTCCGAGTGCTTTCTGAAGAATATGGAATCAAGTAGTAATTTTCCACCTAATTGAATTGCAACAAAGGTTTTATGAAAAGGTCAAATTACATGATTGTCCTTTTCTAATTTATTTTGTGTAAAAGAACTGATGAAGGGCTCCATGACAAAATGTATTAAACGCCAAATTTAAAAAAAAAAATTACCCCCATCTCCGGTTGATTCTCTAGAGTGCGATGTATTGACTTTTGTCTTACTTTTCCCGCAAAACACATTTCAAGCCTTTCTACGGATCAAGAGAAAATTTGATTTTTTTTAAAGAATTCGTTATATAGGAATTTTCTCATTTCAAGAAGTTTGGATATAATGCGTTTTGTCACAGAGCACTCCAGATATCATTTTTTTCTGATTTCTCCAAAGCTCTGTTAATTATCATATCTAAAGACATTCGAAGAAATCTCTTTCGGTGAGAATGCACCGCTATTACTCAACAACTGGTCATTGTACAAAGTTGACTATTCAAAGGTGGCGAAGGAATTTATCCTTTTTTACATGTTTGAGTGTTTGTGCTCCAGCGCTCCTGAACATATTGTTTAATCCACTGCCTTGAAAATCGGCATCTATTATTATTGAAAGATGTTAGTAGAAATTGTTGTAGATGAACTATTACTCATAAATCTATAAGGATTCAAAATCGCCCCAATCATCCCAGAGCTATACTCCTGGATATGTCTCTTTGGAGATTGTTACCTTTTAAGCGTCAAATTCAGAACGCGTTTGGCATAAACTATTTTCTCGGTGACGAAACTACAATCGAGATAATGAGAATTTTTCAGCTTCAATTTGTTCTGTAATTGACTTGATATATATACATCCCTGTGCCTTTCTTGTCTGACATAATTATGATGCCCACAATCTTTTTTTTACGAAAAAAAAGTTCCCCCAAAACAAAAGGGTATATAAAGGTATTTTCAGAGCAGAATTTTTATCATATCATTATATTTAATTGAGCAGCATTCATTCCTCCATGGACCAATCTTTAATAAGTAAAAAAAATCATGAATGGTCCAAAATGATAAGTATAATTGACCTACAAATGAATTAAGGGGTTTTCCTGGGCAATCGCATGAAATTTTCTCGCCGAAATTTAGAATGGAAACTTTAAAAAAAAAACATCCTTTATTAAATAGTAACTGGAAATTTTATCGAAATCCAGTTACTATTTTATTTCTTGTTGAATTTAAAAATCTAGGTGTAAATTATGTCAAATGTTCTAACGCAAATTGACTTGTTTCGTTAACATCCTGACACAATTTCTTCTTAACTATTACCAGTTCTATAAAATGCACAGAAATGATTTTTATATCAGACTTTTTCAATTTGTTTTAATAAATGATACAGAGACTTCGACGATAGTATTTATTTCATCTTAATGTATGTTTCAGCTCCATAAGTGACTATTGGGAGGATGCATTGGTTATACACCCTTCTCTTTAGGATTAATGGGATCTTATTATTTTTGAAGGTTGAGCTAGCTCTGCCAAAGGCTTGCCATCCTAGTGTGATTCTTCGCTTGATTTCATCTTCTTTTGAGGGTCTCATGGAGATTCGTTGCCCTAGGTAGATGTAGTGGTCTACTTTCTCGAGTTCTGTGTCCTCGATTTTGATCTTAGTGTTTTTATCTCCAATGTGGTTGTTGCACATGATCTTCGTCTTGCTGAAGTTCATGTGTAGGCCGACTTTCTTGCTCTCTTCATTTAGTTCATCTATCATTAGTTGGAGGTCGTGTAGGGTCTCTGCGAAAAGGGCTATGTCGTCTGCAAATCTGAGGTTGCTCAGATACTCGTCGTCTATTTGAATTCCTTTATTCTCCCAGTCTAGCCTTCTGAAAATCATCTCGAGGCAGGCTGTGAAGAGTTTAGGTGAGCTGGTATCACCTTGTCTTACTCCTTTCTGGAGCTGGAAGGGGTCCGAGTCTTTATGTAGCCTGATAAATGAGTGAGAACCATGCAACGTGCACATGAAAGAATAATGCTGGGCCTCACATGGAGAGACCACAAAACAGCACAGTACATCCGGGAAAAGACAAGAGTTAGAGACATCATAGAATCCATAAAAAATCTTAAATGGCGATGGGCTGGCCATGTTGCAAGAATGGCAGACAATCCATGGACATCACGACTCACAACGTGGATTCCCCGAGACCATATGCGCAACCGAGGCCGGCAAAATGTTGGATGGAGAGACGAGCTAGACAAGTTCAGGAAGTACTGGCTCCGTGACGCCCATGATAGAGAAGTGTGGCAAATCCTGGGGAAGGTCTATGTCCAACGACGGACACTAAAAGACTGATGATGATGATGATGATGAATGTATGTTGCTTTTTGTTTCAACTCTCAGATGATCATTTTATGGTCATAAACACTTGGATCAGATAAAAAGAACAGCTTAAATCTTTTATTTGTTTTTTTTAATCGCAGAAAAAGATTTTTAAAGTTTGGTGAGTCAGTCATTAGAAACCTCACGTAACCCATGTTTTGACAGTATGCTGTGTTGGGGTGATCAATTAAAATGGAAAAGAGGTGACCAATGAATAAATTATTTATCTTGCCTTTTGTATGGTGATGATCGCTAAAAATGTCTGAATTAAAAGAATACGAAGCAAAAAAAAACAAAACAAAACAAAACAAAAGCAAAACAAAAAAAAAAACAAAAAAACAACAAGCGGACTCAACAGTTGGAACAAATTCAGCACTCACTTAAACTTGCAAAGTGAGCCCACCACTAAAAACTTATTTGGAGGAGAATTTTAAGAAGAGAAAAAAATACATTTTCATCTTAAAAAAACAAAACCATTTTTGTTGACATGATAAGGACTAAACGTTCAAATGTTCGTCCCAATAGCTCCATTGGTGCTACCTGTGTGCGTGATAGCCATCTGGACCACGTCGAAAACTGAAGAAATCTATTTTGACAGTTTTGGTTTACGATTTCTAAAAAGGCGATGAACAGTCAAGTATAAAGGCTGAGCTTGAATGTTAGATCAGATCCTCTGTCAGCTGTGTTTTAGTAGCTCAGCCGGTAGAAAAGTTGTCGTACAGCTCCCTGAGGTAAAAATAAAACATTTTCAATTCTCATCAGGAACTCATTTTTTTTTTTTTTACTTCCGGTGTGCATTGTTCACTTCAGGTCGTTGACTGGTAGCTTAGGAATATAGTTACGATGAAAAGCAACTAAGATTAAGACGAAAGAAAATATCCGTCAAAAATTAATACTGGTTGATAATGCTAATAAAAAAATAAATGAGGATATCCATACCTTGCATAAATGAATAACCGTACCCTGTGCGTGTACCAGAAGTAATTAACAAAAAGATTTACTAAGATTATTTGCAAAAAAAGTTATCTTAAAAATCGATCTTTTATCTAAAACTATCTATAAAATACTAACACACGATTTGTGCATTGCTGGTCCAAAATAACTATTGAGACCAAAAAAAAAAAAAAAGCATTTGAAAAATTAGATGGTGCCCAGTGTTAAACTCATGTAAATTTTAATGGTTGCAGCCTACAACTGTGGCCAATATCCCCAAAAGTGTGACTAGTAACGCCCGTAGACACACGCATAGACGAGCGAAGAAAGAAAGATCTATAGGTTGATTAGTTGTCTGTGTCATTTATAAGGCTATAGCGATTATATAATAGAGAAATTCCAAAGTGAGCAACCAGAGAGAGACACACACACACTCACACACAAAGAAGAAAACGGGAGAAGAATCTGTAGCCCACTTGGCTGGTTAATCAGACGATTTGTAGGTCAACAGTGATTTGATATTACTACTAACACGGATAGATGAAAAGCAACTAAAATTGAGATAAGATAAAATACCACTCGAAAATCAATAATCGTTGATAATGCTCCATCAAATAAAACGTAATTCTTGATATTAATGAAGTTCCTTTACTGTTTTGTCGTAACTTGTAATGTCGTAAGCGCGAAGTATTTTTTTGGTGTCAAACATGGCGGCTTGATATTTTTATAGGCCAAATGACGTATAACATGTAAAAAGCATTAATTTGACTTGGTGAGGTATGCGGAAATTTATGTATGTGTAAAAGTCCTTGAGTGCTTTGAACTGTTACAAATCCAGGTGTCTTCTCCCGGAAAAAACTGGATTTTCATAAAGTCTCCATATATCTCAGTGCATCTCATTTGATTAAAGTTTTGTAAATTCTTGAACAACTCAGGTCAATTTTTGTCTGAATCTCTGAGATGAAATATCATTACTATCGTACCTTGATTCATTCAGACCGCTTTCTCCATCGGTGTTGTCTACATCAAATTTTAGCTGATACTCCTTCTAAACATTTTTCAACCATTCTATTCAAGGTATTGCGGTATATATTGATAGGTGGTATTGACTCATACAAGGTATTTGAGAAAGAAAGGAGTTGGTTGATACAATCTCACACACATATATGCACGTGAATGCACGCATATTTGTTACAGTTAAAACAAGCAAATTGAATTCAAACCGTCCCGGCGAGAGACTGAACTCGGCTCATTGTATCCATGTGGAGGGAGTACGCATGGCACTCCCCCCCCCCAGGTCAGACCTTCTCGCCGAGGCCAAGGGTTTTGAAAGTTGGGACCTTATAGTCAATAAAGGATCTTTTTTCTCTTCCCACCCGACGAAAAGTGGCCGAGTCCATTCTGTGTTCCGTTATTTGATCGGTCACCCGACAGACACACCCTTTGTTAGAATTCTGTGAAAAATCATTTGAGGCAGATGGATGAAATGTCATTTCCCTTTGGTTAGTCACTTGATCGTAGAATCATTTTGTCCAAAACGTGATCGCAAAGTTGAGTCAAAATCTTAAAAAATATTTTCTTCCTCGTTTTAAATGTTTGCTAAACCTGATGTCTGTGAGAAACCTGTTTGACTGCCAGAGCATAAGAATGTTTAATTAGTCAAATATATAAGTACAAAGTCAAGGAGAGAAGAGGATTGTGGGAAATTTTCACGGACCAATTCTCAAAATAGTCAAAGGATAAAAAGGAAAAATGTGTAATATTTATCTCTGAAAATTGAGTAGGTGGTTGAAATCAATCTAATGTCAGTTTTGTGAGAATAGTCACTAGCGTACTCTTGTCGTAAAAAAATGATGACAACTTCATCAATCATACGGCATTAATTAGGAATACAGTAAACACTTGCTTATAACTAATATAGATTTAACGAATTTCGTTTTTTTTTATCTATCCGAACGGATTTCGGATTTACCGAACGAAGTTTCATGAATGCAGAGGACAGATGGATCATGACAGACTGTCTTATATACTAAACGCAAAGTTTGATAAAGGCGAGAACCAATCACCAATCCGGTGTGGTTTCTTTGGGTACTCATTTGTATCAAAAAGGTTTTCGTTCTGTGATCAACATCGAAAATAGAAAGCGGGGCAACCGAACTACTTCAGAATTTTCTGAACGAGCTTAAGTCGAGTATTGAATGAGAGGCAATTGAACTGCCTTTGGATTTACCGATTTCCGTTAAATGCATCGAATGACCAAACTTACTTCTTTTTTACCGAATGAGGGGCAACTATCAGATGAAATGAACTCTCGGATTCAACTACCCCCCCCGCCCTCATAAGTTTGTTATAGCAACGTTTACCGTAGTTTTATTTTTCAACAAACAAAATAACCTCTTTCATTATTTTTTAAAATGGATTTCAGACCTTTTATTCATTATAAATTTTCACTATTTTTTTACCTACACACTAACGTTCAGTTGCTTTTCATCATAACTTTTGAGCCAGACCTGAGCAATTAAATCAGCGTAATTAGAAATAAATAGTCAACCCACGGCGAGAATCGAACTCACCCTCTCAAACAGAAAGAGTCCAGTACATGCCAGGATGTTTTAACCATTTAGCCATAGGGACTTTATGGTTAAGGAGATCCTAACTCTCTACAACCGATATTCCGTGCTAAGTTGATGTATACAATTGAGATGTATTAAGACACAGAGATATTTGTTTTTCAAGTTTATTCTTGGATAGAGTATTGCAACATTATTATTAATTTTGACTAGTTTTTAGCCCCATCCTAACTTTCAGTTGCTTTTTATAAGAACTTTGGATCGAACTGCAATTCTATAGCTACGATTAAAGATGGAATGATTTATATTTATTGTTCTTTTCTTTAAATATTTGGTTTATCACGTTGTTACACACACACACACACACACACACACACACACACACACACACACGCGGTTTACCTTTGCTTATATCTAATAACATTTTAGCACAGATCTCCATTGTTCAAAAGTAAGTGTTACGTAAGCATTTCTATGGTAAGTATAATCTAAATAAACCAAAAATATTTCAGAGATGTGAACTGATGAAAATAAACATTTGTTTTTTAGAACATACTATAGTAGAAATCGGTAACCCAAACTGAACATCAGCATAGGTTTCTCCAGTTTTCATGCGGGTCTCGCTAGTTGGCTGGCTTTATATGGCACGTACAGGCCGTACCAATGTAGCCAGAAGTCTGAAAATTAAACAGTTGCTTCTTACTAAGTCGATAAAAAAGTTGTTTCTGGTATTTTTAAAATTCTCCCCAAAGTAGGTTTTTTAGAAGGTACAGGGTTAATTTGTAATGTAAGTTTATGCAAAATTGGCTCCTTAGTTCGTGTTAAACTGCATTCATGCATTTTTTTTTTCAATTCTGACTTTTTTAGTAATCACCACTCAACGAAAGGTGGGAAAAGTGACTCGGTCATAAAATTATAGATCAAATGAGATGTATATCCAAGTTTGGTGATTACTTTGGTAAAATGATTGTAGAAGCCAAGCGTCCCTTTTTTAATGTAACAGCATTATGATTGCAGTGTTCCAACCTTCTGGGACTTTGTTTTGTTCTTTGTCTCCTTTTTTGTTCGTTTGGTAGCTTGCTTCATCGCCTACTGGGAAATCTTCGAACTGGTTGCTCATGACTTGTAAATTTTGTTCATTTTTCTGTTCCTTGTTTGGAGAAATAGAGGTTTTTTTGTATAATTTGTGGGCACGTTCGACAACCTGACCCTGTCCTTTATTAGGTATCCATTGTTTTTGAATTCAGAAAGTATTGGCTCAGTGACGCCCGTGATAGAGAAGTTTGGCAAATCTTTGGGAAGGTCTATAAACAACGACGGACGCTAAAAGGCTGCTGCTGTTGCTGATGATGATAATCATATTTAGGTTTTGTTGTAATGCTCAAGTACGTTTAATTATAGTTATCAAATTCTGGAACAATTAACTTAATCTTCTCATTAGATAAATTGGTTTTCTGAAAGGCAGTTTACTTGAACAGTGTGTTAATGAAAGAAGCAATTAAATATCTGATAATGTTTGTTTCTCACATAAATGAATCACCGTAGCCAACATATATACCAGTATTAATTATCTATAAAATATCAACAACAAAAAATAGATCTTTGAAATTATTTGAAATTATCGGAAAAAAATTGCCACGCAAGATTTAGGTATTGTTAGTAAAAAAATGCTCATATAAACCCCGCAAAGCACTTTTTTGTGGAAAAACAAAAAACTATTTTAGGTGGTGCCTAGTGTTGTACTCATGTGGATTTTGAAGGTTGTAGGCCCCCAAATGTGACCAGCAGTGCCCGGGAGCATGCACACAGACAAGCAAAGAGAGAAGAATCTGTAGCTTACTTGATTGTCCGGGTCATTTGTGGGGCTACGGTGATTCGATCATAGAGAAGTTCCGAAGTGAGTTTCTATGTGGGTGAGTGTTAGACTGGAGGACACGTGGTTCAATGTTTAAATATTCTCCCTAGAATAACAACCAACTACTTATATGATAAACAATGTGATGTTTTTATAACAGTGCACTTCCTCATGAACGTAACAACTTTACTGATAGAAACATCTCCTACCCATCATTTAAACAATGGACTCTTCCACTGAAACAAGTTTATTCAGTTTCTTTAAAGAAAAAAAATCCAATAGATTACAAACACAGATAGTCTCTGTTTTTTGAAAATTCATTCCACACCATGTTTTTGCTTTTTTGAAAAAAGACGAAAGGCAATTATAATATACATCATTTGTTTTGCAACGACCCATTGTAGAAGCGGTGCACACCCTCTTCCTCTCTCTTCTACACCCCAAATCCTGTACCCACCACCACCCATGACTCAGCCTGACATACCATCCAAACCTTTGGGGGGGGGTCCGCTAAAAATTATTTCCCATATAAATTGATGATAATCGCTTCTTCACTCACGAGAGACTTTTATCACCATCATCGCCAGTCTTTCAATGTCCGTCGTTGGAGATAGACCTAGGAACACTCTAATTTCGGATGGTGAGGAAACTACAGATGTCTCCTGACGAATTAACATTTTGAAATAGGGTTCCAAATTTCCCATCTGGCCTGGACCTATTACCATTCTTAAAATGGACCCGATCATAGTTATTAACAACTAAAAGGTACATCCATATTTCGCTCATTAATAAAGGCTATTCGTTTCCCTTTGAAACCTATTTCATAATTGAGAGTGAATGTCAACTAGATGTAAATCGCTTACACGTTTTTTAGTTGAAAGGATGTATTCCAAGCACTAACTAAGCAAAACAAAAATATGCGCATATATTTTCATTTTAAGCGGAGATCAGATCTTTGAGATAATAAAGCAACCAACAGAATTGGCACACTGGGTTTGGATCCCAGCTGAGAATGTTTACATTCACTTAGCACGAATTTCCCTGGGAAAGATATGGATCTACATCTACTGCACTCCGTCGTTAGATATTTTGACAAAAAGTATCTTATCTCTGACGCTCTTTGGCGCTTGAAAGTGGAAAGAAAAGGTGAGCACTTGGGAAACCACTTTCCCATAACTACCATCCAAGCAATGATAATTGTAACGGTTGTTACACCCATTGTCAACTTTGACAGGGCCTCAGTTGTTTAGCTCAATGGAAAGAACAACGCTACGTTGACGTGGCTACTCTATCGGTAGCAGGTTCGATTTCTGTAGCAACCACATTTTCATTGATTGTTTGATACCTTGTGATACCTTGATCGTGTAATGACAGAAGATCAACTCAAATGAGTGTTTCCATAAATTATGACGCAATTTATTATCATTCTGTCGGATCATATACATCCAATTTTCAATATATTTGTAGATATTTGTGCTTATTTTCAAAAAATACCAGCACAAGACCAGGAGTGCCCGGACGCACTTAGACACATACAGATGAGCAGAGAGTGAAGAATCCGTTATCCACAGTCTGATTAGTGAGACGGACCATTTGAGGGGCAAGAAAGATTTGATATAGTAAATAATTGGAGTTATACGTTATTAAAGGCCAAGCAAGTTACTGGAATAAAAGGTGAATTTTAGCCTAAGGAAATATATTTGACTCAGAATTTGTTGAGGAATTTCATGAGAAAAAAATGTAAGCTCAAAACCTGAAGAATACTCTACTCTTATCAGCAACGTAACTCCTTTCGGGGAGCCCTGTCTCCACCTCTGTCCCTCCGCCCTTGCTGACCGCAAAACACCAACTCACTGACTCTTATCTCCTCTGGTACTGACCACCTCAAGCTTTTGGTTGTCTAGCCTAACCTTCTGTTGGCTTTGAATATCGTTCACATAAGCAGGGAAATAAAAACGACGCCATTGCTATTTTAAGTATGATATCAAATCCAAAAAGTGATTAGTAGCAGACGATCAGTGATTTGCTTGGCTTTTCAAAACGTATAACTACAATTGTTTTCATATGTATTCATTAGTAACCAATTATTTATTTACTAGTATAAATGTCTGCTACTAACCACTTTAGATTTAATATTATTATTCAAAATTGCAATGGTGTTATTTCACAGTTCATATATACATGTATTCAGAGCCAACGGAAAGTTAGTTTGAACTACCGAAATTTGGGGTGGTTAATATAAGGAGTACTATTTGACGTGTGGGCCTTTTTTAGCCAACGAGGCGGGGGAGGGGCTAATGACTCCATGAAAGCAGTGTTTCGCTGGTAACCAGGGATGCTTAATCAGCCATTTCCCAGCTATATCTATTCAGCCGACAAAAATCAGGGATAGCAGATAACCGAAAATCTGTCGATTTTAAAAAAATGATAAACCGATTAATTTTTTTATTCTACAACCAACTCAAAACATGTATACTTGATATTTTTTGTCATAAATTTAGATGAAAGGTCAGTGAAAGCAAATCAAACTACATCGGAAATTTAAAAAAAAAAAAAAAATTCATTATTTTTTCCAGTCAAGATCGATGAACCGAATTTTAATGGAAACTTTTGCTCTGAGAATATTCCCGGTGTCAGATACTGGAACTTTTCTGAGTAACTCCACGATAAATCTGTAAAGTTCAATTCAAGCCAGTGTGCGATTTTTTACTAATTATTTGTTCTACGGTCTTGGTGTAGAATTACTTTATTTAATAACTGATAACATTTTGGCCTTAAACTTTGCCGAAAGTGGAAAAGACTTTTAGTTTGTCGAAAGCAGAGAAAAATTTTACCCATTTTTTTTACGCAGTTTCAAAAGAAAAAAATCAAATTTGAGTTGGCAATGCAGCTGGTAACAAAGCGATGTTTAGCTGGGGTAAGTCCGAGTTCACAATTCTAAAAAGCCTATCTATCAAATAAAATGACTCCTCACTAAGACTCCACGACAAATAATGAGAAAACATTGACTTTTACTAAACTCACCAGATATAATCGGCTACCTAGGATTTTTATTTGTTAAATTGGGAATAAATCAGCCTGACCGCGCAGATAAATGGTTAATTTGGCAACCCTGAAAGAAATTTGTCAACAGAAAGATCATTGGGGGATAGGGAGGTGCCCCCATCCCTTTTTCGGTATGCCCCTCTATACGTGTCTATTATGTAAATGACTGAGAATGGTTAATGAGTACATCTTGACAAGTGCCGGCAGCCATTTTTCCAGGAGGGGAGGGGGCAAAAGGACGTAATGTTAGGAGGTGCAAAAAGATTGCACCATTATCGGTTGATGTGTACACGAGGCTCCAACGATCAAATCCCCAAGATGAGAAGGCCTGGTACAGGATGGGATACAAATGAACCCCCAGCAACACCAATGTATGTAGGAAGGTCTGGATTTTCTTGAAATATTTGCATAAGTTCAGATTTTTTTCACATCATCACAAGAAATCAATCAGTTCGTTTCCTGGTGGTCACGTATTCTGTGCTTATGCCATTGTTCCTGTAAAACAAACTATGTTATATCTCTGCGTGACTGAGGTCACCTATATTCAGGTGAAATCGGGTCACGTGATTGTTGTACAGCATTTTATGGTAAGACTTTCATAGGAGTGGTTCTTGGCCTCTTTAACTCACATGGACTCCTCTTAAGCAGTTGAACTTTATCTAAAATGATGAAAGAACCCTTTGATGATAATGGGTACCGTGAATCAATGAGAGGAAAGAATATCCATAAACGAATTACCGTATCCTGCGCATGTATGAGAACTGATTATCTAAAGAGTTATCAAAAAATACCAGCACCAGTTTTGGGCACAGAGACCAAAAGAAGCACTTGGAAAAAAACAAAACAACATTTTACATGCTGTCTAATGGTATACTCGTGCAAACTTTCAAGGTTGTAACCGCAAAAATGTGACCAAGTGCACTCGAACACACACACACACACACACGCACACACGAGGTAAGTGAGAAGAATCTGTTACCGACTTGTCTGGTTGGTCAGGTGGGCCTTGTGCGGCTACGGCAATTCAATTTTGATATAACTAAAAAGTCTTCTAGTAGTACAAAATGTTAAAATTCCAGTGATTTTTATACACATATATATATATATATATATATATATATATATATATATATACTATTTTTTGAGCGTGAAAAGTGCTCGATATCGGGGATAGAGAATAAGTAAATACGTGTACATTGACACGATTGTAACACTGGCATGAAAGTCAAAATTCCTACGAAGAACAGAATTTTCCACACACACACACACACACACACACACACACACACACACACACACACACATATATATATATATATATATATATATATATATAAAGGTTGACAATAAGGTAAAGGAAAGAGACTTGAGACAACTTCGTATATCTGCAATTGATTTCTTGAAAAATGTAATTGCTTGCGTACGTTTCACTTGTGGTAGAGGGCTTCCTCTGAGCTTTGAAAGCGAAAGAGTGTTTGAGAATAATTGTAAAAACTACAGTAATTCTCGAATGATAGTTGGGGTTGAGAAATTGTTAGATATAGGTGGAGAAAAGTGGGGGTTTTGTTACTGTATATCAAAGGGGAAGGGTTTTTGATAAATGTAATTGGTGTCTCTAGACAAGTGGATATCCTCTAGTAAATGAGGTTGTTTTAGAGAGGAAAATGGATGTATCCTGAAGAGGACTGGCTTCATGCCCCTGGGTTCAAAGCTAAGGCCTGTGGAATCTTAAAGATATAAACTGTATGTGATAGCCATTACATTCCTATGGCAGAATGGAAATCAATCAAAATATGTGCATAAAAAGTGGACGTCAGTCAATGGACTAAATTGATTTGAATCACTTCGATATAAGATTATCTACATATAAGTCTACCAGTAAACTTACAAAAAGTATATATTATTTTTGAAAAGTAAATAGTCACAAAAACACTTGTTTTAGGGTTTGAGAAATCGTATGTTAGGAATTTTTATTTATTATCTTATTCAGAAAAAAAAACCAAAAAAACATTCAAAATGTATGAGGGCGCGGGGTGCCGTTAGGCGTGGAGTCCTATTGGGGGCAATTGATTGAATTGGTTTAAAGCCGGCTCTGGTCCTGATGATGTGGTCAGTGTGGGGAGGGTTGGGATTTTAAAACATGAAATTTACAACCCTCTGTCGGATCTACACCCTTTCTTCAAATACACACACGTCTAGTAGATGTAACACAAAAATTCGAGGAGAAGCTATTGTGAATTTATCAGCTAGTTGAAATCACAAGAACAGCTCCCAGGAACGAAGACGAAAACATGTAAAATAAAGCCGGACGTATTTTTGAGGGGTGAATGAAGGGTTCAAATCAAACAGAAATAGAAGAATGTTGATCGCAAATTGAGAACCATGCAACGTGAACAGGAAAGAATTATGCTGGGCCTCACATGGAGAGACCACAAGACAACACGGTACATCCGAGAAAAGACAAGAGTCAGGGACATCATAAAATCCATTAAAAATCTCAAATGGTGGTGGACTGGCCATGTTGCAAGAATGGCTGACAACCGATGGACATCGCGACTCATGACATGGATCCCCCCGAGATTTCATGCGCAACCGAGGCCGGCAGAATATAAGCTGGAGAGACGAACCAGGAAGTACTGGCTCTGCGACGCCCACGATAGAGAAGTGTGGCAAATCCTGGGGAAGGTATATGTCCAACGACGGACGTTAAAAGACTGATGATGATGATGATGATGATGATGATAGAAATTTTTCTTCAACGAAATTCCTACCCATACGTAGTTGGACTGTAACCCACTAGCTATCTACACCCACCTCGCCCTCAGCAGCCGATCTGCTGGCCTACTGACTGGTGAGAGATGAGTTCGTTTCTCGTGTCTTTCTGTAACTGCTACTACCATCACGCTGCTGCCTCCGCCACTCTCATGGCATCACTGTTTGAAGAGTAAACCAATGAGAAGAAAGAGATGCTGTGTGCTGATTGGTTAGGTGAGTCAAAGCTCTTTGGGGAGGGGGGAACCGTGATTGGCTGATCGATCCCACAACTAATTCCTGCTGAAACTAATGGTTTATTTGCTCTTGGTCGATGTGCAAACGCATGTTTCGCTATATATATATATATATATATATAGAGAGAGAGAGAGAGAGAGAGCAAGATCTCCTTTGCACCTTGGTGTTTTGGAGTCTATCTACATCAAAACCCAAAGTCAGTGTTGAGCAGACAGACGGAAAAAGTTTTTTTTTTCGATGGAACTATTTAACTGACTCTCGAATATATTTTGTCCCTTTGGATAGTGTAATGGTTAGCATCACGCCCAGAGGACTCTGGGTTCGATTCTCGGTACGAGCTAAGGGTGTGGAAAGCTCTTTAATAGAACACATTTCCTTGCGCATTTAGCAGCATATTGAGTACACTACAAGTTGTGTGGTTAGGGTGGAGGTATCCCTTCGGTGGACTTGCATCCTGCTAAGGGGATGGTCATAAAATCTTGCACATAAAGTTCTGGTCTCGACCTGACCTGAGACTCGCAAGGATCACTAGGCTGATGCATGCAATAGAAATAAATGAGCTGGATAAAGGAGGTTACTTTTGAACAAAAATTGGTCGGTCGGAAAATATATATCTGTACCTCGGATAATTGGATCACAGTAGCCAACACGTGTATCAGAACTAATTATCTAAAAAATTATCTAAAATTATCCAAAGAAAAATGGCCTCTGATCATAAATCATCTAAGAAATATCATCTTAAGATTTGGGCATTGTTGGTCCAAAATGACCATGAGACCCCCCAAAGTTTTTTTTTTTTTTGAAAAAACAAAAATAACTTTTTTAGGTAGTGCCTGTTGGCGTTCTCAAGCAGATTTTCATGGATGCAGCTGCGAACCTGGAGTGCCCAAAGATACAGAGAGAGATATAGACGAACAAAGAGAGGAGAATCTGTTGCCCACATGATCAGGCAGGCCATTTGTTGGGCTACGGTGATTCGATTTTTCTGTGTCAAGATCTGATTGGCCAAAGTGTTGGTGCACTAGGAATAATTTAAATCAGTGGTTTCCAAACTATCTCGAGTCAAAGCGACATTAATGTATGAGCACCCTTACTTATGTTATTTTTTTCATTTGCACTCCCAATTTAACCTAATAGTTTGATTATACTACTCTTCAGTAGATACAATCTTCAGTGAAGCCATGGAGAATCTGCAGTTATTTTTATGCAACCATTATATACCAAGGATTCCAACACAGTTATAGAACAATCGAGAATGTATTCATTGTCTGTTGATAAGCGCCAGCCTATGTTGAAACAGTATAGTTCAACTTCAGATTGACAGTGATATGTAATGTGCCAGTTAGATGTTGTCTCAAATATTTGTAACTACACATCAGTGCACTGAATTACTATTTCCTGGTGTAAGATATACAGTTCTTATATAGTTATCGTTGAGGTTCTAGATAGTATTTGTGGACCCACGAGTACGTCAGTGAAAATATGAAAGGAAGAAAGGAAGATGTATGGAGAGAATACGCATCAAGTATGAACCTAAGCGCAGAGATGAAACAAATGAAACATATAAGAATTTGGATGGACAAATAAAACGTACATTTGATACAGGAACATTAATGACAAATATCGAATGAAAATGAAATACATGTAATGAAAACATTGACATGATCGATTGTGTAGAGAAGAGATAACAGATGATAAAGTGGAAGGCGGGCGCTTTGTTGCCATGATAGTACAATCGTTGGAGTCGAAGCAAAGGTGCCTGAACTGCTTTTGAATCCATAAGGCTTGGTGCCTAACAAGGAATGGTTATGGAGACCGGGTTCAGAGTGTACGCCAAACTGCGAAGTTGCATGTGCAACTTGGGGGCCACTCTCTGACGCTGGTAGACACATGACGGACAGACCATGTAAACCAGAAAACTCATGGAGTTTAGTCCATGTGTGCTTCCCGAAGTAAGGAGAATTAGGGGACAGACCATCGTGACTATCGGATAGTAAAAAGCATTGCCAATCCATTCATGAGAGTTAGAGGTGTATACGCGTCTGGAGCACTTGGTGAGGACACGGTTGAGTAGCTATGAGGCTGTGCATATGTGAGATGCCTCAACATTTGTGAACTGAAATGGGCAACGTTAGTACAGAGATTGGTCACAGTGGAAAAATGGGAAAAGGGAGTTTGGATCGGCTGAGAGGTGGGAAGAATGATACCGATCTTTGGGAGAAAGAAAGAGAGGAAAAGAGTAACTGGCTACAAAAAAGGGTGTAACCAGCTAGAAGTGCCAGCACCAATTAGTGATTGACCACGTGTGTTCAGGGTTTTTATAGGGAGTCGTCGTTGGAAATTTTAGGACGTTTTCGATATCTAGCCAAAAGAAGGATTTTGTATTGAATTCTCAACTAAAAGTACACTGGAATTATTAAGATTTCTAAATATCCAGTGGTTCTACCTGGGAATTAACCATTGCACACACTTTGGTAATGGCTGATTTAAAATAATAAAACATCTTTTTGGATCATCACTTACTCTCGACCAATCATGTTGGAGAGTTCCCTATACACCCATAGGCTGATATATATGCTCAGCCTATTGATAAGATAACTTGGCATGTGCACTTCTTTCCATGATCTTATTAGGAACCGTCAACCAGAACTGTCAACATAGGTTTCTTCAGTTTTTAAGTTGATCTGCTCGCTGGTTATGTATGAATCATGCATACAAGCTGCACCAGTGGAGCTAGAGAGCTGAAAATTTAAAATTTGCTCCTTATTATGTCTACATCCCCCCCATATTTTTTGTTTTTTGGGAAATTTCCCCTCAAAACCCCTCTTTTCAATTTTTTTAATTGATCACCAGCATTCTTCTAAAAGACTCTGGTCATGTTACAGTTTCTTTTGAGTGATTTTCTGGAACTGTTTTTCTTTATTGTTCTGTGTTTATTATTTAGACTTTGTAGGGACTGTTGTTACATTGATGAAAGCTCTGTGCAGTAAAATCCTAATGCCTGATAAGAAAAAGTTAAAAAAAACCCACATGGTTTAACAAACGAACATCATATAGCTCTTACTCTAAGAACTTTTAGAGTTATCATGCGGACAGACAGACAGACAGCTGGACAGGATTGGATACTTATACCTCTCATGCATTGAGATCTGGTCTGTGCAAAGCCAAGCCAGATGGGAAATGAACGCTCCCATTTCAAACTGCTCATTAAGTATTTTTTGTAATCACCTCTAAATACCTACAATTTATATAAGTGTATATATATATATATATATATATATATATATATATATATATATATATATATATATATATATATACATATATATACATATATATATATATATATATATATATATATATATATATATATATATATATATATATATATATACATATATACGTTGAGTGCATGGTGTACTTATATGTTACAGAACAGAATGAAAAAAACCAAAACTGTTTTTGAGAGAAGAGATAATGAACAGTTTTCTTCAAAGTAAAGTACTGTAATAATAAGTAATTATACAGAAGTACAATAATTTTTATTCTGGATTCAGAATTTATCTCTATTAATCTTTGACAAATCATCTTTTAAATATTAATACTTTGTGCCTTGAATTTCTGTACAATCATAAAATGTAAAACAAGACTGTCACTAAAACTGTCTGCATAGGTTTCTTCAGTTTTTGAGCAGGCTGGCTATGTGTGTACAATGTGTGCAGGCCGCGCCATTGGAGCTAGAGGGCCGAAAATATAAATATTTAATCCGCCTCAACTTTCAAGAACAAGAAAATCTCACTAGTCCTAAAAAAAAAGGGTATACAACCAATGCATCCTCCCAATAGTGCTGAAACATGGAACTTAATTAAAAGATTGACCCTAAAATCAAGAACCATGCAATGTGTACATGAGAGAATCCTGCTCAATATAACATGGAGAGATCACAAGACAGCACAATATATTAAAGCAAATACAGGAATCTGAGATATCATAGAATCAATTAAAATACTAAAATGGTAATGGGTTGGCTATGTTGCAAGAATGGTAGACAAACATTTGACGTCAAAACTCTCAATGTGGATCTTACAGATAACATGCAAACTATGGCTGTCAGAAATATAAGATGAGCTAAACAACTTCAGAAATTATTGGCTCCGTGACGGCCATGATAGAGAGGTCTGACGAATCCTTGGGAAGGTTTGTATCCAAAGATGAACACTAAAAGGCTGATGATGATGATGATGATGATGTCTACAAAAAACCATTAAAAAAAAAATAGATTCAGGTGGGGGGGGGGGTTCAGTTTGCAACGTAAGTTTGTACTAGATTGGTCCCTTAGTTTGTGCCCACTATTTTTGTGAAAATTCCGACTTTTTAGTGATCACTGCTCGACAAAAAGCAAGAGAAGAAACTTATCCATTGATCAGCCCCTTCTTCCAAAGTTTTAGTTGATCACCCCCAACACGGTACGCTTCAAAAAGATGTTGGTCACGTGACGATTTCTTTTGAGCGATTAACTAGACCTGTGGTAATTTCGCTTCAATTCTGATAATCATTATTGGGCCAATCTCAATAATCGCCTATGCAAACAAGTCGAGTTAATTTTCAGTTGATCAAACGAAAAATGTCAGCAATCTAAAACAGGTCTGGTTAGTTACTTGATAGAAACTGTCATGTGACCAACGTCTTTTAGGAGCTTGATATGTTGGGGGTGATCAATGAATGAAATGTTAGGCTGTGATCTCTAAGAGTTAGCAAGTTTGAATTTTCCAACTACAAGCGTGAATGTTGTCGGACACAAACAATCTGACCAATTTAGCATAAACTTACATTGTAAATTGAACCCCTCCCCAATTAAAAACCTATGGGAGGGGGTTCAAAAGACAAAAAAATGTTTTTTCTACACATCATATAAGGAGGAAGTGTTTAAATTTTCAGATCTCTAGTTCTGTCGGTGTGTCCTGTTCACACAACATATGTATTGATAGTTTACCAGCCAGACTGACTTGAAAACTGAAGAAGCCTATGTTGACTGTTTTGGTGACAGTTTTAGTTGATGGTTTCAAACATAATTATTGAGTGGTTGGAATGACTGCTTATTACCCAAAGTGGCCTCTGCTATTATATGTTAACAAGAGTATAATGTGTCCCTCTGTTAATAAGGCATATCCTTGGTTAAACAAGAGTGGTTAACATTTTTCAGCTTGAAGCAGTGTAGCCAACTTTGATACTTTATACGAAAATTTAGATTAATGTTTTTGAAATAGTTTTTAGGTATCGGAAATCAGCTAGGATAAACTTTTCTCTTTATTGAGGTTCAGGTTTCACCAGATTTCTTTTGGCAAAATAGGGATATTTTTTTGATATTTAATCCAAAATTTAGACTTTTTTGAATTTTCTTTGCAAATTCTCCATATTTTCTAGATTTGTGAGGCAAAATCTTGATATTTTTTGATATCATCCAAAATATCAAAATTGCTCCTGTTTTTAGATATTGGATATCATTTTAGATATATTTCCCAATGAGGCTCAGATATCCTTTGATTATTTTGATTAAATCTTCAGATATTCAGATTATTTAGTAAAGTTCAGGCCCTAACATCTAGATATTTTGGATGATCTTTTAGATAATTTTCTGAAACAGCTAGATATTTTTAGATTATTTTTGCATCAATTTTTTATATCAGATTTCTGAACTGTTAGAACAGTTATTCAGTTGCACTGGATCAACTATGAAACCAAAATAACATATGTTATGAGTCCCGCAATTTCTAGTTCCCTGGGCCAAATGCTTGCAAGCTATTAATTTGCCGATTCAGTGATTCTGAACTAGCAATGTCACTATAGTACTATACTAAAGGGTGAAAACTGAGGGCGGGGATATGCAGGGCTACAGCATGAATCTACTTCTCAAGATTTTTTGATCTGTTCAATGTCTGCTATTGTATTCATTACTATATACCTAGTTCCCAAAACTTAGCCTTACTGTATGCCTAGTTTCCTTAAACACATATCCATTACTAAGTACTGCTTTCAACTTTTATGAACAACTGGAAGTTTAAGATTTACTATTTAGTCAATTATTGCAAATTGAAATTATTTTAATACAGTAATTAATGAGAGTGTAGTATCTGTTTGATACCTTTGTATTTATGTTCTGTATAAGTGTTTGAAACTGAAGTCATAGCCACAAAGATGAAAAGGAAAATAGAGGAGTACCGTTTGTGAAATGTTAGACATATTTGTTGTATTATCTGGGCTCAATAACAAACAAAAGAATTAACTATTTTCTATACAACTAAAATATTTATGTTTCAGGATAGATTTTTGTCTCTTTGAGTGTGGAGGTATCTATGGGTGTCTGAGGGCACTCCCGGTTACTTTTTTAGGGCTACAACCTTAAAATTTGCATGAGTACACCACTAGGTACCTTCAAAACAAATTTCTGTTTTTTCAAAAAGAGTGTTTTTGGGGGCGTCTATGTGGGCGTTTAGGACTATTTTTTAAAGACCAATTTTACATAAAAGATCTATTTTTTAAAGATAATTCTAGATAAAGAGCTATTTCTTTTAGATGATTTTTGTTATTTTTAGATAACTTTTTAGGCAATTAGCCCTAATTGTTACCATAGTTATTGACCGTCCTGGTTTTATATAGAGAGATTAAATGTAGCTCTGAGCTCACAGTTTTGAATTTATTTTTGATTCTATAAACAATTTTAGAATTTGGCCATTTTTGGCCATTTTCTGTGTGTTTTTGGCCAGAAACGTTTCCAACAATCTGGCAACTGTGGTTCCGAGTTAGATTTTAGTGAGTGATTCTGATAGCTATTCTGCTCGTAGAGTGTAATGGCTAGTAAGTCTGTCACACATGCAGAAAGTCCTTCAAAGTATTTCACTCACTTCTCTAATGTGTTGCCAAATTAAAGATTTTAGATCTAAGTTCAGATCTATGATTTTAGATAAAAGATCTATAATCGGGGATTTTAAAACTTATTCTTATTAAATTCCTCGAGAACCGGTGACCTAAAAAACTCTACCCTGCCATGTGTGCTAATTAATATATCTGATGAACGTCATCTTTGTACAATGGCCAGTTGTGGAGTAATTGCAGTACATACATGCAATGAAAGAGATTACTTCAATTTTAATTGGATTTAATCTTTGAATTGAATTGACAGCAATCAACACCTTCTGTGAAAAAATGTATTTTTCACAATAATATAAGTAAAATGTAAGTGAAGTCCAGTTAAGTAAACATTAAATGAAATAATTTTCCTGAATTTTATTTCTGTAAAGGCTATTTCATTTCTGATTGATTTTGAAATTTTCAAACTTTCAAACTTTTTCTATCAACAGACATAAATCATGGAAATATCAAGGTTAATTTTTGATGGATGTCAAAAATTGACAATAAATGGAGTCTAAAATCAGCTCTGAGTGTAATAGAAGTAATTTTCATCAGATGTGTCCACATATTTCCATAGGATGCTTTTTGGTCCATTAGTCGGTCTGTTGATTGCGGTTATATTAAATTGCAGAAATAGAAAGGAAGCAAGAAGATTGATACATCTTGAAAAAAAATAACAAGAATTGCCCCAGAATGCCTAAAATGGCCTTTTACGATTTTCATTGAAAATTATACTCTTGGAATATTTCCATAAAACAGTATCTACCAGAACAATATTTTACAAGTATGAGGATCAATTGACTCAAAGAAAGACTGTCTGCTCTTCCTTCTCCTCCTTCTGCTACTTCTACCGTGAGTGGTGGACGCATTGTGGAACTTATGGTATTTGTTTTTTTCATGACTAACTTTATCCTATTTTCCTGTAACTAAAACCTGAATCAAAACTTCAAAAGAGATATTCAAATTATTGCAGTATGTTTTAAATTTTTTTTATGAAAGTATCTGTAATTTATTATGTTTTTGGTACCTGCCTAGTTGAGATGAGCAAAATATAGAATATTCTTTTTTATGCAAACAGATTTTGGTATCAGGTATGTAAAATATAAAAGGTGTAGCTGGTCTCCACTACTAGTTATGATTAAAGTATTGTGTGCCGTGGTTTGTGCACTATAAAGCGATGGACACTGGCTTTAAATATATACTTGTTGATCCCCATGTAAAAAATCATGTACATACAGGTTCTCTCCATCATCTAGAAGTAGAGAATTCCTATAAGAGCAGTAAGCCAAAATGACATAAAGTGAAGAAGCAATTACTATTAGTTGATATGGGGGGGCTGTTTGAGCCTCCCTAGACCCCTAAATGGTGTGGACGGTACATCAAGCTGAGTCATCAGAGGTTGTGGTGGTGGTGGTGTGAGGTACAGGAGATTTGGGTGTAGAGGAGAGAAAGAAAGAGTGTGTGTGCTGTAATAGAAAAGCTGATCCATACTTTTCATGCTAGCATCACCCTTTCCATTGAACTGAACTGCCCAATGGATCGGCAAAGACCCGATCAACTGCTTGATCAGTATTAGGAACCAGAGTGCAGACCTGGACAGTGAATGAACAAGATGAGACGAGGGAAGACAAAGCAGTTATTTGGGCCTCCGCCTTTCTGTTGAGTTGTTTAGCTCAATCGGAAGAGCAACGTAACGTTAAAGTGGTTACCTTATCAGTCACAGATTTGATTCCCTCCAGCAGCTATGCTTTTCTTTTATTGTGTATTCTGGCCAAGTAACTCATTCTTTGAGTCATTACAGAAGATCAATAGAGTTTCAAATTATATAATGTATATATAAGTATTCTGTCAGATAATATATCTATTTTTTGATAATATGTATGTATGTATATATATAATGGAATTTCTGTCATATTTCAAGCTCTACTCAAAACAGACTTAATGTTTAAAGTTCCATGTATTGAGCACTTTATGAAATAAACCCATCTTATATCAGATATCATATTACATTGCATCCCTGATTTGTATTGTGTGTATATACATATATATATATATACATATGTATATCCTATTTAAAAATTTGCTCGTGATGTGAGATTATCTGCAATATAGTATGTAACTTTGGCTATTTAGTCTGTATGGGTAGTGTGACAATGGTTCAATATTCCATAGGCTTATACAGTATACAGTATTATACAATTTCCGCCCAATGTCCAAATTGTTTGACATCTTACAAGCCAGAAAGTAACTCGGTCATTAAGCAACACTTATCTGTACATAGATAGTAAGGGAATGTTGTTCCAATCTTCCCCCACCCAAAAGTAAGGGAACACTCTTTCCGCACATTCCTACGGAACTTGTCCTCTGGATACGCTTTTAACAACTACACTTTAGAGTTTCTTCCATTTGACACAGAATATGAACTGTATTGTTGAACTTTGGTTTGTAAATCATATGATGGTACCATACATAGAAGGAATCTGTAATCTGATACAACAAATGCTGAGTTCATATTTGCAAACAATAATTAGAAATATTTTTTTGTGTATGTGCTTAAGAGCATTTCTAAGATGAAACATTGCAATTGACTCTGAAGAAGGAGTTCTGTTGCCCAAAAAACTCTTCGAAAGTCAATGTATGTTCTCATAACTGTTGACAGTATCAATTGTCAGTCTAAAGATTTTATGCAATAAAAATTTTCAATGATTAAAACATCATTAAAACTATCCAACTTGTGATCACTGTAAAATTGTTACAATTGGACAGTGTTTATAAGATGACTTACTTGATAATCATAAATAGTAATGAATTTAGTATATCTTGAAATTTTTGAGATGAGGTATTATTATTATTTCTATTGATGTGATACCTGACGAAGGCCGTAGAGTGCAACGGCCAAAACGTTGTATGAAAAACAACCAAGATGAGGATGGTCCGAATATTAATAGAAATAGTAATGAATTTATTCCTGATGATTTTGAAATCATTCAAAACTTTCTCTTAAATTCAAACAGTTTGGTGTTGCACTGCATATATAAACTCAAGCACCATAAAATTAGAAATAGTTACTTAATGCCACGTAACTCTTCCTTTTGCCTGAATAATTGAGGCTTTGCAATGTGGCATGCAGTCTACGAGGTGCTGGAGTCATTGCATGTGTTCATCTATCTGGGGATGTTCCAGGACTGTCCTTAACTGAGTTATGTCTGTTAGCCATGGCTTCATTCTGGAAAGGACCGCTGACGGCCAAAAATGATTGAAGAAATATAGTACAAACTTTGGAAATTCCTTCAATCTTCTAACCCAGCAAAAAACAACTTATTTACAAACAAGGAAAAATAATAAAAAAGTTGGATGGACAAAAACTATCCATCTTGTTCAACATATATATGTTACTCTATTAGACACAGATTTGATTGCTGCAGCAGCCCCATTTTCTTATATATATATATATATATATATATATATATATATATATATATATATGTATATATACATATATATATATATATATATATATACATATATATATATATATATATATATATATATATATATATATATATATATATATATATATATATATATATATATATATATATATATATATATATATATCATGTACAGATGTGAGTGGATCAATACATCCGTAGCCTGGGACATAGTTATGAGTTGAACTTTGATCTGAAATTTTCACTGCATAATGTTCCATCTAAGCGATTAATATTCACCAATGAATTAAGTGCATTGACAAGGAATGAGAATATGTTGTGTAAAATGATGCTTTTTTTCTATCATTAGACTGTGAACTTATTGATGTACAGTTCAACATCATTTGACTAATTCATGTTGACAAATCCATGCAAAGACAAATGAAGAAAAAAACTTTGGACTTGTAACAATTAACTGAGATACAAAAATTTGAATGTTCTTTTAATTATTTTGAGAAATGAATTTATTTCAGTTGTTCAATTTCATTGCTCACACTTGACAGAAACTAATTATGGAATAGAAACAATCAATTAAAAAAGTTAGAATTATTTTATGACTTTGCAAGTTTTAATTACAGTTTTTCCATTTAGTGATTTGTTTATGGCTAAATGTGAAGCAGTTTGAAAATGAACTGAAACAATTTATCAAACAAAAACCATAAGTTCAACAATGTGTTCACCATCTGTGGTAGTAATAGCAGTAGTAGGAGGAGGGAGGAGAAGGAGGAGGGAGAGGAGCAAGTAGTTTTTTAGTATGGAAATATTCTACAAGCATTGTTTTTGGTAAAAAAACATAAATGGCAATTTTTGGCTTCTTTTGGCTATATTTGCCTTTTTTCTTAAAATACAAAAATGCTGACTCCAGACATTCTATTATAACATCATAGCAGCAGGTTAAAAAATTTGATCAGAAACGATGTCCTTTTAATGACATCATGACTTTTAATGACATCACACCTTTTCTAACATAATGACAGCTGGTAAATAAAACACGATATCCCTTTCCTTCCTCTTTTTGCTGTTTAATGTAATCGTAACTGAACCATTGACCAACTAACTGACTGAGGAATGTCTCATTGAGATGTTTTTGGATGCATCAAAAAATTAGAATTATTTTTTGAGTTTGCAGATACCTACTACAGTCTGTATATTTGGCAATTCATACTAATCTTATTTGGTACTTCTAAAATAGTGTTGTTTGTTTTTCAAGTTGTTATGGAATAGTTTATCATAATAAAATCATGGTTGGTATCTGCTGTGCCATAAAATTTGAAGCCCTGAATTAAGAAAATTGTGAAAAAAATACTGCTGTGGGTGTTTGACAAAATGTGGAATACCATTCCTATGCTTAAATTTTATATGAATGTCATACAAACATGGATTAGATTCATACGCAAAAATTTTCTCTCTCCCTTAGTAAACTACTTATATTTCTCCTCAGCCCTCTCACTTCCTACCCTCTCAATAAATTACATAATTTTTTTTTTCTCTCACTTCCTACTTCCTAATCAAGCTTTCTTTCTTTCTTTGCCTCCCTTCCTACTCTCTAATCAAGTATACAAACTTCCCTTTCTTTCCTTCTCTCTCTCTAACCCTTCACTAAGCTATCTACATTTCTTTTCCCCCTTCTTCATCTCTGAATAAAATCAGTAATATTTCTATTTATGTAATCTATTTCATATCTCTATTCAGCGAATCAAATGAAAGAGAAAGCTGCAGAATAATACAAATTGCTACTCTCTGTAGTATTTATTGACTTCAAGTGAGCCTTCGACTCGGTGGAAATCCCTAAAGTCATTGATGCAATCATAAGATAAGGAGTAGATCCTGTAAATGTCAGAGTTCTGCAACATATCTACCAACTTGCCAGTTCCTTTATCAAACTAGGTAAAGACTCTGAGCCCTTCCTGCTCAGAAAAGCTGATACCATCTCACCTGAACTGTTCAAAGTCTGACTTAAAAGGGTCTTCAGCAACTCAGACTGGAAAAATAAAGGATTCATGGCAAATACCCAAGTAAACCCAAGTAACCTAAGATTTGCAGATAACATTGATCTCTGTGCCAAGAACCTTGTTGAACTCCAGATAATGCAAGCTGTACTGAATGAAGGAAGCAAGAAAGTACTTTAACATGAACTCCAGAAGAATCAATATCATTTTCAATGAATATTTTAAGGAAAAAGACACAACAATCAAATAGCAAAAGGATTTAGACAATTTCAGGAGATATCGGTGCTAATCGAGAGCTTTAGCTGATCTTGGTGAAGGTCCACGTCCAAAGATAGATATTGAAAGGCTGACGATGATAATGATGATATTATATCACCTTTTAAGCTATCCCAATGCTTCAAGTTATCAATATCAATCAAATGTTATAACCATTGAGCTATTCACATTCAGTAATATCTCATCATTCCAAGTCTAATGTTATAACCATTGGTATATTCCCATAAGGCAATACCACATCATTTTATGTTCTATCTTATAACCACTGGGATATTTCTATGTGATAAAACCTCATTATTTTAAATGATCTAATTCCACGCAGTAAGTGCCAATCATTTTCAGTCCAATGTTATAACCATTGAGTTATTCCCATGCAGAAAGATTTCATCATTTCCTGTCCAATTTTATATTGTAGAATTCAGTCCAATGTTGTAACCATTAGGCTAGCCCCATGTAGTAAGACCTCATCATTTTTACTCTAATGTTATTATTCTATTTAGAATATTCCTTCCTTTATTTAGAAAGAAACAGGAGAGAGAAGGGATTCAGATAGTTTGCTGAAAGGTTAGGAAGAGAGAGGGGGAAAAAGAGAGTTTGTTTTATTAGAGAGTAAGAAGAGAGTAGAAAGAAAAGTGTAAGAACATTTTTGTGTATGAATCCAATTTATGTTTGTATAACATTTAGATAAAAGCATGAACCAGCAAAATACATTGGAAGGGATAAGGGAATGAGATGATAAAGGCATTGGGTTACAGAAGAGCAGAGACACACGAGATGATGGATAATTTTAGTTGTCAACACTCATGAAGTTTCCGTGAGTCCAAAGAGTTTCTTATAATTTCTCTATGTATAAAAATGCAGTACTCATTGAAAGCTATTGGCCACAGTTTAAAAAATATTCAATTTGATAAAAACAGATAATTTGATACTTAGCTCAGTCAGTATAGAATTTGATATGACCATGCTTTCTTCCTTCTTTCTTTCAAAATAAAATAAGGAATACTTTAAAAAAATAAGGAATGTTTTAATAGATAAAATCAAAGTGTTTTCTGTTAAAAATTTGGAAAAAATTTCCAAATGCAAAATACCAGACTTGATTTCAAATTTGAGTGTAACAAATACTAAGTTTGTTGCATTTCTGAAACACTCTGATAAGACAAATGAACTTTCAACCATTTTTGGTTTTCAAAAATAAGCAAATCAAAGAGTGTATTTGAAAGGCCAGTTTTATTGTTTATTATGATTTCTAGTAATTGTCCCCAATGTTGAAGGAGGGAGAATAACTGCAAATATATCAACAGTGTTTCTCTTTGCTGTAGACACATAAAAGATTTATATGGACCCCTGCAAATTGAAAATAAAAGTTCCCTCTCAATTTTGACCTCTGAAATAGAAGAAAATTCCATTCAATTTTGACCCATAAAAATGAAAAAAGTTCCCTTTTCGGAATTAAAAAAAAGGCCCCCTCTTGATTTTGATCTTTTTAAAAAAAAAAAAAATTCCCTCTCAATTTCTACCCCTAATGTGAAAAATAAAAGTTCCCTCTTAATTTTGACACCCAAAAGTGAAAAAAAAGTTCCTCTTCAATTTAAACCCCTAGAAGTGAAAAAACGTTCTTTTTCAATTCTAACCCTTAAAAGTGAAAAGATAATTTCCCCCATGATTTTGACAGTTAGAAAAGAAAAGTTTCCTCTTGATTTTGACCTCGATAGAAACCCAAATATCTGAATTTTGTTCTGTAGAAAAACAGAATGATCAATTAATTAAAGGGAAGTAACCTAAGTACTTGAAAGTTGTAGTTTCATGGATGGAAAGTAGGGTCTAATTCAGCAGTATAGTTACATCATAAAAAAATTGGGTTTTGGAAAATGATTAACACATAACACAAATCATGCAAAAAAAAGAGTTGTCAGAATATGAAGTCATGTAAAAAAATCTTTCTGAAAATAAGTGAATGTTCTATTATGACATAATTATGATCACAGCATTTCCACTCACTGAAAACAAATTGAGTGTCTAGTTTAGCATTTCAGTCATATAGTAAATATCCCCTTAAACCCTGAAACCCAAATCACCAGGAATTCTTCAGCTCTCACTAATTCTGCACATTTTAGGGGTCACAAATTCGTGCAGTGTCTGGCAGTGTTCAGGCTTGTTTTTATTTTTTTTAAATTTGGACTTTTTTGTGATCACCTACCCAACAAAAAGCAGGAGAGGTGATTCACTGATTACCTCTTTTTTCATACTGGTAGTATTTTCAGGATGGTAACTGAATTCTCTCTCCAACATGGCATAATTTATTGGATAAAAAAGAGCTTATAGGTGGTAGTGATTCATAATTTCCCTTGGAATGCTAATTTTGAGAATTTGTTTTTGAAATCAATTTCTCAAGAACTGCTAATCTAGAAAAAAGAAACCCCTCCAAGCTCGACACTGCACTGCCTTGTATGCTGACAAATACATTTGCTGGATTTCAACTTTGTATAATGGCCAATTATCAAGTAATAGCGACACACACAGACACACAGACACGCTTTGTAGCTGAATGAATCACGGTCCAAGGGAGAAAACTCTTAGCAATATTCTCAGGATTGCCTCCCTTGGTTTGAGAGTTGAGGGTCAGTATTAAAAGGCGCTACCAAAAAGTTTGGTAACTTTAATAGGAAAGAAAAGAAGAGAAAAATATCTTAATATTTAGTTTTAACTAGTTCCTTCTAAGCAGTCCATTCACTGCTGTTTGCACACTGGCTCACAAACAGCACCATTCACAGAAGGCAGTGGCAGACTCCGTACTACGTTTAGTTTGTGTATGCTGTTCAACTATCATTCAATGAACTTCGTAGTGTTATCTTCATCTTTATTGTTTTGGTTTTGACCTGTTTTCTTAAATGTAAAGCAAATTAACATCAGATTCAATACCAGGGGCATGTGCAGAAAAAGAGGTGGGGTGCAAAGGATATATTCCCGCCGTGGTCGTGGGGGGATATATGCAGAATATTTCTTAATGGCAACCCTGTTACTATTTTATAATATATTTCATAATATTGCAGGCTTTTTATAAGGGAATATCAAGTTGGGGTTACATAGTAGAATTGTACTGCACCATTATCTTTCATTAACTATAAGGTCTCTGTGGTCGAATCCTCTGGCCCACATGTGCGGGGTTTGAGTGGGGTGACGAATGCCCCTTTCCCCTCCCCTGAGGACACCCACGCTTGATACCAAACAGAAATAAAAGCCTGGAGCAGTGTTGCCTATTGAATGCTCTTCTCTTTTTTCTGCATTGTGAAAAAAAAAGCTAATTTCATGTCGACATGCTTTTACATTTTGGTTATGGAGGGGGGGGGGTTAAAAAAAATTTCTTGCATCTTTTGGTTGCTTTGGCCATTTTTGGCCACCTATTTTGGCTATCTAAAATGAAAAAAAAAAATAGAACTAGCATGAAAATATTTTTTGAGTTTGCAACACCGGTTCAGAGGCTGAATTAGTTTATTCATTCAAAGCAAAAAAAGATATAGTTGATGGTCCCCAAATCTATTTGATATTAAACCTTTTATTTCTAGAAAATGAGAATAATATAGATAATGTTTACGACAAATAAATTAAATGTTTGAAGGGATGATGATGATGATGATGATGATGATGATGATGATGATGATGGTGGTGGTGGTGGTGATGATGATGATGATGATGATGATGATGATGATGATGATGATGATTTTTTCCATCTCCAAAATAACAGGATGTCCTGTAAGTAACGCCCAATTTATCCCCAAAATGATGCTGATCCTAAGGGAGGTAACTGTGTTAAGCAAATGTTCAGCACGTCAGTAAGCTAAAAATTTCTTGTTCTGTATATGCTAGCATATCATGTAAACCCCTGATCTAAGATGTTAATTCAAATTCAGTCGAGTAATCAACAGATTTTATCTATCTGCTTCCCGACTGGAGCAAGACGTGACGTAAAGATGGTTTAATTTCGGGTCCTGCATTGAAGAAGTTCAAAAATTGGCTCCAGTCCCCCAACTGGTGTTGCAAAGGTGTCAGGGTGAGCCCAATCATCCTCTTTTAGTGAAATTGGAAAGTGCTGCCTCGGAGCTAACTAATTGGACAAGGTAATCTTTTGAGGCCACAGTGTTGATATTGGTTATCTCCTGTTATTTAACTTGAACCATTCGGAACAGAAAGGGTCAGGGTGTTGTGGCTAGATTTCTAATTTATGAACAAAGATATTTCTTTGAAATATCAAGAAAATATATGAACTGCACAATGTTCATGAATTAGATCAAATTGAACAGAGTTATTTCCCTTGAACCATTTGGATAGAGTTATCTATCTTGATTGGTTTGAATGTAAGAAAAAGTGTTTAGTGTTTGTGTTTGACTGTAATAGTTAGTTAAATTATGTTTTATAATAAAACATGGTTCTTGTCTTGGTACATCATTTAACACACAGGAGGAATCCTAAGATTCTGTACTTAGCAATGCCGATCTTCAGTGGGCCTCCACAGGCATAAAACTATGGCAGAATGTACTTCAAGTTGGCCCTTTTAACATAAGGCAACATTGTGTCCGTTGGAGTGTCAAGTTTATCAGCTCTAAACAGACTAGTATGATCCATTAGGGAAATTATTTGATGCTTAAAATTTCTTTAAAATCTTGTAAAGAAAATCTTGTAAAAAGCAATTGAAATAACATCAGAGAACTAGCTAGTTAAAACATCAAAAGAAAAACCCTTCAATGATAGAGGTAAAAAAGCATTTGAAGCAGAAACAACACCAGAGAATACTAGGGTATGCTTCTTGGGGATGGTGTAAGGCACATGAACATATACACGTACGTGTACATTTTCGTATGTGTCATATATATATATATATATATATATATATATATATATATATATATATATATATGTATGTATGTATGTGATATGAACTATAGAGAGCGAGACAGACTTGGGAGTAAAGTGTATGGAAGTTAGGTTTATTTATCTGTAAATGGTTTTACTAATGGTCTAGACTTATTTTGGGAGGTATTCCCATCTTCAGTAGTGTGTGCTGTGTGTGTTTGTGTGTGTGTACTTTTAGAGGTGATAGGTTCGATGTGGAACATGAGTCCGCAATCAGGAGCTGTGCTTTGTGAGTGAAAAATGGTATCCCATCTGCAGGGGGCATGTTGTTGTATAATATATATATATATATATATATGTATATATATATTTTTTTTGCATCGGCCCTTTGAACATTGGACCTCATTGCATTGGAAGTGTTTGCATGATTGGACCTTATTGAATTGGACTTTTTATAAATTGGACATTTTTGCATTCAGATGTTTTGACTTGTAACCAATACAGCTGGTGTTATGTTCCTCACAAACATGGAAGCCCATACATGAAAAAAAAACAACAAATACCAATGAGATTTTTTTTTATTAGATGAAGAAGCATTGTCAATCAATATTGATTTTTGATTAGTATTTTCTTTCATCGTCAATTTTTTTAGTTACTTTTCATAAAAACACAATCAGATCACCGAATTATAGCACTAAGTGATTAGTGTAGATCAGAAGTGAAGAATAAGTTCAGGTGGAACTCAAACGCTTTCTGCTTTTCCTTTCAGAAGCTGCTTATGTAATGCACTATTCTATAGCTTACCTAGACAAAAATGAGATTAGCTTGAGTCTCACATAGATCTCAATCTTCATTCTTTGTATCTAACCTGCACTGTTTACCCACTGCCCTTGACTGATGGTCTGAGAGAGTTTTGATGAAAAACAACTTGAAGAATTTAGATGAATGGAAAAACTAATTAAAAATTGAACATGGTAGAGAATTGTTCATTTGAAAGAATTCTATGCAAGGAAAGCATCTTCATTCTTCGCTTTGTCTATGGCCCAAATGGCGAACAAAGTGGCAAAAATTATGAATATGGCAAATAGAGTGAGGAGAAGAGAGAAAGTGCTTATTGACATATGTTGTCCTACTTCTACTGCGATGCTGTTACTGGTGTAAATCATGAAACCCATTGTCCAACCAACTTCACATCCTTTCACCTGGAAGAAGAAGACATTTTGTTTTTTTAGTTTATGATATGCTGGATGAAAGATATTGTCTATAGTTTTGAGAAGGGCCATTAACAATCAGAGATTTTTTTGGATGACTTGACACCTTCTGGACAATAAAGAAAATAGAGTTAGATTGTCCAAAGAACTCTTTGAATATCGTCATTCTTTGTCCAAGTAACAGAAAGATTGTAAAACTAGTTTTGTGAAATCTCCATACACTGTAGATACCACAGGGAATTTTTTCTTGATATTTATCAAGTTTAGCTGAGTTTGACACAAGGCCACAGTAGTGGGGCATCTTGTAAGGATCAAAGTCATTATTGTAATAATGGTCAGCATCACAACCTTGTTAACCATTAATACACTGATTGCAAAACTTGGGATTTTCAGGTGCTTCAGGTATTTCACTGGGGATCACTGGTGGAACATTAGTAAGAATCTACTTAAGAAAATGGGAGCTCATATAATATATTACTAATAACCAAAACTATTTGAGGATCGAGTCATCATTTTTTATTTACATGGTTTTTGGTTGGAATTTTACGGGATCTTTTAACTCTCAAATTCATACAATTTATGAAGTAGAATAACTCCTGATTGTAATATCCCCTTTAAGGTAAATTAAAAAAAATTTTCTGTTCTATTCACAGAAAAGTGCTGTTATTTTGATTCTATTCATTGAAGATACAAGTGGTTAGAAGCATTCCATGAATTCAAGAGTTAAAGAAGACCATGTGTCCTCTTTCAGGGTCCCCTGTCAAACACGAGTACTTATAAACAGATAGACATAAATTCATTTATCATCATTGGTATGATTCCTTTTTCAATGTACCACAACCCTCAAAGGATGGGGGACCCATGGCCCCTATTGAGAAGGGCAGGTAATCGATAGTGTAACATTAACCAAATCAAAATGTAAGCCCTTTGTGATATTTTCTTAATTTGAAGGTCAAGTCTTTTGATGTTTACTTACTTGAAAGAAAGGGCCAGATAAAAGCTGCTTAATGTCCTAAGCGCAGCTCCCAAATGGTGCCCTCTATCTTGGCCCTCCCATTACTTAACTGATAAGATTTTCAAAAATGAAACATTCCTGAAGAAATGAAGCTTATGTTCAATTAAAACACATCAGAATACATTAGGTAAAATGCATTCTCCCTCAAAAATATACTACTTCAGTAAAGCAAATCTTTACCAACAAAACTTGTGTTTGCATAATGACCAATTTTCTACGAGAGTATTTGTGTGGGTGATTGAATCATTTGAATTGACTCTATATAGAAGAGAAAAAATGAATTGAATTTTAAATTTGGCTTTTCATGTCGGACAATTTAAACAGTTTTTGATAATTTAATGTAGGAAACTTTCAATGCTTTAAGCATGTGCTTATTTTGCTTAATCGTTAATCCTGGACTGCTTGGTAGGGTTGCCGGATTTGGCTACAAAGGGGAAGAACCCAAAATTCATCTATTTCAAAGTCTTACCCAATACAGACATTGGAATAACATCAAATTTGGAAATCAATTGAGTCTGGAGGCAAAGGCTCAATACCACAGCCTTTTGAGACAAGCTCACCTTAAGTGACTGGTATTGAAGCTTGGATTATCTCCCCTTGTAGCTCAATCTGGCACCACTTAGGATGTTTTTTTTTTTTCAATCAGCATCTTGACTTGTTTGAAGTTTGCTAAGTTTTGATCTGTCCATCAATAAAGCGCACAGTTTAGAATTTTTGAAAAATGAGACAGATGTTACAACCTCTGCAGCTGACAGAATAATCTTTGATGCGATCAGTTTTGGAATGAAAAGGAAAGAATTGATATACTTACTGTCATATTAAACTTCAAAGAATTCCAGGTTGTATCATCAAAGCCGTAACCTTTTGTAAGGAGGGTTTTCACATAGACAGTTTCAGCACATAATATCTCAAGAATATCCTTCTCATATCCTGGAGTCAGTTGAGCCTTCAATGGAAATCAATATTGCACTTACTTTAGCATTTTTCTCAGAAAAATTACCAATTGACATAAACAATAACAGGTAACATCATATACAGGGACAGCTGAAATTTTCACCTTCTGACGAGAATCAATTTTGGGGTCAGGATCCTACATTTGGTACTCTTTCTGTGATATATATTCATGACATGAAATTATGTATTTATTAAAGGACAGAAAGTTATAGAAAATGCAGGCTAAATTTTAATGACATTTTTTATCTTAAAAACCCCAAAATGACTTCTTTCAGAAGATTCCAAAAATCCTAATAACAACACATCATGGCTGGCTAAAAGTGGCTAGATTCTTCTTTCTTTGGAGTTGCAGCTAACTTATAATAAATGGAAGCAAAAAACTTGAATGATTAAAATACTTTCAAAATGAAACAGTATTTTGATTATTCTAATTACAAAGGATATAATTCAGGGTTAGGGTTAGTGTTTAGGGTAAATATTCAGGGTTAAGATTGAAATTAACAGAGATAACAAACTAAATATTTTTGTAACACTAAAAAGAATATATGATTGGAATTTAAAAAAAAATGATTAAATAATTCTTCTTTGTCATTTTGCACTGTGTTTTCCCCACAAACTCATGTAAACAAGACATTAACAGTCTCCTATCAGTTCCAAAATGTTCTGCAATTTCAAATCTTAAATCAACCTAATTCTTGGCATTTAAAAAAAAGAGCTACTTTCATCCATTCAAAATGGCTTATTTAAATGACTAGCCCTTATGTGTTATTTTAAGGGTTGCCAAAATTTCTTTTATATATATATATATAAATTTCTTTTATATATATATATATATATAAATTTCTTTTATATATATATATATAAATTTCTTATATATATATATATATATATATATATATATTTCTTTTCAATGTGATTTTCTTTATGCTTCAATATGTGTATCATATTCAAATAAATACATGGTGTCCCAAAATTAATATCAGTTCTAAGGGAAGTAACTCCTTGATGCTTGCTTTCAAAGTAATTTGACAGTTGCTTCCCTTGGGATTGGCATGAATTTTGGGAATAAAACGAGTGTTTTTCTTGTGACCGCCTGTTTGACTCCTTTGAAGAATCGAAGAAAAATTTTTTTTCAACACAATTTTACGACTTACTTCTTGCCATGTTTTATTGCACCAAGAATACATCGCATTATCGTAAGTCTGCAAACTGAAGCTGTCTCTGTTCTCAGTCAAATTCAATGCTTTCATCACATAGTAATAAGTTGAAAATGCCTGTAAGTACAGAAAACAAAAATATTTAAGTCTTTTGAAAAAGAAAAATGGTGTCACAAAAAAGTATCTTTAAATTGATCTGACACTATCTTGCTGGGATGGCCCTAGGTACCAGTTGCCCAGGGAGCTGTCAAAAGAGAAATAGAGTTTTCCATGATGAAAATTTAGTTAGGGCTTAGCTCAAGGAATAGATTCACTTTTCCAGAGAAAAAAATCATTTGATGATAATTCTTTTCATTAAATACAAGAATATTGAAGTTCATAAAACAGTGTTTTAATGTAGGTAATATACTTTTGCCATTATGGATAAAATCAGCTTTTGTATTTTTGGTCATCCTTACTTCAGCTGTCACATGAGATGCATGTAAATTTTAGCGGGCTTTCATCCCACATGGGTTAGGAAAGCTGACTCACTACCCACTTTATCTTTGAACTTTGACAAGTAATGGACACCAACAGTAAGCAAATGTGTTTTTCACTATATGTCTTGTAAAAAGTAAGTAATATGTTTTTAAAACTCCAATTAAGATATCATCAAATTAACTAATTTTTGCTACATACATTATATATAATGGTCACTTTATTTTTGGAAGATTTTAAAATTTTTATCAGTAATCATCAATTGTGTTATAAACAAAGTCAATTTTGGATGACAATAATTGAAATTAAAAGCAGTCTAGAAGCAGCTTTGAGTATGCAAAGTTTATTTTTAATCATCTATAACAAACTTCGCCATATTTTCCTGCTACTAAAACCAAAGTTTAAACTCCAAAGGAGATATTCAAATTATTGCAATACGTTTAAAAAAATTTATGAAAATATTTATAATTTATATTGGTTTTGGTACCTATCTATTGAGATGAGCAATGTATAAATTGAACCATAAAATATGAAATGTGTTGCTGGATATGAATAACAACATAGTGTAAAATATATAATGTTTTCTGACTATGTCACTATAATTATTGAAGCTGAAAATATTTTACAATGTGATTCACCAAATAAAGATTTACCCCCCTTGTGTATTTCCATTATTTTTTCACAGTAGTCTCCCTTCATAACGTTGATGTTGAGGTCCGAGAAAGACATCCGCGTTGTAACTGAATTGTTGATGATCAAAAGTCAATTTCTAGTTCATTGGTGGACAAAGATGTTTTTTTTTCATCACAAAATCAAAGAAATTCTGTGTAATATGTCATTATTTTACAAGATATATTAGAATTGATTGCAAGCTGAAAATATCTAATATTTTAGTCATATCGAGTAAGTCTTTTGATTGATTTCTGCTTTTATCCACAGTTTTCTAGACATGTTGACGATAATATATATGAGTGAAAAGATGTTAGGGTCTATCGATCCACCGCTTTATATCTCAAATAATATCAAACTGTTCTATATTGATTCCCTCATCGCTTGTATCAATATTTACTAAATATAGTTGAGCAAACAAGACCAAATGTGAGATATATGAGGGTCAGAGGATTGAACTGTCTCCATTTCCCTAGTGTCGACAGCTTGCATTCTAGCCTAGAAAATCATCGTCATCATCATCATCATCATTATTTATATTGAGCATATAGTAGAATTATTCCTGTTGATGACTGGGTATTTTAGGCAGTTTTGAAGAAATTCATTCCACACCCCCACTAGAATTTTATCCGGGTACCCACACACAAAAAATCCCTAACGGAAAAATTTGTCAGGAGATGAAAATTTTGGGCAAAACTGAGTGTTATCGATCAAAAAAGTAAAAAAAAAGTAGCATTTAATATAGATTTCTTTCAGTTTTCAAGTGCATCTAGCTTGCAAGCTGACTAAGTATGTAATATGTGTGTACATGCTGCCCGAACGGAGGTATAAGGCTGAAAATTCAAGCGTTTATTCCTCATTTTGTCCACAAAATGAAGACAAAAGATGTAAGTCATTCATTGATTATCCGTCTTTCGAATATTTTTATTGTTCAACCCCAACATAGCATGCTACCAAGACACGTTGATCACGAGACGGTTTCTTTTCAGTGACTAACCAAACCTGTTTCTTTTTATTTCTTCAGACAGGCCTGATATATAATGGTGCAGTACGATCGTATTATGTAACCCCCAACTTGATGCTACCGTAGCAAACGATGGTATTATTCTTTGTCTGTAACAGGGTTGCTGCTGAGATATATTCCGAATAGATCTTCTTGCCCCACCTTCAAATATATCCTTTTGCCCCCTCCCCTCCTTAAAAAAACTGGCAGCAGACGCCCAGCCTTGAAAATCAGCATGTGAAATTTTAGCAGCATGAAATTCACAGAAGAATGTTAATGAAACAATTCTTTTGAATAATCTAAATTTCAATTCACAGTTTCGAAATACTACTGTCAAATAGCAGACACTCACCATGAAGGTTCCGTCTTTAATAGAAGGTTGGTAAACCCCATTGAATGAGCATCCTTCTTCATACGGACAATTCTTGAAATCAAATATCTTGCTGATCATTCTTTCACATTCTGTGTAGTTTGCAGTGCCTATAAAATGATAATCCTCGTGGACCTTAAAAAAAAAACACGTAAAATTGAAACAAACACGTACAAGGACATCATCAGTTGACCAATTTCCTCATTCTTTTTCTGGCAATAGATATGTTACACCAAATTGGTGAAAGTGCCTAATCGGCAGAATTTACTCGATTCACGTTTCATAAACTTTCGGTCCTAAAAGGAATAGTTGTTTTAAATAGTTGTTTTAATTTAAGAAAATGTTGAACAAATTAAATCTATGTATTTATTTATTCTTTATAAAAGAAGTTAAAACAACATATTTACTTATTTTTTGTAAAAAAAGTTGAACCTTTGCTAATATATATATATATATATATATATATATATATATATATATATATATATATATATATATATATATATATATAAATAAATATAAAAAATATTATAAATTGCCTTATATTATATAGAAACTTATTTGAAATGATATCCCGTCATTACATGGTCAATATATCACTCAATTTAGACAACGTAAATTAAATAAAAGAAAATAGACCTGCTGCAGGAATCGAACCTGCCACCGATAGGGTTGACGCTTTACTGTAGCGAGGCACTAAGCATTAAGCTAAACAACTGCCGGTAACGCAAAGGCCAAATAAATGCTTTCAACCAAGATTATTATCTTGTCTATTCTCAGTCTGTTCGTCTCTTTCAATGCGACAATTACGTATTTAAGAAATGGACATATTTGGTCCGACAGAATGAATTATAAATTTTAATGATATCATTATTATCGATTATGATACCGTTATTTCAGTAAAGGTAAAAACTAATTCTTGGCCGAAGAGTGGATTGTAGAACTGTAATATCAAAGAGTAGATGCAGCTACTGTGAGTCCTCACCAATTGGCTCGGTGTAAACTTTGGGAGTAAACTTACCATGTGTCCTTATTGTGAGAGAGAAAGAAAAAAACGATGACTTCTGTGGCCAAGAAGATCTACGTACCGCACGCTACCCACAAACATTTTTCGTAAGGTAGATGAAGACCTATTTTCTATTTTTTTCCCCCAAATTTATAAACCAAAATTCCCAGGTTTGATTACCAGTAAGAGTGGTGGGTGTGGGAAACTCTTCATTAGGACATATTTCCCTGGGCACTCGGCATTTAATTGAGTACACTCTAAGCTGTGTGATCAGGGTGGAGTTGCGTTCTGCCGATGGTGAGGTCATAAACATTTGTAGTTATAAAGTCATGGTCTTAACCAGACTTGAAACTTGAATCCCTAAGCTGACGCTTGCAAAAGAAAGCGGGACTTCATCACTGGACATATATACTTCAATCAGAGTTGATTTTTTAAGAGAACAAAGCTTTTTTCTGCAGTGCACCCAAAACCCTAGGAATTGTAAATAAAGTCACTTTTCATTAAGTCTATAGCTTTATTTTATATATCTTTAATTCATGTTATAAAGATGACACACACACACACACACACACACACACACACACACACACACATATATATATATATATATATATATATATATATATATATATATATATATAAAGATATAGAGTGGGGAGCAGGTTTCTAAATTACCGGCAAAGTGTGCTTGAAGTCCGAATGAGGGAACAAATTTGTCAACAGAGTGATTGGGGGATGCACCCCACCCTTAAATCCTTGGGTATGCCCCAGGAGGATGACTTACTTTGCTATATCTGCTGTCAAATGTACAAGGTTTCTGGAAAATGTTGTCGGTTGTCTCATGTCTAATACTTCCTTTTAGCCAACATGGACTGGAAATATTTGTTGCTGTTCCATTGTTTTCCTGTTGAAGAACATTCGAAATATTCATAGATAGAATTCAAAATCAAGTTGGAAAATCAAATAGTCACACTCAGTAACTCTTTAATACAAAAAAAAAGAAAATTTAAATGGTAACATCAAGGTGAATACCTGCTGATCAAAATTACCGCCCTTCCAATCTTAGATGGATTTTTATTTGAATCACCGTAGCCCTATAAAGGGACCAACCAACCAGCCAAGTGGGCAACAGATTCTTCTGTCTTTACTCCTCTGTGTGTGTGTGTGTGTGTGTGTGTGTGTCACTGTATGTGTCCGAGGGCCCCTAGTTACTTTTTGGGGGTTATAACCTTGAAAATTTGCGTGAGTACACCACACATTTTTTTGTTTTTCCATAGAAGTGCTTTTTTAGGCCTTTATGGTCATTTCGGGCTAACAATGCCCAAATCTTGTACTGGTATTTTTTTTTTTTTAAAAGATCTATTTTTTGAAAAATAATTAACTCTGGTACATGTGTGGGCTACACTGATTCATTTATACAAGGTACAGATATCAAAATCATCATAAAATCTGTGATCATAAATTTACCCACCTTCATTTCTATGAAGGGTTTCAATATCAATTAAGGGCGGTATCAAGCGTTTTAAGAATTTAAGAGTTGAATATTTCCATACCTTGGCATACATTTTTATAACTTTACTTTTTGCCATAGGTTTGTATACTCAACATTATTGTTTTTCGACTGGCATTTCTTTCATCTTATTCCAGTTGCTTTTTATCACAACTCTCACACTGTCATTCAAGAATCGCTGGTGAGCATCTTGCTTTTTGTATTACAAAGTTTATCTCATAAAGATTACCAACCGAAGATATAAATGTAGTAGGGATTGACATTTAAGGTGTTGGTATGTTAGAAATGTTTATACCTGGGTGGTAAACTAGTTAGAAACCGCCAGCCCAAACTGTCTAAATAGGTTTCTTTAATTTTTAAGTTGGTTTGGCTTGCTATGTACGTATCACGCATACAGGCTGCACCAATGGAGCTAAAGGGCTGGAGTTTTCAACATTTACTCTTTATCATGCTTAGAAAAAAAATCATTATTTTTTATTTGGAAAACTACCCACTAAATAGGTTTTTCAGAGGATGGGGGTCCAGTTTGCAGCGTAAGTTCATGCCAAATTTATTCCTTAGTTTGTATCCATCAGTATTCAAGTTTTTTTTGTTGTAAATTCAGACTTTTTTTAGTGATCACAAGCACCGCCGCTGTTGTATATTCATATTACAAGGGAAGTTCATCTAGAAGGTCTTAAATGTTCAGACAGCCTATAATGTCTTTGTTCGAGTGCTGTCACCGTCTCTCTTGAAGCGATACACGATGTCTAGATCTTGAATGATTAATGGGCAACAGAGAACTTCTTTTGTGTATCATCCGAGTTTTTTTCATCGTCAGATATTTTTTCTGCCTATTTTCAAAGTGAAACAGACTACTGTATATTTTGGGGGTACCATACAATAAAAAGCAACTGAAAAGATGAAACATGAAAGAAATCCGAGTCAAAAATTCATAATGATCGACAATGCTTCACTCAAGAAACTTGGATGAATATGGTTTGCTTATAAAAGAGGAATCAATTTTTTTTGTAATTGTTTAGAACGGGGTCCACGTTATTTAAACTAGAGTAAGACCCGTCACTTTACAGATGGTTATCATAAGTCTACGATAGAAAATTTGTTATTCGGTGAAAAATCACAGATATTGAATATCATTATCATCATCAACATCATTTGTCTCGCTTTTGAACGAGGGAGCCCACCAGCGTCCTATCCTACGAATGCCTATTGAACGTAAATGACTCTTTAGTTCACTGTTCAATCTTGTCTGTAAGGCCTTGAGCTGTATGTTTGACCCTTTTTTTACTACGGTTTGTGCTGTACTTTGTGCTTGTCACACTTAACCTGCAGCTTGTCGAAAGGTTTCTGTGAGTGTTACACTTTTAGATGAGTGTGCCCCCGTATTAGAGCTTGGCACTACAGTCGTTCCCGGTTTTGAATTCAGAGTTGTGGTCCTTCTAGACTGGTCGTCTCCCCCGAGGCTAGAGAGTCCAGTGTGCCCTGCATGAAAAATAATAATAGATATGATAATCCAAACTAATCCGACAACATAATGGATGAGCTTAGCCGGTCATGCCCCGATACTCACTTTGACAAGTAGAGCATGATATTTCCTTATTGCTTCAATGACTCCGTAACACAAAAAACTGTGGGTGTAGACTTTCACTGCATTACCATACAGTGATAAACTGAACAAGTATTTCTCTGGCACCGTGTGATTTGAAGCAGGTATAAACGAGATCTGTGTGGAAGCTCCTCCCAAGTCCAGGGCGCCAACGGTGGTAGATTTGTCCAGAGCATATGGCAAATCATTTTGTTTCTTCTGCAAAACAGGAAGAACAAAAAAAAAAAAAAAATTAAACTTCAGAATGAATAGATCGGACGGAAAGATAAAAGTCAGCAGAGAATGAAGAAATGATTTGGATCAGTGTTTCCCCCCCATTTTAGAACATATATTCTATCAACGTTACCTTAGTGGCGTAGCAAGGGTTCTCAGCACCCGAAGCAAAGACAGAGCTTGGGGTTATCTATGCTATATGCTAGGAGTGAGCATGATTATATGGAAGGCATTTAAAACCTGACAAATCCTTGGTTCACATCCCATTGTCTCTCGAGACAGAAGGTGGCCAACAACAGCTAAACGTAGGATGTTTTTTATTTCTATTATTATATATTTGTGGACTCAGCAGCTAAATGAGTACATTCTAAGCTTTGTGGTTAGGATGGAGGTATCATTTCGGTGGTACGGCGAAGTTGGTTGAATCACATAATTCTTAATTCTTTGTTAACTCACTCTGCAACTGGGAGCTGTAATAATTCACTTCCTTCATTTCAGAACTGATCTCTGATAAGATCTAAAACAGATCTTTCCAGATTTTTATCCTCCGTTTTTACCATAATGTGGCACTTCGTTTCAAACAGTGGGTGGGTATGTATATAGATTTGATTTTAAATTCATTTTATTTCCATTCCGTTTTCGACATTGTCCACTCAATGGTAAAAATGGAGTACATATAAAAACTATTTAACGATTAACTTCATTCAAATATATAACAAGATGCTCTGCTTCAAGGGGGAGATAATGTTTGATTTTAAAAACAGGAGTTACCTTCATTTTTCGCGTCTTATCTGAGAGATAACAGGGTTTTATTCTGTATGATTCTTGGTCTAGGCTATTAATATTTATCATTGAATTAAGCACATAGACAAAGGAGGAGATTATGTTGAAAAATGAACATTTTTTTCGTGAAATAAATACCTTTTCATCATTTTCCTGTGTACTTATCGATGTGCCTGCGTATGTTAATCGCCTACCTATTCTTAAATGAAGATCAATTGTGTAATGCTGTAACTAGTATTTCCCAACACATTAGTAATTTTGTGCATGTTTGATGCAGACATAGTTTAAAATTTTGTCCAGGAACTTGGAAATATTCTAGTTCTCATTTAGTACTACCAATCAAAGCAAACACTTAATAATCAAGGTGACCAGGGTTTATTTTAACCTTTAGTTTCATACATGAAAGTATAGATGTTAATTCCAAGGGAAATAACTACTGATCAAAGTTTCTTCCCATTCAACTTTGGATAAATTCTTTTATTTATTTTCAACTCCACCAGACATTGTAAATTTAACAAATGTTCATGACGTTTAGAATAATCTTTATCTAAACCCAATAACTTCAATAATATGCTAGGAAACAGAGGAGCCTCTCTTTTTAAAAAGAAATAAGTGTCATGCAAAAAATAAATCGTGGCTAATATAATGTCCAGCTTGGCTCATTCCCAGCAATGTGAGCAAAAGCCACAATACCATTCTCAGGAACCCGTGTAACGCAAGTGATTCCATTACTTGGATACAAAAATGCTCTCCAATTCAAATTCTCAAAATCAGAGATGGTATCATTTATCAGGCAAAGAAGGAACAACAAAACAAAAGTAAATTTTGTCATGGCCTAATTGCGTTTGATACACCGGTTCTCGTACGATCACCGAAATAAAGCAACGTCAATCCTGCTTAGTGTCTAGATGGGTGACCATCTGGGATCATGTTTTGCTTGTGTTTTTTTTTCTTTTTTCTTCCTTAAATGAAAGACTGAATTTCTGGAACTTACCAATCCGAGGTTTCCTTTCAAATAGTTGACCGTTGTCCATGAATATGCTCCTTCTTCCTCTCCGGAAAGGATGCGGGTTTGGTATTTTGGATTGCTTATTTTAAAACCAGATTCCTTGAAGAGTTTTCGAACTGATTCAATAATAGCATTCGATGCATCCGGGTTGGACTGGCTGAAAAAATTCATCCAGAATCTATGAAGGCCAAACTTTATCTGAAATACGTTTAGGTATTTAATGTTTGAACCTATTCTGAAAGAATCGCCTACTTGTATAAACTCGGCAAATAGATATATTTCATAATTGCAACTCCTGTCGTGAGTTATGTAAATGACTTTATTGACAATGTGGTACCCCCTATACCTTTAGATAAGAATTTGATACGAAACCCTTCTTTTAGCTAGATATCTAAAACGTCACTCCCGCTATAAAAGCCCTGAAATCAAACGTTCAATTGCTTATTTACCCCGGATTTCAAGCCGGTTACCTTCTTCCTTTCCTCTGCCCTGATCTCGCAGCCAGCGTAGTTTCTATCATTTGACCGTGACTATAATTATTGTCCTCTATCACTTATCGTCCACGACGTGAGAATTTGCAAGAACATTATAGCTACTAGATCCTAATACTGCAACAATTTTCACTTGATATATTTTTGGCGACAACGCAAACGCTGCACAGACTATTTCGCCCCTTTTAGCTCCTTCTTGCACCCAACCTGAAGTAGCCGCCCTTTTGGTTAACTACACTACTTATTTCATAATTGCAGCTCCTATCCTGTGTTATGCAAATGACATTATTGACAATGTACTTGAATGTACTCGAATATCTTGACATTACATTGATCTTCTTTAACAGACCTCATATTTTTACTCCAATGATTAGACAGGTTTTCAAGCGTTTTTTGACCAGTGGCGACTTGACTATTGAGGTTTCCGTGAGAGGGTACTTTTCTATTAATGTACATTAAGGTGATCCTGATTTTGCAACTTTCGATAAAATTAAACAGGCTCTCTCTGGAAGCATTTCATATCAGTTGAAATTAGAAACTCAAATTTTCCCCCAATAAATCATCTATATTTAAGGTATGGTCCGTGAACTTGAATTTGAATAAAGCCAACGAATAGATAACCAATGGGAGAAACTGAGGCGAAGACATGGTGGTAAAACAGAGTGACCGGAAGAGGAAGGGGAGTCATTGCTGTGTATTGTTACTGTTTTAATATTCTTATTCAGAATGCACTCAAAACTGAGAGTAAGTTGTTTTGTAGTTCATCATTTTTTACGTATATATTCTTAGGGATGGATTACAACAGTTATTTTTATCTTAAAATATCTTCAAAAAAGACTAAATATCATGCAACTGTTCCAGTCAAAATCCACATTTGCTGGTCTTTGTCAAACACGAGAGTCTTATCCAGATATTCAGAAACGTTCGAAATCTGAGGATATATAGATTCCATTGTTTACAGTTAAAAGAATTGGACGCACATTTCAAATAACAAGTTCCGTGGCATGGGAAGCAGATTCTGAAGTAGCAGCAAACCCAAATGACAGAAGACGGCAAATGGCTGTTCAGGAGCAGCGTAAAAACACTTCAACAAAATTGATACAACAACTCAGAAATAAAAAAAATCAATATGTTTCAAGAAGAACTATTTTGAGGAAGCTGATAGGAAGCTTGGTTTTCATCAAAACGGTGTACAAAAAACCTTGCTGTTCAGAAAGAACGTTACAGACTGACTCAAATAGTTTCTTTTTATGACCACTATGATACACAGGGGTTTGACCGTGTTCTCTGGAGCGATGAATCACGCTTTGATCTCTCTATCAATCCCCTAGAACTCCGCCGGATGAGAGATTTAATCCAGAATGACTGTCCACCACAGTGAAGCATTTGGGGAGATGGAATTATGGTATGGATGGTAATCTCTGCATCTAGTGTTGGTATAGTGCTAATGAGTACCAAAATGTATTACAAAAAGGGTTGCTTCCAAGCTTGGACGAGTTGTGTGGTGGAAATAAAAGGCACCAGGCCATTTTCCAACGAGATGATGCCTTAGCACACACGGCAAAAACATAAATTCATGGTTGGAACAGTAACCATTGTCCTTGATGTTTTGGCCTGGTCAATTGCCAGATCCTATATCCATGGAGAATGTACGGATATTTATCAAAAACAAACTGGTTGAAATAAAATTTGGGAACACTGACCAATTGTGGGAAGCAGCCAGAGAAGATTGAAACAACGATGTAAAAAACTATCAGCCATCTTGGCAAAACGGCTGAGTTTTCTGGAGAGAAACAAAGGAAAAACTATCCCATACCAGAAATAGTCAGCACACGAACACTACAGATATTGTTGAATGACATTTGTGGCGACCCCTATATTTTGGACAGGAATTTGATACAAAAGCCTTCTTTTAGCTTGGTGTCTAAATGAGCGATACTCTCCCAAATAGCCTCGTAAACCATTCATCTCAAACTATCTAGAGTTTTAAGAAGGGTCATTAAGATTCAAAGAGTTTTTCGGGCAATCGAACTCCTTGTTGTTTGTGTTGTTAACACGATGTTTCGGCCGATCTATTATACAGCCTTCTTCGGGTGTACTATCTAAATATTATCGTGGTAAACAGAAAATCTTCCTCATTTCATGCAAACAGAAGAAGGCCGTAGAATGGAACAGCTGAAAGTTTGTGTTAAAATGTAAACAAAAGGAAAACAAAAGAATCGTCTGAAAAAACCCTTGGAAAACTTGTCTGATATTTCGGCATTAACGGTACTCATTTTTTTTGTTGCTGTATCTTCACGAGAAATTTGAAAGAACAAATTAGAGCATACTTGAGCACCCTCATTCCTGCAGTGGCACCCAGATACACAGGGGTATTCTTGATTTCATCTTTTGGGATCTTCTTCTTCGCGAATTCCAAATATGGTACCAGGGAATCCGCAGCTTCCACTGGATTATGACTGAAGTGGGATAAACTGGGACCTGCAAAACAACAATTAAAACCGGTATTAAGGGAATGCATACCCGTATCTCGCATTGATGAAACACTGTAACCCCCACATGTACCAGAACTAATTATCTAGAATTATCCAAAAAGTACCAGCACAAGATTTGGGCATTTGAGACCCCCCCCAAAAAAGCACGTTTTTGAAAGAACAACAAAAAAGATGGTGCCGGGTGAAATTTTCGACGAAAGATACCACAACACACACACACACACACACACACACACACACACACACACACACACACACACACACACGAGCAAAGAGAGAAGAATCAGTAGTCCACTGGGATGGTTGGTCGGGTGAGCCATTTGTAGGGCTACAGTGATTCAAAACGCCGAAATATCTGTTTGTCACCACTTCCTCGATCGACATGCTCTTTTTGCCTGTTAATGTAAATAGGTCTGGATAGTCACTCAATAGAAACCGTCAGATGACCAACGACTTTTGGCAGCATGCAGTCTAAGGAGTGATCAACTAAAAAATTGGAAAAGGGTAATCAATTAAAAGATTGGAAAAAGAGATGGTAAAAAACAAGTTACTTATCTTTTGTTGGGCAGTAATCAGTAAAAAAACTCCAAGTAAACTCAAACTAAGGGATCGATTTAGCATGAGTTTACATTGCAAATTGAGCCCTAAAAACCTATTGGTGATCAAGGGATAAGTTACTTCGCTCGCCTAAAAAAGTTTGTTTTTCCAAAAAAGCAATTGTGAACGCTACTGGACACAAACTAAGGGACCGTTTTAGCATAAATACACATTGCTAATTGGACCCCTGAGTAAAAACCAGGAGGGGGGAACAAAAAGCTTTTTTTTTAACCATAAGATGGAGTAAATCTTTAATTTTTTATCCCTCTAGCTCGATTGGCGCGGCCTGTATACGTGATATATACATAACCAACTAGTTAGTCAGTCAGCCAGCCAGACAGCCAGACCAACTTAAAAACTGGAAAACTTATGTTGACAGTTTTGTTGATGGTTTCTAATTGCGTGAAATCAGAATAAAGAAGTAGACATTCACTCAAAAGGTCACAGGGTAGGTTGACCTGAAACATTGGGAAAGAAATTAGCAACAAGACGAAGAAAAGGTTAGGATTCAGCTTTTAATGATACGCAGTTCTCTTGGAGAGAAATATTTTTCAACAAAAGTTATGGATTAAAGTACAGCTTACAGGATGTTCCTTCACCTAGGCCCCAAAATGGCCCCCAAATAAAATAAATATTCTGAAATTTCAATTCTTTTTTTCAATTTCTCTAGGGTTAGGGATTAGGTATGGGTTCAGGTTTGGGTTAGGGTTAGGCTTAAGGTTAGGGCTGGGTTCGAGTTGAGGCTGATGGTACTAAAATTACCAGAGGAAGAGAAAGATCATTTCTGAACGCCATACTGCTGAAAGAAATTATGAAAAATAAGCTCCCTCTTTAGCATTATAGTTACACTGTAAATAGAACCCCCTCGTAAGACATTAAAAATCAATTTTTACTAAAATTTACAGATTCCTGGATGGTCCTAGGGTCTCTTGGATTGAAAGCATCCAAAATTGAAAGAAAAGAAAATCTTCTTGAAGATGTGTGTATCACTAAAAATCAAATCTTAATTGAAGAAAATCAGTCAAAAATGAATTATTGTAATAGTGAGGCCCAGGGCGTAATATGCGTAAAAGACTGAATGTTATTCCCTTTGCAAGATTTGTTTGAATTAGAAAGCCCGGGCATCACGGGAAAATCCTTTACGAAATACACAATGATTTCTTTAGAAAAACAAACAAGAAAATTAATTATTTATTTCAATACAACACAATTTAATAACAATAATTTGATACTCGATTTTACACAAAGTTATTTAATAATTTATTTCAATTGCTTATTTCAGTACGATAATGCAAGGGGGGTAACTTTTAGTCTTTTACACATATAAAAGAAGGCAAAGAAGGAATAGCAATATGACTATAAGTTTTAGCTCTGCCCAACATTAAGATTCCATGACCAAATTGGTCAAGTCACTGTCCATGTGAAATGAGCTCCCAAGATCGGGGACATCAGTTAAATCTTGTTGCTGCTTCTGATTTCATTTAGTTTATTTTAATGGCCTAAGGCAGGGTCGTCTCAAGGATTTGATGTACCCTTGGCAAGAACTAAATTTTGTGCAAAGTCTTCATACACTCTACGTGAGATTTGATAGTTGCACACTTGGTTGTATTCTACGGCCTTCTTCATGTGTATTATCCGAACTTGATGGTAGTAAACAGAATAAAAGCAAATTTCAACTCGATGTGACTCCGCAACTCAATTGGGACAAGGTATGAAAATCCTGGCCTAATAAGGAAAGGGAAGGAGGGGAAAACACTCGAATCCTACATTATAAGCGGTGCTGCCATGGGAGAGGAAAAATATGTTAACCACAATCACTTTCGGATTGTATACCTGAAGAGGGCTGTAGAATGAATTGTTTAAAATGTCATTTGAATAATATAGGTAAGGTTTTCAATTGATTGAACCTGATTGGGGATGCAAGACAAAGAGATGTGTTCTCGATATGTTGAGGACAGAGACAAAACAATACAAATCGAAAACAAAGACCTGGAAAAAGTCTACCACTACATTTACTTAGGACAACAAATCTCCATGAAATCCTCAAACGAAGAAGAAATCAAATGAAAAATCAGTTTAGGATGGCAAACTTTCGGTAGAGCTAGCTCAACCTCCAAGAATAAGAATATACCATTAGTTTTAAAAAGAAGGGTTTACAACCGATGCATCCCCCCGATAGTCATTTATGAAGCTGAAACGTGGTACCAAACCTAAAGATTGATCCTCAAACCGAGAACCATGCAATGTGCACATGAAAGAATTATGCTCAAAATCGCACGGAAAGATTATAAAACAGTGCCATATAAGAGAGAGAGAGAGAGAGAGAGAGAGAGAGAGAGAGAGAGAGAGAGAGAGAGAGAGAGAGAGAGAGAGAGAGAGAGAGAGAGAGGATCAGGGATATAGAATCCATTAGAAAACTCAAATGGCAATGGGCTAGCCATGTAGCAAGAAAGTCAGACAACCGATGGATATCACGACTCACAACATGGATCCCCAGAGATCATATACGAAATTGTATTCGGCAAAATATAAGACGAAGTGACGAACTAGACAAGTTCAGAAACTATTGGCTCTGCGATGCCAATAGGTCTGGCGAATCTTGGAGAAGGTTTATGTCCAGAGATGGACCCTAAAAGGCTGATGATGATAATGTCCCTGTAGAACGCTGTTTCGTTTAGAGCTGCAATCGTTTTAGGAACGTATCTAGGGCACTACCCGAGTATCACTGCATCTATTTGGTAAAGGGCACTGGAACCACGGGGGCATTGGGAGCAGCTCCCTTCTCTGAGATACCTATGTTTTGAATGGCTAAATTTGGAAAAAAAATCGCTACTGGATAGATTTAATTTCCAGGTAACGAAATTACACCAATAATAATTGGGAAATTAGAAACAATTAACTCCAAGCCTACTAACTAATCCTAACTGGAGATCTATCTACTAATCCTAAGCCTGCCCACTAACCCCAACACTTAAAAAATGTTCTACAAAGGGGATAATCCACAGAGACGCTAAAGCTCTTGAACTAATAAACTGTTATGGAGCAAAATTTGGAATGGTCATCTTAGGACGGCTGAAAGTAGCTAGATTTCCACCATTGCTCAAATAACGTAATTTTCGATTATATTATTGATATGTTTTGTAGGGAAGTTTGGGGGTTATGGTTAGTTGGTAGGTTTGGAGATAGGTTTAGTAGGTAGGTTTCAGGAAAACTGATCGTATATTAGTAACTGCAAGCCTAATACCAACCCTAAACACTAACCCTAACCCTATACACTAACCCTAAACCATGTCATTTATTGTTAATAAAATACTGTTTGGACCGTACATAGATTCCTACTTTCATTTCTTCCGCAAAATGTCTTGGAAATGTAGAAACTTTTAGCCATTTCTTTCGTTTGAATTTTGCCATTGAAAATAGTCAGTTTAAAAATTTGCTCCGTTATCGTTTAACTGTGGTAGCTTCAGCTAGTGTTTCAGTGTCGGAGATAGAAAAATGATGAATTCTTATTGCTAGTTGTCAGTTGTAACTTACGACCCTAACCCTGAGACTAACACTAACCTTAAAACTAACAGTTTTAAATGTTCAAGTTGTCTGCCTTCGTTAATTTCGAACGTTAGTAGCAATAGCAGCAGTAGTAGCAGACACACGAGCCAACGTAATAATTTTAGCAAACGTTTAACCCCAAACTGCTTACAGCGCCCCTGTGTTTGGTCGTATTGAAATGCTTCGTCAATAAAGCAGAAAAGTCATCTTACTATGATCTTCAAAATCGGCAATCTCTTTGATGACAGCAGTTCCATTCGTTTTAGCTCCATCCCACGTGTAAATGAAAAGCTTCGTATGAAATGAACCAGCATCAAACACAAGACTGTACTGGGTAGAATAGAAAAGAATAAAATACATTTTCATTTCACCAAATAAACAATAACAAATACATAATAGTTTTTTTCTTGATTAATAAAGCATTTAGTGAGAAGGGTACAAATTAGACTGTAATGAAGAACACAGCATTCAGTCACATTAACAGATATAGTAGCTTGGATGTTAGGTGTTATATAAGATAGTGAGATAAGAACCACTCTTAGTTACGAACACATATTTTACTAAACTGAATACTATAACAGTTAGAAGCGACTGAACTGTAAAAACAAAACGCTGAACACCTGTTCTTACATTCGAATAGATCAAGTTAGACAACTCTATTCGAATACTGCAGGGGAGGTAACTCGTTTAAAGTTGATCTAATCAATATCAAAATTGATGTCCAAGATAGACAACCGTGTTATAACTGAACCGTGGATAATACTATGCAACATTTTTTTCACTTTTTCCCCTGTGTATTAAATGTTATTTTCTGATTGATTATGTCTAACAGGTATAGAAAATAGCTATTATTCTCTTCAAACTCTACTTCTGTGGCCAGAACATTGGTATTGTGTAATTCTACCTCTTTTTCCTCGGACAGCTTCTCATCTAGATCCGTAACATTGTTTCATAAGGTCCAACTTTATGTGTTGTGGTAGAATTAACTGCCTGTTGTCTCAAAGACGAAGATAGCGGGGAAACAGTAAGACCATCTTGTGGACCAATGTGGAAAGATACTATTTTGAAGTCTGACTTTTCAGTCCAACTCATTATACTGCAAGGCGTCTAGCAAAGTCTTGATTCTGTCATATTGCAAGTGAAATGGGGTAAACGAAATTTGACACTTATAGATGAATTCAAGGAGAACCTGGGAACGTACTCGTGGGAGCAAGGCAACTGCTTCCATTAAGATATATTGAACTTCGAAAGCCGCTACCAAGGATCATATAATGAGAACATGATGCTAATTTGTACAATAGGAAATGTATACATTTCAAAATATCAATATCCTGGCCACAAAAACATATTTTGAAGGGAATAATAGCTATTTTCTATAGTTTTTACACATAATCAGAAAATGGCACACATTATCCAGATACAAAAGACTCAAACTATGAGTACCCAAACAAGTTTACCGGTGAAAAAAAAGCGTTGAAATAAAGAAATTATGTGTAAAAAATTACATGTAAATTGATTGCGACTTGAAGAAATTTAATATCTTAGTCATATCAAATACGTCTGACGAAATTTTGTTCCTATTCAGGCTTCTTTTGGCAGGTTTACAATAATATGGGCAAAACCGTTGAGGTCTATCATCCATTTGCCTTATATCACAAGCTGAGTTATATCGAGAGGCTCCTGTATTCATTATATTATTGATCTACTTGTTTGTATGCAGGACCGTTATGCTTTTGTGATTATTTTTCCACCTTTCTCTTCTACCTCTCCACCCAACATTTCAATGTAATGAACAAGTGCAAGAATTCAATTCTTGATTGATATTCATGAGGTTTAGTCTTGTCACCCGTTCTCCATCGGCACAACTTCCGCCCCAATGTGGGCAACATTACCTCCGTTGAGAAATGACTTTTAGAGTAAATTGTTAAAGTAACCTCTACACAATTCTCTGTCTGTTTAGGTTCGAGGGACATCATTCAAATGCATCATCTAAGGATGATAATTCATTCAACCCCTTTACATTTTGCAACATGATCTTTCTTGTTTTTAGAGCCGGGAATCCTCCATCCGGATATTCAAGTCTCTTAAGCATACAAGGTGTTCATAAAATCCTGCAACGGTTTTCGAATTTAATAACTCAAAATCATAAAAATGATGGAACTTTCCAGTATATCTTATTTAATGGTTCAACTCTTAAAGCTTCATTCTTGATGCAGAATTATGCTTCAATATGACTGCCATCATGGTTGATGCACTTTCGAAGCCTATCTAAGATAATGAGAGCTTCATATAAAATTTGATGAATGCTTACTGATCAAAGGGAGATAAGATACGTTGCTTTAAGGCAGACATGCCAACATATGCTGGAATCATAGTAAGTTCTAATAATGTATATATGTATATACATTGATGGAAATATCATAAAAGAAAAACCATAAGTTCAACGGTGCGTCCAGCATCTGTGGTTGTAGTAGCAGAAGAAGAAGAAAGAAGAGGAGCAAGTAGTTTTTCTTTGAGACAACTGATTTCCAAGTTGCTATATGGAAATATCATTTCCAATAAAAATCGTAAACAGCCATGTTTGGCGTGTTTTGAATACGTCCATAGCATTATGACATCGTTAGCGGCTGGCGAAAAGGTTGCACAAAATGGGGTATATTCTAATGGCGTTACAAATTATAATGACATCGCACCTCTCTCTTCCTTCCTATTTATATTGCTTATCATAACTGGGACTGACCGACTAACCAACAAACCGACTGACCGACCGAAAAGAATCTAATTGAGATGTGTTGACACATCTAAAAGCTTTAAAGATAACATATACTGAATACTTCTATCTTCTGAATGATTTGAGTTAATGAATTTTAAATTGTGTTGGACTTAATGAACACCTTGAAGATTCAAGCCTTCTGCTCCCAACTACAGTCTCGAAATTGAGGTTTTAGTTTCTTTTCAAGAATCATATTTGAATATCTTTGTATGTTCCTTTGAGAGGTCTTTCTCTTATGAACAAAGTTGACGATGTCACAACAGTCTTCTGTTGTAGCAGTTGAAGTTGTTATGGGAGAATGGTTTGCCTAGATTCTCACTCATATACATTTTTTTCTGTCAACTATCGTGTCATGCGAGCGACAAGACATTTTCGTCAATATATCTGTTGATGGGACCGAATGCAGGAATTCAGTCAAATGGTTTCCCAAGGATACTAGTATAAAGTAAACGAAAATAGTCACAGATAGATGTAAGCACAGCAGCGTGTTTTATTTTCAGTAAAAGCGCTCTTCAATCCAATCTCTGTAACAGCTACACAGTGGTCGTTTCGGAAACATTTTAACACACGAATCCCCCCTTCTTGAAACACTGAGTTACTTTAGGTAAGGAAATGCACTGTAAAGGGGTTCCTGGTGCAGACAAGATAGGCCTAGTCGATCGTATTTCTCCTGAGCCTGTTATTGTATTCCGTTTCATTGGCATTTGATAGGTCTTGTCATTGGGGTTGTTCTTGACCCAGGAATGATAGTGTAAGAATATAACCGCAGTGTTTACATTTCTTTTGCATCTATTGTATATATTCACATGCACACCCATCCATACATATGTCTATTCAGACACACCATCAGACTTTGATTCGATATTGACGTCTCGTTCAGACTTGTTCGGTATATTTGAGATAGCATGGATTATGACTGGCTGAATAATAATTTTGAGTTGTTAGATACCAAACCAGGTAATACGTCGCGTTGTTTTCATTTCAGGCTGTCAACATCAGCTGGTGATCTGTTGAAAATATCAACAAGAAAATGAGAATTATTATCATTTCAAGTAAATTCAAAACATCCTCTGTAAAAGCCAAGTTGTTTTGACAAATGCCAAACGAGACGGAATGCGGTAACCGACTCAGAAGGGAGAAAGTCGAAGCCTGTCGAATGCAAATGAAACGAAATACAATAAAAGACTTGGGAGAAATGCAATCGTCTTCGCCTGTCTTGTCGCTATGTCGGAAAAGTGGCGTGACAAAGACTGCAGTGTATGGATATATGTAGGGCTGCAAATTTGAAGTAGAGGGTCACAGATACCACATGCCTTCTCACACACCTGCTGTTCCCAGAAAGAGAAGAACTATCTTAGCTGTTAATCGTTTGTTAACATCTTGTTTCGACCCAGGCCATCTTTTGTAAACCAAACAACACTGTTTCTCACAGAAGAGGAAGAAATGAGAATTATCAATTTTTTTTTAATGAACAGGCCCTCATTTAATAGCAACACCCTCTTCTCTTCAAAGTAGTCTTCAATCCAAGAAAACTGTAATGCACATCATTACAGATCCTTTTTTGGTGCCGTGATCAACGTCAAACCAGCAGTTTGGAGAACAACAAAGAAGAGAACGAAGATAACTAAATGAAAACAAAGCGAAAAAAAAACCCCAATTGGCATCCAATATAAGTGACTTCCTTCCTGTTTCTTCCCACACTTTCAATAACGTCATAGCATATTTGATTAATGTGATTAGACCGTTAGTCATTTGGGATAGAAATGCCGCTTTGGTAAATGTCTCTTTGTCCAGCATCACACTGTTTGAAGAAAATAAAGATGCATATCTAACACGGGGGAAGGATGTAAAAAAAAAAACTACTTCCTCACCCCAGAAATAGAGAGAGCAAAGAATAGAGAGCGCCTGTAGCTTATCAACTTTTCAACGGATACAAAGCTATAACCATCCCTGATTTTATTTTGGCAGTATTGTGAGAGTAGACACAAATATCATTATTTCTATCTCTGAATTTTTGAGTGAGGTATTATTATTATTTCTATTATTATTCGGACTATCCTCATCTTAGTTGTTTTTCATACAACGTTTCGGCCATTGTACTCTACGGCCTTCATCAGGTATCATCTGGTAGGTGTGGGGAAGTAACGAACCGAACCCTTTATTTAACCGACGGGGGTATATTGACCGCACTCCCCTCTTAGCATTAGTAGTATTATTATAGTCTCACACTGGGATTGAACCTAGAACATCAGATCAAGTAATCTTAATTTTGATAAAGATTTTACTAAACGTCTCAGTCTCTTCATGTCCATACTGTCAATTATATATATATATATATATATATATATATATATATATATATATATATATATATATATATATATATATATATATATATATATATATATATATATATGAGGGTAGAGATAAATATTTCATTCATAGTACTTTAATTAATCTTCTTACCTTCTGGATGGTTGGTTCTCGTGTTTCCCAAACGAACAACGTAACAAGAAGTCCAGTTAATCCAATGATGGCGAAGCCAGTCGCAAAAATGCACAAAGCTAATTTGACCATGTCGGCTGAAGATTTGCAGTTGAAAATAAAAAAAATGTTTTTGCAAATGAAAAGAGAAGACGATTTTTATAAGTTAGAGATTGAAGTGCTACAAAGACATTAATGATGTCATACCACAATAATCATGATGTCATCATTTATACAATGACAAAAAGCAGATCTCATATTTCTTTGAATTTCTATCGTTACGTCTTATTTTTCCAATGTTTTATATCAACTGGACTAAATACCTGCCTTACGGGATGGGTTAAATTGCTGTCCAAAAAAGGCCTAAGAAAATAGATTGAGATCACATAGCGTTTGATTTATATTGTTTTAAAAATTGATTTAATATCTCTCTTTGCACTATCAGAAAAAGTGAGGCTAATTTTAATAAATGGTTCGGCTAATGTGAAAAGGGGTTAATATCAAAAAGGGGCCTAGAGAGTGAAGTTAAAAACGGACATTAATGCATAAAAAAATTAGGGCTTGTCTCCAAATTTTGGCCCCCCAAAATTTCATCCCATTATTTTGAAAATAATTGGCTAATTATCAACAACTTTTGACTGTACGCCATGTTAAGAGTGATCAATTGAAAAATTGGAGGTGTGAACAATGACTAAGTTACTTCTCTTGCCTTTTGAAGGGCTGTGGTCACTAAAAAGTCGAAATTGTCAAAACAATAAGCATGAACGCTGCCAAATCAAACTAAGACACCAATTTGGTATAAAGTTACATCGTAAATTGAAGCCCCACTGAAAACTTGTTCTGGAAGCAAATTGAAAGAAACAGACAAAAAGAAGCAGTTCTCATGACTCATTGAGGGTAGTGTATGCGTATAACTTGAAATTTCTACTACGGGCATTTAGACCAGTTTATTTCATTAAAAAAAAAAATCAATCAATTGCGATTGTTATCTTTCCTGCGTTAAATTCAAAACATTTTTGCATTAGATTCCATTGCATTATGCTTGTCTGGGGGGCTCAGAATTACCTATTGCTCCACTGATTTTGAATTTTAAAATAAGTAAAAAATTTTTTTTTTTTACTTATTTTAAAATTCAGCTTTGAATTTGATTTAAAAAAATCATTCTTGACTGGAAGCAAATTGTATTTTAATAAATTTAACTAGGAAGGATATAAATTAGGGTCAGTGTTTAGGATTAAAGTTATATAGATTAATTTCAGGGTTATCGTTCGGGTTAGTGTTGGAGATTAATGTTATATAGGTTAGTTTTAGGGTAATCTTTCGGGTTAGTGTTTGGGATTAATGTTATATAGGTTATTTTTAGGGTAATCTTTCGGGTTAGTATTTAGGATTAATATCATATAGGTAAGTTTTAGGGTAATCTTTCGGGTAAGTGTTCAGCAATAATATTATATAGGTTAGTTTTAGGGTAATCTATCGAGTTAGTGTTTAGGATTAATATTATATAAGTTAGTTTTAGGGTAATCTTTCGGGTTGGTGTTTAGGATTATTATTATATAAGTTAGTTTTAGGGTAATCTTTAGGGTAAGTATTTAGGATCAATGTTATATAGGTTAGTTTTAGGGTAATCTATCGAGTTAGTGTTTAGGATTAATATTATATAGGTTAGTTTTAGGGTAATCTTTCGGGTTAGTGTTTGGGATTAATGTTATATAGGTTATTTTTAGGGTAATCTATCGAGTTAGTGTTTAGGATTAATATTATATAAGTTAGTTTTAGGGTAATCTATCGAGTTAGTGTTTAGGATCAATGTTATATAGGTTAGTTTTAGGGTAATCTATCGAGTTAGGGTATAGGAATAATATTATATAGGTTAGTTTTAGGGTAATCTTTCGGGTTAGTGTTTGGGATTAATGTTATATAGGTTATTTTTAGGGTAATCTTTCGGGTTAGTATTTAGGATTAATATCATATAGGTAAGTTTTAGGGTAATCTTTCGGGTAAGTGTTCAGCAATAATATTATATAGGTTAGTTTTAGGGTAATCTATCGAGTTAGTGTTTAGGATTAATATTATATAAGTTAGTTTTAGGGTAATCTTTCGGGTTGGTGTTTAGGATTAATATTATATAAGTTAGTTTTAGGGTAATCTTTCGGGTTAGTATTTAGGATCAATGTTATATAGGTTAGTTTTAGGGTAATCTATCGAGTTAGTGTTTAGGATTAATATTATATAGGTTAGTTTTAGGGTAATCTTTCGGGTTAGTGTTTGGGATTAATGTTATATAGGTTATTTTTAGGGTAATCTATCGAGTTAGTGTTTAGGATTAATATTATATAAGTTAGTTTTAGGGTAATCTATCGAGTTAGTGTTTAGGATCAATGTTATATAGGTTAGTTTTAGGGTAATCTATCGAGTTAGGGTATAGGAATAATATTATATAGGTTAGTTTTAGGGTAATCTTTCGGGTTAGTGTTTAGGATTAATATTATATAAGTTAGTTTCAGGGTAATCTTTCAGGTTAGTGTTTGGGATTAATGTTATATAAGTTAGTTTTAGGGTAATCTATCGAGTTAGGGTATAGGAATAATATTATATAGGTTAGTTTTAGGGTAATCTTTCGGGTTAGTGTTTGGGATTAATGTTATATAGGTTATTTTTAGGGTAATATATGGAGTTAGTGTTTAGGAATAATATTATATAGGTTAGTTTTAGGGTAATCTTAAGGGTCAGAGTTGAGGATTAACGATATTTTTTAAGTGGATTTCAGAACAAATAAAATGGGAGAGCTTGTCCATTCAAAAGAGTATTTTATCAAATTTAACTACAAAGGATATGATTTAGTTACGTTCAGACTTTTTGAGTTGAATTTGGGATTAGTGTCAGGGTTAGTGCTTATTGTTTAGGGTTAGTGTTTAGGTTTGCATTTAGGGTTAGTGTCAGGGTTATCTTTAGGGTTAGAGTTAGGACTAGGCTTCAGGTTATATAGGTCAGTTACGGAAGAAATGAAAGCAGGAAACTTGTTATTATCGCGATGGTATTTTTGTCATTGAAAAATAGTTTATGCCGTCCATGTTTTGAATGTAATACAGAAAAGGTAACTATCTATTATGGACCTATTCAAATTTGGTTTGAACGAAAAGGTTTTGGCATTCATAGAATTTTCGACCGTCGGCGCTGTTAACAATACTGAATTCGTGATTTGCAAAGAAAAAAAAAGGAGGTATCAGCTATAGACGCTAATCATTTTATGATATTGATTACAACTGTATAATCAATTTAGTGTAACAAATATGAAAAGAATATTTCATCTTCTTTTGTCTTTTGCAACCCCAATCATAACACTAGCCTGAAACACTAACCCTAAACCCTTAAACATTAACCGTAAATTATATCCTTTATAACTAAATTTAATAAAATACAGTTTAAATGGTCTATTTTCCTGTTTTCATATGTTCCCTAATTAGTATTTATCCCTTTCTTTCTCATCATAACAGTTACCGAATCCGTTTCTCTGGAAGAATCCAGATTTACAAATGGTGGGCAGAAGGGATTTTTTTCAGCAAAATTCTTACCTTTTAGTGGAAGAGTCTATTGTTAAGGACAGGAAGCCAAGTAAATCGCACTGCCCATCACGTAGGCAGATATCCTTCTAGCTCGAATACTTCACTTGATCAGATAGATATCGGGTGAAATGGATATGAAACTGTAATAGACACGTCCGTCCATGATTATTGATACAGCACTTTCAAAAAAATCTACGCGATAATACAAAGTGGGACAATGCACGTTTTCAGAAGACGATAACATTGTTGATAGACTCATGGTCCAAAAATGATAACGAAAATAGTCTGCAGTTTGGGGAAAGGCCATTAAAAGATTTATTCGAGTGATTGAAGTCTTTCTTATTTCAGTTGATCCATTCTACAGCCTTCTTTAGGTGTACTATCCGAATGTGATTGTGGTGGACAGATTTTTTTTCTCCAATGGTAGCAACGCTTATGACGTAGGTTTCGAGATAGAAAAGTCTGTGATGGCTGACCACAACCGGAGAGAGAAAGGCAAATGCTATTTTCTCTGGGAAGAAGTCCGGATTATAGACAGGGGGCGTTGTCGGAAACTGAGAAGGAGGCAGTGCACATCAACATATCAATTAAGTGTATAAACCAGACGATGACCCGATGTGGCCTCTGCTACTCACCAGAAGTGCGAGGTATAGAAACCCAAAGTCTAACAAGGAAAGGAAAATAAAACTCTAGGATCTTAAGTTATAAGCGTTGTTAGCATCATCGCATTCGGAGAATACACCTGGACAAAACCCTAGGATGGATCAGTCGAAACTTCGTGCTAACGGCACAAAGAACAAAGAGTTCAACCGGCAATAGTTCGGAAGAGGTTCGCAGAGAAAAAAGGGGAGATAACTACTATAGACGTCTTACAAGATAAAAGTTAAAAAGCATACGGCATAAATTACGCAGACAATTTGGAACAATTAGAAGACCGTTCACTTCTTATTCACATGAGTTCGTGTGTAGAAATCTACTGGATATGATACAGAAAAATACATTTAATCATTTTATGATAATAATTCCAATTGTTTATTCATTTTCGTGTTATAAATATGGAAAAAAAATCTATCCTCTTTTGTCAATCGCAAACCCAACTGTAACCGTAACCCTAAACACTTACCTTAAAAACTATCCTTAAACATCAACTCTAAACTTGAACACTAACCCTAAACCCTAAATACGTACCCTAAATGATATTCTTTGTTGCTAAATTTAATAAAATGCATTTTCAAACGGTCAGGTTTTCTACTTTCATTTGATCGGTAATTAGTTGTTACTTCCACTTTTCTTTGCGAAACTCGTCCAGACAGATATCATTCAATGGTCCGGAATTTCTTTGAAAAATAATCTATATCAGAGATTCCCAAAACGTGGGTCACGGCTTAAAAGAATGAACCTCGTAATTTTTTTCAAATTAAACGGCTCAGTACGGCTATTAAACCTGTTCCGCTTCTACTACAGAGTTGCCAATATTGTGGCTGTATCTCTAAATCGTTCAAGATCTGAATCTCATTGCGATGAATGAAAGTAAAAAGTGATTAGTATGTATATCACTGATATGAAATGGCAGGTGTTACCTTTTCCGTGTTTAAACCATTTGTGCGTTACGAATCGCTGCACTATGTTTGTCTGAGGACCTCAAAAAGGCATTTTTTGTCACAAGTTTTGAAATTTTCTCTGAGCATAGTTTTAGGGTTTTTGTTTTGTATTAGGGTTTAGGGTTAGAGTTAAGGTTACATAAATCAACTGTGAATAGATACAAATTTCAAAATTTGTGAAGACAAGATACCGTTCTGAGATTCCCAAACAAACATAGTGCAACGAAATCTAACGCAGAAATGTTTTGAATTTAAGACGGAAAAGGTAACAATACCAACAAAAGTTTAACGAATTGACTACTGAAATAATTATGTCTAATTCATTTCATTTTTCACGTTGGTGTGCCGCATAAGTCAAATATATTCCTTAGTGAGCTGTCATAAAACGAAGTTTGAGAATCACTGATTTGTATAGTTGGTGTGTGCAAAAGTTCTTACCGTTTAAAAAAAATAAAACTAGTTATTTATAATAAATACAACGGTCATTCTCAAAGTGTGGGTCACAGCGCCCTATGCCACCGCGATTAGCCGACAGGGGTGCAACGATGTTTCGGAAAATTGTAATAATTCAAAGCAAACATAATTCATTGCGCTGATGCACGACCACAATGATAAAAAGCGATATCAAATTGGTGCATCGTGAACCACTCCCTCAATCTAGTGTTGAACTTCGCCGTTTCAACACTAGATGGCACTTTATCGATGGACAAGGTTCACATTCTGGATTGTTTTTAGGACAATGCTGATCATTCTCGATACATTGTTATCATTTTAATTCAACTGCAGTACCTCATTGAAGATTTAATCTATTCAATGGTGGTGTATTCAAACTATGAAGTTCAATCAAATATTCAAATAAGAACGTTTATCTAATAGGCGTAATTTAAGGCAAAAGAAAAATGATATTTGAATCAAGTTTTTTTTCTGACTTGAATAGATTATTATACTTTGAGGGCGCCGTGATTCTAAAAGGTTTGGTAACAACTGAAATACTAATTATATCTATTTATCATCAAAATATTTTCCTTGATTTTTTTCCAGACCTGACTGCTACATTTCGGAGATTTTCAGATTCTAATTTGGAAGAAAACGTCTCTGGCTTAGGCACAACCAGTTCTCGAGAATTAGAAAATAGGTGTGTATTTTCTGGACAGACATCGTTTATTATGATTAGATACTGTCAACCATACCTGTCACCAAAACTGGCAACATAGGTTTCTTCAGTTTTTAATATGGTCTAGCTGGCTTGCTGGCTGGCTTGCTGGCTGACCCTGTATCACCCCTATAGGCCGTGCCAAAGGAGGTAAAAGACTGAAATTCCCAACATTTACTCTTTGATATGCCTAGAAAAAATGCCTTTTTTTAATTTTGAAAATAACCCCTCTCAGATTGTTTTTTCCAGGAGTTCAATTCACTATGTGAGTTTATCCTAAATTGGCCCCTTAATTTGTGTCTGACAGCGTTCCTGCATGTTTTTTTTTGTTTGTTTAAAATTCAGACTTTTTGGTAAGCCAACGAAAGGTGAGAGAAGTAACTAATTCACTGATCATCCCTTTTCCCGATGTTTTAATTGATTACCCTCAACACAGTATGCTGCCAAAAGATGTTGATCACGTGAAGGTTTTTATTATAATCGTGCTTTAATACTTTCTGGATATTTAAACTAAACTTAATTCGTTGAACTTTACCCCTCACACAGGCGATGTGGCGTCTCTCATCTCACCATGGCGCTCTTCCACCTATACGTGGAGGATAGAGGGATGGATTCATGCATTTCTCAAGGACATTAGTGCCAAGTGGAAATCAAAATAAAAAAAATCACTCTAGGATGGCAAGCCTTCGGCAGAGCAAGCTTAACCTTCAAAAACCAGACAGTCCCAATAATCCTAAAGAAGAGTATACAACCAATGCATTCTCCCGATAGTCACTTATGGAGCTGAAACTTGGAACCTGATAAAGAGACAGACCTACAAAATGAGAAGTATGCAACGTGCGCATAAAAGGATTATGCTCAGCCTTACTTAGATCACAAGACAGTACAGTATATAAGGAAGAAAACAGGAGTCTGAGACATCATAAAAACTATTCAAAAACTCAAATGGCAATGGGCAGGCTATGTTGCAAGAATGAAAGACAATTGATGGACATCATGACTCAAAACATGGATCCCCAGAGGTCATACACAAAATCGAGGCCGACAGAATACAAGATGGAGAGATGAACTAGACAAATTCAGAAAAAACTGGCTCTGCGACGCCCATGATAAAGAATCGTGGTAAATCCAGGGGAAGGTCTATGTTCAACGACGGACGTTAAAAGACTGATGGTGATGATGATGAACTCAAACTGTCCCAACCAGTATACATGGGTAGAAAAACATGCAAGTTACAGACAAAAAATGTAGTCATATTTGTGGCGTATTACATAAACAATAATTCTTGACTGGTATTTTATTTATTTTTCCTAGTTATTTTTATCGCAACTTACTTAGACCGTCAGTCTATGGTTGAGAGTAAATAGTGAGAATCGGTAAAAAAGGGATTTTAGTCAAAAATAATTTATTATAATGGTTCACAATACCCCATCAAAAGGAAACACATTTCTGCTACTAATGTTACTCGTATAAAAACAATAACATATATAGCGTCGGGGGAAATGAAGAGTAAGCTTAAAGGTTTGATTCGATCTTCCGCCAACCGCAGAGTTCTGGTAGAAAGAATTGTCTAATGATGGAAATGGATTTTAGGAACCAGTTATACGGCAGCAGTTCCCAACCTGGTGGTCTGCAGACCCTGATGGTCCACGGTTTCCCACATCTGGGGATCCGTGATTTTATTTGGAGGTGAAACTTTTCATAGGTCTGGCGTCAATGGGAAAATTCATTTGAATAAAAGGGGTCCTAATAATGAAAAGGTTGGGAACCACAGGAATACAGAAAGATAGTATCCAGGGATTCGTGCTCGGGGAGCACAGAGAGGTACATTGGGGATGAGAGATGTGACGGGGAACTACCCTACACCTCGTGTTGCTGTTATCTTGGGGCGGCTCTGAAGGTAGTTAACAATAAATGTCTCCATTAAAAAACTGGAAATTGAGAAGTTGGTATATACCGTACTATTGCCTACCCCCTCCCCCATTCCCGGCCGTACTTAATCGTGACGTTACATGCATCGTATTTGTTGATATATTCACTATAGAAATAAATAAACCTCTTGTATCAACAAGAGTGACTAACATTTACAGAGCATCTGTAAGGCCAAACCAGTGCAAGATAAACTTAGGTCAGTGTGATACTGATTGCATCATAACTGAGATAGTAATAGCGATTTTGATAAAACGGAAATACAAAATCTTCCCTAAGCAGGATGGGTTAAGGGGCCATCTAATTCTGTCTCGCACCTGGAAGCCAGGTAAATGGTGAGAACCGATTTAAGCCAGAAAGTGGGCATTTAGGATTTCGAGATAAATATATCAACTGATTCAGATACAACTTGTCGGAGGCAAGTGTCTATAGCCAACATAAAGAAATAGAAGGAACAGATTTACCAAGGGACACAGTTTTCGAATTCCACGTGATTACAATTACGGTTATGACCGACTGCGATTATGACGACGACAAACGAAGTTTTGTATGTGATGGAAATAAAAGCACAAGTTTGAGAACTTATTTGATGATCCTTCGTCATTTTCTCTTCAGTCAAATCAAAGCCATCGAGTTCAACCACTTGGTTTTCCGTGCTTTCAAAGGCGGTTGTTGAAAAACTTCCCCATATATAGTTTGGAATCATCTGGATGCTATGGTTACATCTGTGTATCCAGCGCGGCTGAAATGGATTGACTCGATTCGTATATTGGGAATCCCAATTTTCTTCGCCATAATTGTCTGGGGAAAGAAAAAAGGGTTCGTCTCGCTTCTGAAATTATGTAACTGACGAGGACTGAACAATGGGTCGGTCGAATCGTGTTGGCAACCTTAAGGATAGGAAGAAGAGATGCACTTTTCTCAACAGAAGTTTGAATTGTGTAAAGTCTTTTTTTTTCAGACTATTGTCCTCATCTTGGTTCAATTCTTAAACACAACGTTATAACCGTTGAACCCTACAGCCATTTTCGAGGGATATACGTATTTTCCCGACCATTGAGACAGGCGAAGGGAGTAATCATTCCACTGTCTGATTTTGGGTGGGGTTAATTCCTAGATCCCATTCATCACCTGAAAACGACCATTGTCTTCAAGAAACGAACCAAGATGAGGACAACACTGGGCCTTCGAAAAATATGGCCTTGAGTCAAACTTGATTGTGTTAAAGTAAAACAGAACCCCTTAACTAGAGTATATTTCAGACTTTCGAACAATGAAGAAGCGTCCAAAAATGACGAAAAATATCCCAAAATATCAAGTTTAGAAAAAATGGAGACGAGCCTTAGCGGTGGCTCTTTTTTGGCTATGGTTATGTGATCCTTACTGACCAATGAAATCACGACAGCAGTCGTCGAATAAGGAGGTTTGTGATTATGAACAAATCAGAATGTAGCTTGACCTTCACTGCGAAGAATTACACCAGGGTTACCAAATTTTCCATTTTTGGGCCAGGATGATTTTTCTAATCTAACCGATAAAAATCTACAATCACCAAAAAATCTGAGCAAATAGAAGAATAATAAATAAGTTTATAAAGTTATTTGTATCATTCTTTTGGTCGAATTGAGCAAACAATCGCTTCGAAATAAAGTACATGCACGCATAGTTATACAATGTTTTAGCGGCCTTGACGACGAAAGCATATTTATGGCTCGGCTCTATAGCCAAGCAAATATTTCATATTGATGTACAAACTTTTAAAACTAGAAAATTTGAAAAAATAAACTTTTGGAGAAAATTATGACTTTGCAGTTTTGGTAAACGGGTTTGGTAAAAAGTGATAGACAAAAAATGGGTGAAAAAGAACTCTTGTTAGTCATTACATGTTTATTCATATGAAAATCTAATTACCCCTCGAAATTGAATCAGAAGAAAACTATCAAGATAAGACCAAACAAGACGACATCAGAACTCTATTAGAATATGATTGATGCACTAATTTAATTCAATTTGACGAGAACTACAAACGACAACGAAGGTTTCATTGAGAGAGTTGAGAAATTCACCTAGTACAACTGATGCATTATGAAAAGTTCGCCAACTTTTGATTGTTTTGGGGGCTAAAACTAATTCAAAAATTGGGTAAAATCGGCTACCCCTTTCCACTTTTGGCTAAATTTATGGCTATGGCAGAGCAAGCTCAACTTTCAAAAACCGGACGATCCCAGTAATCCTAAAAAGAAAAGTATACAACCAATACATCCCGCCAATAGTCATTTATGGAGCTGAAACATGGAACCTAATCAAGAGAACCGTAAATTGAGAACGATGCAACGTGCATACGGACAGACCAAAAGACAGCACAATACATCAGGGAAAAGACAGGAATCAGGAACATCATAGAATCCATTGAAAAACTCAAATGGCAATGGGATGGCCATGTCGTAAGGATGGCAGGCAACCGATGGACATCATGACACACAAGAGATTCCCAGAAATCACATGCGCAACCGAGGCTGACAGGGTATTAGATAGATATGCCAACTAGACAAATTCAGAAAGTATTGGCTCTGCAACACCTACGATAGAGAAGTGTGGCGAATCCTGAGGAAGGTTTATGTCCAACGACGAACGTTCTGCGACTGATGATAAAAGCCCGATTATCAAATGAAATAACTCTGAGACTCCAGAACAAATAATTAATAAAAATTGTACATTTACTTTTATCAAACTTACCAGGTTTGTCGTGGAATCACGATATCGATATATATATATATATATATATATATATATATATATATATATATATATATATATATATATGGCACCAAAAATTTTCTCAAACCAAAATGAAAATTCGGTTTATCAATCTTTAGTCGAAGGAACGATAAAAATTATGGAAAGATATTTTTCATACGTAGTTTTATTTGCTTTGATTGATCTTAAAAAAATGACTACGGTTGGCTACGTTTCTCCGGTTTTCAGCTAACTTTAAGGCTAAAAATATTGAATATATATGTTTTGAGTTAGCAATGAAATTAAATTAAATCGGCTGATTATTCAAAAGAAATGGCCTAATTCTTGGCTCTGTACAATCGCAGAATTCTATCAACTAAATAGGGGGAAATAGGCTAGATGTCACCGAAAGTTGGCTGATTTGGTATTCCAGATTATGTGAAACTATAAGAAAGCAAGATGTGATAGGATTTCCTAGAAGGTATATACACCGACTCCCCCATGAACGTTGTGGTCAAGTTCCTGAAAACCACGACTTTAAGTGAAATCATAGATAAAATTACATAAATAACTCCTATTTATATAATTGTATCTATGTATCTATTTAGATTATTGCAACAAACTTATGACAGAAAATTACTTTATTCGTAATTCTACGAACAAAATTTCATACTTGTTCATTCCTTGACGTGAAAAGATGACGGCAGTAATTGAGTATTTTAGCTGTTTCTTTTTACTTGAAAAATAGAATATGGAAAACGTCATGTCGCACAGCCCACTCTTGTCTATTCTGAAAAAAAATTATTTTAATAGATAAAGTATTATAAATCATTTGTAATTTTTGTTACTATTTACCTTCATCTTAATTGCTGTTGCTTTTTATCGGAAATTGATTCAGGCTGCGTTTCCTTCGGCAGGGAGTAAATAGATCACCAATTCGGATTGAAAAAGAATAAGTTCCAGGTGAGAATCGAACTTACGATCCTCTATGCCGGAGGGCAGTTCGCTTGACGCACGATTGTTCTTACTACTGAACTACTGGAAGTTTCCGGGAAGCCTCAGTCAAAATCAAAGCCTTAAACTCACTCCCTATCTATGATCTTCTCAGCACCATGGTTGTTATTAACTGGTAGTTCAGTACAATCGAATTTCAACGTGAAATTCTATTTTTGCAAAGTTACGTCACCAGACATCACAGATGACGTAAGCTTGACAGACAACAAATGCACATTGCTAATTATCATATGTTTGGACTAGTTCACCCGTGCCGTAAAAATGACTCAATTTATGAAGTGTATAGATTCACATAATATTTTATATACTTTAATGAAAGATGTTTGCATTGCAGTGAGTTTGGAGAATAGCAATGTTAACCACAAACAGACTTTTATCAGTCTTTGTTCTTGCTTTTATTACTTTTTATAATTTTACCGGAAAATACCCGTAAAAAATAATGGGGTTATTTATGTATGGTTCGGCACTTTATTTGGTAATTCATTTTCAATCATTCAAGTACCCTAATTTTAAGATGTTCTACAGTTTTGATCCAACTCAAGCTGTTTTAATGAGTGATGATCAGACATAAAGTCTTAAGAGTTTCTATGACGCAATCTTCATAGTTATATCAAAATAGGAAGGTTATAACAGAAATTAGTCCTTTTCCTTCTATTCCATTTCATGTCCTAGACATTAATGTATCATTAAGGTGTGTCCACTATGTACAATAGGTTATATCAGGAATTGCATATAAATAAATAAAACAGACAAATGAATATATACCTATTATATGTATTGATGAATCATTTTTCAAAGTTAGCATTTTTATTACGTCTTTAAAACATAAAAAAATTCTATTTTACTACGTCAATTGCATGAATGCTATTCTATATTACTACCTAAGTTGCGTTCGTTAGCTTGGTAGAAGACACCCGCATATTGCTTATTAAACATATCAAAAAGGAAGATGTACAATTTGACATCAGAGTCAATAATTGGACAGCCGTTGCGTCAAAATTTACAGTCATGTAAAAGGATCCCATAGAAGAATTAATATGGTCGGAATAGATTATATTTGTGACATCACTGACGTTTTTCTGTGGAAAACAAATCACAAAAAGAGTAAAGAAACATCTAGAAACTTATTTCTTATTACTAAACTAGTCGGAAAAAGGCCCCCGAAAAGACGAAAATTCTTTAAAAAAAAAAAAAAAAATGCCAATTTTCAAGTTTGTAGACAAAACGATAAGGCCAGAAGCACTGGAACACACAAATACATACATGCACGTATAAAAAAAGGATAGAAACCTCCACCATCTTTAATGATTACGGTTTCTTGAATAAAATTTATACAGACAAGTCAGGTTGGTCATTTTTTTTAAACCATCACGTGACAAACGTGTTTTGACAGCATGCCATGTTGGGTGGTGATCAATTAGAAAATAGGAAAAAAAGTGATCAATGAATAAGTTTACTTCTTTCGACTTTTGTTCGATCAATGAAAGTTCCGAATTAAAAAAAAAATCAACGAAAAAAAAAAAAGCAAAAACAAAAGCAAGCCTAAACACAATCAGACTCAAACTAAGGGTCATTTTACGATAAACTTACATTGCAAATTGAATCCCATGTAAAAAATGTGTGTGTGTGTGTGTGTGTAAATCAAAATCCCCAAAACTTTTTTATTCAAGGCATAAGGAAGAGTAAATGCTTAAATTTCCAAGCCTCTAATTTCATTGATGCAACTTGTACGTGTGGTAGATACATAGTCATCAGCTAGACGGACAGAATCGCTCAATAACTGAAGAAATCTGTGTTGGCATTATTAGTTGACAGTTTGTAATGTATGGAAATGTTTTTGAGAAAACCCATTCAATTGATAAGAAATAAATAAAATATAAATTGTCTGATGCAACTGTCGAATATTTTAAATTTAAACGTTGAAAAACTGTAGAACACTGACATTAAAACTCTGCTCGTAATAATCTACTCGGAACTGAGTCCTCCTCACTAAAAAACAAACAAACTCGAAAAACAACACGATGTTGGATGAATTAGAGATATGAGTAAATGATTATATTGATGCAAAAATAATAGTGATTTTTGTTTTTTTAAAATTTTGATGCTTATTTTGAGATAAACTATCATTTAACTATTGTAATGGAATATACCATGTGAATGTGTGAATTTCGCTTCATTTATTTAAGCTCAATATTTTCTTTTCTCGATTCATTCTGGTTTATTTGTGGCTGTCAAATCAAGGATGGAAAAGAGCAAATTCGAGCAATTCTCTTGCATAAGTTCAAAATGGGATACAAATCATTGGAAACTGGTTGCAATATCAACCAAGTATTTGGCCCCCAGGAACTGCCAACAAATAAACAGCCCAACGTTAGTTCCCAAATTATCGAAACGGAGACAAGAGTGTTAGAGACATGGACGCCTTCCTATGATTGACATTTAAAGGAGAACCATTATTGAAGCAGGCCCACGCAAGGCAGCCCAATAGGTTGCAGAGGAGCTAAACGTTGACCACTTGCTCGATATTTGTATCAAATAGGGAATGCAGAAGAGCTAGGCATGCACTACGAATGGCTCTGAATGAGAAGCAAAAATGCTTGCATGTCGAAATTGAACGAAGAAGGCTATGAAGCTCTACCTCACCCAGACCTCTCTCCGATCGACTTCCACTATTTCACCCATCTCGACCACTTTCTGCTAGGGAAGATCTTCAACAACCACACAGCAGCTCAAAACGCTCTCAAAGAATCTTTTTTTTCCAGGAAACCAGAATTCTATGCTTCCAGAACAAATGGTCTGGTTTCTAGTCGGCAAAACTGTGTAGATTCTGAAGGTTCTTATTTCGATTATTAACTTTTATTCTTAGCTGAGATATACTACATCAAAGTTGAGGGGGAAAAACTGCAATTATTTTTGCACCAACACAATATCAAAGAACCCAAACTGCTTTTAACATTTTGGAAAACTTCCCAAATACATAACAGCTGTCAGATAAGAAATAGATAAATCTGAAAATCATTCATGCAAGGTCTGGAAAAAGCATTTGCGACTCATAGGTGACCGACACTTTTTGACAGCATGCTGTGTTGGGGGTGATCAATTAAAAATTGGGAAAAAAGGGTGATTAATAAATAAGTCACTACTCTTATCACCTTTGGTCAGAGATAATCAAAATGTCCGAATCAAAAGAACACCTTTGAATGCTGCCAGACACCTACAGAAATCTATAGGGGTGTTTGAAAGATAAAGAAGTTTTTCTATACGTAATGAGGAATAAATGTTTAAATTTTCAACCCTCTAGCTCCATTGGAGAGGGCTATACGCGTGATACATACATCGGTAGCTAGCAAAAATCAACTTGAAAACTCAAGGCACCTATGTTGACAATTTTGCTGGGATTTTGAGATTCAGGCTGGCGATTCTATCCAAACTAAGAAACTGGATCTGATCTGCATAAACGAGAAAAAGAGCTGAAGCATTCAGCAGACTTACAGATGGATGACATGTTAATAGAATACACATTGGTTTGTATTCTATGAATATGCTCAGATAAGATAGGTAAGTCTGAGCCAATTGGATTGATAACAGTTATCTAAGACAAGGACCAATAATCAATACTTTAATCTGGTTGCATCATATATATATATATATATATATATATATATATATATATATATATATATATGTTTCATCCAGATTAAAGCATTGTTCAGTTGTCCTTGTTCTTGACCCAGGCTGCTACACAGTCGGGTCACTATTCTGACTAGGTAGCAGACATCTATGGTCAGCGCACATCTGCTTTTGTTGGAACTCTGTATCTAACTGGGCATCTACCAACTACGGAGTTTCCATGTCCTGTAGTTAAACCCTAACCCTAATCCTTACCCTCAAGCTGAGTTAGTTTGGAGGTTAAAATATGATGAGATTGAGTATTTGCTATACAAATACGTTCATTTTTCTGTCCTGTTTGGGTTTCTTTAGGTAAATGACTCGATTTATTCTAAAGTCCTATTTAGGACGTTATTAGCAGGTGTGTCTATTTGTCTAGGGCGGATAATTTTCTTCTTGTTTTACTTGTATATCTTTCCTTTTTCTTTTCCTTGTTTACTTGTTAGTCACTGCTTGTAATGTTTTTCTATTTTCCGTAGTGGAGATACTTTACAGTCTGGAAGTTATAAATTATAAATTAGCTGGGGATTCTGAAGACACTGTCAATATATTATTGGAGACTAACCGATAGCAATTTCACGCCGATACTATAAATATGCACAGAAAACATTAAAACAAATGCCAGAACATTAAAACCACATGTTACCTATGCGTAAATGAAAGATTTGAAACCCTCACCTTTACCAATAGAACCAAAGAAAAAAAAATGTGGTATTGTTAAAGTGCCGGTATCGCTCAAAATTTCAATTGAAAACAATTTTACACCCCACACATAGGTATACAAAAATTACCTACCACAGCTATCTTATTCTCCTCGTTATTTTTAATAGTAGTAGTACCTGCAATACAATCAGCGTTAACATTATTATTGTTTTATACCTCCAGCTACTTTAAGAACAACCCAATCACCTTTTCATGATTATCTCATATATATATATATATATATATATATATATATATATATATATATATATATATATATATATATATATATATACGTACCGAATCCTGAATAATTAAACCAGCAGCTAAAGTCATGTAAAAATGAACTCCAACATGGGGAAACAGATGTAAGAATTGTAGTTCTTATATTGTCATAAATGGTTGTTGGTTTGGTATGGCGAGAAGATGTTGGTAAAGACAAAGGATTTTCCCTTCACGTGGTATGGTGTTAGCACCGATGTCACGAGAGATGTTGAAGGAGGAAGGGAGATGTATGGAAAGAATGCACAACAATTATGAGTGTGGATGCAGAGATGTAACAAAGTAAAAAGGACATATACACGAACAAATAAAACGTACATTTAATACATGGATATTAATGACTATGTAGAACTGAAATGGAAATACATGTGAGACCCCATGAATAAGATCACATGAAGAGCAGAGGAGAGAAGACAGGAGATAGCTTCTAAGTGAAAGGTGGGAGCTTTGGTGCCATGATAGTGCAGTCGTCGGAGTCGAAGCGGAGGTGTCTGAACTAATTTGAACGCATAAAGCTTGGAGCATACCAAGGAATAGTTATGTAGACCAGGTTCAGTGAGCATGCCGAAGTTTCAAGTTGCACGCAATGTATTTGATATCGTGTTGGAGTAATATGGGGGCCATTCTTTGACGCTGAAAATCACACGACAGACACACCGTGTGAGACAGAAAACACATGTGGTTCAATGCATGTGCGCTTCCCGAAGTAACAATTAGGATAGGGATCATCGTGACTATTGGATGCTAAAAAGCATTGTCATTTCATTCATGAGAGTTAGAGGTGTATACGCGTATACGAGAGCTAATGGTGATTAGCTGTGCGCTTGTGGGGTGCCTCAACATCAGTGAACTGAAAAGGGCAAAGTTAGTACAGAGATTAGTCACTGTGGAAAAATGGTAAAGTTCGGAACGGCCAGCAAGAGAGAGAGAGAGAGAGAGAGAGAGAGAGAGAGAGAGAGAGAGCCGGGGCCATCAAGCGATTGAACACGTGTGTTCGGGGGTTTTATGGGGAGAAGTCGTCAGAAGCAACGTTTTTGATATCGAGCTAAAAGAAGGGTTTCGTATTCAATCCTTAACTAAAAGTATAGGGGGCACTACGGAGATTTAAGTAATAATAAAATTCTCTCAGAGAGGAATCATATCACAAAGAGCCGATGTTTTAATTCAATAATCTCTTAATGAAGAAAGTACCTTCAGTATCACCTACTAATTCATAATTTATGACTAGCAGACTGTAAAGTAAAAGTATGTCCACTATAGAACAGAAAGACATAACAAGCAGTGACCTACAACTCAACGAGGAAAAAAAAGAAAAAGAGAAGATATATGAAAAGAGTGGAAAGTTCTTCTCCTTAGAAGAATAGATATCCCCCAAAACTTTTTAGATAGAGATCCAAAATAAATCGAATCATTCACCTGAAGAAGCCCAAACAGGACAGAAACATAAATATGTTTGTGTAGCGAACTCTTTATTCCATTATATATATATATATATATATATATATATATGGATATATATATTTATATATATACACACATATATATGCATATATATATATATATATATATATATATATATATATATATATATATATATATTATGGAATTATGCGTAAAACATTAAAATACACAGAAAATATCGCATAAAAAATTTTCAGATATTGGAAATTATTGACTGGAGTGATATAATTTTTTGGGAAAAAATCTTTTATATACTTGGCGTTCAAGGTAATAAAGCTTCTTAGATTATATATATATATATATATATATATATATATATATATATATATATATATATATATATATATATGTGTGTGTGTGTGTGTGTGTGTGCGTGTGTGGTTCAAAACGACGGACAAGCAACATCTTTTTAGATTTTTGAATTTTGAGCTTTCCTTGTTCCCACACTACAGAACGTATGCTCGCATCTAATGAGCGCAACAGTTGTACAAAAGTCTTATGGGATCTAACGCTTTTGGCTAAACAACAAGGTCGATGGAAAACTAAGGTGTTGGTGTTTAGCGCAATTTTATACATCAATCACGCTATACCCAGCTTAGCTGATGTAACGTGGAGAGTGGTAGGCAAGGGGGGGTCAAATTGCCGAATACATTCAAAACATTCTGGTCTTTACTAAACATTTTTTTGAGTGTTAGAAGCTTTTTTTTCAATTATTATTGAGGCTTCCTATATCCTGCAATCATAACCGCTTCCATCTAAGATATTATATTGAAAGTTCTGGCTGCATATCATTCAGAAAAACTTAGATAATACATAATGCAACAAAAGATCATAGTTGAATTATGCAACTCAAGATACGTGCTAAAGGTAATCTAAGTGTGTGCACCAGTTCCGATAACGAGATGAAAAGGTTTCATGATGACATATGTAAGGTTATGGGCCGAGAGAACACTTATTACACTATACTCGTGGGTAACTTCAATGCAAAAGCAGGGAGAAGGAAAGGGGGGGATAATGTATAGGGAAATTTGAAGTCGGGGGTACGAAGAAGATGACATGCTAAATACTCAGAAAGATACAAAATGACAATAATAAGCTTTTCAAAAACGTAAAGGCCGTAAATAAACTTGAAAGTCCAAATAGGAAAAGATAATATGAAATAGATTCGCCATCACAGTCAATAATTGAACAACCATAGCATCAAATTTTGAATTTATGTAAAATAAATTCCAACGAAGAATAGATATGGTCAGAATAAAATCTATTTATGATATTGTTTTTTCCACTGGGAAATATCTAAAATAGAGTAAAAAGATTGTGACAATCGAGAGGGAACGTTTAATCTCCCCTATTTTGACCCCTAAAAGCAAAAAAAAAAAAGAAGATTCTGTTGGATTTCGACTTATAAAAGTAGAAAAAAATCTTCCCCCTATTTTGACCCCTAAAAGTGAAAAAAAGAGTTCCTCTCGACATTGACCCATAAGTGAGAGAATAAATCTCTTGACTTTCACCCCTAAAAATGGGAAAAAATTAGATCCCTCATTGAACCATTAAGAGTGGGAAAATCTTCACCCCTTCCCCAAAGATTTCGACTTCTGAAACTGAAAAAAAAAATACTCTTCGATTTCAACCCCTAAAATTGAAAAAAATCTTCCCCTTACATGTCTACCGTCGATAGTAAAGAAAAATTACCCTTCCATTTTGACCTTTAAAAGGTGAAAAAAATCTCCCCTCGAAAAAAAGAATAAGAAAAAGGGAGGAAGAGAGAACAATCCCTTCTTCCGATTTCGACCCTTAAAAGAATGAAAAACGAAATTTCCCTTACATTTTAACCTCTATAAGTGAAAAATAATGTTTTTTTTCATTGATATCGGCTCCAAAAAGAGTGAAAAATAGACTGACCTAACCCCAAATTCCGTGTTTTGGAAATATGTACCTCAACCTCACTACATCAAAGCATGCTCTAATCAGAACACCACTATACAAGGTATCCGTGTACATTCACTTAGCATCGCAATACGAGATATTTGAAAAAAATGTTTTCGCTTCTTTCTAAATAAATAACGTTACATTTTTGTCTTTGAGGATTGAATTGAGAAGAGAGAATGAAAAATATTCTCTTATTACGTCATCAGAAAGTATTTTTACCATTGATGAATAATCATATAAATCGAACCCTCCCCTCGATTTGAAATCCCCTAAAAATATATTTTGAGGGATAATTTTAAAAAAACTGATTTGCTAGAGACACTTCCCGGGGATCAAATTCGTTTTCAGAAAATTTGGGGGGGATTTATACCTCGTGGATTTTGTGGTAGGCGAGTACAGACAGACAAACAGGCAGATGGACAGACAGACAGATAGCAGGGCTTTTGGCAAAGTATGATAAGATCAGTGCCTTCTTAAATAGAGAAATTCTAGTAGTATATAGATAGTGAGGATACACCCCCCAAAGTAAGGAAACGCCTTTCCTACTGTGCTATAACACTATCTATGGGCAATCCTAAAGTTGGATCAAAGTTTTGCCGTAATGGTTTAATAAATCCTGTGATATCGTGTTTTACTCAAACCAGGGTTTCTCGACGCCCTTCTCCTACTGCCTCGTTTGTATTTAAGTTTTAAAGCAATCTTCCCCACAAAAGGTCTTAGTGAAACTAAAATGACATTTCTACTTACGTTTTTCTATTCAATGTGACCCTTGAGCTTGATGCTTTGTTGCTAGATTCTCAATATTTGGATAGATATTTGTCTCGTGTCTCCCGGTGTACATATATCAGGGATAGTTCTTTTCCTTTCCAATATTTTGTTGACTGCACTAAAGACACATTCAAGCAAATATGAAGTTTGAAAGCACAACAGTATTTCAAGCCATTTCAGACCAGCTATTTGAATAGAACTGTTTAATTCTATTTGACAGATACTATTCAGTCGTTCCAGCTCATTCATCATCGCATTTTAGTACAATGATTTTCTCTTGGATGTTTCAACTGACAGATTCTATATCACCGTCAAGAAATTGTACGCCACAACCTATCAGCCCCAGCTCAACTTTCGCCCCCCATCAAGGTGATACTGCGACCATTGAGAATGGTTGACCTAAACATTAAGTTTACTGAATAAAAACCATTGCGAGCCCAAAGGGCAGTGAGAGTGAACCTATGACACGCGTGTCAGCGCTGACACGTCCAAAAACATACAGTGGACTTAATGAAAAAATCGTCTTTAATCTCATTTCATAATGCTAGTTTTAAGTGTTTATTTGGAAATTATATTTTATTGAACTCTTATTTTTATAAATATATATTAGAACAAGAACCATAAGTTCAACGTTGCGTCTGCCATCAGTAGCAAAAGTAGGAAGAGGAGAGGGGAGAAAAGCAAGTAGTCTTTCTTTGATTCAATTGATTCTCATACTTGTAAAATTTTGCGATACAGGAATATTCTGCGAGTATTTTCTTCGATAAAAATCATAAACGGACATTTCTCGCGCTTTTGGCCATTTCTGGCCTTTTCTATCTTGAATCCATTAGCAGGTGGTAAAAATGATTGGAATAGATTTTTTCTTAATACATCGCACCTTTTGATGAGGTCACGCCTTTTAATCACGTAATACCTTTTAATGACATCACACCTTTCCTTCATTCTTCTGTTTGTTATTTAACATGAGTGAGAGCGACAGACCGACGGAGTAGCATCTAATAGAGATGTGGGTGACAAAAATAGGTTACTTATCTATGAGCATTTACCTAAAGCTAAAATACATATATGCCTGTGAGACACTCCCTGATAACAGGATTATTCAAAATATTGAAATTTCGACACACCATGCTGAAGAGGTTCGTTAAGAGGAAAAACAGGTAGTTTTTCTTTCGGTTCAGTGAAAGTAAGAGAAATAATTTGCAAAGGAAATTTTCCTGATCGACGACAAGCTCACTCATACTAAGCTAGTTAGGAAAGAAAGAGTGCTTGCAATTGCTGGGACCTGGAATGGAAAGTGAATGGGGTTAGGCGAGGTTGTAAGTAAATAAATGTATATAAACAAGACGATACAGAACTTTAAAAGACACTAACGTTCAGTTTGCCCGGGACACCAAGACCGCCAGGACTGGCCCTGTGAGCAGGTAAAAGTCTAAAGATTCATGTCTCTCATAGTCAAGTGAGGAAAATTTAACAGGTCTCTGGCTAAATAATAGGTAGTATATTCCGTAATTATGATTTTATGTTTTATAAGTATGTGGTTTTGCTAAGCTGAGGAATGTACAATACTCGTCACAGCTCACACAGACATGCAATTCATGAGCAAATCATGCAGTTGACGTGGATCAAGGTCAACACTAAGTATATATGCAAGCGGCAGAGTAAAAGTAGTAGGAGAAAACCGAAACACAGCCGATAGAACACGGGGAGGTAGCGACGTGGCTCTTGGGAGCTGCGGTGTCATCGTTTGAGAGAGAGTCACTAATATGGAATTTCTACGAGATTAGATTTTCTCTCCATTTTTGTAACAGTCAATCCTGGGTCATACCATATTCTTATGATAGCAAAAGAATAAGTAATAAGAAGTCCCTGTAAACAATATATGTTTGATCTCTTGATCAAAGGTCATTTCATCTAAAGTTGAGTGTAATATGTTCCTACATCTTTTCAATATCTTCTTCTTCTTCTTCTCTCTCTCTCTCCACACACACACACACACACACACATATATATATATATATATATATATATATATATATATATATATATATATATATATATATATGTCGACTGCTTTTTTCCCTTAGTGAGGCAAGTTTATATATTCTAATGGCGGGAGCAAGAGGATCTTATCGGGCAGGGGGAGATATATCAGGATGATAAAGTTATATCTAGTCCTTGGCCCTCATAAAGTTTCAAATTTCAAACATCCCCAACCAATGAGGAAGCTTGAGTAGGGAATATGCACCTCAAGCGGACACCCGTGTGTATATATATATATATATATATATATATATATATATATATATATATATATATATATATATATTAATTACCATATACGTATATATATGAATTATAAATTGCGTTATATCATATAGAATATGAAAACAGTTATTTGGCTTTTTCATTACTGACAGCTGTTTAGCTCAATGGTAAGAGCATCGCTACGTTCGAGCAGCTACCCTATCGGTGGCAGGTTAATTTTCAGTGGCAGCCCCATTTTTAAAAAATTGTCCATTCTATTTATGTTGTCCAAGTTGAGTGATGCATTAATCGTGCAATAACGGAATTCATAATTCATTCTGTCAGACCAAATGTGCCCATATATATATATATATATATATATATATATATATATATATATAAATTGGGCGGTGTAATGTTCTAACGGAAGTGCTCTCCAAAAGGAGAGTGGGGTCGACATTAATGATAGTGACCATCTAAAGTTTGACTCTACCGGTATGTTGGAATAGAGTGATCACCGCCCAACAAAAAGCAAGAGACATAACTTATTCATTGATCCCCCTTTTACCAACTTATTAATTGATCCCCTGCCCCAACATGCCAATTGAGAGACTAACCAGACTTGTCTAATTATCTGATTCTTCTTAGAATGAGAAAAATATCTATTTCTTGTATCATTCTTTAAGATGCATTCATATATTTGAACGACTTTGTGAATAAATCTAGCTGACTGGCAATAAGCAAATTGAATTTGTTTTCAGATTAACTTGAATAAATTTAGCTTAGGTCAACCTTCTCCTTCCTGTCTACGTGTTACTGCGAATATTCTCTGTAAATTATGTTTGCCGATATTCATAAGTTCACTACTCTACACCCGTCGTCAAAAAATGACGACAGCATTTAAATTATTTTGCAATTGCATTTTACTTAAAATTATTGAAATCATTATTACGCTATAATAGAATCCGGAGATTACTCGATGATCAGCATTTAATAGTTATCCTCTGTGACAAATGTTACCGACAAAAAATATAGACCATCACGTTGCATATTGTATTTGTAGATGATTCGGTTGGTTTCAAGAGACTCTAGAACAGCTAAATCGTTGTGAATTATAAGACATTCGATGGATGTATGAAAATTCCAGACATATTCCAGTCTGTTCACGTCTAATATTTGTACTTGATTATTGAATTAAAATAAGATTCAGAGAAATGTATTTGTTAGAATTAAATGAAGCAACAGTGAAAATGACTCCATTCTGAGGGTTGCCAGGGCAAAAACATTCTGTGTTCAGGATCGTTTGGTAGACTGTGTATTTAATTAAATCATACGTTCATGTAAAAGTATCACCATCATCAAGTCTTGGATCACATTTTATTTAAATATTCGGGGAGATTCCACAAAATATAGGCTAATTATAGTAAGATAGATGAATAGATGAAAATCAGATCTGTATTATCGGTGTGAGCGCGAATGTAAACCTCACAAATTCTTCCAAAACATATTCGGGCGTCCCATCAGTAACCACAGAAGATTTGCTGGTCATAGCTCTTAGTTGTTCTTGAGCTATTTGATGACAGACGAACGTATAGATAGACATTTGGTGGATTATAGTAAGACTAGTTTACCAATGCAGTCAACAATGAGGACAATAGGATTGCGGTGAGCTGTTCCTTACGAACAGATTTTTATTCATATATATTTTTTGTTTTTATTTTCATTACTTTTCTTATTTATTTCGCTATTATGATACGAATTCAGCAATTTTCGTTCGTCACCAGCACATGGATGAAATTACACTTTACTGAATCTATCGCATTCCTTGGCGTGACCGAAGACATCTGCACATTGTTGATAATCATGTGTGTGAATGTATCATGGGATAAATCGGATATTATGTTTTTTAAGCAAGAACAAAAAATGATGAACCTTTTTCGATCTGTGCTCTCTAGTACTCGAGATTAATTCATTTTTGCGTGGAAAGCCGGAATTGATATTGTTGCAAAACTGATTCTCTCTGATCTTTCATTCTTTTTGAAATGGGAAGTGAACTTTTGATCAATTAATAATGGGTTATGCGGGTCAGGTTAGTCATTCAAAAGAAGCTATCATGACCACCGTCATTTGGCAGCACGCTGTGTTGAGGGTGATCAATTAAAGAAATTGGCAGAAGGGTAATAAATGGACAAATTACTCGTCTTGCTTTTTGTTGAGCAGTGATCACTCGAAAAATCCAAATAAAAAAAACCAAACAAACAAGGGTGAATGCTGCTGGGTGCAAACTAACGGACCAATTTAGCTAAAACTTACATCGCAAGTTGACCCCCCTATTTTTAGAAAGAAAACAACAACTGGGGAGGTGATTTTAAAACGACAACGTTTTTTTCTAGACATAATGAGGAGCAAATGATCAAATTTTCTGCCCACTAAACTCTGGTGGTCCAACCTCCAGGCTTGATATATTAATACATACATACATACCAGAGGCTGATGGTACTTTGTATCTTTGGTGTGCTGTATAATATGGATACACATAAACGCAACATTGTACGTCTTTTTGGTACGATGTGAGGAAGGTGGTCCCAATCGTAAATTGAAAAGTTCCACACCCTCGCTCATTCAATGTTACGAACGTCGTACAAACAAATAATAAAATAAGAGAATTGATAAAAGAAAAAAACGAAATTTGGATTTGACTCTATTATCCTATGATAAAACTGTCTAATTCTGTTTTCCATCAATTCTCTTATTTCCACAGTCAGGACCACCTTTCCTTCATTGCGCCAAGAAGGTTTTGACTGCCCATTGTTTCTTACAGATACGGACTTACTTTTATGGATTTTTGTACATCTGTAGCACATAGTTCACCCAAGGTACAAAGCACCATACGCCAATAATACATACATGTAGATGATATAGCCATATAGCAAGACCCACTTAAAAGCTGAAGAGACCCGTGTTGACAGTCTTGGTTGATAGTTTCTACTACCAACTGAATGCAATGTAAATGTGATCCTGGTACCAGGGAATCAATATAGCAGTTCCTTCGTTATATAAGAAGAAACCCAAATTGTCATCAGAACTATCAACTTAGGTTTCTTCAGTCTTCAAGTTGGTCTGGCTGACTGGCTGGCTATGTGTGTATGTATCACGCATACAGACTGCACCAATGGAGCTAGAGGACTGAAAATTTAAATAATTACTCCTTATTACGTTTAGAAAAAAAACAAACACTTTTTATAACCCCATCCCAAAATACATTTTAAATGTTGGGTTCAATATACAATGTAAGTTTATGCTAAATTGATCCCTTTTTGTATCCGCTTGTTTTTTCTGAATTGAGAATCACTTTTTATCGATCACTGCCCAAAAGATTGAGAATCATATAACGCACCCTGGAGAGAATCATGCTCATTATATATATATATATATATATATATATATATATATATATATATATATATATATATATATATATATATATATATATATATATATATATATATATATATATACATATATATGTGTGTGTGTGTGTGTGTGTGTATAAATATTTGATGTTGGCCTTGTTTGTGGAATTATCTGACTGAGTAAAAGCCGTGAAGGAATCTTTTATGTAATGGAGAATTATTAATCATATTGCGAAAATGTTTCTTTGTTTTGCAGAACAGGTCGCCCGGAACCCTAGTGTTCGACCAAACGTACTATTAATACCGCTGATATAGTGCTGCTGGGGCTTTTCCTTGGTATAAATATGCTGTTTTATAGAGGTGTATATTCACCTTTGATCGTCCTGTGATGAAGGAGTTTTTTGTTCACTGAAAATCTCAATCGCAAGCACGATTCATAAAATAAAATCCATAGAACGCCAAGCTTTTAAAAGTTATGTACTATTTCACCTTCATTTTGCATACGGTCTAAAGCAAGGTGCACCCAGTGTGCATTAAACTCTTTATTCTCGGCAATGCTCTACGAGGACTTCTGGCTAACTAACAAAGTGCAGTAATGGATCATCATCATCATCATCATCATCATCATCATCATCATCATCATCATCATCATCATCATCATCATCATCATCATCATCATCATCATCAACAACAGCAGCAGCAGCAACAGCCTTTTAACGTCCGTCAGTAGACACAGACCTTCCCCAAGATTCGCTTGACCCCTATATTGTTGATATATATATATATATATATATATATATATATATATATATATATATATATATATATATATATATATATATGAGTGTGTTATATTATTTGAAGCTCTATTCGAAATGACTCCCGCTATTACACGGAGAATGAGTCATTCGATCTTGACAGCGTAAATAGAGTAAACAATCACAGCAGCAGGCCCACTTTTCTTTTTATTGTTCTGGCAACACAACACTCTCCCTCCAAATTTTTCAGTCAGTTTGATTGGCATACAATATGATAAATATTGAGAGAAGTGATCACCAAATACTTCACGACAAATGGTAATTTTAAAGACGAGAGAAGTGGCTTATCTATAGATAATTTTATTTACAATCTTTTAGTTGATCCACCCTCCCCCAACACGACATGCTGTCAAAAGACAATGGTCGTATGACGATTTCTGTTGAATGATTAACCAGACCTGTTTGCAGAAAGTGTTTTCTTTCCGGGGATTTCCTTATCTTTGAAAGAATGATTTTCTCAAATAAACAAACTTGAAAAACAAAAGAGTTCTTAACAAGTAAATAAGATTAAATTACTCCAGACGACGTGATATCGGTGTTTAGGTTTGTTGAAGAATATCTCACTTTAGAACGACAATTAAAGATTGTGATCTCAAGTCGACGACTAGATGGAAGATCAGACTTAAAGTAAATTGATTTAGTTGATTGTGTAAGTGATTTATGAAAGACTAGCTAATAGGTTCTTTAATAGTTTTGAGAATGCTACAATACAGGCCCTAGGTGGACCAGTTGGCATGGGCCTACCAATTTGAAGGGGGGGGGTACTCAAGAGTTTATAAGTTGAACAACCATAGCCACCAGTAGTGGCAAAGTATTCTATCCTTTTTTACATGTACATGTGTTTGTGTGCTCGAGTGCTCCTGGCCATACAGACTTGGAAATCGGTATCAGTACACCACTTGACCCCTTGATTGTTTTTTTCTAACTTTTGGAAAAAAGAAGCTTTTTTTTTATTTGGGGAGGGGGCTCATTTTGACGGGTTCATTAATTACATCTATATTTTCCAGATCTATTCAATATACCATTTTAGATTTTCCCGTACAAAAAGCCAGTGATGTGATAAATAGAATTTATTCTGGCCATATTTATTCTTCTATGGAATTTTTTTTTCATTATGACTTCAAATTTTGACGTTACGGTCATTCAATTATTGACTATGAAGGGGAGTCGTTCTAGTTTTTTTTTTACCTTTGTTATCGAAGTTGGATAGATACATGTCCGTCCACACGATATCTCCACTAGTGCTCAATGAATTTCAATCAAATTTTGTAGATGGAAGGAGAAAAGAGTGAGGAAGAAGTGGTTGAATTTCGATTGAGTGTTATTTTCCATAGATTTATGTATCCAATCATGACTCTTCACACGCTATCTTCGAAAGTTCCCAATAAATTTCAATGGAATTCTGTGGAAAGGTGAACAACAGGCTACTGCAGAAATGGTTGAATTTTCAGGCAGATTCATGGAAAATCACCTCTCTTATATTATACAAAAATGAACCATATAAAAATGGCAATATGATGTCTTATTGCAAAAATTGTTAAAAGAAGGCAAATAACAATTTCCTCAATTACCAAATATTTCAATGTTGTAGTTTCGACGGACAGAAAGTAACGGTCAAGTCTAGCATTATAACTATATGGTAAATCCACCCTCCTAAAACCTTAAAAAGCATTCTTCGCATAAGTCATAAATTTTCGGGAGAAACGAAAGTCTTTTTAATTGAAAGCACATAAAATTATTCAGGGAAAGATATAATTTTTCAGCCATTTGGTATTATCTAAATCTTGACCTAACATAATATAGGCCATAGCAAACAAAGGGAGATAATTCAATGGCTAAATGATAATATGATGGATTTATATGTACAGAAGATTTCGTCAGAAATGAAGGAAAATTTTGCAATAATCTAATGAAGTATTGTAAGTCTTGTATTGTGGGAGAGTAGCGCACGTGTTTTAGCTAACCGCTGCATCTGTCACGTCACAAATAGATTCAGAAAGTAGGGAGTCTCTTGTCGCCATGACACTTTCAAAATGTTTGCATAAATTGCTTTTGTAAGAAGGGGGAGTTCTACGCATTATGTTTGAATATGGACACATAGATTAAAAAGAGAATTTGTAAATTGAAATGAAAACAATAGCAACTGTTTAGACAAACAAATAAAATCTTACATTTAATCAGTGGACAGATAAAACAATTATAAACAGTACGTTTGAAACTGAAGAGGAAAGACATGTAAACAATAAGACGATCGTTGGAAGAGTTGGTCTGATTGCTAAGTTATTAAGGAAGGAGATTGGATCTTAGATAGGATGGATATAGAATGTACGTTAGTAGATTGTGGAAGAGGAAGATAGTTGTAAGCGATCTAGCGAATGGATAGAATCACTGTGTGTAATATATATATATATATATATATATATATATATATATATATATATATATATATATATGTAACTGTGCGTTAATGAAGCGAGGATAATTGAAATGCTTTGATTCAATAAGATCTGGTTTTTCGAAGACCAAATGATAATTACGGAGACAGAATAATCAGTGTTATACCTATTGCCCTCCCAAATTTATGATCGTCGAAAGCAAACTTGGAAGACATTTACAGACGCTGAAAATCATGACAGAAAAACTAATCAAATCGCAGAAAACACATAAAGGGTTTGACTCATGTGCGCTCTCTAAAGGAAGGAGACTTTAGACATAGAAGAAGAGAAATGGATAGAGAAGGTCATCATCATCAGTCTTTTAGCGTCCATCGTTGGACATAGACTTTCTCAAGGATTTGCCACTCTTCTCTATCATGGGCGTCACGGAGCCAGTACTTCCTGAACTTGTCTAGCTCGTCTCTCCATCTAACATTTTGCCGGCCTCGGTTGCGCATGTGGTCTTGGGGAATCCATGTTGTGAGTCATGATGTCCATCGATTGTCTGCCATTCTTGCAACATGGCCAGCCCACCGCCATTTGAGATTTTTTAATGGATTCTATGATGTCTCTAATTCTTGTCTTTTCCCGGATTTACTGTGCTGTTTTGTGGTCTCTCCATGTGAGGCCCAGAATTATTCTTTCATGTGCACGTTGCATGGTTCTCAGCTTACGGGTCTGTCTCTTGGTTAAGTTAACAAGCTTTAAAGCCGGGACTGAATGAACGATAGTTACTACAGGGTTACTGCTTTTGTAGACAGTAGCAAAAGTATGTGTCGAGTTGCATATGTGGCTAGATTTAGGGTTTCTAACTAAAAACTAATGCTTTTCGAATACAATTGGACTAAAAATAAATAAGTCACTACAACAGTAATACCTCGATTAGCACCCTCGATACGCTCCAAAAAATTAGCGCCAAACGAAGCAGAACAATACGAGGGCATCATAACGTAGCATAGAGAAGTATTGAGAGGGCAGTCATTTGAAAAAAGTGATGTCGTTAATGAGTGTCAACAAGATGGAATGGATTGGTCATATGTATCCCATCTGGTAGCTACTTCCCGGGGCTGATGAAATCTCGCTAGGTGTCGATATATATCACTACATGATAGATTATTGTGTTTGCTTATCTGCATCTGTATGTGTATATTTTCACACACATGGTACATCAACTTAAAGTGTATAGTCATTTTAGAGACTATTTGCACTGTTGCCTTTAATCATTATTTATTTCGGAAATTCAACGAAACTTTATCTAAAACAAACATATATGAAAAAGGGCACTAAAACGAGTCAGTGCCAAATGGGTTAGTGCTGAGCGGGTTAATATAGTATATAATTCCCACAAAATGGTGGACCTTTCATATCAGTGCCTCATCAACTATGGGACAGAAGTGGCATAAACTAAGGGCCCCATATTATAAAGGGCCCCATATTTTAAAGGGCTCGCGCTAAATATGTGCGAGCAATCCATTTCTATCTAGTTATTCTGAACCTTTTCTATTACTAAAGTACTGCATTGCCTTCAACCTTCATGAACGACTAAGATTTGCGATTTTAGCCAATCGTCACGTTTAATTGAGATTACTATCTTAACACAGTAATTAATAGGTTTGCTGTATCTATCTGATACTTATACGATGCATAAATATGAAGGTATTTGAAACTGAAGTCATAGCCGCTTCCCACAGATCAAAATGGAAGCAAAGCAATACTATTACTGAAATGACAGACATACTTGTTGACTTATATGGTTGTAAACCAAATAAAAAAGATACTCTTCGAGAATATGGGTTTGTGTATTCCACAAAAAAGGTTATCTCCCTTGCAAAAGTCATTTAGAAGTACAACAGATACAAATAAATCCAACGAAATTTGCTCGTTTTGTTTTAATGTTCATTCCAGGAAGGATTTTTTTTTTAACAACCAGATAATTGACGAATGATAAAAGAGGCTTTTGAAGAAAAACCAACATAAAAACTGAGAGAAATGATACGATGAACACACAAAGGAAATGTTTAAAGAAAATGGAAAGAGAAAACGATGTACAGGGAAGAAGAAGATGAGATTTCAGTAAAGATTATAATCCAAAGGATATTATGTTAACAGTTTTACATTTTTCAAAATATTTCTCGTCTGATTTTGTGAAAAAAGTAAACAACATAACCCCGTCTCAAGTTTTATTACGATCCACGTCATGGTTGTTTTAAATGGCTTTTGCAAGGGAGATAACTTTTTCGTGAATGTACTGACCCATATTCTCAGAAATGAAAAAAATGTATGCGTTTTAATATCTATGTGTATTCTTTCAAGATTCAGGACCTCTATACAACATATGCTACAGGCCCCACGCCAGATTAATCCAACCCTGTTACGTATGCAAAACACAGCAACGATTTTTATTCAAAACGTTTATTAAGATCGATTTGAAGTTCATGCCAGCAATTTTCTAGGCAGCCATGTTTATTGGCGGGCATGATTAATTCAACAGACGATCAATACGTTTATCCGCTTGGACCTCATCATTTGCAGTCAGCAACGCTTCTCCACACTAGGCCACCTCAAAGGTCCCTATGTTCCATTCAAAACTGCCGGAAGGGGTATCGTCAAAGCCATCAACGAAGACATCAATTAGGTCCTGAAATGGTACTCAATACTCAGATATGTAAGCAGTTTACCACAGTTTCTTCAACTATTTCAGTGTCATTATTACTAAATGTTTGTGACTAATAACCGTCATCGTAATTGTTGCTGCTTTTTTTGCTACTGAAATCTGGTAATAGATGGAAATAAAATAAAATTGGATTGAACTGAAGTACCAGTTGATAACAAACATGGCGCAGAAGATATCAGAATAGGGGATGAGTTTGAAGGTTTGATTTGGAGTGGCACTTGCCACTGAGTCTAAGTAAATCAATTGTAAGAACAGTCGTGAGTTAAACAAGTCACCCTCTGGCATACAGGATCGTTAGTTCGATTTACACGTGGAACTTATTCTTTATGCTGTTTCAAGCTGTTAAATAATTCACCCGCTGCTAAAGGGAACCCAACCTGGGTTTAGATGCCATAAAAAGCAACAACAATTAAGATGAAGGTAAATAGTGTAGAAGCAAAAACTAATAATAATGATTTACAATGTTGATCGAATAGAATAAATTTCCTTATGTTGTAAAACTCCAGTCCAAATTAAACGATGGAGATGACTTTGCCCCCCCCCAACAAGAACAAGAATAATCCTCACCTAATTTAGGGGTGTAATATCTTCCCTGTTTGTCTGCTCCATCACGTTAAACCGAACCAATGCATAAATGTAACAACTCCCTTCTTAGATTTGGAGTTATTGATTGGCGTCTCTCTTATCGTCTGAGCCAAACTGATAAGTCTTTCATATCTACGAGAATTTATGCTAGAGATACGACATGGCTTATTTCATTGGTTTGAATAAATATATTTGTGTTAAACAATATACATGTATATCAAATTAGATTTATGATGTATACAACACTTACAGAGACACACACAGATTTTTCAACTGTAGTTAGATAGATAAAAATATCTTACAACTGTTGATAGACGAGTGGCGTATGGTTGATAACACTGCAACCAATAATTTCATAATCATTGTCATTTTATTGATTCGCTATTTTAGCCACTAAATTGATTTGTATTTAATTTTGGAATGCAATATATATATATATATATATATATATATATATATATATATATATATATATATATATATATATATATATATATATATATATATATCCACCTCGCTAGATATTATTTTTTACATGATCAACCTTTCAGTCTCCGAGAACAAACGAATGACCGACTTTTGACTGAAGGTTGGCTGTTGGCTCGGTAGTTTTTGGACACAAAAAATCTATTTCATAATTTTTTTTTTATAAATAAGGACCTGAAAATCTGTGCTCTAGTTATATCGAAACGTGTTGAATTCGATTTATGTTTTTTCTAGGATGAATAGTTCTCTTACATTCAAACATTACAATATATATATATATATATATATATATATATATATATATATATATATATATATATAATCCATGGATTGGCTTCACAAGCAAAGATTTTGGAGGGGTTTCCACGTCTGATGCAAGTCCATCCTAGCGGGAGAGGTGTTACTCCTCCTCCATCCGCCTACAGCCTTGGGCTGTGATGAACCTGGCGATATGAACAGAAATCTGCATCACTTTTTGAAAAATGAAAGCAAATTCATTTCCTTGGAACTTAAAATCAAATCCGTCCGATAAATCCTTTTAGGAACAAAACTGATTATACAGCAGTTACATTTCACTTTTAGAGTGAAATCATATAATCTCTGGTCATTGAGTAAAAAACAATAATACACATTCCACTGACCATACTAGTTTGATACTTCATTTTTCCAGATACGTTAAGGGAGATAACTCCAACTTTAGGTACGAACGAATGACAAAAAAAATAATTTAAAAGGTCAATAAAAATACGAAAAGAAAAAAATTACAGATCGAACGAATAACACGAATTGATAAATAAATTTTGAATTATGTTTTTTCTACTAATTTTGACCTTTTGAATGATTATGACATTCATTTCATCGGGAAAATGTTTCATTTTTGAGAAATGTTACGCTTTGAATTTATGCCTAAATACGGTTATAAAAAATATATAAAAATCATGTAATCCGAACCTTCGTAAAAAATTTAAGAAATATCTGACCTAGTATCCAATATCTAAAAGCAATTTTACTTTTTTCATTTTTTTTTATAGCATTTATATAAAAAGATATTTTTATTTGTGCCATTTATGTCGTATAATCGTCGCAAGAAAGTATTTTTGAATTTATAATGAGCAATTCATATTTATTTTGTTATGTGTAATTTTCTTTCTGTATTTTTATTGCCCTTTTCAAATCATTAATCGAGATTTTCTAACATTCGATCGGCACTCAGGTACATACAGATATTCAAAAGCATCTTTTGTAGATAACTGGTCACATTCGCTCCTAGATGATACTCATTGCAGACATGTTGTTTGGAAAAGACCAAGTCTTTTCGCCTCCAATAAAGTTGTGACACACACCGTTTACGAATTTATTCACTTCTGTTTACTTTACATCTACAAAGAAAAATTTATAACTTTATTCATAGCTATGTGTAGAACTACATTGAAAACTTATTGCATCGATCTAGTTTTGTTACTTTACACTGTATTTGAATCTTTATTCCGCACGTAATTCTGCATGCTGCATCTTTTTCTTACTGGCATGCAACATCGTTCATTTCCTTTACAACTACCCGAAGAGACAGAGAAAGAAAGGAATAACTAATCTTCTCTGCATGCACTGTAACCCTTGGCCTTCGATATATTTCCGATACTTACAACATCACACACAGTAAGGCCAGCACTCCTCTAACTACTACTATTACTACTAACAGCCATAGCGATTACTACTATTCTGTTTCTAATCAAAACTTGGTAATAAGATATTATCTATATTAAATGTAACGAGGTGGGGATGGATTGAAGCGTGATCAACGGTCAGCAAAGAATACTGTCAATACAACAATTCTAAATCGATTCGCGGCGCAATAAGAGGTTGGAAACACTTCATCTAAAGAACTGAAACACAGAGTTACTTACGTCGGCCGACAGCGCAACGTCGTATAATGTTCGGTAAAATGTGAACGTTGTCTCAGGAACGTCATCGGAAATGCTGGTATCCGGGTCTGTTTGTCCTGCCAGCCCTATTGATATTTCAGTGTCTTCTTGTGGTTGATCATCGACACATCCAATATCCAAAGTCATTATTTCCTTTTTATGATCATTTTCTAAGGTCATTTCTTCGCTGGTTACCGTTGGCTGGGTAGATTCTTTGCCCTGTGGTTTTTCAGTGACACATTCAATATCCAATGTAAGCTTTTCACCATTCTCCAGTGTCATGCATTCACCGTTTACCATTGGCTTGGTACATTCTTTGCCCTGTGTTTTTTCAGTGATACATTCAATATCCAATGTAAGCATTTCACCATTTTCTAAGGTCCTCTCTTCACCGTAGTCTGTTGGCTGGGTACATTCTTTACTCTCTGATTGTTCAGTGATACATTCAATATCCAATGTAAGCTTTTCACCATTTTCTAAGGTCATGCATTCATCGTTTACTGTTGGCTGGGTACATTCTTTACCCTGTGGTTTTTCAGTAATACATTCAATATCCAATGAAAGCTTTTCACCATTTTCTAATGCCATGCATTCACCGTTTACTGTTGGCTGGGTACATTCTTTACTCTCTGATTGTTCAGCGATACATTCAATATCTAATGTAGGCATTTCATTATTCTCTAATGTCCTGTTTTCACTGCTTACCGTTGGCTGGGTACATTCTTTGCCCTGTGATTGCTCAGCGATACATTCAATATCCAATGTAAGCATTTCACCATTTTCTGAGGCCCTCTCTTCACCGTACACTGTTGGCTGGGTACATTCTTTACTCTCTGATTGTTCAGTGATACATTCAATATCCAGTGTTATCATTTCATCCATTTTATCATTTTCTAAAGTCATCTCTTTATCGGTTACCGTGAACTGGGTATATTCTTGACCTTCAAGTTCATCAAAAACACTTTCAGTGTCTAAAGTTATCATTTCACCTATTTCACAATTTACTATGGTCATTTCTCCACCGGTTAACATAAACAGCACAATTTGTCTATCAATGAATTCACTTTCCGATAGAGGTTTTTCGTTCGATTGATCCCGTTTACTTAATATCCTTGGAAGTTTTTCGCCTGCCTCTTCAGGAATTTCCCTAGTACTCTCTGTGTCGTTTTGTCCAGGCATTTGTCCGGTCATTATTTGGGCACTTTCTTCTCTCGGATCATCCGTAAGTTCTCCCTCAACCGAAACAGAGGACCCAGTCTCTTCTGCTGGTAAATCAACCCTTGATAGCTCCTGTTGACCACTAATTGTGAGATCTTCATCGATTGTCTGATCACACGGGTCAGTTTCTGTCGCTACAAGGAACTGTTCAGAAATTTTGGTCTCCATGTTTATGTTTTCCGAGTCAGTTGAACAGCTGTCATCAGAATCAAAATGATATTGATCTCCTCTGTCCACATATCCGTATGCTGTTTCTTTTTCTGACCGAAAATTATCGTCGGTGTCCATTTCTGGTTTAATTATGGCTTCTAAATCAGTCCCACTTCGCTCAGCCCTTCTTGTACTCCTTTCAAAACCATCTTCCATCTCTTGTCTTGTATATTGATTAATCCATCGTTTCTTCAGTGGAATACCTCTATCCATAAATAACCTCTGATCATTAATATTACTGCACAGATCAAACGGGGTACACGATTCTAAGTAAGCACTCTTGGAACAGTCTCCGATGTTTGTATATTTTGTTTCTGTCGTCGAAGAGATATGACGTTCAGGGAGGGAACTGCCTCCCATAAAAGCTGCTTCTAATTGACTGTCCCCCGGAACGGTTTGAAGACTGACCTCATCCTCTTTGGGTGGTTCTTCTTCCTTGATTTCTTTAACTCTTTCCTCTTCGACGTCTATTTCTGGTTCTTTGTCCACGATAGAACGTTCCTCATTCCTTAGAGAGTTTTGTATCTGCAATGACTCACTTTCTAACGCAGTTTCAGTTATTTTCTTATAGTCTTTCATTTCCTTCATAAACAGATCGTTCAAATCGAGTGTCTCAACTAACATATCATGAGCTCTGAAAATAAAATCATGTGTGCTGTCGATCAAGTCACCGATTGTATTGGTCCAATTTTCGACCAAGTAGCTAACATCGTCCATGTGTTTGGTGACGGTTCGAGTCCAGCCAACCACAATGACATCCGTTGCCTCCAGATGACTAAAAATCGTCTCTACCTTACCGAGCGTCAAGTTCATGGCATCCATGATTTCATTGAATGTTCCACTTAAAGGAATGATTTGCTCTTTATAGTAATCTACTTCTTTTTGGTGTTCTGTTTCCTCTTGCGTTTCATTGTTCACCCTTTTAATGTCTTCGTTTTCGTCCTCATTTCTGGTATCTGAGTCTGAGCTCTGTAAAGCTTCTTCGTTGACGTAGGCTTCACTTTCCAACGAATATGTATTCTGAACAGAACCGTGGTCGCTTTTTTCCAGCTCTTCTTCTAACTCTGATTCTGCTTCCGAACAGCATTCCTTTTTTAGGGACTTAGTCTAATTCAATGGAAAATGAGAAGAAGAACAAACTCTATTCAAAACCAACAATTTTCGACAGCATGTCAAAATTTGTTTCTGGAACAAGAATATTATCAATTTCAAAAATATTTGTTTCCAATGAGTTTTCAATTTAATCCCCGTTAAAATGCCCGAGACAATCAATTACATCAAAAATGAAAATAAAAACATCTTCTGAAATTTGATATAATCCATTGGCCAAAAAAGAGTAATAAATAGATCAGATATAAACACGACGTAATCTGCTTTTTTTCCCTTCTTTCATTGTATTTAAAAATAATGTAATATATCATTTTATTCCATGCCTTCTTGGCAAACTTTCAAATCATTAGTCATTAGCCAACTTCAAAACCATTAATCGTTGGCTAATTTTGAAGTCATTAGTCCATGACTCTTTGGTATTAACAATCATTGACTAATTTTAATATTGTCTTTAGCTAACTTTCAAATCATTAGTCATTGGCTAACTTCCAAATAAGGGGTTATTGACTAACTTTATGATTATAAGTCGCTAACTTTGTTTTTAGTTGTCATGGGCTAATTTTGATATTACATGGGCATGCACGTTCAAAAGAAGCATCCGGTTCCATGAACATCTTCAGGAGGTTTGAACTTGAAATAATGAGACGTTGCCTTTCAGTTAATTATGATTATGATGTCATCAATAGCAACAATAAAAACAGAATTATCGTCGTTAATCGTAATAACAATCAAAATATAATTATCAAAAATATAATTGCGTCATATGACTATAATTCTATTTAATTCTATCCTAAAGGAAAATTCGACAGAAAAAAACCCTGATTCTCTCTTCCTCTCTCTCATTCAATTCTATTCCGAAATGATTAGAGACAAATATTGCGTCATAAAAAAACGCCATTCTCTGCACCGAAAAAATATGTATTTGTTTCAGTATAGATCATTATTGTAAATCGATCAACCACTCCTATCAAAAACTGCTGACCCAAGCGACTTCAAGCTTGACTCTGCGACGTCTTGTGCACGAAACAAGATATCTAGCGAATATCAACTGTTTACAAAGGCCAGTTATCAAATCATCCAAGTGCATACACATACACGCAAAAATAGATGGACTCAAGGAAAATTATCAAATTATAGTTAGATGATTGATTGACTTTCAAATCATCAGCGATTACCTAACACTGATATAATCGTCTAAGAACTTCCATTAATTATTAATCATTGGATCACTTTCAAGTAATTAATTATCGATTAATTTTGACATCCCCAGTCATTGGCTAATTTTCGAATCATAGCACATTAGTTAACTTTAAAATCATTACACATAGGCTAACTTTCAAATAATAATTCATTGGTTAACTTTGAAACCATTACACATTGGCTAACTTTCAAATCATTACAAATTGACTTTCATATCATAACACATTGGCTCACTTTCAAATCTTATCAGACTGGCTAACCCTCAAATTATAACACATTGGCTAAATTTCAAATAATAATTCATTATTTAACTTTCAAATCATTACAAATTGGCTAACCCCCAAATCATTACACATTGACTAACTTTTAAATCATTATACGTTGTCTGACTCTGAAATCATGGCACATAGGCTCACTTTCAAATTATAATTCATTGGTTAACTCTGGAACCATTACTTATTGGCTAACCTTTAAATCATTACACATCGGCTAATTTTGAAATAATAACGCATTGGCTCATTTTCAAATCATAACACATTGGCTAATTTCCAAGTAATAATTCATTGGCTAACTTTCAAATCATGGCATAATGCCTCATTTGCAGAGAGTAATAATTTATTGGTCAACTTTGAAACCATTACACTTTGGCCAACTTTGGAATGATTACATATTGGTCAACATTGAAATCATTACACATCGGCTAACCTTCAAATCATGACGCAATGGCTAACTTTCAATTCATAACACAGAAGCTAACTTTTAGTCTGGTCCTTTTTATCTTACCTCGATCTCGTCTTCAATCATCCTCACCCGCACTTCCGGTCCTTCCAACTGACATTTACTGGCATTCCTGCAAGTAAAATGATTATTTGGTTGAGTTGCAGAACTTTTAAAAGCAAAATAGTGGAACAGATAAAATCAATATTGAAGCCGAATCGTGCATATTTTGACACAAGCATTAGATTTGATGTGTTTGCTCCCCAAGTGTGTATGGATGCCATATAATATTACTACAATATTTTGTTCTTTTTCCATTGACGATTTCATATTATATTACTACAATCATTATATCAATGGTGAGCTATTAAAAAAGATATAACATGTTTTTAAAACATGCACACTGACATTAAGATTATTCAAATCACCCAACTGCACTCATTTTTATGGCGGGGGGGGGGATCAACTTCGTAAGGCCGATTTAGCTACCATCTTGAAAATGGATTCTCAAGTAGTAAATCGGGTATATTTGATCAGAACCATGTGAAGAGAAAACATACAAAATTTCATGCTTGTATCATAATTTGTACGATTTTTCTGTTATCAGCTCAACTAATAACAATTTGTTCTTAAGATGCAAAGAACGAATACAGAATATACAAAATACTCTGGCGAAATACACTTCGAATATTGACAGAGTTATTTTGCTTTTGTTTCTCTACATGTTTTAAATTGGAATAAATAACTGAATGATAACCACTTCACGCGGAAGGCTTAAATGGGACCTTCCAACATTCATCCCGGGAAGAAATTATTTACTCGAACAGGTAAATTCATATCATCTAGTATAAATGTATTTATCGGTAAAAAAAAAAAAAAAAACACGAATTGGAATTCTAGTCGACGGAAAAAGGAAAATGCGATTTATTCTTTTATAGGCTCCCTTGATTAAAAGAATGGAAAGACAACCAGCTCACTACCCGACCTGTCTACAGGGTAGAGGAGAAGCAAGATTTGATTCTACTGATTTCGTTTTCTTGTCCCCCGTCCCGACGACCTGTGGCAAGCTGTTTTTTTTTTTCAAATACGTTCTCATGATTAAAGCCTCGTAATCATGCATATGCATAAATCGCGTGACCTAATGACGTGCTTTGCCTTCATGATATCACGTTTAAAACTTACGGGATAAATTGGCGCGTATCACCATCATCTATTAAGGTCGAGCCATGTTGTTGAAGATGTTAGAGAATTCACGCTGATTTGGTTGTTTACCTCGCTTAACCAACCAGCAAATGGCTTGAAGTTAGCTCTCTACTTTGAATAGTTGACGCTTCAAACAAAGTCACCCTCAGAAAATAGCGATAGCGGCAGGGAAAGTATAGTAGATGTTAGGGAAACGACATTGGAGTAGGTACGTCTCCCTTTATCTCCCAGCTAGTCAGGGAGTTGCGGGAGATGAAGACAAGTCAGCGGCCGGGGCTGGTAGTAGGCGACACGCTTTTTCTCCAAGCTATTGCCTGTTGAGAAACTATAAAGTAGCTGCTGGGTTAGTGTCCAAATGGGATGGAAGATTGAACAACCAATTATGAACGATAGTAGAGTTTTAGATACACGATGCCAGTCCCTCAAGTTTGTTTTGGAAAGTCTCCTTTCAACGTTTTCTATTTGAACCTGTCATTTCCGTTTACCCAGCCTTTGTTTTCAGGTGTTATCTTATAATTCAGAGGCTGTTCTTGTCATTTCAACAAACGGTTAATTCCAAAATGACTTTCCCTCAGACCTGCACGTGCTCAACAATGCAAATTGCTTTTCCTCAAATATTTGTATCGCTAACGATTGCGTTTTATTCCACTTGGTTATAGTGTATATTGCTAATGAATTTATCATGGCTGCCCTATGCATATGGGTTCGTGTAACAAATATGTGAGGGCTGCATGTGCGAGCGCGTATATCTATCTATCTATCTATCTATCTATCTATCTATCTATCTATATTCCATTAAAAACGGCACAGAGCATTTTAAAAAGATTTTTCATTGATTTCATTCAAGTGAACAGATCTTTGATTTCAATGTATACAGATGAAGTGCTTTTGGCAGAATCTTCAATATCAAGGTGAAGGTAGAATTGTATCTTGTTTGATGATATACTGCAATTTAATTTCACTGTTCAATTATATATATATATATATATATATATATATATATATATATATATATATATATATATATATATATTGTGTGTGTGTATATATATATATACTGAAACCAGAAATCTTTCACTTGTACAAAAACAATGAAAGATAAGAAGAAAATTGAAAAGATTCTCCTTGTCTATGATTTTTATTGAAAGATATAAATATATATATATATATATTTATATACATATATATATATATATATATATATATATATATATATATATATATATTAGAATTTGCATTCAGTTGGGTCAGTGACAAAGAAAATTTCCTCGATCTTCAAAGAAGGAAAGGAAGGAAGAGAGGAAAGAGGAAGGAAACGTAATGAAGAGGAGGACTAGAAACGAAGGAAGAAAATGGCGATTGAAAAGAAGGAGAGGAAGAAAAGGGAGAATAGGAAGACATATGATTGAAGAAAAGCATCGATTGAAAAATGAAGGAAGGCGGAAAGAATGAAAAAAGAAATTATGATTGAAAGAAAAAAGCGAATAAAGTAAAAATATGATAAAAATGAAGAAAAACATTGATTGAAAAGAAAGAAAGAAATAAAAGAAAGAGAGAGAGAGAGAGAGAGAGAGAAAGAAAAAACAAATGAGGAAGGAGATAGAACAATGAATGAAAAATCAAAAACTTTTTGAAGGAAAGGCAGGAACAAAGAAAGAAAGGAGGAAAGAAAAAAAGGTGAAAAAAATTTATGAAGAAGAAATATTGATTGAGAGGAAAGAAAAGAAGAAATATAAACACTAAAAAAGAACTAAAGAAAAAAGAATGAAAGAAAAAGAGAGAAAAAAGAATGAATAGAGAAAGAGAGAAAGAAAGAAATAGATTGAAAAGTTTGACATACCAGAGAGCTTCCAGCAATAATTCACGCAATTCTTCGGAATTCTGCACTCGCCATGCCATACTGGACGCAAATACCAATTCATCTGTACTCATGTTTCCAAAATGGATACATTTGACGAGAACATCGAAGTTCGCTTTCCGTTGTTTCAATCTGTGGCTGGTCCATTTAAGTAAACTGTCCAGCGTTTGCAGTTCAGTGCTCACCTCCAGTTGATTGTTGCAAAGAAGGTAGTAGAGCATATCGGCTGGCAGCTCAACAAACAGACGATGGCCATACACCTTGGTATAGTTCCTGGTGACATAGGAGACGGCTATTTGGAACAGTCTACTGGTTTCTGGAATGTTCTCCGTCAGGAGAATGTACAGCGCTTGTTCGGCGTCCATTTTGCTGGCGAACAGGACACAGGCACGGAACACTTCGTCCATTTCAAAGTCGATAGCCGCCAAAGAAATCTCTGCAACGATTTTTTTATTTATTTCCAAGTGACCTGTCCCAAAATAATACCAAAATCGAATACAGAGTTATCTAAACTTTTATGTAGCTCACTATACTCGGGTATGACCAGCCTATAATATTTCAAAAGAAAGTAACTCGACCACCGTTCGAGTAAGAGGGAAAGTGTACTCCCCCCCAAATAATTTTGTCTCGACCGGAATACTCATGTACAGATTGCCTCATGCCTTTAGAAAAAGAATCATATAAAGTAAAATGAACTACGATGATTTTGATCTCTGTTCCACCTTTCCTATCTCCAGACGAACAAACTTTTCAAAGAAAAAAGGGTTACGTCTTCGTACGACGAAAAATCTGTTGGGGTGTTCATGTTCGCCCAGTTCAACCCAGATAACGACTCAGTCGAATATCAAATATAATCAAATATAAAAGTGATGAAGGGTCCGAGAGAGACAACTGGAGTAGCTGAGATAACCCGAATGGGTATAACCACGGACGAGTTACTAAAATTTTCAAAATATATTACAATATTGCAGATATATTCTTTGAAATTTTAAGTTTCGTTTTAACTGCAAAAACATATCATAAAACAAATAGTGATATCGAGAGGCTAAGATTCTAGCTAGAATTTTTCCGTGAAGATACTTTTCAGAGATAATGTGTGTCCTCACAACAAACGCAAAACGAGATTAGTTCGCTGTTTGACTGTTCTTAGACAGGAAAAAAAAGGACAAACGAAAAACTCAACAGAATAATGGAGTTTTAATTCAAGGAGGAATTAAAAGAAAAGCGGGAATTGACGGAAAGAACCAGAGTTATTTGGCAAGATCTACAACAGTAAATAGAGATGTGAAGTGAATGAGCCAAAAATGTCTCTCGTAGAAAATAAAATCAAGAATGTCCATCAGTCTTAGTCAAACGCAGCCACTTGAATATTTACCTATCAGGTCATTTTTAACTACGTTGAGTGTTTAGTTTTCTAAGGAAGAAAGTTCTTTGGAGAAAAAAGGAAGTTGTGTATAAAAATGTGTGTATGCAACAACTATTTGTATGTAAGAGCTAACTAATTAAAAGAGAGAGAGAGAGAGAGAGAGAGAGAGAGAGAGAGAGAGAGAGAGAGAGAGAGAATGCGAGCTTACTTTGATGCCACCAGAAAAGAAAGGGAATTAGAATTTACCGCCAAAAACTTAAATACCATGAAGATAACGATCTGTTATCTTATTGGCAGTTCCATATGACGCCGAGGAGTGACAAAGAACTTACAATTTCCTCAGAAATTTTCACCGTGTGGTTGATATTGTAACTAAATCTTGCTCAAGGCATATAACTTAAAAATCACTCTTTTAAATTTTTTGTGATTTATATGAAAAAAGTGAGCACATTAGTAAGAAGGCAAAAAATTGATTTTGAGTATTCAAAATGGGTTTTCGACTGTTTTTGATTCAGAATTTTTTCATCCAAAATTTCTTTGATTACGCCATGATTGATCGGTGTCGACTGCCAAAATTAAACCCTGTAATTAAAGATCTTACAAAAATAGAGTAGCCGTCATTGAAATAGTATTGGACGAAAATTAATTACTTCAACGATTACTTCACTGAATTCTGAAAACAAACATTACTTACTTTTTACTTCAAATACTCTGATATTAGACATGAAAACGTGGAAAGACGCTTAAACTGTTTGTAAAAATGAACGATTCATTTCTTTGGAATGTTTCATCCAGATGGGTGAGGATACAAATGTAAAAGATTCTTACAAGAAATTTGCCGTACCAAAATTTCTATGTAATAGAAGTTGTTTTTATGTTGGATTTTTCTCCAATCATTCTTCCGATGATATAAATGTTAAAAATTGTTTGATGAACTATATGCTATTGAGTAGTTTTGTTGTCAATGGATGAAATTTTTTTCCATAAGTCCGGTGGTCATCGCTAATATATATGTATATAGGAGTGGATCAATAATTCCTTTGTCAGACACAAGTATTGGCTTGAATCTGAGATTTTCAATGGATAATGTCCACTGTATATTGATAATGGAGAAGGATTGATTTGAGTGCATTGACGAGGAAGGGGATTATGCTGAAATAAATATTTGATGGGCAAAATTGAAGCCTATTTCATAATTAGGCTTATACTGCATTGATATAATTACGTATATATATATATATATATATATATATATATATATATATATATATATATATATATATATATATAAGTACAAACAAACAAAAAGCTTTACGGAAAATAGAACAAGCCAATAAATAAAAATCTAAAATCCATTGTGTTTCGAGAAGGAGCAGGTATTTGTACATTTGATAATCAGCTATTAGCTCTGAAAAAAGTACCTTTTTAACAATTAAGAAGTCAGAATTTTGACACAGGGGAAAATAGCAGCGTCCGACCCTGAAAATGATCCATAAACAAAGGAAGATTGAATTTTGCAAGATAACATCAGATGAGTGATGAAGAATAGCAGAGGATTCCCAGCTTAGACGAGATGAAATTCAACCTTAATGGCCAACCTGGCCTCCAATAGGTGGTTGGCTTATGGTTCAGGATGCCTTAGGATATAGCCGCAAGATAGCACACTAGTTCGTTGATAGGATGATGTTCCTATTCATGCTGGAAGGGTCATGTAATGATATATCGAAGAACAAGTTATGAAGGTTTCAATCTGGCCAGCCAACAGCCCGGAGCCCAACATCATTGAAAACGTATGCGGATGGTTGGCAAAGAAGTTTTTTCGAGTAAAGGGTAATTCAAACACGATACAGGAAGTAAAAACTGCCATTTTAGCAGCTTGAAATGAAGTGACTGATGAATTTCTCCATATTTTCGTTCAAATTAAACAAGATAAGATCTTTAACTAATTAACAGCGATGGCGATGCAACAAAGTATCAACAATAAAACTTTTATACAAAGGAATCCAATAAAATTCTTAATAGAAAATGAAATTTACGATGAGTTTAAAGTTTTTTTGAACTTATTAATTAACCGATTTATATCTTCCATGATTTTAATTTTACCCCTTCTTTTGAAACGATTTTGTTAAGGTTACTATGATTATAACTTATGATCAGGCCAAATGCGCGTATGATTCATTTAAAGGTTTAGAATAATGAATTAATTGGATAATCTATCGTTTGAATTGGAAAATTCCCCTTCAGTTTCAAGTTTTGTGACGCTCTTTATATGTCTTTCTTTCATAAACCACATGATACTGTTCCTAATTGATACCGGGGCTCTTTGGTGTTAAAATCATCATATTACATGGAATAAAAATTATATAAAAATCACATAAAGCTTAAAGGAGGTAGCGTTAATCAGAAGTTATAACCCTCAATATCAAAGACACATAACAATGTGCTCTTCTTGCAGCATCGAGTGGCAGCGATCATATTTATATATATGAGTGACAGCACATGATCAGTGCCCAACGAGCCATTTTTTTCTTTAAAAAAGTGATATCGTTGGAGCCACTAGATCAGTTTTTGAACACTCTGCATTATTATTCATAGGGTGTTTACGATTTAAAAAAAAGCCAGAATATTCTAGTTCTAAAAATAACGAAAATATCACCTTTTTAAAAATGGTTCATTGGGGACTTATCATGCGCAAGCGCTGATCATTTTCTTATCAGCACTTTGTTCCAGCCTAGCTACCAGAGGATTTGAAGAAAATGCAACAGGCGAATGAGTCTTTGCTTACCTGTATAGATAAAAGTCAATAAATGGCTGAATATCTCCGACCGAACATGGCTCACCTTGACGAGAAGAATTTTGTTGGTGCCCGACCAAGATTCAGCTATCCGCCTAAATAGTAGACTTTGGAATGCCAAAATGAACAAGTGAGCCGTGAAGAACTTGTCCGGAAAGACGATGAAAATGTCGCAATAAAGACCAGACTTCTGAGCTTGATGAATGCCACGGGAAGTCTGGGTCAAATGTTCCAGCTGGTTGGGGGACAATTCCAAGAAACGGTAACTTTCGGGATATGGATATTCGATCTGGGGGCTCAGCTTACTGCAGGCTGAAGAACCCATGGCCACTGAGAAATCTGCAATAGAAAAAAAGTTTTTTCTTTACGATATTTTATCATTAACTTAGACTAGTTTTTCCGTTATCTTATTGTTTTTTATAACAACTTTGACTTGGCCGTCGTTGTAAGGCTATGAGTGAACAGTGCGATCGGAAATAAAGAGTAAACCTCCGTTTTGAATCGAAATCACATTCTCATTGCCAAAGGGCGTCGAGTATACGACCACAGAGATTTCATGTTACAATACTTAATCCAATCATAAGAATAAATTAAAGATAGCCTTATTTAGATTACTATGACTTCAAATATGATCCGACATGGCATCGAATATCGGCTGTAAGGAACAAAAAATAAAACTTACGATACTTCAAATATATTATGAAATTGAAGACTTGCCTTCATTTGTGCAGCAGATATGAAGCTATTTTTTCTGGGGTAACTTTAAAATATTGCACTCAATGGCAACTGCTGCTCCACAACACACAGAGGAAGATAGATATTTGCTAAACCTAGATTAGTCCTATGGAAAACTAAATCATCAATGCTACTTGTGGAAACCCAAGGAACACTAATAACAGTTTACGAGAGTATTCAACTATCTACTACAATATATATATATATATATATATATATATATATATATATATATATATATATATATATATATATATAGTCTGGAAAGCTTTACAGCTCCGAACACTAAACATTAAGATTTTTTTTGTGTCGCTCCAGTCACTTATTTCTATCAATGCAATTTTTGTGATTTTGTTCAGTGTTTTCCCTCTGTTTTGCATGTACTTTGTTATTATAGTACATTGTGTGAATTTTCTATTGTAGGGATCATCAGTTGTTTACCATGTGACTGTTTACGGGATCTTAAAAACAGAACAGTTATATTAACGTTGCACCCCAGCAGTATTGATCAAACACTACCCCCCTATCAGTTATGACTTTAATATATACCTTATATCATACGAGTAGATTGTTATTTCATGTAGGGCATAATCATATTGCATTGCATATGAATGTTATTCTGTACTACACATTATTTCACTTTTTAAAACAGGGCTTCCTTACGTAGATTACTTTAAAAACGTATTTGACGATGAGGGATCAGTAAGTATAACAACAGACGTGACTCGCTTTTCGTGTCACTTTTATTGGGTGTTCATCAATGTGAATATTAAATCTGTTATGCCGGTTTCAGACTGTATGCCAACCAATTTATGATATTATCTTTGAGAATATTAATTACGCAGAAAAACTTCTTCGAGTTGATTCAACCGAAGAATTTGACAATTTTTTCACTAACCTTAAAGATAATTTTCCAATGTCGTATACCATCAGGCTTCCATCAATTTGTTTTTTCCCTTTAATGTATCAAATAAAATGTCCGCATATACATGGTTGAAACAAAACGATATATATATATATATATATATATATATATATATATATATATATATATATGTGTGTGTGTGTGTGTGTGTGTATAGTACTGCTGCTCATAATTATTTCAACATACACAAACTGTGTTTCTTGGATTCTTTCAATGTATGTATTGGTCTGCAAGGCATTTCCTGGACCTTTGTTAAATCATCTGAACACACTTCCATTATATTTCTGTTGGGATTAGTTCGAATACTTGTTTCCAATAATGGATGTCTCAAACTAGCAGCATACAAATACTTCTTTAATGCTATTCAACTAACTCGTTTGGCAACTTTTCCATCTAACAAATCTCCTTTCTGATTGATTCTGGACAAAATTTTAGCAGTATAGAAAAAATACTCGGTTTAATTGATGTGGCAATGTGATTCATTTGAAATTTGTTTCCTGAAATCGAGCATTGAGAACCACGAAGGCATGCATTAACATATGTCCCGTGCTGATTGCAATGGAATCTGGTTCTTCTCGGGTAATCTTCATGTTTTTAACTTAAAACCAAACAATGAATACACAATTTATGTTCAAAAACCAAGTGGTATCGGAAAGTGCCCGGACTCCAAAGGCTGTGATTGTACCATTCAACGGAAATATACTTGTCCTCGTATCAAAGGAGTGTGTAAGAACATTTCTGCGATCTTCATAAGATTTTGTTTCTAGCAAATATTATTTAGGTTTTTGAGTTCTAAAAGGTCGTTTCAAGGTCGATCGGGTGTCAGTTCAAGATCATATAATTCACCAAATGTATTTTTATCTGTCTTCCTGCCATTGCATGAATTAAGGTCTGCTACACACATGGCCAGCAAAATTTCTTGGATTATTAATAAGGTTGTGGAGCATATTTTAGTATATTATTCTTTGGAAGATTTCAAATTACTTTTGGCCAAGTCCCGGGACTTTCCGATAAATTTCGTACTCATGAGTAGTACTGTATATTCGTGAGGGTGGACCAATAAGTCTGTAGTCTGACACCCAATTGTAAGCTGGATTTTTATCCTATTTACCTTGTTTAGGGTGAGTGATACATTAACTATATAATGATCGTTTCCTATAACTTTCTATATAATATAAGGAAATTTATAATCATTTTATCGGATCAAATATATCCATTTCTTAATAGAAAACTGTCGCGTTAAAAGAAGCGAATAGATGGAGAATAAACGAGATGAGAATTTTGGTTGGAAGCACTTACTTGGGCCTTTGCATTATCATTGGGCTGTTTAGCTCAATGGTTAGAGCATCGCTACATTGAAGCGGCTACCCTATCGGTGGCAGATTTGCAAATAGGTTTCTATACTGCAACTTTTAATCTCATATATTTATATATATATGTGTGTGTGTATGTATTTATATGTTTGTGTGTGTGTGTGTGTGTGTGTGTGTGTGTTGAAGTCACGTGTTGAATTTAACGAGGAAAAGGTAACAATCGCCCAAACTCTGACTGGAACAGTTTCCCTTCGCACTCATGCCCTTGGGAAAAGCATGAGTTCATCTCTCCTCCCATCCATCGATATAATTTGCGCAGGATAAAGTGAATGACTTTATCCTAGGTGCTTTTTTATTTCACATATCGCAAACGGACCGATTAAGTAATGTGATATGTGGAGCCCGAGTAAAGAGGACCGAAACCATTGTCAGCGTAAGGGCCCAGCTTACTCATATGGTTCCGTTTTTCATCCGGAAAAGTTGAATTGAAATCATCTCAGAGTGGAAAAAAAACAGAAAAATTAACCTGAAAGCCACGAAAAATGATCGTCGTGTAGGGAATCGAGAATTAATATATCTTTCAGCAAGGACACTCTTTTCTATTGAAATAAAATGCTTCTATGGACATCTCCGTATGTAATTCAAACTAAAAACACGTTGTCAACATTAAAATACACATTGATTCAACTGATAAAAATGTGCATGATACTCAACCATTGTAAACATTTCTAAAAATTCTCATGTCTGAAATGCCAACTCTTATCTGCTGGTTATCTTTATAATAATTTCATAACTTATGATAACTTAAGCAAAAAAAATGGTCTGGTTAGTCACTCCATAGAAATGTGATGTGGGGGTGATCAATAAGAAAATTGGAATAAGGGTTGATCAATAAATAAGTTACTTCTCTCACCTTTTGTTGGATCACAAAAAAGTTAAAATTTCTAAAAAACAATTGACGTGAAATTCGTCAGACGTTGGAATTCAAAACTTTTGGATTTAAAACATGAAAAAAAAGGTAAATGAATTTGGCAAAACCTTACATTGTAAATTCATCCCCACCCACTAATAACCTATTTAGGGGAGGGGGGTTCCACCAAACAAAACAAAAAAAAAACCTTTACTAGAGATTATAGGGAGTAAATGTGTAAATGTTCAGCACTCTAGCTCCATTTGTGCGGTCTGTGTGTGTGAAAAATGTGTAAATACATAGCCAACCAGCAGGACCAACTTAAAAACTGACGAAACCTATTTTGATAGTCTTGGTGACAGTTTTTGCTGATGGTTTCTAATTACAAGATTATCAGCCAAAAAAATCAAAAAACAAACACCAACATTTACCAGGCATATTTTACTTATCCTCCCAAGATTATTCTATATATTTCAGCTGATAACTCTTGGAATGGGCCAACTGATTATTCTCTATCCCAGATGATCTAAATTTATAAATGCCAGTATTTTAGAATGAATGATCCCCGACTCCCGTAAAAAACCGAATTCGAACAAAACACTAAAAAATCTCGGGTCAAGTCGACAAAGACGAACCATTTTTTTTTCAGTCGCCACAACGTACGTTATAACGTAAAAACCCGCACTCGCCCATGTTTTTTTGGTGATAGACAAACAAGCAAACGAACCTACCTTATGGATAATACTGTTACTTGTATTTATTTGCCTATTTGTAGTTTTCCAAAATCGGCATCGTTTGAAAGTACAACGAGAAAGGTTTTCAGCTCGTGGAACGGAAGTTACGTAGAATATTTGAAAATTATTTTCCGTTTTTTTTTGTTTTTTCTGAAACTAACGAATTTTTTTCCGTGTGGAGAAAATGAGTTTTATTCTGAATTCGATAATGATTTTCGAAATAATTCTTTTTAAAGATATCTGAGAATGATCAAGTGAAGATACATCTTTCAGATGTAATGTGTGAGTATCTTGTATATGTTAAGTATTCCATTCTTGAGTTTCATTGGTGTAATATATTTTTAGCGATTCCGATACTTGTGGGGTGAGTTTAAAAATTTCAACCAGCCTGTTTACTCCATGGTTAAACTTTCATTCTTCTATTTCGACTGAATTACCATGATTACTGCAACTTTTTGTATCGTATATATATATATATATATATATATATATATATATATATATATATATATATATATATATATATATATATATATAAACGCATACTCACACAGCACACACCACTGAAGATGGGAAGAATCCCGAAACATATCTGGACCATTTACATTTAAGGATTAATAAACCTTACCTCTAAACACTTTACTTCCGAGTCTGTCTCACTCTTTACTGTACACATTATATATATATATATATATATATGTGTGTGTGTGTGTGTGTGTGTGTGTGTACTTTAGAGGTAATGAATATTCAAAAAAGAGACATACATTCGAAGTGTAAAGATAACTTAGATATTACAATATGTATTTAAAGTGCGTAGTGATCCAAATTTGATAATACATACGCGCGCACGCACACACACACACACACACACACACGCATATAAATATATATAACACATAAATCTGTAGATATAAAAGACTTGTCAGTTCGGCTCAGTTGAAAGAGAGCCACATATCAAACACTCGGCCCTGATTTTTAACCACAGCATAGAAATAGAAATTCTATAAATGATGGTTCGATTTAACGTAACGGGGTAGGCGAAGAATTCACTCTCTTTAATTTGGTGAGGATTGTTCTTGTAACGGGGGCGGGGGTAGAATCAAATCAACTCGAACCTGGACTCTGGTTTGATAAAAAAATGTTTTTCACAAACATTCTCGCTAACATATCGTAAAAATATTTGGAAATCTTCATAGTCGAGTCAAAGAGGCTTTTACATTGCCTTTAATTGGACTAGGACCGGTGTTGGGAGCTGCAGGGGCCAAATTTGAAATATTTTGGGGGACCTCAGGTTCACAGCCAAGGTCTGTAGGATTTTAAAGACATTAAAAAAAAGTTCATTGTGGGCTTTATATTACTATGGTTGAAATGGAAGCAATTAAAACGTGCGCTTAAAATTTTCTGAAAAATACATTTTGATGTTGTTTGCCAATTCATCAATATCATGTATAGTAAAGAAGAAAATCAAAAACAGTGCAGACTTTTTAAGAATTCAGATGGAAATCATTGTTGTTCTATGCGATGTAAGGTATACGATGCAATGTGAATTTACAAGACAAGAGTCGGTCACCTTAGCTCAGGGCCCCCTTAGACGCAGAACCAAATTCAATGGGACCCCAAGCAGAATTCAATTTTGAGACTCCCTTTGTCGGAGTTGACTCTGTTTTCCTATCGTAACAAGTTATAATATAAATGAAATACATTGTATTGTATTTCAGACACTAATTTTCGTTTTATTTCGGGGATTAACTAGTTGTTATAATATAATTTATCATTTGTGACAAATAAGACCCTATTGATTTGCCTCGTTTGGATTTGAAAAGTCTTGCATTAAAAATATAATAAAAAGTTGGGTCCTAAATTCATAAGGACAACGAGAACAATCCTTACCAAACTCAGGTATTCTGGGGTTGGAATGCGATATTTTGAAAAGGATACTAAACAGAACCGAAATATCTTTTACATATCAATTCGATTGATACTTATAAAAGTGAAAAATTAATTGAGATAAAAAAATAATTAATTTCTAAAAATTTACGGGGAGGGTAGACACACGGTATTGCAGGACTGAAACAAATAACTAGTATTCTCAAGGAAAAGGGAAACCCAGTAATAGACAGAGATAGGATTGTCAAACGTGTTCATGAATTCTACCAAAAAATCCACTCCTCCAAACAAAGACTACAAGACAACTGACAGGATACGCAAGACGAGAGGAATCAGAGAGGGAGTTCCCTGAAGTTACTCCATGGAAGGTGAATCGAACCATCAAACAAACGATCAAAATCAAGGCCCCTGGACCAGATAACATCACCATCGATCTACTCAAAAAGCTGGTAAAATCAGCACTAGGAAACTAGCTATTCTATTCAACTTATGTCTAAAACAAAGTAAAGTTCCAGAATAATAGAACACTGCAATCATAATGCTTTTACATAACTACAGAACAATAAGTCTACTCAACTGCATCTACAAACTTTTCACAAAAATCATCAACTGATTCACCAAAACGCTAGATGAAAACCAACCACGGGAGCAAGCTGCCTTCAAAAGAAATAACTCGACAATGGACCATCTCCATTCGATTAATCAACTGAAAGAGAAAGCAGAGGAATACAAAATGCCACTCGCTGAAGCATTCATCGATTTGACTCGGTGGAAATTCCCAAGGTCAATGATGCTATCACTCTACAATGGATAGACCGCGTACACGTCAGAGTACCGCAATACATATACAGCCCCAGCAGCTTCTTTATCAGGCAGCATGAAAACTCAGAACCCTTTCAGCTCTAAAAAGGGGTAAGACAAGATGATACCAGCTCACCCAAACTCTTCACAGCCTGCCTCGAGATGAACCTCAAAAATCTATCCTGGAAAAAAAAGGAATCAAAATAGACGGCGAATATCTGAGCAACCTTAGATTCGCAGACGACATAGTTTTTTTTGCAGAGAACCTCCACCTTCAACAAATGCTTAATGAACCGAATGAAGAAAGCAAAAATGTCAGCCTTCATATGAACTTCAACAAAACAAAGGATATGTGCAACAATCACGTCGAAAATAAACACACAGCGATCAAAATTGAAAACGCAGAATTAGAGAAAGTAGACCACAACACATACCTCGATCAACGAATCCCCATGAAATCCTCAAAAGAAGAAGAAATTAAGCGAAGAATCACTCTAGGATGGCAAGCTTTCGACAGAACAAGCTCAATCTTCAAAAACAAGAAAATCCCATTAGTTATAAAAAGAAGACTATACAACCTATGCAACCTCTGATAGTCACTTATGGAGCTGAAACATGGAACCTAATCGAGAGACTCCAACTAAAAAGCATGCAACATGCACATGAGAGGATCATGCTCAAACTAACTTGGAGAGATCACAAAACAACATAATACATCAGGTGAAAAGCAGGAATCTGAGACATCATAGAATCCATTAGAAAACTCAAATGGCAATGGGCTGGTCATATTGCAAGGATGGCGTACAACCGACAGACATCATAACTCAAAACATGGATCCCCAGAGATCACATGTGCAACCGAGGCCGGCAGAATACATGATGGAGAGACGAAATAGACAAGTTAAGAAAGTATTGACTCTTCGACACCCATTATAGAGAGGTCAGGCGAATCCTGGGGAAAACAATTTTTTTCACCACAAATATTCAGGGGAGACAACTCTCCACTGTCTGCATTCCTGATAACGTATTTCACCGTAAATAATCCACATTCCCCCGAAATTATCTTTCCTTGGAGTAAAAACCCTTTTAAACACACCAACACTTCTTTCTGATTTGATATTAATAAGTTCATAGGGTTCACTTCTAAAATGTTTTCAATTTAATAATTCGTTATTTTGAGATAACTCCCCAAAGCTCATTACATTAAATCACATCCACTAAAAGCGAATGTGGTTTATTTGTGGGGCTAGTGTGGATTTGTTGGAATTCGGTATTGTATTCATTTGTCAAGCAGAGTGGATAATAGATTTCTTAAAATGCTATTTGGCATTATGAAGTCGTTCATATCGAATCAAGAATGATAATCGGAATACATTTATTTTCAAGGGAGATCATTTTAAATTTTTAATGCTTCACGATGCAAATAACTACTAAAAAAAAACATTTATCTTGTTTAATACATAATCGATGTTGGTCATATTTTTCAGTGTGCAAACCATAGGGAGTGATGGGCCATACCCTGCCACGCTGGCCCATGACGTGTTGTCAGGGGGTCTGGTGGATTGTTCACTGCTGATGTGGGTCAGTAGCCTTAGAGCCCCACCGTCTCTTAATACCCATCCCATCTGTTCTTGTAAATTAGAAATGGGTGTTCGCAGCGCTGAAAAAAATTGTTTATCATAATTCTCCCTTATTTTTTAAAGTTTTTTACTTAGTTAAAGTCCTTGAGTTAGATTTTTGAGAAATTCACTCCAAGCCATACCGACCTCATCTGGTAGGAGGGGGGCAGAGAAGGAGAAAGAGAGAGATCTTTACCCAAGGTCATGGAGGCCATCACACGACACGGTGTAGATCCTGTATATGTCGAAGTGCTTAAACATATATACAATCACAGCAGCTCCTTTATCAGGCTACACAAAGACTCGGAGTCCTATTAGTTCCAGAAAGGAGTGAGACAAGGTGATACCAGCTCGCCCAAACTCTTCACAGCCTGCCTCGAGATGATCTTCAGAAAACTAGACTGGGAAAGTAAAGGGATTAGAATAGACGGCGAATATCTAAGCAACCTCAAATTTGCAGACGACATTGCCCTTTTCGTAGAGAACCTACACGACCTCCAACTAATGATAGATGAACTAAATGAAGAGAGCAAGGAAGTCGACCAACACATGAACTTCAGCAAAACGAAGATCATTTGCAACAACCATATTGGAGATCAAAATCGAGGACACAGAACTGGAGAAAGTAGATCACTACATCTACCTAGGACAAAGAATCTCCATGAGACCCTCAAAAGAAGAATAAATCAAGCGAAGAATCACACTAGGATGGCAAGCCTTTGGTAGAGCAAGTTCAACCTTCAAAAATAAGAAGATCCCATTAATCCTAAAAAGAAGGGTGCATTGGTTATGCATCCTCCCAATAGTCACATTGAGAACCACGCAATGTACACATGAAAGAATTATGCTGGGCTTCACACGAAGAGACCACAAGACAGCACAGTACATCCGGGAAAAGACAAGAGTCAGGGACATCATAGAATCCATTAAAAATCTCAAATGGCAGTGGGCTGGCTATGTTGCAAGAATGGCGGACAACCGATGGACATTGCGACTCACGACATGGAACCCCCGAGATCACATGCGCAACCTAGGCCGGCAGATCATTAGATAGAGAGACGAGCTAGAAAAATTCAGAAAGTACTGGTTTTGCAAAGCCCATGATATAGAAGTGTGGGGAAGGTCTATGTCCAGTGACGGACATTAGAAGACTGATGATGATGATATTGGTTAGCCCAAGTGACACACAAGGGAAACAACTCCTGTATTCTCGTGCAATAGTTACTTCCCTTATGAAACTTTCATTATTTTGTTATTTGTAAGAGAAAGATGATTGTACTCAATAATATTTGGACTTCTTGACAATTTCTCAATTGAATTAGAATCACTATTTCTCTTTCTATTCAAAGCTTTTAACGTAATCATAATCGCAAAATCACTTGAATATTGTGATTATTATTTGACGAAAAGGGTAAAGTAGTTGGAAATATGTTTGAGTTAATATTGGGTGAATCTGATTGAAGGCCATAATAAAGTTTCTCTTAAGTTTCATTAAACAAAGGTAAGGATTTGTTCCCATCACCAAGACCTCAATGTGAATAAACAAACAAACAAGAACATTAAAATGTTACTGTCAGAAATTAGTATTTATAAACTTTTAAATGTTCATAGGCACCTCCCCAGAGAGCGATAAGTGATAGCCCCCATCCCCCAATTATGTGAATATCTTCTTTGAAGTTTTGATTCCGGATTTAACGGCAAGAAAATAGCTAGGAAGTTAGCCGTATGAAAGAAGAAAAATTACTATCGTGCAACTATACCAGGTTTTTGACCATTAATAAAAAAACGAAATTTTTCGTGAAAAAATAAGATCGATTCAACTATTTCCCAGGAGTTAACTGCTCTGACAGAAAAAAAAAACAAAACTGAAATATCTAATTAAAATCATCAGAAAAAAATCATTTTTTCACGGGATCTAGTTATTTTAACGATTACTCTATTGATTAATAAAAAAAAGATATAATTTATTTTTCACTTTAAATATGAAGAAAATATTTTTTCCACATCAGAGTAATTGTTTCACGTGAATGATTATCAAAACGAAGTCGTGACCGGATCTTATTGCTCGTTTGAAATTTCAATCGATTCTCTGAGGAAAAGAATGGAACAATCATACTTTCATTACTGCCAAAGATGTATTTATGTTGCTCTTGTTCACAAAAAGTAGGGAATTCTATTAAAGTAAGTATTTTGGTAAGTATGTTTTAACTATTTTTGAATTATTTTTCAGTTAGGTAATAAAAACGAAAATAGAAATTCTTAACCGGTCTCCCATACCTACTAATTTAGCCACGTCTGTACGCATTGAAAATATATATTTGAACAATTTTTCTGACGAACTCCTTGCTGTTTGTGTTATTAACACGACATTTCAGCCGATCCATTCTACGGTCCACTCTTATTGGAAAATACTCCTCCTTATGTATGTACAGCAGTAAGTGTTCTTACTGATTTTTACTTGTTTTGTCGACAAAAACTTTGTTTCTGAAGCGGACTTTTTTTAGCAGAGTGCTACCTTACAGGTTTATTACAAGTGTATAAATTTCTGTACGTAAGCATATTTCGATCATTTGTCCACCAAGAAACTGAACTTGTGAAACGACCCGCCAATGAGACGTTTCAGAGTGATCGGACAGATATGCTATGTAGAAGTGGCCCGGATATTTTGTATCCCAAACCCTGCATCAATTTACGTTGGTTAGTTGTTTTTAACTATACGTACGAGAGTGAATGTGTGTCTAGTGTGCTTGGCAATTAACTTCCCACCCCCGATTGAACAATGAAGGTTTTAAAAGTCCTGGGATAAGGGGGAATCGTTCCAATCGTTGTCCATGAAGTTTCTGAAGAGCTAAGAAACAGTAAAAGTTCGTGCAACATGATTAAAAAAAACAACAAACAAATCAACTGATGATGCATTGCGTTGTATTTCATTTATCTGTAAGCAGATTTGGCAGCAACACGATTAGTTTTTTTTCGAAATTGTATTACAGGAACTTGAATAGATTTCTACCTCGTCGGGGACCTCACAGACAGATAGACAAAGATTTCCACGAATCAGAGCTCGCACTTTTTCACTGGGATCTTCCTCCGTCACCGAGGAATGTTGTCTAGGATTAAGAATACTCTTTGGTGGATGTTTGAAACGCTCGTGACGTTCCGGACGGCTACGACAATCCTTTAAAAAGGCCTGTTACAACATAAGAAAAATCTCACAAAAAATTTAACCGAATTTGAAACAGAAGTTCACAAAAACACATCACATCTTCATTGTTCAGGCACACTAGATACGCGTTCACTCTCGCACGTATCACCCCAAGACCAACCGACGTTGATTGATGTAATTTTTTCTTTTTATACCAAAGGGCAAGGTCACTGCTACACAACATATCAGCCAGAGCAAGATAAAACGTCTCATTGGCGCACTGTTTTAAAAGCTCGGCCTGTGCGCAACTTTCTTGCCCTCGAACAGTCCTACGTTTTACCATCCCACACAACCGCACACTCACAAACTGAACTGTTCTATCTGCCATTTTCTCTCCCGTCTCGTTGTGACTGAGTAACTCCTAGGTGTAGTAGAGTACTCACTGACCCTATTTTTTCCATCAACTATTGGAAGCAGGCCAATGAGGATAAGAACTCAGAGAGAAGTGGGTTCATACCTCTAACTCTCTGGGCTGTCAGTTTGTTGTACTAACCAGAACCGGTGAGGTGACTTTGGGACAAAGGAGATTGCCTTAGTATTCACTCATATACTTTTTCTGTTAGTAATCATCGTGGCATATGCCTTTACGGAGAGCATTTATGAAAAGTGGATAAAAACAACCTTGGTCAGAACTTGAACTCAGTTTGCTGATTCTCTAATGTATGCTGATAACCATCACTATTGGGATAAAAATCGAAAGGTAGATAACTTTGATTAGTCGTTATTCTCCGTGTTATTAACATCTAAATCCCATGTATCAAACCAAGAACTATATTTAAATGTACTCACAGCAGAAAGGAAGAAAAAAAATTCGATAATAGTTTGGAATAAGTTCACCAAAACATTATGCCGATATTTTGCGAGGAAGATAACTTCTAAGCAGACACGATTAGCTGCTGCTGCTGTTGAACTGTTACGGAAAAAATGAAAGTAGACAACATTGAACATTTGGAACAGTATTGAAAATAATTGATCGCAAAGGATAATATAGGGTTAGTGTTAGGGTTAGTGCTTAGGGCTAGTGTTAGTGTTAGTGTTTAGGATTAGTGTTTAGGGTTAATGTCAGTGTTGAGGGTAAAGATTTACGTGACGAGGGTAGAGGATTCTCTAATCAAAATCAAATGATCAAATATTTATGTCGATCATGTACAACGTCTACTCTATCCTAATTATCTCACTTGCTAGATATCAACATAAATTGGTGAACCTATCCCGAACAATTGCCAAAAATTGAATGAACTTTAAAGATTTTATTTTTCTATTTTGATATACGTATTGACACAGAGAGATAACATTACTTTCCTTGAAAGTCAGAAAGCTGATTAATATAAATTGTGATTTTTTTTTGCCTCAGAACATAACCATTCTCTCATTTATTCTGTATTGAGACTGTGAAATTGAATGCCTTTATTTGTATTTTTCTCGTGTGGGTTTCCTATTCCCCTGAACCGACCAGAGAAAAGTATCTTGGTTAGGGCCTGAAGCTACCTGTCTTACACTAATTGAAATTTTCTCCTTAGATAGAATTTCGAGTCGAGACCATCTGAAATTAAAACTCTAATAGAAGAATTCAATATTAAAATGCCTGCGAGCATGAAAATATCTAGACTTTGTTGGGAAAACACTGTATGGTACTTTACTTTAATTTTATTATGCGTATGTTTGCTTTTGAATAGCTATCCGACACAAATAGACACACGTACACATCCGTGAATACATACATGCTTATAAAGATTTGTTTATGTACACGTGGACAGATACGTGTGCATTTACACAATAACGCACACAGGTGAATGGGCATGTATATTATGAGTGAGTAGAACATTTTGTATTAACAAATATCAACTCAGTGGGCATATAGTATATCGATCCTGGTACTGTTTTTGAGTAATCATTCTTTTTGGTAGAATCTTGGCAACTAAGTTAAATCATATCTAAAAACTATCCAGGTAAGGAGAAAGAATGTTTCCAGCTTTTTTATGGTCCCTAAGGGCAGCCATTCTGATATTCAAAATGGACGACTGCTGATGCATAATTCTTCCAATCATGACTGAGGCTTGTGCATAGATTCGTTCCAAAATTTAATCACTTTTTTTGCAGTCTCATCCTCCCGCCAAATCCCATTGAAATTTGTTCAGAACTTTTGGAGATATCGTGTGAACAGACAGGAGCGAAAAAAAAAACATCTCTCTATCAAAAACAGATTCCTGAATTCACCACTTTCCGATAATCTAATACAGTTAGAATAACTTAGTGTCCAGGTTATACTTTCAATTAACTTGGTGAATACACACAAAGTGAAAAACTAAGAGCCAATTATGTTTTTTTTTTTATTTTCGTACTTTATAGCATGATTTGCATGTAAATAAATAAAGTACTCTGAACGATCTTCTTGCCGATTCCGGAAATTCTGGAAATAGCCAATATCCTTCCCAGAGCTCGTAGCTCGTAACAATGGCAACAGCCCTGATGATACCGTATATAATGAACTGGAAAAGATCGTGATTTACATTATAGCAATCTGTTATGTTTAAGACTCTGGAACAGGAAGAGAAACTAAGTATTTTGCTCTTTTTAGATGCACTAGCATCTACAGCAGCAATCGCTGTCACTGACTAACTAACTACAAATCGACATATCAAACGCTGCGCACCATCTCTACGAAACATCCCCTTTTACTCCTATGAAATAATTACTCTTCTCTGATGTCACTTGAGTGACATTCTATAATTACACCATCTGAACATGGAATTCTATTTTACTACGTTAGAATGCAAACTTGGGTCAGTGGTATGAATGAAATTCCATTTTGCTACAATATTAGCGGGCATTTAGGTCCTTTGAGTCACTGACTGACATATAGAAACAAAATATCAAAGAGGGGGCTTTTAAAGGGAAGGTGGTCAAATGAAAGTGCTTCCAGTGGAAAGGGTTTTTAAAGGTAGGGGTCCTGTAAGGAATGGGCCTTTAAAGGGAGGAGCGTTTGAAAGCACTAAAGATCGAACCGATGCATCTATGGTTTGAATTTCAATTAATATATATTCTTGTATTGAAGCAAGTTGATAAACCAGAAATGCTAATTCGGGGCCTCGAACTCCTGCAAATTCCTTGTGAAAAATTAGTCTTGTAACAGTAATTAAATTTTTCCCGAATTCCACCTCGCGTAATTCTTTCATTTCTAATTTCTAATTTTCATTGAAATCGCAACTTTTCTAGAGATATGCCAAAAATTTGTAAATGACGGCTGTTTGTGGGGGATTTTGTAGAAAACCATAATCATAAATTTTCATTGTTACAATTTTGGGAGAGTGTCTTCCCTATTCATTACCGCCCTACATCTGGCCTCATTCATAGTTGAAGGAAAATGATAGCATCAAGTATCAGCAGTGTTTTATGTTCCACAAAAAGAATTGAAGAACAATTTAATGGTCATACAGTGAGATATTTTCCCCTTTCAATATTTTTACCAAAAGAATCTACGATAATGTCATGATCATTTTATAACATCATAATTACAGTGGATTATGGCCCACTTTCAAAATCTTACTTCTGTCTTAGTGGAACACAAATACGGGAGAATTCGTCATAGATTGGGCAGTCATTAATGGGGGAGAAGTTGAAAATGTCATGTTTTAGGATCGATTGAAGAGTTTTAGCGAAATCAAGAGCTTTTTTTCTCATTTGAAAATACTATATCCATGATGATTTCGCGCTCTGCCCCCACAAGATATGTATTAAGACCATAGACCCCTGAAGCCATTTCAATTGCTCTTTCTTCTTTACCGGTGCTGCAAATCCATCTCATTTCCGAAAGAATCTAATCAACAGCTGGAGAATAGAATTCTTCAAAATGATGTTCTCTCGCAGAAGAATAACTGGACGATGTTGATGGGATCCCTTCCTGATCCCAAAGACGGGTGTTAAGAGTGAGATGACGGGGGAGTATCGCATCACGAAAGACAATTCCCCAATTCATGCCAAGCAGAAGTTTTGTTTTAAAATTCCATTACTTGTTGAAAGCTGCAGTCAAACAGAATCACAAAAAGTGCTTCCAAGTTTTGCATAATTTTCAAAGTTTTCGATGGTAGAAGATATTTTGCTTCGCACAGTGCCAAGATTGAGGGATTTTGATGATTGCAAGCATGTTTATAAACCATTGACTTGAAACATGATTCTTTGTAGGAGTTGCATACAAAATGAAAAAATGAAAGTCCAAAGAGGTGACGAGAAGACCATAATGAACGACCTCTGTATTTTCATTTCTTGTGTCACACTGAAAAAAGAGTTTCGATTTCCGATGATAGAGTTTTTTTAAAAGCTTTTACTGTTGCATAACGTAAAAACCAAAGAGTGTCGCACATCCTTCTGTTTGGTTCAAGTTATCATATTGCATTACCATAAATCCACCATGACAGTTAGGCAACCCTTGTAGGAAATAATACATTGTATCCATTGTGCCCACACAATTTCTGAATTCTGGAACTAATTTGAGGGCTTTCTGATCCAGACGATGCACATTGCAATATATATAAAATGCATTCTGAACCTTTTCTTTCATTAACCCAGCAACACCCTTTTCTTAAACCCGCAAAATTGTTGAAACAAGTTAATGCCTCTCTAGAACATCTCAAAACAAAGCTCCCTTCGTTAAAACGGTATCATGAAACATAAATAACCTTCCTTCGACGATTCCATCCAACACAAATGGCAAACAAACAGAAACCTGTTCTCGCTTTGAAACATCTCTGGTTTCATCGGCAATTAGCTTTTTAACCTGCTCGGAGATGCGACGAAAATTAGATCTGCAATATGATCTATGAGTTAATTCTGTATGTCAGATGACAACCATTGATGTCGTTGAAAATGACCTTTTTCAACCACTGCTTTAGAATTTGGATATTACCCTCACTGGCAACTGATTAATTCTAAATATTCTCCCCCTGTTCATGTCGCTAATTTCATCTAAATTGTCACGATTTTCATCGGAACCACAAAGCGCAATAGTTCACTGAATACAAAAATTCTGAGCTTAGGAGATTTCCGTCAAAATGTCACGTTTTTCAATTTTCTTTTCTTTGCAGAGTCTATTAAGCTGTAAGATTCCTTGCTTTGTCGTGGAATAATGAGAACCAGTCTGCTATACAATCCATTAGATGCTTAGATTCTGAATGACTTGGCGACAATTCAGGATGGGACCATTTTTTTGAAAACTGATTTGGTATCCTTACTCTTACCGAATTCGTGACAGGAAAAACAAGTTATGTGACCATCTGAATACTCAATCCATGGATATAAATTGTACCAGTAACAAACTTCAGTTCCAAGCCTGGAGTTGACTTTGTTTTTATACCGTGACAAGAATAATAACAACGACCGCAAGAACAATCTTCAACGAATTTATGGGATTATGAATTGGCATTCCCCTACCGTGATTTGAAACTACGACCATCTGATTGGTAGTCGTGTCTCTTACTGACGGAAATAAATTGTCATTAAATTGATATCTACCAAAATTTATGCAAGAAATATGCAAAGGCCTACTTAATTCTTATACATAAATATATTCATGAAATTGACACTTTTTTTATTCTAATGAATCAATATATTTATATCAAAAAATGATTTGATTTTTTAAAAATCAATTTTATGTACAATAAAAAGCTGCAGTGATCATCTTCAGTCGGGATAGAAGACAGGCTTGTTTGTACTTATTTCTGAAACAGGATTCGCTGCTTGGGGAATTCTATGGACTGCTCGCGGGAATTATTCCTCTTGAATTGTTGGTATCTTCAGTTGGTGTAACGTCAATTTTAATTTCTTCCCTTTGAACGAAGTCTGAGTCGATCTCAATTTGAGTTTCGGGTTTTTGTCCTTGTTCAACTCCAGTCTCCTTGATATCGGAGTTTTCGATTGTTTTGGACTTTTTCACGACGAAATTATTCCATGTTGAGGTAACCTTACGGAACAATGCACTTGAGAAGAATTTTCTTTTCGGCATCAACTTTTTCTTTACAAAACCGAATATCATGGTCTGGCTTACTGTCTTTCTCTACTTTTCTATTGCAAGCTAAACAAATGATTTCTTCTCAGTAAATTCTGTTTGAGAGCATTTTTTACTACAAGAAAGAAAGCTGAAACAAAACGAAAATATAATTGGCTTCTGGCATGTGTGTAGAAACATCAGATATTAAAAATGCATCGAAAATTTACCATAAAACTAATCAAACACAAACTCCAATTTCATAAATGCAAATGAAAAGTTAAAAACGATTTCCATTATCATAAGCATAAAATTCAATTTTTTTTTAACCTGCTCAGAAAAAATAGCGTCGGATGAATGTAAGATTTTTTTATCTCGAGGGGCAGAAACTCACAAACATAGACATGTCTACACGCTTCTGGAAAATCTTCGATACCATATTTTGAAAATGTGATGAAAATTTCATAAAGATGTACTGTTATGGTCAATATTCTGATGTGCCTCCAATCAATAAGAACTTTGTTACCTTTTGAAAATGTCAGCTTTAAATAAAATCATATTTTTTAAATGCTTTGGGGATATTCAGTTCATAATGTAACTATAATGCTAAACTTGATCTTTACTTTTTGTTCACTTGATTTGTACCTTTATTTTTTCGGGAAATTTCCAACTTTTGGAATCGTTGGTTCAAACTCAGATGTTATTTGTTATTTTGTCATGTAAATACTCAGTTCTCTTCGTGGAAAAAAAGTCGGTTAATTCTCTCCTTTTTTCAGAAATTCAATGAATTCTTTTTTTTTTACAAATCCTATTAGTCCCTTTCTTGTACAAAGTCAGTTCCTTTCTTGTATAAACTTGGTTAGTACCTTTCTTGTTCAGATTTGGTCAATACCTTTCTTGTTCAAATTTGGTTAGCTCCTGGTACAAATTTGGTTCGTACCTATAAGTTGAAAAAATGTTTTGACTCCTTTAAGAAAGGATACATAGTATAGTATCAGAAGGTTCTCGCAGAAAGAATTAGGTGTGTGTTTATTACTCCTTGGAAGGGAGCATCATGTATCTTGAGCTAAGTAGGGAAGGAAAGGGCTTGTAAATTAGGGAGAGAAAAGTACATAAGGATAAACAACGAGGTTTTCTCATGTAAAAAAGCTACACTATTTATTGATCTACTTGAATTATGAAAGTATGAGAGAAATGATTTTATGTTAAGTGTAGAAAATGTAAAGTCTTCATGACGTGTTAAGTGGAAGATAATTAGCTTGTAACTGAGCTTTTGCGTAACAAAAGGTCTTGGGTAAGATAGTGAAACATCACATATTAGAGTTTGATCTTTGTTCACTGAATATGATTTCAATTTATCATTAAAGGGTTCCATTTCTTCGTTCGTGACTTGATGTTTCCCTAAATCCCGTAAATCATTTAAACGGAGAGTGATTGTATTCGTAGGTCGAGACCAACAATCAGCAACTATATTTTGATTCCTTTGATATGTGAAATATCATTGGTATATTCTGTGATGATGCAGAGGTAACATTGTTGAGTGTCAGATTTTTGTACAGATTGGCCCTTGAATAGATTGCAGAGCGGTTTGAGGTAAGTTGATAACATTACATTTCAGCCTTCTATTTTGGTGTTTGAAATATAACTCTGCCAAGTAGGCGGTCAACAATTCCCTGTCTAATGTTGACTACTTCCTTTGAGGTTGAGATAATATCTTGGGAAAGAAACCGGTAGGGACCGGATGACCATCAATCGTTTGGTGTAATGCAGCACTTACTTCATAGTTCGAACTGTCTGTGACAAGTTGATAATTCGTTGTTTCCGCAATAAGAAAAGAGAAGACAGTTAAGCTTGATCGTACTCTTTTGACACTTTCAAACGATTTTATTTCTCCTTCTGACACTTTAGGATTATTTGATATGGGGCTTAATCATACGCATTTGATAAGTGATAATATCAGATCGCTTGGATTTGAGACAAGTGTTTTGTAAAGGTTTATCATTCTCAGAAATCGACACAATGATTTTGAGTCATTCAGTCGAGGGAAAACATTAAGTTCACCGAGTCTCTTAACACTAGGCTTGAGACCTTCACTAAAAATGTTGAATCCCAGAAATTTGAGTTCGGAAACATAGACTATACATTTAGCAAAGGATATTTTAAGATCATATTCATTAAGTTTTCCAAAATTAATCCACTTACTTTAATAAGTTTCCTCATCATCAGAGTGTATCAAAATATCATAGATGTATATAAATACACAATCGATATTGTAGAAAATACTATCCATCATCCGTTGAAAGGTACTCAATGCATTCCGTAACCCAAAAGGCATGTAGTTATATTCAAACAGACCAAAAAGGATTAGTAATGGCTGTTTTGCATACATCATTAAAGTGGACAGGCAACTGATGGTATGTCAATGTTAAATCTATTTTAGAAAATTTGTAATTTTTTTCAGTAATTTTTGTAATTTTGTTGAGAATGAATTTATATTCGGAATTTGGCAACGATCTGGTCTTGAGATGGAGTTCAAACGTCGATAATCTTGGACAATTCTGTACGTTCCGTCTGCTTTTGGTACCATATGCAATGTAAAACTCCACTCAGATTTAGAAAGAGATTCAAGCCTTCCGTAGTTTTCTAAATTCTTCTTTCGCCGTTTTATATCGCTAACTGTCCCGTTTTTGAAAATGAAGGAGGGTTGCTGAAAGTTTTAATACAATGAAATACATTCACTTTAGTTGTATCAGGGTCGCGATGCAGGGAAATTAGATTTGAATATTTTCCCATAATTGTCCTTCCTGTCATCTCAGCAACACTATTTCGATTCAATGTAATGTTCATAACCAACGGTGACGGTTGTGCATTTTATGTCCTTTCCGTTGTACTATTAATCAGTCTGTGCAGTCAACCATTAGACCAAAATAATTGAGGAAATCATAACCTAGCAGAGGTTTTGTGGTTTCTGCATTTACAAATGTCCATGGAAAATCATGTCTTAGGTCGTGCAACGCCAGTTTTAATATTGGTTGGCCTGGGTATTCAATTGGTTCACTGAAATAACAGAAACGTTAGTAGGATAAATAGCAACACAATTCAAATATCGTTTTCGGTATGATTGGTATAGCAGCTCCTGAACCCATGAAAAAAATGAAGCTTTTGAGCTTCTAACGGAGTGGTGACTTCTAGGGGCTGAGTGTCGGTGGAGAACTACGAAGAAGAAAAAGTAAATCAAAGCGATGTAGGCTTTGTAATCAATCAGGAACTCAAAGCTGTTCGGCTTCACATGGTCGCATAGCCAGTGTTGCTGTACAACTCTCAAAGAGGTAATAACTGGATGTCATTAAAGTCTTCGCTCCCACTTCGCAGTCAACCAATGAGGAAATAGTTAACTTCAACGATGGCTTGAACTCCATATATGTACTTCAATGTCATCATGGGGGACTTCAACGTGTAGCACCCCTTATTCTTTTAGTTGGGAATTAAATACGAAACTCTTATTTGACCTAGACATCAAAAACGTCACTTCCTCCTCCGACCTCTGACCACTATAAAAAACCCCTGGACGTACACGGTCCTGTGTTCATTGGCGCCGGCATCCCCAGCTTTTGGATGAAAATCCGTTTTTCGAGAATGGAATTCGCATTTTGAAATCGAGTTCGTTTATAGATTTACCTTCGAATTTTCATCCAAAAGGTTTTTATCGAATATATTCACGTAGATCGGTCACTAATTTTCGTTGGCTTTAGTTGCGAAGCTGTGCGTATGTGTGAGACTCGATATCGGTGAAGTGAAATGGGCAAAGTTAGTACAGAGATAGGTCATGGAGGGAGAAAAGTTAAGATCGGATCGGCTAGCGGGTCGGCGAAATGATAACGATCTTAGTGAGACTGAAAGAGAGAGAGAGAAATAGTTGCCGGCCACAAAGTTTCCACATGTAAAAAGGTTACACTAATAATTGATTTACTTGAATAATAAACTTATGAGAAAATTAATTTTGTATTGTGTGTAGCGAATGTGAAATCTTTTCAAGGTGTAAAATAGAAGATACTTAGCTTGTAATTGAGCCGTTGCCTTTTTTATTTACACCTGTTGTTTGTCAAAGGGATTTTGCTGGGATTGTCCTTTCATCTCTTGGCTTCCTCTGAATAGTTTGAGGGTTTTGTTTTCTTGGAACTTTGCACCTTTTTGAGGTATTTATGGTAAAAGGGGATAATTTCCAGGAATATGTTTAGCCTTTGGCATATTCTCAAGTGTTTTCTGTCTCTAAATTCATTGTCTTTTCAGGTAAGTAAACAAATGAGAGGAGAGCGAGTGAGAGAGAAAGAAAAAAAGAGAGTGTGTATGTGTGGTATGTTCAACTGAGATATTTGATTTAGATATATTTCTATATTTAATAAAATCTTAATACATATGTATTATTAAGTTGGGATCATTACATACCTTTCTTGTACCGAGTTGATTAGTCCTTTTCTCAAACAAATTTTGTTTATCGTTTTCTTATACAAATCGGTTAGTGCTTTTTTTCGAACAAATTAAGTCAATATCTTCCCAACGAATTCTCCTGTGAAGGTTATTTTTTTAAAAACTTCCTTACTGAAATCAAACCCTTATACATAGATGATTTTAGATACTTTTACCATCTGAGCAAACGACACTCTGGTAAGATCTGCAGTCCGAGTAAGCGCACTTATATTGCTCATCTTTTAAATCCGCAATCGGAGGCATAAATATTTACATAGGAATCATCATTTCAAATTTTATATCAACATATAACAGCAAGGCTTATATTGCTCATCTTTTAAATCTGCAATCGGAGGCATAAATATTTACATAGGAATCATCATTTCAAATCTTATATTAACATATAACAGCAAGGCTTATATTGCTCATCTTTTAAATCCGCAATCGGAGGCATAAATATTTACATAGGAATCATCATTTCAAATTTTATATCAACATATAACAGCAAGTAAATAACAGAAATTTAAATAAAAAAACTAATCCTTTGAGTAAAAGACTGTTCTAAGTTCTGCTGTGATTTTTGTAAATAAAACTTGATCGGATTTTTAAAAAAATTGAATGATTTGAAAAAAAGAAAAAGTTTAAAAGATTTATCATTAACATTATTTATATTTTCGAATTTTATTTATTATTTTATTATAATTGTAAATAATTACAAAGAAAATCAATTAAAGTTTCTAAAATTGAATAATGAAAGGTATTAAACCATATATATAACATATATGAGTGTACCTATTGTGAGGCATTAAGTCTGAATTGTACCACCCTACTCAAAGTTGTATTAATCAAACAAAGTTTTGCGATTCTGCAAAAATGTAATTAAAAATCTCTAATTGTTTGTATCAGTTATTTTGGAATTCCCTTCATTGGAAGAGAAAGTGTAATAACTTGAATGGAAGAGTTGAATCAACATTCAATACTTCAAAACTTAGACAGAAAGTAATGAGAAGTTATACATGTTTTTAAAATGATAGAGTAGTGCAAATGGTTTTCTTTCTCCATGATTGTAACAGTTATAAAGAACTAAGCAGTGAAACGAATCTATTTAGTTTCAAAGTCTTCAAAGAGACTCTTCAATCTCTTTAAACTTCTCACCTACCGCAGTTCAAAAGAACAATTACAATAAATGAGATTATTTTTGTATCAACAGTAGAATATAATCAACTTACAAAAGATCATGCATCGGTCCAAACTTTCACCTAAAAAAAATGTTACGATCAGTAATATAAATGGAAATGAGAAAATCAGAAATAGAAGAGAAACAAGTTTTTATTTATTTAACCAAGTTTATAGTGAAACATTGATTAATACCACTTTGAGCATGAGAGAACATAATTCAGACTTACTGCCTGACAAGAGGTACCCACATCTATGTTTTATATACAGTGTAATTCCTTTTATTACTCAGTTTTAGAAACTTTTATTGAATTCATCTTTATTGTAACAATTAAAATAAAATGATAAATAAAAAAAAAGGAAAATATGAATAAAGCTAATAAAAATCTTTCAAAAATCGTTTCAATTTAAAAAAAAAATTGATTCAGTTGCATTTACAATTAAATCACACAAGATCTCAAAACGGTCTTTTACTCAAGGGATAAGTGAGTTTTAAAATTTCTATAATTTGGTTGCTGAAATATGCGTTTATAAAATTTGAATTGCAGATACTGTGAGAACCAATTTCTACATAACCTTAAATTCCATTGCTGAAAATCGTTTGAAGGTATTCAGAGATAGTAAAAGATTCAAAATACGTGAAATTCACAAGAATAAACTACAGGTATACATAGAGAAGAGAGAAGATAATTAATTCGGGAAGATGATTGCACTTGTATTTTTGGGGAATTAGCGACAAAGGGAGGTAACTCTGAAAGATCGTCCTCACACATATATAGTAAATATTGGTTAGAATCGTTAACTATTTGAAAAGAATTGAACTTGCTTTGAGGATAGAAAAATCCATTACTCAAATGTAAATGGGCTTTTTGTTTTCATAATTACAGGAAAAACGTACTGTCAGTTGCCAATGAGTACGGTGGGCACGAAATGTTCACATTCACTGGCTTGTTATTCTTATTCTCATGCTTGTTATTCTTATTCTCATATATATATATATATATATATATATATATATATATATATCATAATAATTAAATAATTGTGTCATCCACAGACAGCCGTTTCATTGTATTACAACTCTTCAGTGTGGCTGTAGACTATCCATTATCCCATTCAGTACCACTAGGTAGGATCGAAACCTTTGCTTCAGACCTAGAGGCATCTTATCTCTGCCGTATGCAGAACTGGACGGTCAGTAAGATTGAATTTAGGCAATATATTTACTCACGCATATTTCCCCATCCACCAAGTGCTCTATTCCCAAGTTGGAAGCAGGGACGTAATATAAATAACATAATATAATATGATACAATATCCGATGTATGATGGGTTTTATTTCATAGAGTGCTCGATATATTCAACTTTAAATATCAAGTTGAAAGTATGAAATAATGGGAATCCATTACATAAACACGTTTATGTTTCTGCCCTATCTGGGGCTCTTCAGAAACATAAACGTGTTTGTGTAGCGATTCCCCTTTCCACTATAATATACATAAATATCCGAAGATCTGTACTCTGACACATCATCAGGAGGATCAAGGCATTTCCAGCTGTCTCTACTCACCACAAATACACTACAGAGCTTTCTTTTGCTGAAGAGTTGGAATAAGATAGCTGGTACATGCCCAGGTGAGATAATAGAGAATTTCTCTGCATTAAAACTTCATGTTTCGTGTCTGATCGATTCTAAATCTTTCAGTGTTATTGACAGCAGTCTTTTATGTATGAAATGCATTGATGCGCATTGTATATTCAACACAATGTATTTGTTACCAGGTGATAAACTTGTCAGGCTGACATCAATCATTCAGTGAAAATGCCATCACCTCTTCACCATTTATAGCTTTGTATCTGATCGCGACAATAACTTCTCTTCTCAGCTAAGATGCAATACCATTCTAAACCCATGAAAGCTTCTTATCAAAGAACTATATATAAAAAAAAGTAAGGCCTTTTGTATTTTTAGATGTGTTATATCTCAATATGACGCTTTTTGATCGACTGGTCGGTCTGTCGGTCGGCTGGTTCCAGTAACGTTAAACAACGTAAATAGGAAGGAAGAAAGCGCTGTGATATCATTAGAAGATATGATGTCATTGAAAAGCGTGATGTTATTGAAAAGTATAGCATCTATTCCGATCAATCCTTTTACCAGCTGCTAATGGTGCCATAATAGAATATTCTAGATCCACACAAGAGCCGAAAATTATATTTTTTTTTACTAATATGAGGATCAATTGATTCTAAGACGGCCTACTTGCTCTTCTTCCTCCTCCACCTCCTCAACCTGCTCCTGCTACCATGGATGATGAACACATCATTAAAATTATGGTTCTAGTTTACTGTTTGGAGAACCGTGGGTCACGTGTGTTCACTTAGGAAGGGAGAAAGGGAAAAGATGAATGAATACCGTTAGGGAGTTCAGTTGCAAATAACTGCAGTCAATGGAGGATAATAAGTAAGTGGATAAGACGTAATATTATTTCCTCTGACAACAAAATTGGAGAGGTATACGTATTCACTTACGTCCGTCGTTCTAGGTTCGCCTTTCCGTCTATTTGTCCACACAATTTCTACAATTCGCCATGAATTTCAATGAAACTTTTGTAGAAGTGCCGACAGTGGCCAATTGTAGGAGTGATAAAATTTGGGGGCGGATCCAGGATATTGTTTTCGATTGAGAGATATCTTTATCATTCTTCTTGAAAAAAAGATTGAAAACGAACAATTCACTAAATTTATATTTCGAGGGAAGTCATTCAATACTTGTGAACATTGTAAGAATTACGTTCTCTCTTTTATTCTTTAACAGTTTGTCTTCATCAAGTTTTCTGCTAGTGCACAGCGTTGGGAGAGGCAAGTGCTCTCTGAGTGCCCTCTATGGTATTTCAATAAGGTGAAACATTGTCAGCCATTATTAATTTTAGTATTTCTTTCATCTTGATTTTAGTTGCTTTCCATCGCAACTACTCAGACTGTCATTCTACTGCTATCAATAAAATGAAGGGATTAGAAATAAAGAATAATCCCTTGGTAAGACATCTCTTGGCATCAATCTTTGCCTGAGGAAATCTGTCTTTCTGTGATAACTGCTCTATGGCTTGAGCTACGAGAGTCCTGAGGCTTACAGAAAATCAAATCTTACCATGTAGACTCACTCTTTGTTTCCTTCATTTGATAAAAGATGATGTTACTGCTGCTAATACTAATAGTGATTCTGCTTAGATAGTATAATGGTTAGCACCTCTGCCTCATATACAGGAGATCCTTGGTTTAATTCCCGGTAGAAGTAAATAGTGTGGGAAACTCTTCATTTGGACAAATTTCACTGTACACTCAACAGCTAATTGAGTGCACACTAAGCTGTGTTATTTGGGTGGAGGTACCCCTTTGGTGTACTCGCATTCTACCTTGGGTGTGATCCTTAAAAACTTGTAGGAATGAAGTCCTGGTCTCGGCCTGAAAAACTAAGGTGATACATGCAATAGAAACCGGGATTTCGTCACCCTCACGGTGTGCATAAGAAATAATAACATCAAATATGGCACCAAGCAATCACGGAAAATCAAAGAATAATGGTCAAGTGGATAATAATTCATCAGAACGAAGCTGAGTCTGTTAGATGGATGCATGAATCACTCATACGAGCAGCACTAATGGAGTTAGAGGGCTGTAATTTTCAACGTCTGCTCCTTATTATGTATAGAAAAAAAACTTTTTATTTTTTTCAATTCATGCCCATAATTTCTTTTTAGGTGGGGAGGACTATCTATTTGCAATGGAAGTTTCTGCTAAATTGGTCGCGTCGTTTGTGTCTAGAAATATTAAAACTTGTTTTCTTATTTTTTGTTCAGATATTTTCCATTGATCACTGCCCGGCAAAACCCAAGAGAAGTAAATCATTTATCATTTTCCCATTTTGTGATTGATCACCTCCAACATGACATGCTGCCAAAAGTCGTGTGACAATTTTTTTGAGTGACTACCCAGACTTTACATATTATCAATTTTATCATTGTTTGTTTGCTTCATCTTCTTGTTGCATTAAATCACAATGTTCCAAGTTGGCCTGCCTTACAACCTTTTTTTCCTATGACACCTTAAATAATTTGGCCACAGAAGCTAAACAGTTTGACAGTTTTGAATCTATTGTCATATTCCCCCCTTTTCCTTCTGATTTTTATGTCATATTGTTTGTTTATCATCTAGAAGTATTACTAGCTGCAGTTGTTAGAATTCTGTAGAAATATCATTTTCATTGTGGGTTATCAACAATAATGCTCTTAGTTTGAAATTTCTAATGAGCTTTATATGCATAATCATATATATATATATATATATATATATATATATATACACACACACACACACACACACATATATATAAATATATATATATATATATATATATATATATATATATATATATATATATATATGATATCTGTTCCAAGCATGAAAGATTTACCAAAGCCAGTGCGAATACTAGAACTGATCATCAAAAAATTATCCAAAATCTTCTAAAATTATCTGAAAGAAACACTAGCACAAGATTAGGGCATTCTTGGTTGGTCCAAAATGACCATTGAGACCCCCAAATCTCATTCTTGGAAAAACAAGAAAGCTATATTTCGTTAGTGCCTACTGGTGTACACTTTTGAGATATATCATCATGCCATCTTATTTTTTGCTGGCCCCAATTTTCCATATGATCTCAGGGCATCTAAGTTGTCATGATGTCTTGCTGTTGTCAGACATTCATGCAACATGGCCTGCCAGTTGTTATTTGAATTTTGAAATGATTTTTTTTCATATCTCTGATCCCTGTTCTCTATGTAAATCCCTGGGATATGGTCTTGTTACTCTTACAAATCGATTGCTCCAAACTGATGTCCTCATACCAGACTGAACCAAGCTTAGGAAATAACAGCATATATATTGTTAGAATGAAGTTTTACCATATATGGCAATTGAAATAAGTATATGGTGGGGGAGAGGGTGCATTATAGACACATTATTGTTTTTGCTTACTTTGGCCTGGACAGACAGAAAACGGGAAAAAAAAATGATATCGGCAAAACATAATAAACGTTAAAAAAAAAAAGACGACACCAAATATCTCGGGCAGTTGTAGATCCAATATATTATGGATCAATATTCATATCTTTTATATTTAGACAATGATCGCCCGGAGATATGCATTCCAATACGCATAACTATTATTATTCTCACTAAGGAAGGAAGAGAAATGTTCCAGATAATCAAATGACCCTTGTAAGTTTATTGGCAGAAGCCTGCCTAGTTTTTATGAGCGGTTAGTAATATTAGATTTAATACAAATTTCAGTGTCCCGGTGATAGAGCGCTCATCTCTGGTTCGGTAAGCTTTGCTTCAATCCACCACCTAGTTACACCAAATAATTTCAAAATGGTTCTCAATGCCTCTCTGCTAAGCACTCAGCACAAAGAATTTATATTGGAGAATGTCTCAGCCCAAGCTAAAGTGTTGCAGCCAAATCACATTGGATACGCCAGTTCTTGTAAGATCACACAAGACAGGCAACATCGAGCCTGGTCAGAACCTAGATGAAGGGCCATTGGGGGGTACTAGGTGCTGTGAATAGAAGAAAGCTTTGACAAGACTGGCAAGCTAAAAGTGGGTCTTACTAACAATTGCCTGTGTGTACCTGATCCAGCGACACATAAGCTGAGAATGCTGATGCTGTTTAGAGAATACAAATGGGTGTATTTACTAAGCTTAGCTTAATTTTTTTTTGTTCACTTTTAGTCACCCTAAGCAAGGCACTTTGGCCTCTTTCCACATGAAAGATGTAACAATCAGAGTTATTTATGCCACAGGATTGAGAAAACTTTTTAAAAATTTAAAAAATGTTAAAATAGCTTATTGATGTTAAAATTGTTAAGTTTGAAATGACTTGTTTGAAATGAAGACTAAAAACACTAACATTGAGAAAGGTACTTGTTCTCTTGATTTAGAAATGACAAAATTGCACTTGTTGGCTAAATATTCAGAATGGAGTTTGCTCCACAAAGCAGCTGTTTTTGAGAAGAAGCTATTTATGCGGAACTTGCAGTGATACCTTGATACGTCTAAAAAGTATGGATGTGACTTAATTGCAGACCAAGTTTTAATTGAAAATTACCGGAGAGGAGGAAAATAGGGAATGTAGTTTGTCTGAACACCCTCCAGGAAAGTAACATAGTTACAAGGCTACAAGTGTAGGGAAATCCAATGTGGATCACACTCACTATAGCAGCAATAGCCCAACCAACTAGCTTCCGAATAACTAATCTATGATAAAAATGACTTAATTGTGCTGGTGAGTGTATTTAGAGAAACAATTTAACCTTTGTTATAGAGCTGGTATCAGTTACATTTGCAATAGTACCAAAAGCTCTATTTCACAGTAGGTATTGTGTTGTTTGGATCTGCCCTGTAAATCTCCAGGGGCAAGTTAACCAGGTTTTGCACCCAGGTTGTAATCCTCTAAGGTCCTGGATATTCTATTTGGGCCCAAGCCTTTTAAAATATTGAATGTCTGAAAAATACTCTTTGCCCTTTAAGTATTAATAATCATGACTGGCATGAATTTTAGCAAGAATAAAAATGCAACAAAAGAATAAGCATAAAACAGTTTTTTCAGAAATTTTGATTAAAGTTGTATGTGCATGTGAGTGTGTGTGTGTCTGTCTGTCTGTGTGGGTGTGCGTATCTTTGAGTGCATGTGTATGTCTGTGTGCACATGTGTGAGTGTGTATGCATTCACATCCGTGTGTGCACATGTGCATGCGTGCATGCGAAGAGGTCGAACTCAAGAAAGGAAATCTCATCTACAAATTATGACTGAACATTTTCTCTCTAATATAATATCATGGTAATGATAATAAAGACAAGAAAAGAAGAGAAAAAAACTGAACGAGTTCTAAGATGGCTGACTGACTTCTATGCTATTTGATGAGGAATAATATTGAATCAATCTTTGGCTTTTTTATCTCATTTTTTCCCCATACCGTTTTACAGAACTGTTGCAATATTGATTAGATGTTACTATCAAAAGATATTGGCAATGGCCTCTTACAAATTCCAATATTCTTTCTGTTCAAAATTAGATATTCCCAGAGGTTCACAATTATAACATCTCTGCCTAGTCAAGCAATGCAATGAAAATACAGAAGACAAAATAACACCACTGTCATCAACAACTTTTCTGTTCTTTCTCCTTTTCCTGATATATTAATCAACACTACCCACAACAGACTGGTTTAATCACTGTTGCTTAGTTCAGGTTATTCATGTATTCTGACATTTATATGCATCTATCTATGTATCTATAGGTTCTAGGGAGGGGAGGTTCTATTTACAATGTAACTATATTGCTAATTTTTTTTTATTTTTGTGCTTTCAGTAATTTTTTGTTTTGAGGGAGGAACTATTAACCAGTAACCTATTTATTGATCCAATTTTTTCATTGATCACCCCTTCAACAGGGCATGCTGCCAAAAGATGTGAGTCGTAATGGTTTATATTGAGGGACTAAGCAGACCTGTCATCATTATCACCATTAATATCTTGGAGGAGAAAAATAAAAATTACCTGTCTGGAAAGTATAGAGCCATTTAACATTAGCCTACCTGGAGCAATTGATTCAACTTTGGGCAGGCTTCCACACACTCTCGGGTAAACACATGAGGCCCCTATAAGGAAAACTCAATGAAAGCACAAAAACATCAAAGAGAAACTTCACAAGGGAAATAACTTCATTGCCATTAAAAATACATTGTAAATAGAGTTCCCCTTATGAAACAGAGAAAAATATTTGTTTTTAAAATTATTTTTATTTGGGTCTAATACATCAAAAATACAAAAATTAATGGGGGTAAACAATTTTTTTTTGACTTGCTTAATGGATGTGAATTTCAATGTAGATTGGAAACACGGACAGGAAGTAGCAGAAAGAGATATGTCAGCCATAACGCTATGGAGATGGAGTAAAGTAAGTGCTCACTCCATTATGGTGGTAACATTGTGAACAGAAACCCCTGGTAAAACATAGAAAATCTTTTGTTCCAAATCACTAACAAATTTCCAGATATTTTCAGGGTCTAATGTATTGAATGCATAAAATCAAAAGAAAAAAATATTCTTTCTCTTGGACCAAAGATGTAAAGAAGTGAATCCTTGATCACTGCGTCTTAGTTCCTTCAAAGTACTTTCTGGGGACTTCACACACTTATCCCAGCATCAGCTCCACTGTCCAGAAGTCCTCTTTTAGGATCACCATCAGCTGCCTTGTTGCATTCCCCATAATCTTGTCCACAGTCAGTAATCTCTTTTGGACAAAGCAAGAAATTGCAGCGAGCCAAATCTGGACTTCAATAGGTGTGCCTGTCTGATCTGGGGGATGCAATGTTTCACTAAAATCTCCTGCACGAGAATGACTCACTCAGTTGTTATGAATATGATGGGCATGCAGAACACAAGCTCATTGAACGAGAAAGTGTCAGTTCACTCTTGCGCAATGAGGTCCCCTCTAACTGATTGCAAACTCAGATCAAGGCTGTACAACCGGTTTTGGGGATATTCAAAGTTTCTGGATATTTCTGAGATAGACCTCGTAGTATTATCTGTCTTAGACATCATTAGAGAGTAGAAAAGAATGGTAATGCTTTGAGGCCGCTACTGGGCATATACCTATTCATTGAGAGTCACAGAGGAACAAAACATGAGTGATGGGGGTTGGGGGGAGCACAGAGATCTAAATCAAAGGTTGCTGTCTTGCTGTCTTTGATCGAGGGGGGACACAAGGAAAAAAAAACATATTCAAACAGCTTATTCACTCATTAGAAACCAGCATGCAATCAACATCTTTTGGCAACATGCTGAGTTGGTGATGATCAATCAAAAAATTTGAAAAGGGCTGAACAATCGGTAAGTTATTTCTTTTCCTTTTTGTTTGAGCTGTGATCACCAAATAGTCAGATTATTCAAAAAAAATTGGTGGGTACAAAATAGGGACCAATTTGGCATAAACTTAGATTACCAACTGGATCCCCAGTAAAAACCTATTTATGGAAAGAATTAGATAAAAAAAATGAAAGTAAACGTTTTTTTGACATAATGAGGGGTAAATATTGAAGTTGTCAGCCCCCTCTAGCTCCGTTTGTGTAGCCTGTATTCATGGTACAGACATAGCTTGCCAGCCAGACCAACTTAGAAACTGAGAGAGACCCATGTTCGGGGACAGTTTTGGTTGACGATTTCTAATAATAAGCAGTAAATGTGGTATTTCACGGTCAGTGAGGACATAGAAACACACAGAGAAGACAACAAAATGATAAGAAGAGTGAAGAATGATTTGAACTATCTTTCAGAGATAAATAAACATTGGAAGCAAAAAGTTTCATTTAGTTCATTATTGCTTGATTGATTTGAAAATTTAATTAAAAACAATTCAAAAAATCTGTGCCATTTACAAAAATTTAGAATAAGCATTCAGTTGGCACATTTGGTCTGAATTCTGCGTTACGAGGCATAAAATCACTTTATAACACCCTGGTCATCATTATAATCATTTATCAGTATGAGGTGAAAAAAATTTTAAGACCCAACCTACCTGTTTGGCTAGGCTAGACTGATTGGTGAACTGCGGATGGTTTCATGATGCTAGTCTAGAGGGCTAAAAATGTAAACATTTACTCTATCTTATGTTTAGAAAATAAATGTGTTTTCAGCGTGGGTTTCAATTTCCAATTTGAATTCAGACTGAATTAGTCCCTTAATTTGGGTCCATTTGTTTTTTTTAAAATTTGGATGTTTTTAGTGATTGTTATCCAAGAAAATATGAGAGAAGTAACTTATTCCTTGATCACTCCTTTTTTCAAATTTTTTTTCATTGATCACCCCCAATGTACCATGCTACAAAAGGCAGACATTTTCAATTGAGAGACTAACCAGACCTGTTTTTCTCCTCCCCTTTTATCATCCCCCATTTCTTGTTATCATCATTCTAAATATATTTTCCATTTCTTAATTATCATTTCATTATTATATCATTATCATTATATTAATTTCAATATGATGCTTATCAACTATCATCATTATTCTTTATGTTATTTCCATTTTAGTGACATTATTGAATCACCATAGCCCCTAAAATGGCCTGCCCAACCCACCAGCCATGATGACTACAAAGTCTTCACATTTTGAGTGTCCATGTGTGTTTGTGTGTGTGTGTGTGTTTGGGCTTCCCTGGTCAAAAAATATCTTTTATTTAAGATTATCTGAAAAAAAAGCCAAACCCTAGCACAAGATTAGAGCATTGTTGGCCCCAATTTGACCATACTGACCAAAAAGAGCACTTTTGGGAAAAAACTGAAAATTTGGCCCCCAAAAGTGCTTTTTAAGGTCTTTATGGTCATTTGGGATCAACAATACCCGAATTCTTGCGCTGGAATTTTTTTTCAGATAATTTCGAATAAAAGATCTTTTTTTTTCTTCTCTTCAGATAATCTTTGAGATAATTATTTCTGGTACATGTGTGGGCTACAGTGATTCATTTATGTAACATATCATTCATGCATTCTTCAGAAGTTCCTTATGTTTCCTGCAACTACCGTTCTTATCTCCAATTTTCCGATGAATCTACAAACCGAATTCAAAGTGAATCTTTCTTCCCTGGATTGTGACATATAATCCAGAACAAGGTGACATGCAATACTTTTCACCCTTACTTTCTTTATTCCTCTCTTACAGAAAGGAAAAAAAAAAGAAAGGTGACAGGTCTGGTTAGTCATCCAATAGATATTGTCACGTTACCGTCTAATTCAGCCTGGACTCAAATTGAACATTGTGATTTAATGCCACAACAAGATGAAGAAAACGAACAATGATAAAATTGATATGTAAAGAGGTCCGGTTAGTCACTCAATAGAAACTGTCACATGGCTTTTAGCAGCATGTCATGTTGGGGGTGATCAATCAAAAAATTGAAAAAAGGGTGATCAATGGACAAGTTACTTCTCCTGCATTTTGTTGGATTGTGATCACTGAAAAAGTCTGAAATTTTGAAAAAATAGTGGACACAAACTGAAGGATGAATTCAGCCTAAACTCGTATTGTAATTTGAAACCCCATCTAAAAATGCATTTTTTTATAAACATGGTAAATAATAATACGTTTTCAAAAAAAACAAGTGTGAACTAAGGAATACAGCGTTCGCCCATTAAAAACCTTTTTAAGAGGTGGGGTGGAGGATTTTCTAGAAACAAAAAAACTTTTTCTTTAGACATGATAAGAATTAAATGTTTTGATTTCCAGCCCTCTAGCTCCATTGGTAATGTCTGTGTGTTTGATACATACATAGCCAGCCAGCCAGCCAGCCTGCCAGACCACAGTGATCTGTATTATTGAATAGAAAAATCAATGAATAAGTTACTGCTCTTGCCTTTTGTTGGACAGAGATCACAAAAAAATGTCTGAAATTTCAAAAAAGAAAAGTATTTGTGATACATACATAACCACCTAGTTGGACCAGCTTAAAAACTAGAGAAACCTGTTGACAGTTTTGGTTGGTGCTTTCTAAAAGACAGTTCTTCCATGTAATGATTAATGAGCCACAAAAAACTTAAATGTCCCCCCAGCAAGTGCATTCTTTCTGATCATCTTTAATTCCCTTTGTGGTCTTTTCTTAGATGAATAGATCATCAGAGGAATAAACCTGTTGAAGAATAAAAAAACAAATCTTTTCCAAAAGTTTCTGTAGTCCATTGTTCTTGTTCATCTGAAGTTCTTGTACTGCAGTTAACCCCAATTTGTGACAAATTTGTTCACCATTGATTTAAAATCAAATGAGTGATATTCCCCCATGGCTTCCAAAAATGACAAATTTCATTATTTGATTCTGTATGCACTAAAATTGGTTGGAATATTCTTGTACTAAGCACCACGCCCATCACAATCTTACATGGCATTGCCTTGTTCAAAATAGGATATACATCTCTCTCTATATATAATTGTATATATATATATATATATATATATATATATATATATATATATATATATAGAGAGAGAGAGAGAGAGAGAGAGAGAGAGATGCTATAAGCATTGAAATACCATATTGGGAACTTTTTCCCAAGTTTTCACCTGATGAAGCCCAGAGAGAGCAGAAACATAAACTTGTTTGTGTAGCAAATCCACATCCTATTATATATTTCCAGCTCTACTCTAGAACAACTTAACTCTCCGAGTATAAAGTTGAATGCATCAAGCGCTCTATGAGATAAATCCATCACACATCAGACATTGCTTTATATTATGCTATATTGCTAACCTGATCTGTATTGTGTGTGTGTGCATATATATATATATATATATATATATACATATATAAACATAAAAAATAAATAGATAAACAGGTCTATCCCCGATATTAGGCACTTTCCATGCATGGATAACTCAACCTTCAAAACATTAATCACAATCATATATATATACCTTAAACATCAAAAAACTTTTTCAAAAGATATATATATATATATATATAGATATATAGATATATATATATATATATCAATATATGTATATAGTGGGAGGTGTCACACCAGCTGTCTGTCTGTTTGTCTGTCACGCTGTAATGAAACTCTTAAACATGGGTGCAGCCCAACAAAATTTGCTATGCATACTAAATAGACCTATCTATATATATAAATGAGAGGTGTCATATCGTGGGTATGTTGTTTTTCAATGGTTTTAGGAGGGATTTCTATTAAAATGGTATCAATGCTAAAGTATACCCTTACTTTCCATCATTATATATATCTTATTCTATAAATTAATGTTTGCTGTATATATAGTTGAATATAAGACTAAGAAAATGCTGTGTAGAATATGGTGGGTTTTGTGTATTATCACTTTGAATTCATCTTCTCAGGTAATAGTCATCACTGATGAGAATTTCACTTTTACTATCTGAAATCAACGATCAATATTTTGAAGATAAAAGAGAGTCATGTTTTCGGTGAAAGCTGACTTGGTTTCATAAAGAGTGTAGTCATTAGAAGGGTGTATTTCTCATGATGACTTTATGGCCTAATGATAGACTCAGCTTATATTCAAGTCAGTTGATTTTCTGATATTTTTTGCTTAATTCTGAACTCATCTTATTCTCATGGTAAACGTAAATGTAAATTTTAAAATTTATGGTTATTCTTTAATCCTTCAAAATGCAGGGTGACTCCCCCTCTTGAGGGGTCAAAAGTAAAAGTAGACTTTCAAAATTAAGGGAAACTTCTCCTTCTAAGGATTCAAAAATGAAGTGAGATTTTTCCTCCCTTTAATGGGGTCAAAAATGAATTGGAGACTTTTTACCTCTCTTTTAAAGGGAGAATCTTTAGAACTTTAAGGCTCTGAAGTGCAAGGCAACTTCCCCTCGTTTTATGGGGTCAAAAGTGGAGGGAGATTTTTTCCTCCCTGTGAAAAGTCAAAATTTATTGGAGACTTTCCCCTTTTAAGATGTCAAAAGTTAAGGGAGACTTTTTTCCTCTGCTGAGCGGTCAATAGCAGCAGAAGACTTCTCCCCCTCTTAAGGAAATTTTCCCGCTCTTTTGTGGATCAAAAGTGTAGGGAGACTTTTTCTTCCCTGTAAAGGGTGCAAAGTGACGGAAACTTTTTATAGTGGAAAAAGTAAAGGGAGACTTTTTCCCTTCCTCTAAGGGTTCAAAGATGGAGGAAAATTTTTCCTCCTTTTAAGATGACAAAAGTGAAGGGAAATTTTCTCCTCTCTATAAGGGGTCAAAAGTGAACAGGAGACATTTTTCCCTCTTCAAGGGGTCAAAAGTGAGGGGAAACCATTTTCCCTCCGTAGAAGGTCGATACAAATTCTAAGGGTTTAGGAAAAGGTTTCTTTTAGCCATGAAAGTAAAATGCCAAAGTAGAATCTCACATTCCCTCTAAACTTCGACCCCCTATAAGTCTGAAAATTGAGAATTTTTCCACCTGTAAAGGGTCAGAAGTGTAGGGAGACTTTTTCCTCTCTTTATGGGGTCAAAAGTGTACTGAAGCTTTTCCTGCTTTTGGAAGATCAAAAATGATTAGAGACTTTTTCTCCCTTTTAGGGGTCAGTAGTAATGGGAAAATCTGCTCCTAAAGGGTCAGAAGTGTAGGGAGACTTTTTCTCCCTCCTTTAAGGGGTTAGAAGTGAAGACAGAGATGTTGCTGTGAGAGAGGTTGAGAAGCTATTTTAAAACATATTTGGCCCTTAATTGAGGTTAGCCCCATGAGCTTTATAGATAGTAGTTCATTTTATACATATGAAAACAACTCACACTAAATGTTGGAGTGGGCCCCTTAAGGAGACAAGCCAAATTCCACATTTCTAGTTAGGCCTCTGAGTGAAGGGAAACTTTTTTTTACACGACTAAAAGCTTCAGTCCTATTTTTCACTCTTTGAATATTTTACCTGGCTGTTATGTTGATTTGTATTGGCACGGTACATTTGGGATTGTTGTACAGTGACAGGAGAGGCTGGTATCAGAAACAATTTTGAAAGGGCTTCCGTACCAAAACATCTTGTTAGCTCTGATTCATGATTGCCAAACTTTCTCCCTCTTATTCTTATTGGCCGAGGATTTTGTTTGGTTAATGTCCATTCACTGGTTTTTGCGTCTCATTGCATGACCCTGGCAGTCACAACACCTGGTTATGGGATAGCAGCATATAATTTGTATAGGGCACTGGAACTATTCCGAAACAGACAAGATGCAGTAGAGGACTTTAAACCAACATAGATGTGTACTTCAGTCAGTATATATATATATATATATATATATATATATATATATATATATATATATATATATATATATATATATATATATTTTTATATAGAGGTACGTTTATTAAAAGTATATGTACATGGGTGTCCAATGGAGGATGCATTTGCCCTACCCTGGATCAGGCTTTCTCATTGAGGGTGAAGGGATTTGAAATTTGGAATCTCATAGAAGTCAGGGATTGGATAGAGTTAAGGTACTATGCTACTTCTAAAATATTCCCAAAATCACTGTTATGAAATTTCCAAGATTCCAATCACCAAAATCCCCAGATCATTTCACTTGACTGAATTTTCAGTTGGAATTACACAGAATTCACAAATGAGGATGTTCTATAGTCTATCTTGTATATATAGTCTAGAAAGCTTTATAGCTTTAGACACTAAACATTAAAAACCTTTTTCAAAAGATTTTTTATGTCACTTCAGTCAACTATTTCCCAATACATGTCAATGCAATTAATGTAATTTTTCTTCAGTGTTTTTTTCCTTGTTTCACATGTACTTTGTTATGTATGAATTGTCTTTTGTTGAGATCAACAGTTGTTCACCATTTAAGCATTTTAGGGATTTCAAAAACAAAACGGTTATAATAACATAGCATCTCAATTTACCTCCCTTTCTTATTATATAGTTTATATCATACACATAGTTTGTCGTTTTATATAGGGTTTTATAAGTATTGTATTTTGATATCATTTTATACTACATATCATTCATTTTTTTAAACAGGGCTTACTTATGAAGGTTACCCCCAAAAAATACTTAACAATGAGGGATCAGTAAGCATAACAACAGACATGATTCGCTGTTCATGTCATATCCATTGAATGTTCACCTATGAGAATATAAAATCCGTTGTGTTGGTTTTAATTTCAGACTGCATGCAAACCATCTAAAGATGTCATCTTCAAGAATACTAATTACAAATAAAAAAACTTCTTGGAGTTGATTCTCCACTAACTTATTCGACTGAAGAATTTGACAATTTTTTTCCGCTAACCTTAAAGTTAATTTTCCCTCGTCGTATAACATCAAACTTACATTGAATGTTTCTTTTTAACACTTTTAATCATCAAATAAAGTATTCTTATGTACATCGCTGAAATGAAACCACTTCCTAGTGGATAGTAATGCCTCATTGAGTGATTCTATTATTATACCTGGACAATTTGTTACATGGCGCACCATGTTTAATCTCCTACCCCACTCAACTACCTATCAGTCAGACAAATGGACCAGAGCCAGATGTTTTCCCCTTTCCTTGATTCCAGTCAATACAATGATCTTTAATAGTGAAAAAGACTGGATCATCTCTTTTGGCTACCTTGGTTATGTTCATTCATTGTCTACATCTGCTCTATTTGTTTCTTTCAATGCAGACAATTATATTATTTCTGTTGGATTATATATCCATTTCTTAATAATATACATACACATATGCTTTATCCCCACATTCTTATCTTGTTCATTCAATGCCTATATCTTGTCTATTGTTTCTCAATACAGAAATAAATACAGAGAAATGGACTTATAATCTGGCAGATCAATTATAAATGCATTATATTATTTTGAAACTATTATTTCGAAATGAACCCCATTAACAGATGGTGAATGTATTATTTAGTCTAGGCAGCGTAAATAGAATAAACAGTTAAAGAAAAATGGGACTGCTGCAGGAATTGAATCTGCAATAAACATATGATATCTGTCAATAAAGTAGCCAGCCATTTAATATTTATGAAAAGATTGCCTATCAGGGGCAGTTGAACCTTAGTCCTCGTCAAAGTACTCCCCTAGGGACCTCATGCACTTATACCAGCACTGCTTTCACTTTTCAAAACAGTCTGCAAGATTCTCTCTTGGGGGTCACCATCAGCTGATTCGTGATAATCTTGTTCATGGGCTGAAATCTCCTTGGGAAAAAGCCAGGAGTCACAGTAGGAAAAAAAAAAAAGCAGACACAAGATGGAGAGATGAGATAGAAAATTTTGCTGGTAAATTATTACGATGGCTTCTACAATCATTCTTGTCATGGAGGGAGATTGGAAAGGCAGCAATCTTATAACGGATGATGATAATTTCATGTATAGTGAATAGAAAAAGTATTGACACGTTTCAAAAAGTTTATTTTAACACCCGTAAACAGCTTTAAAATTGACTGAATTTTGGACGAAAGATTTGAAAAATACAAAAACACAACATTGAATAGTTATGTACAAAAATCAGAAATCTTTGGGCCAAATTCTATCAATTTTGAAGCTGTGTAAGGTTGTTAAAATGAACTTTTTGAATTTATCTGTTACTTTTGCACTCACTGTATATATTCATACACAAAGGGGTGCTGAAAAGTTCTCAGCTGGAAAAAGAATTTCAGTTCTAGGTCTGACCAACTTCCAAAAATCTGAGTGTCATTTCGACACTGTAGCTGGGAAGAGCATCCTTTTTATATTTGCCAATTTGCAGGATCTTTGTGCTTATTTTTGAATTTGTTTCTTGGTAATTCCCTTCTTGGTTGGGCTGAGCACTTTTATATATACAGTAGATGTCATAAGTATTTTATTGAACAGCCATTTTATTTCTAATTGAATGCGTGTGAGAGTTAAAAAAAACAAACAATTTTTTTGCAATCAGCAGAACAAGGCATGCATTTAGTCATGTTTTGTGGTTCCGAATGCTAAATCACTTGAAAATGTCTTTTTTAATAGAATTAAATCATCAAATAAAAAAATGCAATTTTTTTGTTTCTATCTTTCTAAAATCTAGTCCAGAATTTATTGAGGTTATCAAAAAAGTGATCTTACATTGGATGAGTTGCCAAACTGGTAAGTTAATTTGGGTACTCCTTACTCAAAATCCTCAATAGTTCCTGCAATCCCTGGAAATGAAAACAGATTTTTGTGCATGTTCAAATACATATGAACAATACCTTTTTTGTATTTATGATATCATTGATACATGGAAATTCTAATAAAATTTCTATTCTTCCCAAACTATTGGGATGACTTATTATTTTGTAATAAATTCCCAATTAAAAATGTGGAAGAGTTCATAATCATATTTCTGAATTTCAGTGTTTATATTTTTTCACACAAGGGAACCAACGCAGTTCATCTCTTTTTCTCACAAGAAGAAGAAGAAGAAGAAGAATTCGATATTGAAAAGTTAGATGAATATATTGCACTCAACTTCAGATGAAATGATCATTGATTAAGAGATCAAACATTTATTGTTCACTGGGACTTATCATTACTTATTCTGTTGGTATCAAAAGAATATGGCACAAAATAAAACAATATAACAGGTTTGGTTAGTCACTCAATAGAAACCTTTACATGATCAATGTCTTTTAGCAGTAGTATGCCATGTTGGATGTGATCAAGTAAAGAATAGGAAGAAAGGGGTGATCAATGAATCTTGCTCTTACCTGGGCAGTGATCGCTAAAAAAGTCTGAATTTAAGAAAAAAAAAGTGGAAACAAAAAAAAATGAACAATTTAGCATAAACTAACATTGCACATTAACTAAACTAAACGCCTGATATGGGGGGATTTTAAAAACAAAATAAACCCCTGTTTTCTAGACACAACAATGAGTTAATGTTGAAATTATCAGTCCTCTAGCTCCATTGTTATGGTCTGTGTGTGCAATAGATACATACATACATACATAGCCAACCAGCCAGACCTACTAAGAAACTGAAGAAAATATGTTTGAAATTTCTTTTAACGCAACAAAGGCACTACTATATTGATTCTTTTGAACCAGGGCTATGTTTACATTGCATTCAGTTGGCAGTGGAAACTATCAACCTAAACTGTCACCACAGGTCTCTTCAGCTTTTAAGTGGGTTTAGCTACCTGGCTGGCTTGTTGGCTATGTTTATACCAGAGGCGTATGGTGCTTTGTATCTTGGATGTGCTATGCGCTACAGATGCTCAAAAACATAAAAATATTTTCGTGTCTGTAAGAAGCAATGGACAATTGAAATCTTCTTGGCACAATGTGGGAAAGGTGGTCCCGATTGTGGAAACTGGAGAATCAATGGGAAACAGAATTAGACAGTATTATCAGCAGAAAATAGTCAAATCAAATTTTTGTTTTTTCTTACATCAATTATCGTATTTCCTTTTATTTGTTTGACTTTGTAACATTGAGTGAGTGAGGGTGTGAAACATTACAGTTCACAATCCGGACCACCTTCCCCACGTTGTATCAAATTGTTGCTTTTTCAAAGACACTAAAATATGGTTGCGTTTATGTGCATCCGTATCATACAGCACACCAAACATACAAAGTACCATATACCTCTAGTATGTCTGTACGTACGTACGTATGTATGTATCAATGTATATATCAAGCACAAAGGCTACACCATAGGAGCTCAAGGGGCTTGACATTTACTCCTTATTATTTCTAGAAAAAATGTTTTTAAATCACCTTCCCAATTGTTTTTTCAAGGAGCGTGTGTTCAACTTGTTATGTAAGTTTAAGCTGAATTGATCCCTCAGTTCGTGCCCTGCAGCATTCACGCTTGTTTTTGTTTTTTTTTTAAATTTTGATTTCTTTTTAGCGATCAGTGCTCCACAAAAGGCAAGAGAGGTAACTTGTTCATTGATCAACCTTTTTTTTCAATTTTTTTAATTGATCAACCCCAGCGCAGCATGTTGCCAAAAGACTGTGGTCACATGATAGTTTCTATTGAGTGACTAACCTGACCCGCATAACCCATTATCAATTGATTAAAAGTTCACTTCCCATTTCAAAAAGAATGAAAGATCACAGAGAATAATTTCGCAACAATATAAACAGCCGGTTTCCACGCAAAAAGATATGAATTTCAAGTGTCAGAGAGCACAGATCGAAAAAGTTTCATCATTTTTGTTCACGCTTGAAAACATTATATCCGATTTATCCTATGATACATCCACACAAATAATAATTAACAATGTGCAGATGTCTTCGGTCATGCCAAGGGTCGCAACTGTCATGGTAAAATCGAATTTCATCCATGTTTCAAATGACGTACGAAAATTGCTGGACTTGAATAAAAACAAAAAACAAAAAAAACAAAACAACAAAACAAATAGAAATAGAAATCCGTTTGTGGGAACATCAGGCCATTCTCCAACTCACTCAAATGCAAATCTCCTTATTTTTGATAGTATGGGTAAACCAGTCTTACTATAATTCAACAAATGTCTGTCTGTCTGTCTGTCTGTCTGTCTGTCTGTCATTGCATAACTCAAGGACAGCTACTGCTATGGTAACAAATGGGACCTTGTAGCATGTTTTCAGTTTTTGAAAATCCCCTCCGATAATAATAATCTGATTTTCATTCATATCCATCAATTCATGTATGGTTGTATGTATGTATGTATGTATGTATGTATGTATGTATGTATGTATGTATCTATCTATCTATCTATCTATCTATCTATCTCTCTTACTATAATTCATCTATTTTTTGAGAACTTCCCCCCAAATATTCAAATCAAATGTGATCCAAGAGTTTATGATGGTGATGATTTTCAAATAATGCATTACTCGATAACTACAGAGTTTTCCAAACTTTTTTTTGTCTGGGACCCTGAACACAGGATGTTATTGACCTGGCAACCCTCAGGACAGATTCATAATTTTCTATGTTTCTTCATTTAGTTTTATCCCATAAATTTTATTGAATTCAATAATCAAGTACAAATATTGGACGTGAACAGACTGGAATATGTCTGGAATTTTCATACATCCATCGAATGTCTTATAATTCACAACGATTTAGCTGTTCTAGAGTCTCTTGAAACCAACCGAATCATCTACAAATACAATATGCAACGTGATGGTCTATATTTTTTGTCGGTAACATTTGTCACAGAGGATAACTATTAAATGCTGATCATAGAGTAATCTCCAGACTCTATTACAGCGCTATAATGATTTCAATAATTTTTAAGTACAATGCAATTGCAAAATAATTTAGATATTGTCGTCATTTTTTGACGACGAGTGTAGAGAAGTGAACTTATGAATATCAGCAAACATAATTTACAGAGAATATTCGCAGTAACACGTAGACAGGAAGGAGAAGGTTGACCTAAGCTAAATTTATTCAAGTTAATCTGAAAACAAATTCAATTTGCTTATTGCCAGTCAGCTAGATTTATTCACAAAGTCGTTCAAATATATGAATGCATCTTGAAAAATATCACAGGGAACAGAAATATTTCTCATTCCAAGTTGAATCAGATAATTAGGCAGGTCTGGTTAATCATTCGATAGAAACACCATTTGGCAGTATGCCATGTTAGTAGAGGGGATCGATTAAAAAATTGGGAAAAATTGATCAATTAATTTTCACTCCTGTTAGGGAGTGTTAAAAAAAATGTGTGAATATTACTGGACACATACTAGTTGATTGATTTACTAAAAGCTTACATTGCAAACTGAATCCTCCACTAGATAACTATTTAGGCGGAGAATTTTGAATCCCCCCCCCAAAAAAAAACAAAAGAAAAAGTTTTTTTTGTAGCCATAATAAAGAGTAAATACTTGAATTATCAGCCTTCTAGCTCCGTTAGCTTTGCCTATATGTATGATACATACATAGCCTGCCAGCCAGCCAGCCAGCCAGCCAGCCAGCCAACTAGCCAGACCGACCATGTGAATATTACTGGACACATACTAGTTGATCGATTTACTGAAATATTACATTGCAAACTGAATCCTCCACTAGATAACTATTTAGGCGGAGAATTTTGCGCCCCCCCCCAAAAAAAACAAGAGAAAAAGTTTTTTTTGTAGCCATAATAAAAAGTAAATACTTGAATTATCAGCCTTCTAGCTCCATTAGCTTTGCCTATATGTATGATATATACATAGCCTGCCAGCCAGCCAGCCAGCCAACTAGCCAGACTGACCTAAACTGAAGAGAACTACGTTCACTATTTTATTTGATGATTTCTAGTATGATTTGATTTGCTCAAACACAAACTTAAACCACATAATCGTCAGAGTTGAACATCTCTAGAAAGATTGCAATAGAAATATCATTAACATTGTTATAAGAGACGAGCTGAAAACCCGCCTTACACTGTGTGTTCCTTCCAGTTAGCTCCTGCAGAACGCCTAATTTTTGGCCATATGGAATCTATAACATCATTCTGCTTGCTCCTACCAGAGATATGAGATCACGGATTTGAAAGACGTATTAATTGAATCATACCTCATTTTGAAAATCCTCAACACCATGAACTCTTGGATCACACTTAATTAAAGTATCAGGGAGGACAAAAAATAAAAATGTCTTTTTCCCTAATTTCCGAAAACTTTTTATTAAAGTAGAAAGTAGAATGTGAAAATGACCTGAGCATTACAATACACGACTACAAAGACTAAACCAGTTGAAAATTAAGAACATTATGTCTACCATTACTGGGTGTGAACAAATGATATAGAGTGGTGAAAATTACACATGGAAGAATGTAACTATATGACAAAATTTGAATATGATCAACTGATGAGTCTCTGAAGTTGTCCGTGTTTGATAGGCTATGGGATGTGAGTTCAAATCTTGTCAAAGGCTATTTCATAGAGCATAGATCGGAAATAAGCTCTTATCCATGCCGCTTACTTGAAGATGAGTGACATAGCTGAGGATGGGGGAGTCTATTTGAAAATGACCACTGGGACCCAAATGGAGGGGCAGCAAAAAGCTTTATAATTAATAGTTCACGTACAGCCATTCTATTGATGAATCTCACTAAATGTTAAAGGGACATTCTAGGAACCAACCCTCCTAGGCCCCTGATTTCCCTCAAATCTAGCTATGCCTCTGCATAGAATGTAAAAACAACTTGAACATAACAATAAAAAAAGCAACAAGAGCAAGGGGGCAAAACTTAATCATTTTAAACAATTCCCCTGCTACATTGCAGAACGAGTAACCAATTTGGGGTTTCACTTAGCCATAATCCTCCATGTTGGCCAGAGGTCTTTTCGTTCTGGAGAGGACATAACGATAAGACAGTCGATAAATGCTTTTGATCCCAATCATACAGCTGAGAGTATACTCAATTAGCTGCTGAGTGGACAGCGATGATTTTTCTACGGAGATTTTTCAACTTTTCGCTCGTACAGGGAATTGAACCTGTGACCTGGCATGTAGGGTAGAAATGCTTACCATTACACAATCTGTGCGGACAATGCAAAACTAGATAGGGGTTGATTCTGACAATGCTTTATCAAAAACACGTTGACTACTTAAGTCTGTTGTGATCAGAGCCCCTGAGACGGGGATGCAGCCGGTGCATCACACTGGGGCGTAGAAAGGACAAGGTAGACATGGAGAGCCAAGGAAAATGGCCCAAGTATTTTATTGGCTTGAGCTGTGTGTCGAAATTTACAAGTCAATACGATATGCAGATTAATGAAATAGGTTGTTCATCGTTCACCGGTGGGTGAATACAGTATGGTATGCTAAAAGGGATATGGCAGATGAAAAGAGGATAGCTAAAGGACAGGGGTGTTTGTGCAGTGTATATGGGGAATAGGGAGAAAACTGCTTCGCACTGCCTTATAAAATTCCTCTCAGAGGCCCTGATTGTGATAAAGGTTCTTCCGAAGTAAGTTGATGTATGAAATGGTTGTCCATTGATAGAAGACACCACACTGTTTGGCTGCAGACATTGTAAAGAGAAAATAATTATACTCTCCTGACAAACAGCAAAATTTGTCTTTATTTATGGAGAGTCTGTCGTTTTGTTTTGGAAGAGAATATCAATCTGGATGCAATTACGGGTGTTAGAGGGACCTACTGGCTGTCATAAATAATTTATATCTTGGACGATTTCAGATTGATGTACAGGGTGTCCATAAATTGTCTTAACAACTTTGAAAATGTATTAAAAATACAAATTTTAACATAATTGTACGTGTTTTTTGTGGAATAAAGACAAAGTAATAAAATACTTTAGTACACTGGTACAAGGGTGCTATTATTTGCTTTATGTACATCTATACAATAATCAATTTCTAGTCAGGTACGTCGGAGAATCTCTTTATCAATATTGGAAATGGCTTGGCAGATTCGTTGCTTTGTCTTTTATGTATCCCCATAAAAAGAGTTTTTTTAGGAGTTGTATTAGGTGGCCCAGGCAGCCAAGGAATCATTCTATCCTCCCCATGCCCTGGTTAAGGATTGTTTCATCAGGAAATTCGCATAACTGGCTTGAAATTGGATAGTGCCCAGATATGCTACATGCGACTAACTGCATCCATGAATGTACTAATCTTTGTAAAAAAACAAAACAAATCTTCATTACGTTGTCTCCATTCGGCAACAACGTATAATTATGTTAATATCGAAAACTGTTCAACAAAACTCCACCAAAACTGCCAGCATAGGTTTTGCCAGTTTTTAAGCTGTTCTGGCCGGCAATCCATGTATGTATCATATGTACAGACTGTACAAATGGAGATGGCAGGCTGAAAATTTAAATATTTATCCCTTATTACGGAAAAAAAAACGCTCTTTTGGTATTTCGAAAATTCTATACCTACGTAGGTTTTTCGGGGTGGGTCGATTTGCAATGTAAGTTTATCCCAAATTGGTCTCTTAGTTTGTATCTGGCAGCATTCAGTATTTTTGAAAATTCGAGCTCTTTTTAGTGATCAAGGCGAGACAAGAACTTTTTCATTTTCTTTTTTCCAATTTTCAAAAATTGATCAACCCTAACACAGCACGCTGCCAAAAGATGCTGGTCACGTGAAGGTTTCTAACGAGTGACTGACCAGACCTGTATGTATTTTTAATAAATTTCGTTACTTGCTAATTTATGGACACCCTCAGCGCCGGCTCAATACACAAGCGACTGCTTATGACCCTGTGGCCACCAAGAGCGCTTGAAATGTCCCACAAGAGAGCTTGAATGTTTTTTTCAATTGCGATGGGGGATCCCAAATTCAATTCTGTTTAAGGCCCCCATAAAGGCTTGGGCCAAACCTTGACGTAGGAGCGCTGCTGAAAGAACGGCGGGAAGATTATAAAATTATCTTTAGAAAAATCTAAAATCATCTAGAAAATACCAGTGCAAGATTTGGGTATTGTTGGTCCAGAATGACCATGGATGCCCAAATAAACATTTTTTTTAACAAACAAAACAAAAAATAAAAACATTTTTTGATGGTTTCCTGTGGTGATAGGATTTTTTTGATATTTTTGCATGCACGTCGTTTATATTCAGTGAAACTGCACCAGGAATATTGATTGTTTTGTAATCGAGTAAAATTTCAAGGTTCTTGCCTCCAAAATGTGACTAGGAGCATCTGGACACACACATGAGCAAAAAGAGAAGAATCCGTAGCCCACTTGGCTGGCTGGTCAGATGCGCCATTTGTGGGGCTACGATGATTCGATATTATTACTAATCCAACTAGTGTTACTAAACCAAAATTACAGACGGCAGCACCAATTATTTGCAGAAAATGAATAATAAAGCAAGTTTCTATGAACAAAACATCAAATATTATCGTCGTGAGGAATTGGAGAAAATTCCGAGAGCTTATTCTCTATTTCCAATCTGTGTTGCTTACCAGCAGCTCTAGGATGGCACTCTGAGGAGTTGCAATAGGAAACAACACTAAAATAAAACGAAAGAAATACTAGACAAAAACCATAGTGCATACCTCTTCCATCGCCAATGTCAGGGGAGGTAGTGTGCATGGATCAGCCCAAAGATTTGCAAAGTTTTTTTCCGTAGCCTTTAGTCCACCATTCCTACAAAATTCATTGCAAACCAGTCAGCACTTTCGGAGATATTGTTTGGTCAGTCACAAAGTTTTTATTATTATTTCTATGGTTTGTGGATATAAATCCGACTTGGGGGAGAGATTTGTGCATGGATCCTGTCAAAAATGTGATCGTAGTCAATTGTCCACCCTTCCACCAAATCTGATTGAAATTTATTAAGAACCTTTGGAGGAATCTTGTGAACAGGAAGAAAAAATTGGCAATATCATGTGGTTTCAACATAATTGCAACGTAGGGGAGATAATTGTGAATAGATCTGATCCCAGATTCAATCAGTTTCTTCATAACCTATTGTCCACCCTTCCACAAAATGAAATAGAATTTAATGGAGAACTTCTGGAGATATTGTATGGAGAGTAATAAAATCATAGAGATACTATGAGGTTTTGAAATAAAACTACGGTGTAGTGTAGATAATTTTGTACGGATCTGTTCCAAAATTCAATCAGCCCTCTCATAGCCCAGTGTCAATCTTTCCGCAGAATTTCATTGGAATCCATTGAGAACTTTTTGAGATATCGTGTGGGCAGTCATGAGCGTATACATAAATGTAATTTAAAAAAAAAACCTCTCAATCCAAGAAAAATTCCAGGACCGACCCCGAAGTTTCACCACACCATTTTTACTACATATCCCATTCTTCCACAAAATTTGATTGGAATTCATTCAGAACTTTCGGAGATATTGTGTGGACAGACGAAAAAATAGACGAACAGACACAACCTTATAAGTATACCTTTTTTCAACTTTGCTGAGTGTGGTAAATTGACATCAGTTTTCTTCCTTATAAATTTTTATGGTCAGATTGTTATACTTTATTTTGTTAATATAATTTTAGAAGCTACCTATTATCAAAGTCACGCTAAAAATAGTATAATTCCATTTATCCTTAAAATATCTATCAACTTTTTTGCACACATTTGTTTTCATGGTCAGATAAATGGACTATTTTTATTTTTACTTTTTAGTCTATTATCCTTTTGCTACAACTACCGCTGGGACATTTGTCATATATTATTTATATACATCACTTGGTATCCGTAATGTTATTACTAGTTAATAATACCACAAAACTAATCTTACTTTACATAAATGGAGCCCTTTACTAGTGCAAATGTTGCATAACATTTTCTTGTCCGCTTGGTAACACATTCATTCATTTAGACTTTTTGATATTTTTACATGCACATCATTCATACTCTGTGAAACTGCATCAGGAATATTGATTATTTTGTAATCTAGTAACAGACGATGAAAACTGGATCAGAAAATTTCAAATGCAGCCATTGACAAAAATACAATTTGTTTATTGGACGAGCAGAAATCCAGTTCTTCTTATAATGGATCTAGATAGATGATGACTCTGTTACAGTCAAATCCCATTAGACATACCGGTTTTTTGTACGATCACTGAAGTTGAACAACGCCAAACCTGGTCAGTACTTAGATGGGTGACCATCTGGGGACACTGGTTCACAACCTTTTCAAAGTCATTCCCTTCTTTTGTCAATAGGATTACTAGTTTTCCTCACTTCCATTTAAGTGAGTTGCAACAAAGAATGATTTAAAATAATTCATTTATTTTGCATATGATTAGACAGGTTTTTAATTGGAATTAGTTTAATTTTTATATTAGTACAACTGCTGATGCTGTGTATTTGTTATTCAGAGAAAACAAGCGAAAATAAGCCAACAGCATTCATTAAGACTTTTATTTTTACCTAATAGCCTAATTCCACCCTTTGGTAACTTAATCCCTCATCCCGGCGGGAATTTCCTCCCTGGTTGGGAACCACTGTTCTAAGAAATCAGATGCAGTAAGCTACTGGGGATCATGTTAAGAGCCTCCCTTGCCGATCCCATTAAACCTGCTAAGGAGAAGACCAATCCCTACTCAACGTTCAATAACACAAACCAAGGCCTTCCCATCCAACTCAAACCTCTGAATGGCCTGGCTGTAAGAGACAATGAATGGATGAATATTAGAGCATTCAATGTAGCATCTTTGAAATGTTGATAGAATTTACGGAATATCATGGATGGCATTCAATTCACAGAAGACTCGTCGTTTGATATTTTAATCTCTAATATCATCTGATCTTTGATCTGTTGTGAAGTCTGATGACAAACTGATTCCATGATATTGTCGAGAATTTTGAAGAGAGTCTTTATCATTCCATGAATTGATCAGACTATTGAAATCATTCTTGGTGTTGCTTTTAGGTGTTCAATCAATAGAGAAAGAGAAAGGTCACTTTCCTACAGAATAAGGTGAGTACCAGAAAAGAACGGAAGTTCTTTCTGAAATGTTGGTGAATCACCAATGTGTTCTAATGTCAGGTTATCATCAATTGTGAGATGATGGACTGCCGTGTCTCGTCTTGGTATGTCAAGCGGTCCTTGCCGAAGGAAACGGGACACCGTATTAGTAAAATGGGTAACTCTGTTTTCTAGAGACGTCATGTTCAAGTTCACTCAGATCAACAGAGTTAGTCTATAAACTCAGAAGTTATGAATTATAAACAGCAGCCTAAGTATGCGTGTTACGTCAGATCGACGGAATTACCTCATTGGCGAAGTTTCAACTTTAGTTTCAAAAGACAAACACGCAGATTTTATTTGACCAAAAGTTTATTTAACTAAGACAAAGATATGAAACAATTATATTTGTTACAATCAATAGTTCATGCAATCGAAGTAAAATCAAAAGTGAATTAGGGCCAGTTAGGTAATTTGGTGGATTCTGCATAAGATATGCAACACGATAGACAGAGATATGATTTTGATTTTCTGCTTCACTAACCTTTCTCTGTTTGTACACGATAGGGAGAATAGGTTAAGAGAGAGAATATTAAATGTTAGAAGTTGACATATTTCAGAACAAGTTGAATGAAATACATTAAGGTCATCGATGCCAATACATGAAAAAACTTCAAGAAGAACGAATATACAGGAAAGGTGCCGAAAGATTTCACTCGGGAGCCTGATTCTTTTTTTCAGAGCAAACCCTAAACGAAATGGAGAAGGCTCCTTAAAAACATGAATATCTTAACAACAGGTCTGGAGAGTCACTGAAAACCGTCTTCTGGCAGCATGCCATGTTAGGGACGATCAATTAAAAGAATGAAAGAAAAACTGAGATCAATGAATAAGTTACACAAAACAGGGACCTAAAACAAACAACAAAGAAAAAGTTTTTTCTAAAAATAATTAGTAAGTGTTTGAATCGTCAGCCCTCTAGCTCCATTGATGCAGTCTGCACATGTGATAAATACATACATAGACAGCCAACCAGACTAACGAAAAAAGTTAAGAAACTTATGTTGACAGTTTTGATGACAGTTTTGGTTTACAGTTTCTGACATATGTTAAAAGCTGTGCTGAAAAGGGAATATCGTCAACCTCAGAAGAAATGATATTAAAACTATACATAAGTTGTCTGTGATACTGGAAGATTTCATGTCATGTAAGAATCAGATTAGATAGTAACCAAAACTGTCACCTAAGTTTCTTTCAGTTTTCAAGTGAGTCTGGATGACTGACTTCATAAGTATCAGGCATATCAATAGAGCTGAGGGCTGAAAATTTAAACATTTACTCTTTATTGTGTCTTGGAAAATGTTTTTTTTGTCTTTTGAAATTTCAAATTTTTCCCAAAGTGGGTTTAATTTATAATATGAATCTGTTCTAAATTGGTTCCTAATTTTGGGTCTTGCATCTTCAATTCAGACGTTTTTAGTGATCACTACCAAGCAAAAGGTAAGAGAATTAACTTATTCATTGGTACATCCTTTACTAATTTTTTAATTAATCACCCTCAGCACGACATACTGCCAATGACATTGGTCATGTGACAATTCCAATTGAGTGATTAACCAGACCTGTTTCGAATTCTTCTATAGAGAGACCCTTTTTTTTAACACACAGCTAGTACAGTTGAAGAAGGCTGTAGAATGTATCGTTCAAATCATCATGAGAACAACAAAAATAAAAAAAAAACAAAAAAAGAATCAGTGCAATTAACCAAAAACCTGTCTTAAGCTCTTTTTGTAGTTCTTTAAAAATGCACTGCATTCAAATAAAAGTTACGGACCTTTCTTATTTATTATATCACCATAGACAATGAATACAAATAATCATTATATTGTGTGTTGAGCAATCCCATCAACCACTAACAGAACCTCATTTGGTCGGCCATTGTACACCATAGACAATGAATCAACGCAACATTTGACAAAACAATTCACACGGCTGAGTTGACTTCATTTGGTTAATTGGGAAAATGGCTTCTTTTCAAGTCTTGGTATCAGATACAGTGCAACTCATTTGAGGAATAGGAAAAAAAATCAGACTGATTTCATCTTTCATATTGAATAAGCCACTGAAGAATTACATTTGGAAAATGAGCTGACAATAAGTAGAACAAATTAAAATATCTGTACCTTGCATAAATGAATCACTGTAGCCTGTGCTTTTAATTTTCAGATATGTCATCAATAAATATCTAAAAAAAAATAGATCTCTAATCTAAAATTGTCTAAAAAATACCAGCACAAGGTTTGAGCAAGGTAAATTGAACCTTAACTGAAAACGTATTTCAGAGGAATTTAAAAAACAAACAAAAATCACCCATTTTTCAAGACAAAATAAGGAGTAAATGTTTAGATCTTCAGCCCTCTTGCTCCATTGTTACAGCCTGTTCATATGATGCATTCATAGCCAGCCAGCTAGTAAGACAAACTTAAAAACTGAAGAAACCTATGTTGACAGTTTCGGTTGACAGTCCCTAATAGTAGAATCTGTGTTGGATAGAATATGATTGAAACAATTTTGTGTTACACTGTTTTGGTGTTCAGAGGGAAATACGGTACATTCAAAGAACTGATACAATTTAGAGAAAAGTCACTCAATAAAAACCATCACATGATCAACAACTTTTGGCAGTATGCTGTATTTGGGGTGATCACTTAAAAATTGAAAGGATTGGATGAATTACTCATGTTGCTTTTTGTTGGATCATTAAAAATCTGATTTTTCTAAAAAGATTCATGAAAGCTACGCAACATAAACTAAAAGACCAATTAAGCATAAATTTACATTCTAAATTGGATCTCTCACTAAAAACCTACTGTGGGATGAAATTTCAAAGAGGAAAAAAATTATGAATTATGATAAGGAGTAAATGTTTAAAATATCAGCTTTCTGGCTACATTGGGGCAGCCTGTACATTCATATCCATCCATTTATCCATTCATCCAGCCAGACCAACTTGAAAACTGAAATAACTTTAGTTGGCTGTTTTTGTTGACGGTTCCTAATAGCAGAATCTCTGTTGCACAAAACATGATTGAAACAATGTTATCTTATACTTTTTTGCTTTTCTATAAAAATGCACTGTATTCAAAGAAATGATATGAGTGATGAAAAAAAAAAAAGAAACACTACATTGTCTTCCTTGAATAACTTTGTAATCATATTTGCTGGCATCATTTTTCACCTGAGGGAATTCTTCCTCTCTCTCTCTCTCTTCATAATTTTACAAAGATTTCATTTGAAAACCATCAACCAAAACTGTCACCAAATGTATCAACAAAGGTTTCTTCAGTTCCTAAGTTTATCTGGCAAGCTGTAAGAAAAAAAAATCAAAAAAGATTTCCTGACCACTTGCAGTCAGCAATGGTCACATCGAGAACTGTTCAAATAGAGCTAGAAGACTGAAAATGTAAACATTTACTCATTATTATCTTTTTGAAAATCCCAGCCTAAATAGGTATTTAGTGGGGGATTCAATTTGCAATGTAAGTTTATTCTAAATTGTTCCCTTAGTTTGTGTCTGACAATGTTCATGCTTGCTTTTTGTGAATTCAGACATTCTTAGACCCAACAAAATGTGCGAAAAGTAACTTATTTATTGAGCAGCCTCTTTTTCTAATTTTTCAATTGATCACCCCCCAATACAGCGTGCTGCCGAAAGACAAGTTTTATTGAGTGACAAACCAAATCTATTTTCTCTTTATGGTATCACAAGATCAAAGATTTAAAAGTATGGTTTCAGATAATGGAAAATTTTATGGTAATCTTTTTCAATATATGTTTTTGTTCAATCATCACTTAAACAAATTCGCCATAAGAAAGAAAAAATTAAAACCATCACATGACCCAGGTCTTTTGGCAGCATGCTGTGTTGGAGGTGATCAATTAAATTTTTTAAACTTCTGATGTGTGTTGAAGTCCTTCAGCAAAAATTTGAAGAATCAGTCATATGCTACTCTTCCTGGAGAGTACAAAACTGATATGGCATGCCTTGCAAATTGAACCCCCGCACTATGGGGTGGAATTTACCCCCCCCCAACACTTTTTCTAAACATAACAAGGATTAAAAAAAGATTAGATAAAGACAACATACCTACATCCATCCTGCTCCATATATACTATCACTTATCCATCAAATGCTAGACACTACCTTTCCATCCTATAATAAAAAAACAAAATCCATCTTTCCCTACGGAATAACCATTCCAGCCCTTTACTGCCTTTCTTATCTAAGACAAGTCAAGCATCTCACAAATCCATTTTGTTTCGAACCAAATGTTACCCTCATTTACACAGATACAAACACCTACCCTCCCACTCCTACTAAACAACCAAACACAAAAATATTCACAGCATCAAACATGTAAACAGCAATGTTTTCTCAATAAACTGCTGCTGATATTTTTTCTCTGAAAATGATGGCTGGCCCTTGTCAAAATGCATCAAACTATGCCCATGGAATATTAAAAATTTTTGAGATTTAACACCCATATCCTGAGTTTTTCTCTCCACCTTCCAATTGTTATTTTCATCTACATTCTGTATAAATTCAAAACAAGGAGTAAATGTTGAAATTTTCAGCCCTGTAGCTCCATCGGTGTGGCCTGTCCACGTGATGCTTTTGATTGATGCTTTATATCATGGGATAGAATGTTAGGTGATTGATTAAAATGTTAGTGTCATTACTTCAACAAAAGAAGCATTTGCTATGGGCCCCACAATTTCAAGGGCTCTCTTTTGAATGCTTTCAAGTTATCAATTCTGATTCTATGGTTCTGCTCATTAGGGCAAAGTGAACGGAAACTGTTCCTGCCGGAGTTTGGACTCAACATCTAGAGCCAATCCTCTAGGCTGTTATGGAAAGGTATTACTCAAAAAAGTTGATAATTATCAAACTCCAGTTGGTTTTGACTTTATTTTCCTCCGTAACAACAAGTAGAACAAGAACGAGAATTAATATTCACTTAATTCAATTTTTGCTATTTATCTATCATCATCATCATCATCATCATCATCATCATCATCATCATCATCATCATCCTTTTAATGTCCGTCGTTGGACATAGACCTTCCCCAGGATCCGCCACAATTCTCTATCATGGGCGTCGCGGAGCCAGTATTTCCTGAATTTGTCTATATCATCTCTCCATCTTGTGTTCTCTTGGTGACCATGTGAGACGTGTTGTCCATTGGTTGTCTTTCATTCTTGCAACATGGCCTGCCCATTGCCATTTGAGTTTACAATAGTTTCTATAATGTCACAGACACCCGTTTTCTTCCTGATATACTGTGCTGTCTTGTGATCTCTCCATGTAAGGTTGAGCATGATTCTCTCCTGCACACGTTGCATACAGCTACACAGAATTAACATTTCCCTACTGTGATTTGAAATCATGACCAAGTAATTGGCAGGCGAATCTCTTACTGACTGGGTCAAATTGACAAATCTCAAAGAAATACGCATAAGGGCTTATTTAATTCTAATGAATGAATACATATCTAAAACTAGCATTCCGTTACTATGATATGAAATTATGACAAAGTGATTGGTAGGTTGTTCTCTTACTGACTGAACCAAACTGACAATTTTTGCATAATACATGTAAGAAATATGTAAGGGCTTATTTCATTCTAATTCTAATGAACACATTTATACAAAAAAAATGGAAAAAAGTCTTTTTCTAATACTTTTTATCCATTATATACACAATACAAAAGTTGCAGAAATCATCTTCAGTTGGAATAGAAGTTAGAGTGGAGTCTGACCCTGCATCAGTTAGGCTCGTCTTCCATTGTTTTCTGATGCACAAAAATTTTCTTTTAGTCTCTATCCATTTACACGGTGAGTGACAACTGGGGAAATGAGAAAAAAATGATAATGAGAATATTATGATCTTTGCATTAAAAAGATCAGAAAAGGTGAGACAAATGTAAAAAAGACACTTGGCTGAGCATCTTTCTCAAACGACTTGGTTAAATTGGATCAAGTAAGCTTGTCAAATAATGTCATTTTTTTTCTCACTCGGCACATAATCTTATTAATATCATTCGAGTGGTGACAATGCGTTATCATCCACGACAGTCATTCCTTTCAGTCGAGTTAGCATTTCTCTCCTGCGTACACACTGTATGTTTGGGGGAAACTGTCAACTAAAACTGTCGACCAAAAACTGTCAACATAGGTTTCTCTCAGTTCTTAAGTAGGTGTGGCTGGCTGTGTAATGGATTAGGTATGTATATACGTATCATGTATAAAGTTGCGCCAATGTAACTAAAGGGAAGAAAATGAAAAAAAATGTTTTTGTTGGTTCTTCAATATTCCGCTCTGAAATAAGTTTTTAATGGTTGGTTCAATTTGCAATGAAAGTTTTTTCTTAAGTAATCCCTTCCTTTGTGACAAGCAGCATTCAAGCTTGATTTTTGAAAATTCAGATTCTTCTAGTGCTTACAGCCTAACAATAGGCAAGAGAAGTAACTTATTCATTGATCATCCACTTTTCTAATTTTTCTAATTGATTGCCCCTAACACAGCATGCTGGCAAAAGATGTTGTTTCTGTGACGGTTTCTATTGAGCGAGTAACCAGACCTGTTTTTTCCCCTCCAAATGGATTAACTGCAGAGGGTAGTCATTGCAGGTTAATTGCTCAACTGCTAATGACAGATATTTCCTTCGGTCGCACATATAAAGGGTTATGCAAATAAGACTGAACAATTTGTCTTCTCTATAAACTATGAACCCTTCCACTTGTGGTTACGGATGGTGAAACATAGAAACAAGCAGGAAAAGTTGCAGGGAAGGACTACCAACATTGAAACCTCCAGCTTCGACCTGGGTTTGAACACTGAGCTCTGGAATCGGTGGGAAATATGCAATTATTTCAACCATGACATGGACCATTCCTTGGTATTTTGTATGTCTTGCTTATATCAGCACAAAGTCAAATGGAAGTAAGAAAATCGTGTTGCACTAATTTTGCAAATGGGGGGGGGGGCTACAAGTTTGGGGAATCAGCATTCAAAATTCTGGCTTTAACCTGATTTGGAACATTCAGCTCTGACTTTGATAGGAAATATACAAGCAAACATTTGTTGTCTTTATTGTATCAGATAATCCAGTATTAAGAGTTGCTCTATGTTTTATTTTCGAGTTCTTCCACCAATTGGAATGCTGCAATAGTTTCACTAATGTTGCTACAAATGTTTTCATTTCTCTTGGACTGAATATTCAAGAAAAGAGATTAAGTGAGACTAGCATTCAAAGGGAAATTATAAACCACCACCACATGGGGGGGGGTAATCAATTAAAATGTTGGAAAAAGGGGGTAATCAATGAATAAATCACTTCCCTCACTTTTTGTTGGGCTGTGATCACTAAAAAAGGTTCTGATTAGGAATAAAGTAAGCACAAACTATTAACCAATTTATCATAAACTTAAATTGCATGTAGAGCTACCCCCTGAAATATACTTTGAATGTGAATTTTCAAAAACAAAATAAACGTTTTCCCTACATTGATAGGAGTGTGTTTGTGCAAAACTTCAAGTATCCACTATGAATGGAGAGGGCTAGGTGAAGTCCGGATAGATACTTACATAAATAGATAGATACATACAAATGTCAGGACGCATATATAACTCAAACCCAGCAACAGTAATTAAACCAGTCTGTTGTGAGAAGCGGTGATTAATAAAACTATTCAATGCAAATCTTCTGTCACTTCTTTTTGAATACATTGCTGCAGTTGATTTCAATTTCCCAACAGAGGCATAACTGATTGAAGCAGCCGAGATAGATAAAACTATTCAAAAGAAGCAAAGCGAAGAGACGATACACAACAAAAGTCACCGGAACAATTCTCGACAAGTTAAGGGTTTCAAAGCTATCAACAAAACTCTCAATGCAGGAAGAAAACAAATAAGTCGTGTACTAAAAAATGGAGACCTAACAATGGAAGGAACCCTATTGTTGAACATGCCAAAAGATTCTTCTAAAATCTCTATTTCTCCAAGCAAAAAAAACAGCACAATGAAAAAGATATACAAGTCACGAGCAAGTAGTTTGAAGATATTCCAGAAGTTACTCTGTGGGAGGTTAAACGAGCTATCGAATAAACAAAAAGAGAAAACAATCCTGGACCAGATAACACCATCATTGGCTAACTTTAAAAAGCTGGTAAATTTATCACTAGGAAAATAGCCATGCAATTCAACTCATGTCCCAAACAAAACAGAGTCTCAGAAGATTGGAACACTGCAATCATAATGCTGCTTTATAAAAAAGGGAATCCGAAGGCCTCAACGATAAGCCTACTGAAATGCATCTACAAACTTTTACCAGAGTATTCACCAACCGAATACCCAAAGCACTCGACCAAAACCAACCACGAGAATAAGCTGGCTCCAGAAGAAGATACTCGGCCATTGGCCCTCTCCATTTGGTAAATCAAACGAAAGCAAAATATGAAATGTCACTCACTGTAGCATTTGTTGACTTCATCAAAGGCCTTTGATCCAATAGAAAACACCAAGGTTATTGATGCTATCATCAATCAATGCGTGGACCCTGTGTATGTCAGAGTATTGTAACGTCTTTACAGACACAGCAGTTTCTTTGTCAGGCCATATTAAGACTCTGAGCCCTTCCAGCTAAGAGACGGGGTAAGGCGAGGTGATACCAGCTCACCCAAACACTTTACAGCCTGCCTCAAGATGGTCTTTAGAAACTTAAACTGGGGAAAACAAAGGAATCAGCGTTGACAGTGAATACCTAAACAACCTCAGATTTGCAGACGGCATCGTCCTTTTAACTGGGAGCCTCCATGATCTCCAAATAATGCAAGACGAATTGAATAAAGAAAGCTAGAAAGTTGGTCTTCAAATGAACTTCAGAAATATTGGTTCTGTGACACCCATGGGGAATCTTGGGGAAAGTCTATATCCAACAACGGATGCTAAAAAGATTCTGTTGCTGCCGATGGTGACTAAATAGCATGAAAAAACAAGCGTGAAGGCTGACAAACTAAGGAGCCATTTTAGCATAAACTTATATTGTAAATTGATCCCCACTAAAAACTATTTCGGGTGTGGGATAAAAAAAAACTCCAAAAAACACCCATTATTGACATAATAAGGATCAAATGCTTAAATTATCAGTCTTCCAACGCCATTGGTATGGCCTGTGCACAAGACACATACATAAATAGTCAGGCAGCCAGACCCACTTAAAAACTGAAAAAAAAGACCCAAACTATTTTCATGTTGGCTATGTCGATGTTAACAATTTTAGGTATCAGATAGTCCATGCTGAGTCCTCGAGAATTGTGGTCATTTTCACTGACCTTTCCCTGTTGGACTCTTCATTGCTTAACTTAATTAGAAATCGTCAACAAAAACAAACACCAAAACTGTCACTATAGGTTTCTTCAGTTTTTGAGTTGGTCCAGCTAGCTGACTGGCTATTTATGTATCAGATATGCAGGCCACACCGATGCAAAGGGGGCTGAAAATTTAAAAATGAACTCCTTACTAAGTTTAAGAAAAACGTTTTTTTTTCAAACTTCACCTCCAAATAGGTATTTAGAAGGGAGTTAAATCCACAATGTAAGTTCATGCTAAATTACTAAATTACTAGTTTATGCCTGGCTACATTCACGCAAGTGTTTTTGAAAAGTTCGGAATTTTAGTGACCCAACAAAAGGTGAGAGAAGTAACTTATTGATCACCCCAAATTCCAGTTTTTTTAATTGATCACCTACATCATGGCAAGCATCCAAAAACTTTTGGTCGTTTGATGGTTTTTTAACGAGTAACTGGTCAAACCTGTCTGCCATTCTTTTATTAACTAAGCGACAATTTGAATATTCCCTGTTGAACAAGATAAGATATGTATCAAGCAGAAATGATTGAACTCAAAGTTATTAATTTTGTATGGAGTATTTTGTAAAAGCAAAACTGACTGTTATGTGATAGAGCTTCAAATTTTAAAACAGTGGGCAGCAATAGGTGTATAGCTGCCCCCCCCCCCACGTGGGCCTTTGATGCACTTTCTTTGGGCCTCAGGCCTCTTCTAAATTTTTTTCAAATTCAATGTACTTGTGGACCCTTGAGCAGTTGATGACTTCCAGAGAGTCTTTTGAGTCACACATCGTTAATTTTGTGCCTACACAAGCATTGCATTGTACAATTCGTCCACAAGACTTTTGACAAATCGTGACGTGTGTCAATACACCAAGATTCCAAAATTCCACCAAAAATGAACCATTCGGTAGATTTCATTAAGATTTTCAAAATTTATTCATTCTATGGAAGGATTTCTATATGGAGTGTTTATTTTGTTAGAAGAATGCATAGAAATTTTTTTCGAGCCAGTCATCTACATCTTTTTCTTAATTTTATGAAATCTCAAAAAATATCTTTTGGACATTAATGATATTTGTATTATAATTTCTTTGGTGATGCTCCGGTAACGTGTTTCCTTGTACGGTTGATGGTTAGGCATTTTATTTGGCCAAAAGATCTGACATATTCGTCTGACGCATTCGTTGTGAATAAATCTCCACTCTCCTCGTGTCTGTTTGACCACTCGCCAGCTTTCTGAACCATATAAATTTGACATTTTATTTTCCATTATAGATTCCTCTTTCTGACTGGAATGTCTCCTCCATTCAACCCTGGCTAAAAGTTCTCCTTTTAGGAAATCATTCCCTTGGGAGTCTAATGTCTCTGGTCTGAGAATTATTATTCTAAAGGGAAACCAGAGCTAAAGTTGACATTTAACAACATAAAGATTGCCTGTGATGGTGAAGTTCTTAATCAAAGAATCAGAGTACAATCTTCACTGAAACCATCTAATCAGTTGGCGATTCATAAACACCGATACCACTTGGAAGTCTCCAATTAGGAAAAGACAGACATTAGATTTAAGACAGAAAAACAACAAAAGAAAATAACTTGGCATGGTTGGTTGGCTCTTTTTGTCTTGGCAGATGGTTTTAGCATTTTCGATATTCACACTTGAACCGTTATACGTTTTGTGCTCATTAATTCCTTCGTGGGTATAGACCTGTACAAAAATTAGCCAGGTGTGATAAATATCTTCACTGTCCAGAGAATATTGCTCATTTTGCAACAAGATGATCAAACTGAGTACGTACTCAAAAAGTGGGAAGATCGTGAAGAGCGAATTTACCTCGCAAAATGGGATGCTTGCAATAAAATATGAAACTCTGCCACCTTAGGAACCGTATATCTTAATCACTGACATCAATATAAACTCGATTTGAATACTAATAATGATTAGTGAGCCTCACTAACTTGGCACTTGGACTTGAAAGAAAATTATTATAATTTCTCTCTCTCTCTCTTTCTCTCTCTGGACACTTCTGTTGTCTGTTCTGTCCTTTGCTTGTCAGTTGCCTGACCAAAGATCACATTCTAATCTTTTTAAATTGATGTTTATGTTAAATTTTTCTGACAGTTCTCTCTTCGGGAAAACATTATGTTTAACATCATCGAAAATTGAACATAGGCCACGGTTTTCTACAATTTAAACATGAACAGAAGTCACAGTTTATGGCAATGATGGAAGTTTAGATCTAACTAAAACAATAATACAAAATAAGAATTGAACGGTGAAGATGAAATCAATCAAAAGAAAATGTGGCTAATTTCTCTTTTATTTGATTTTGTTTTCTCTCAGCTTTGAAATAAATCAAATTCTTAATCCGTTGCTTCGAAAGATTTCTCTGGAATATCTTCCAGATGTCTTACATCATTGACAGTGTTGTGTGGCCATGTGGATAACAGCTCGGAGAATGAACCCAACAGGTCGAGTTCAAACTCCGGCTAGGGCAGTTTGCGTTCACGTTGTATAGATGCCCTTAGTGGAATGCATTGATTCATCCCTCCCAACGAGCTATGACTGAAATAGTTGTGATCTTGTGGTATGACACCGGCCCTCATGGAGCTTGGATAGGAAATTTTTCCACATGTAGCATATTCTGCTTACATGTCACCTGCAGACAATCAATGATTTTATCTAGAGGTGGGCAAAACTGACATTAGACTCAGTAGAAGCAGTGATAAACGCTAACTTGATTTTTGGTTCATTTTTTTGCTCTAAAATCATTAAAAAAGACCTAGAGAGTTGAAATTCAATATGATGTAGCTTAGGAATATAGCTTTGAATAAACTATGTGTTGAATATTAACTAATGTTTAATTTCATTTGCTCATTGAATTATTTATGTACAACTTGATCATCATCTGATATTGGCATGATATATCTTTCTGAAAAACTCTATGTCTAAGCTAGAATATATCAAAATTTCAAGTTTGTTTCCCAAACAAATCGAAGCTAAATTGATATGATAAAGGTTGGTGATCAGCAGTTATCAATTATCGTTTTCATTAGCTGTTTTCACCACTGGTTTTACAACATCTAACACTACTTGTATAGTCAGAGGTTCCAATAACTTCAAGATCAGACGCGTGGCTGAGAGTAAGAGGGGAGCAATAGAGTTAGGCATCGGACTACTTTATGAATTGTAGTTCATCCAATGCAACAAACATTACTAAATTTGGGGGTGCAAGGAGGGCTTCGTTGAAGTAGTCGATCACCCAATCCCCCAAATCCCTAACTGTTCCACCATTGAAGATATATATATATATATATATATATATATATATATATATATATATATATATATATATATATATATATATATATAAGAAATCATAAATCAAAACCAGAATCATTTTTTAAAAAGATTAATGGGATCTTCTTATTTTTGAAGGTTGGGCTTGCTCTGCCAAAGGCTTGCCATCCTAGGATGATTCTTCGCTAGATTTCTTCTTCTTTGGATGGTTTCATGGAGATTCGTTGTCCTAGGTAGATGTAGGGATCTGTCTGCACACAGTATTAGTAATAAGTAGATATAATGTATTGTAAGACAACAATCCTCTTTGTTTTCTTTCTTTTTTTTACAGATTGAATTATAGTGAATGGACAAAAGGTTATATATATAAAGTCCTTACATAAAAAGTGTGTGTATGCGGGAGAAGGGGAGAAACTTGAAAATTGTCTGGTTGGACTGTCCCATTAAACCGGATTCGCTATCAAAATATCTAAGAAATCGTTTAATATCAAGCTTCTTTGTGATATCCAAAATATAGCACAAATGTGCTTCCTCAAACGACATTAGTTTTGTTCCTGTATTATGAGTCGGGAGATTCTCCCCAGCCTTTAAAATCAGAGAGAATTTCCGGTTTTATATTTTTGTTTATCATGGCCAAAAAGACATTCTGTGACCATGTATGATATGCTTAAAGAGTTTGTACAACCTTGTAGCGAAAAATCTTTGCCATAATGATATCAACTATTTGTTTTTTTTTGTTTTAACACTGATTTTTACTACAAAATTATGAGTTTATTGAAATTACTAAAGATACTCGTAAAAATTCTATAAAATCGAAAGTAAAATGGAAGTAAAAATGATAACTGTCTACAAATGCAATGGGGTAATTCTAATTCGAATCTAGCTTAGATAATCCTCTCAATAATACGTCTATTTCGACTGAGGAGAGGAAATACGAGTTCATACCAACCAAATAAAATATAAAGGTCGTAGTATACAATTACGACATTGGTATTATTATTGGTGATTTCGGCATTTTTGACAAATGTATTTTCAGGCTTTGGGGGAAGCTAATGCTTAAGAAATTTTTAAGTGATACAGCACTTGCCCCCAAACAGTATAAATTCATATTTTTGTTTAAGAAATTTCCTGACAGATTTTTGTACTCCTTCCGTGCTGGATAGCAGAGATGATTGACTAAATCCAGACCTTGTTTCGCACCATTTAACACGGGTCTTCCTTTAGTTGGTTGGCATATAGCAGTGAAATACGTAATTACTTTCCGAACACCCTAACATTTTGATTATGGAACTATGATGTTATGAATTCAAATGAATAAAAGATTTTGTCAAAACAACGCTGGAAAACCTTTGTATCAACCTGATATACTCAGACTTTTATTCAACAATTTCAAGTCTATAAATAAAACACCCTATAGGAAAAATAATACAAGCTCGAAATATAAACATTCTAATGACAGCTGAATACAAAGGACAAAGAAATCTTTGTTTAACCTCCGATGAATGAAATGTAAACAGGTCTGGTTCGTCACTGAACAGAAACCGTCACATGACCAATATGTTTTGGCAGCGTGTCTTGATGGAGGTGATCAGATAAAAAAAAGAAAAGAAAGGGGTGATTAATAGACAAATTATTTCACTTGCCTTTTGGTCTGTGATCACTAAATAAATCTGAATTTTCCCCAAACATGCGTGAACGATGTCGGACACGAATAAAGGGACATATCCAGAATGAAATTACATTGCAAATTGAACCTACCCTAAAAACCCAAAGTTATTTCACCCCCGCCCAATTTTTTCTAGATATGATAATGAATAAATGTTCGTTTACAGCCTGTACATGTGATGTATACATAGCCAGCCAGCCACATCTGAAAACTGAGGAAACGAAAACTGCTTGCTAAGGAGACAGTATTGGTTGAGAGTTACTTACAAACATATACTCAGCACTTAGGGGCACTGGTTAAAATCTTATGAAGTGTCAGAAATTTGAGTCTTTTGTTTTCATCACAAAACAGAACAGAACTAACAAAATTATTTCACAGCTTTTAAACACTGGTATACAAAACACGTCTGGTTAGTCACTCAATAGAAATCGTCACGTGACCAACATCTTATGGCAGCATGCCGTGTTCTGGATGATCACTTGAAAATTGGAAAAAAGGGTGATCAATGAATAAGTTACTCTTCTTGACTTTTGGGGCAGTGGTCACTAAAATAGTATGGATTAAAAAAACAAAAAAAACAAAAGCTGATGGACACAAACTAATTGATCAATCTTGCATAAACCTAGATTGCAAACTGCCCCCTCCCCAACAAAAAATCTTCTTTAGAGGGGAGGGGGATTAAAAAATCTTTAAAAAAAGTTTTTGTATAGACATAATAAGGAGTGAATGTTTGAATTTTCAGCCCTGTAGCTTCATTGGTGCGGCGTATGCGCGAGTTACATAGATAGTCAGTCAGACCAGCTTGAAAACTGAGAGAAACCTGTGTTGACAGTTTTGGTTGACAGTTTCTTGGATTGAAAAGAAAATGATGTTATATATATACACACACACACACACACACACACACACATATATGTGTGTGTTTGTGTGTATGTGTGTGTGTGTCTTTGCGTCTTTACAAGCCTGACTGCTGCAGAGTCAAACTTTTTTCCAACTTTTATACCGATGGAAGATGATTATTGCAACTTTTGTATCGTGTACATAAAAAAAAATCATAGATATACTTGTAAGAATTGTCAGTTTGTCTCAATTGGTAAGAGAGCAATAACAATCACTTGGTCGCAATTTCGAATCACGGTAGAGAAATGGTAATCTCCTATATTGGTTAGGTTTGACACGACGTAATAGACAAACAGTAAAGACTTACTCCCTTAAATTAGGTGAGGATCGTTCTTGTTCATGTTGGAGGGAAAAATAAAGTCCACTCCTACTTGACAATATTTCTTATATATATATATATATATATATATATATATATATATATATATATATATATATATATATGCCTTCTTATATATTGATTTAATTAATGCTTTTTCTGAACGGGTATTTCTTTTTCTCTAAAAATAAAATTGTCTTTTATAGTTATGTGATTTCACTACTCAGTATTTCAATACAAAATTACACTGCAAAGAAATAAATCATATCTCTTCTATAGAGTAGTGAAATGTGAAAATGTGAGTACGTTTGTACGCTTGACAACTATGCACCACAGAGGGAAAAGAAGAGCATATTTGAAATCAGTGTGCTGAAATCAGCACTCATTTTAGGACAAATTTTGCAAGAAAAGTGTCGATTTTATGGGATCTGGTTTCGCGCTCACATGAAGAAAAAAACACTTTTATTGCGAAAGAAACCAGTGAAAGCAACAATACCCCAGTGTTTAGAAACAGGTAAAATACAATCAGCAGACCTAGTTCAAGACCCGATGGAAAAACCTTTTTCTTTCGAATTTAAAAAAAAGAAAAAATCATGTACTTTTGAGGTATTTGACCATCTAACTCCCGGGAAAATTTTCAGTTTTGAGTCAGGAAATATCTTAAGGTTTCTTAAAAGGTGTTCTATTTACAATGTACCTATAATGCTGAATTGCACCCTTACTTTCTATTCGTCAAAAGTAAACGGGGATGTGACCCCCCCTCTCTGCGCTTATACCAGTTTGGCAGTATTTTTCTTCTAAGAAATCTAATTCTAACACGACAATGAAACGTATTAATCTCTGAGCAAAAGCCATAACCCTAATCCTTATCTCAACCCAAACGCAGCAACAAAACATAGGAACAATATAAATCATATGGTCAACTTTGACGTGCAGACCACTAACACCAAAAGTGAACACATGCATTTTCAGTTTTGAGAAAAATGCTCTAGCAATTTTAAATCTGTTTTAGACGGTGAATAATTCTGTGCTCGTTAATGACAAATCAGATATCATAAATACCTGTAAAGAGGCTAAATCTATCCCAACCTACGATTTTAGTACTCTTAATACAAAAATGCTCCATGAAGGATTTAATGAAATAATAGATTCGGTATTTGCAGGAGGAAATAATAAATATATTGGGAATAAATATATAAATATATTACAAACTCTAAAGCTTTCTGGTGTAAAACAGAAATGCAAAACTTATTTCACGTGTTCTGCTCTTAGGGCAATTGTTAGTCATTTTATTGGGGAATGTTACTTTAAAATAAATGATAAGTTATTTCATCAGATCATTGGTGTCCCTATGGGAATTCATTCTGTGCCTTACTGGGAAAATTTGCATTTATATAACAATGTCGTCTTTAATTAGTTTTAATATTAAGCGAGCTCGTTCATTTTCAAGTTGCACCCGTTTTATTGACGACTTATGTTCTCTTAATGATGGAGGAGAATTCTGAAAATCGTATGGTACTATATACTCTAAGAATCTTGGACTAAAGTATAAACATGAAGGAATGCAAGCAATATTTTTAGATTTGGATATTAACATCGAGAATGGAATATTTATCGATATTTTTCTTGATAAATGGGACTCCTTTTCGTTTCATATTGTACGTATGCCACTTAAAACAAGTAGTATTCCATATTGTATATTCTACGGAATTATATTTTCAGAATATTTACGGAAGGCACAAGCTACACTTAGATTTATTGATTTCATACTGAAAATTATTTCTTTAGTTGTAATAATGGCCAATCAAGACGGCAAAATTAGTAAGATTTTTTAAACTATTTAATAAAATCATGACTAGTCATCCTGATCCCTTTAAAACTTATCAGCTTGACCATAATGAAATAATAACGAAATTAAAAGAATATGTTAACGAAAGTATAGAAATAGAATAAATGAATAATGTGTATTGAATTAAATAAATTTGTATTGCTGTTAGAGGAATGTTAGGTAACCAAAAGGGATAGATTTAGTCTTTGTTAATGTGAATGATTATTTTATTGACTGGAATCAGGGAAAGGGGAAAACATTTGGCTCTGGTCCATTTGTCTGACTGACAGGTAGTTGGGCGAGTAAGGTGATTGAACATGCGATGACAAGCAATAAATTGTCTAAGTATATTAATAGAGTGGCCCATTGCGGTGTTACTAACGGCTAGAATATGTACATAAGGCTAATTCATTTGATTATTTAAAGGAAAAATAAATTGATGGAGATGAGATTGTATACGTCATGGAAAAATTCAAGGTTCATGAAAAAATTGTCTAATTCTTCGAATGAATATATCATCATTAGTTTGTTTACAAGCGGCCTGACATTAAAACCGACCCAACAGATTTAATATTCACATGAGTGAACATTCAATAGAAAAAACACGAACAAGTCACGTCTGTTTTTATACTTACTGATCCTTCATCGTTTAATACGTTTTTGGAGAAATCTACGTAAGTAAGCCCTGTGTTTCAAGAACATCGAATGATGTGTAGTATAACACGACATCCATATAAATACATTATAATCATACCCCATATAAAATAACAAACTACATGTATGACATAAGCTATGTATCAAAATCCTTGTTGGAAAGAGGTGGTGCTTCATCAACACTGCTGGGGTTCTATGTTAATTAATTATATATGAATCCCCAAAATAGTAACATGGTAATCAGCTGACGATCCCAACAAGAGACAAATTACACATAGCACTATAATATCAAAGTATGTGTGAAACATTAAAAATATTGAATAAAATTACATTAACTGATATTTCTGGAAAATAAGTGACTGAAGTGACTCAAAAAGATTTTCGAAAAAGTTTTTTTTTAATGTGTTTTAGACTATATATATATATATATATATATATATATATATATATATATATATATATAGATATATATATGAAGCGAAGGTTTCAATCCTACCTCGTGGTACTGGATGGGATAATGGAAGGTCTATAGTCACACTAATGAGTTATAACACAACGAAACAGCTGTCTGTGGATGGCACAATTATTTAATTATATATATATATATATATATATATATATATATATATATATATATATATATATATAATAAAAGCCGTTTCTTTTATAGAATCAGCAGTAGCTATCAGCTGTGCCTATTGTTGTAAGGTCACATTAGCAAGCAGTAGCAGAAGACTGAGCAAGCGCTGAGCGTAGGAATTTAAAGCTATGTCTGTAACACTCATGCTGAATGAAAAGGTCTTCATATTAGAATATATTGCCCGAATGAAAGGAATACGTATATATCATAATGTAACTAAAAAGTATTGTTTGTGTACAGGGTGAATACCACTTATTCGGAATTCCGAAAACCGGAATGTTCCAAAATCCGAAACTTTTAAAAAGCCGACACTCCTTCTTGAGTGGCGAATTCCACACCTGACATCAGTGTATTATGATTCAACGATGAGAGACAATACCCATTTCATAGACGTTAAACTCATTCTGACTACAGTAAAACTTTGGTAATCTTCGTTTAACTCTTTAGAAATATAAAACTATATTCACATAGAAAAAGAACAAAACAAAAAAACTGTGAAAGACAAAAAGAGTCCCTATCAAAACGAATTATTGTTCCTGCCGGACTTGCATGCATTAATCATTGCATTTTTTGCTTATTCTCCCAACTGTACGGAATGTTATTAAAAATGTTAAAAAAGCCGCAGATACCCCAATGAGTAACAGTGATAAGAAAAAGAGAAAACGTTTATGTTGATGTATAACGCAGGTCAAACCAGTTGGAGAAACTGGACAAAGGTGAAAGTGTTCCAAAATCCAACTTCCCCCAAAACCCCTCAAAACCCCCGAAATCCGGAACACTTCTTGTCCCAGGGCGTTTCGAATAAGAGGTACTCAACAAGTGTATCAATTCAAGACAATGATTATTTTTCGGAGTAACATGATGTCATTAAAGGGGTTCGTGTTGGACTCTTCTCAGATTACCTCTCAAGCAACATATCAGTTCAGGCGATTTTCCACCTAAAATAACATGTATTTTCATTCGTACACTTATAATAACCGTCAGCAAAGCAACAAGCCCAAGACTAATGAAAATGATATTGTTGCTACTGATACCAATAAGGTGAAAGTCTGTCCATTCTAAATTTTAGTGTTTACTTCCGAGAAATAACATTGATATCGTAATGACAGATGTCTTTCGATAAACATAATTATCGATTTTTATAATCAGTATCAGACATTGGGAAAGCGGAATAAATCATCTCTTTGCAATTTTTGTCTATTAAACAGACGATTACGAATCGCAAACACAGAAGTTATAAATCAAAATTCAGACAAGAACACTCAATAGGAACCTTCACGTGACCATCGCCTTTTAGAAGCATGCAGTGTAGGGAATTATCAATTGAAGGATTGGAAAAGGTAATGACTAATAAATAAGTTGCTTTTCTTACATTTTGTTTGGCAATAATCGCTAATAAGTCTGAATTTCAATAAAAATGTTTTTTTCGAGATATGATGAGGACTAAGTGTTCAAATTTTGCAGCCCCCTTAGCTCCATTGTTGCAGTCTGCACTCGTGATACATTCATATCCTGCCAGCCAGCTGAACCAACTTGAAAACTGAAGAAACCAATGTTGACACTTTTGGTTGACGGTTTCTGATAAAAAAACCAGACTCTGTTCAAAACTGGTGGCGTTGTTTATACAATTTTTGACGTCATTTGTCAACATTTGTTATTCTGATGAAAGTATTTGTTTCCAATTTTTTTCTCAAGTTAATCCCTGCTAAAAGGTTAGAAACAAAAATAAACTATCTTTGCATAAAAAATAAAACGAAAAATGTCGCCTGAAATGCAATATAATTCATTGGAAAATGAAAAGGTTGAAACTATAGGTATGAAGAGTGTACATTATTTATAAACATTGTTTAGTCTGCTTTCTTTCTATTTTGTGCAATCTACTTTTTTATTTCGATTGAGAATTGATTTGAAAAAAAAAGGAACCTCTCATCGCAAGCAAACAGATCATCTAATGTGAAGGAAGGAACACTATCCGGATGTTAAAAAAAACAAAAACAAAACAAAAAAAAAACAAAAACGGAAGTGACGTTCCCAGTCCAATTGGGCATACGCTTTAATAAGAGTTAATACATTCTGAAACCAACAACACCGACAAAGGCCGGAGGTCACATGCCTGAAACGGCTATGAATGAAGGAACATAAAGACCAGGAAAATAGTCCGACTGCAACATAAATAATGATTAATACACCCAGTCTAACAAAATTCAGGCAAGAAGGATATAATATGAATGATTTTTTCTAATACTTCAGCAAGACATACACTTTTGACCCGTTATAAGGCTAAGTCGGGGTCCATAATTTTCTACCGCGTTATAAGTGAGTCTGCGTTGTAACAAATTTTCCACTTTTATCGATCTTGATCCAAGCCCCCCTACCCTCTTCAAGACCGACCCCCGTAATTCACGCTGATAAAACATGGAGTGGAGGTAAGGTGAGGCTTGTCCTGCAGGGAGATAGGAATAAATATGAATTTAAAAAATCATGATTCCTCAACGAAAAGTCATATTTTGAAAAAAACTTAGATACTTATGTAGCAAATATCTAGAGTAGGAGTTTGACGATAAATTGGTAATTTTTTTTATCGACAGGTGAAAAGGAAAAGGGGAATGAGTTGTGTTCTTTGGGTACTGAAATCTTTTCGTATTATTCATTTCCTTCTCATTGTTGTTGTAACTTGATTCATTAGGGATCTTCCAATTTCGTATTTAGCTATTATTATTTTGAGAACCAAATTTAACGTATTTGAATTTGGGGTCCAGGCTCAAACTTCGTTTAAGTGATTCTGCGTTATATCGAACTGCATAGTTCATTTGAATATATCACTTTTGATATCTATAAACTGAAAGTGGTATACATTCTATTTTACTTTAATTAGTTGTCCAACCATTTTATAGTGATTCCTGTCCAGCACAAAAATAGTTAGATACATTCAATTATCTACATAGTTTTTTCCCTTCAAGTCTTCAAGCCTCGTATTAAATTAATCAGCATAGATAGCTTAAATATTGATTTTCTGTCTCAGACAAGCCCTCTCGCCTAATGGCTACTTCAGAAAAATAGATTCAATATTTGAAAAATGGGCAATATTCACAAGACACTGTCTAGACGATCACAACAAAGCTGGGTGTGGCAAGGACGGGTGTGACAGGGGGAAAGAAGTCACTGATTCATTCTAACAGTCTCGCTTAATATTACTCACCGCCCAGACTTCATTACTCTGTTTTATGATGGAACACAAAAGAAAGAGAAGAAAACATCAACTCACCATCAAAGTCAATTATTGAACGACTGTAGCGTCAAAATTTATCTTATAAGAAAATTTAATCGAAGAATAAATAAGATCAGAATAAATTCTATTATGACATCATTGGTGTTTATTCAGGTAAACATCTAAAATCGAGTGAAAAAATATCTAGAAATATCTAGATTTTATTCCTACTTTAAACATCTAAAATAAGGTAAAAGAACGTCTAGAAACATCTACATTCTGCATGCAAATAAATCCATCCAAAAGAGGCCCCAAAAAGTCTAAGATGCTTTTTTCCCCCCAAATCCAAAAATGCATTCTAGAAGGGGTCCAGTAAAGTAGTGATGTCAATTCTGTAGACAAAATGGTGCAGCCAGGAGCGCTAAAACACACAAACACACGTACGTATAAAAAGGTATAGACCCCTTTACCGCTTTTGGTGTTGTTCAACACCAAAAGTTGATATCAATATCATAAACACGATTTCAGAAAATAGTCTACAGTTTTATTCTATTTGAAACTCCCAAAGCTGATTGATCCATGTGATTTCTCAATGAGATAAAAAAATATTAAGAGAGCCAGATTCCAAATTCCTCTGTAGATTGCAGAGGCGTAGCTCCCTCAGGCTCAATATCGGATTATGGAAAGGGCTTTAAGGGTTGTAGCCCAGAGGCCTCTGCCAGCTGGAAGGCCTCCAGAGAGTTGAAAGTTATTTCTTTGTGAAAGCTGAATCAATGTATAAGCACTGTAAATTAGCAATTTGAAAAAGTTCAATTGATATACTGTATATAGATTTGTAGTAAATATTGTAATCCAGAGACCAGCATAAAACTGATGTCTACATCCTTGTAGTAGACAATGGATTAACTACTTTATTCCATGATGTTGAAAAAACACGGATTTTTTCGTTTCTAATATCTAATTCGACTGGAGAGAGATGCTTCTCTAAGATGAAACTCAAGAATGTTCACAAATCGACAATGATATAAAAACAAACAGACTTATTCTCATGGCAATTAAAAAACGATTTTCTCAGGAATTACAATTTACAAATTCTTTTTTTCGACAATTTGTTTCCAAGATATTGCACCAAGTAAATTTTCGAAATTTAATTGTTGTCTTGCAAAAATAAATTTAATTTTCCTTCACCTTTTTTCTTTTGGAACTTTGCAATACCAGTAGCTCAGGGGCGTCTGAAGTCTCAATCCAGCACTGCTCAAGTCCCGGATCGAGGTAAAGGTAAAATGTCTGTCTCTCAAGAACCAACCCCCAACGGAGTATGAACTGCTGGTGATAAGATTCAGGTTTCCAATAAGTGTATCAGTGCAGTGACCAAGTCTAGTCGAAACCCATAATGGACCTCTTTTAACACTTTTGCTGAGCTTAAATTATTCATGCGTTCTGATATTTATACCTATGTATCTATCTGGACTTCGTCCACTCCTTATAGTAGTAATTCTAAATTTTGCAAACATACTCCTCTCAATGAACAGGGAAAACGGCCTTTTCATGATGAGAAAATTCCCCTCCAAAATAGTTTTTAGTCTGGGGGTCAATATGCAATGTGAGTTTTCTGCTAATAATTAATGATAAACCAGTTGGTACCTGCTTGTGAAAATTCGGACCTTTTTTTTAGTGATCACAGCTATAAGTGAGAGAAATGACTTATCCATTGATCACCCCTTTTTCTAACTTTTTAATCGATCACCCCCAACACAGCATATATGGGTGGTGGTAATTCATCATTTTTTTTTGAATACCTGTTTGTTTTATAATGGAACACAAAAGAAAGGGAAAAACACAAATCGTTGAAAATAATAATTATCAACTGTTTTCAATTGAGACATAGATTGACAGTCCTAAGAACAACAGAAAATTCCTGTTAAGATTAGATTTGAATAGGTTAACAGCGTTCGTAATGAATTAACTCACTAGAAGAGAGAGCGCCTGATAAGAGATAGACAGCATTCCTAATAAAGAAAGAAAATTTTTATCTCAATAATAGGGGGATAATAAGAGAGAGAAAGAGAAATTATTTCTTTGTATATTGCGCTATGTCATACTATTCTCAAGATAAAAAAAAAGAAAACAAGAAAGCAAACTAAACAGTGTTTATAACTAATATATACACCTATATACATACATATTAATAAAATTTTCCTTTGTCAAGAAATTATGATACATTTCGGACGATATTTCGCCCTTTATTTTTGATGTCATGTTTATTTATTTTTGTCTTGGGCATTTGAAAAGGGATTAAGAAATCAAGCAAAGAATCACCCAAGAATGGCAAGCCTTTGGCAGAGCAAGCTGAACCTTCAAAAACCAGAAAATCCTAGTAATCCTAAAAAGAAGGGTATACAACCAATGCATCCTCTCCATAGTCACGTATGGGGCTGAAACATGGAACCTAACCAAGAGAAGTCCCACAACTGAGAACCATGCAACATGCACATGAGAGAATCATGCTCAACCTCACATGGAGAGATCATAAGACAGCACAGTATATCAGGGAGAAAAAAGAAGTCTGAGACTTCATAGAATCTACTAAAAACCTCAAATGGCTGTGGGCTGGTTATGTTGCAAGAATGGCAGACAAGTGATGGACATCACAACTCACGACATGGATGCCCACAGATCACATGCACAACCAAAGACGGCAGAGTATTAGATGGAGAGATGAGCTAGACAAATTCAGAAAGTACTGGCTTCACAACGCCCATGATAGAAAAGTGTGGGGAATCCTGGGTGAGGTCTTTGTCCAATGACGAACGTTGAGAGACTGATGATGATGATGATGATGATGATGATGATGATGAATTTGAACAATCAATTGGAAACAAATGTTTTGAATACTATTAATACTTTTATTACATTATCATTGTTGACAAATGTTGCCAACTGCTGTCAAAAATTGTATAAACAACGTTTCAGATTTTTAACAGAGTCTGTTTTTTTCTCATTTGATTTATATCTTCTATGTTTGCAATTTGTAATCAACTTTATTATTAATAAAAACCACCAAGCAATGATTATTTCTGCTTCTCTATGTCTGATACTGATTATAAAAATCAATGATTATACTTATCGTAAAAACATCTGTCATTATGATATCAATATGTAGTTTTCAGAAATAAACACTGAAATTAAGAATGGACGGGTCTGGAAAGTCACTCAATAGAATCTGCCACACGACCAATGTCTTTTGGCAGTAAGCTGCGTTGGGGGTGATCAATTAAAAATTGGAAGAAGGCGTGATCCACGAATAATTATTTGTTTTCTTTCAGAAACTTCCTTAGTTGATTGATCCGCGTGGCTTCTCTCTGAGATAAACAATATAAAGATGGCCAGATTTCAAATATCAATGTAAAGTGTACAGGCGTGGCTCAGACTGAGTGGGGTAGGTGATGGCTGAGACACAACTGACTGTGGGGCATGAGCGGCTGCAGATAGAGTCCCAGTTTCTTTTACATGCATCAGTTTAGTGATCTTTGCAAGTCTCAAGTCTGGTCGAGACCAACAACAGACCGGTTTAAACACTGATGCTGGGTTTAGGTTATTTGTGTTCTGTTATCTATGCACCTATGTCTCAAAATATCTATGTATCTGGACTTTGCCCAGCCCTAACTAGAGGAGAAACAATTACATACACTTCCCTCAATGAGTAGGGAAAAACTCGAAGGAAAAAAAAATTCCCCTCTAAAATAGGTTTCTTGAGGGGAGTTCAATTTACAATGTAAGCTTATGCTAAAAGGTCCCTTATCTTGCTACTAAATCCGTTTTTCCACTAACCATGTATTTTATTAATTGAAATGTGCCAAAGTAATACTACTGATTTTACAACCACTACATGAATTGTTTAAAACAATTGAAGTTTGTAATAATGTTGCTCTCTTCTATAAAAGTTAATACAATTTTGAATTGAACTGTTTATCTCATGTGTTGTGCATGTAAATTGAATAGTCGTAGCCATCAAAGGTGGTAAATAATTCTATCCCTTTTAATATGTGCGTGTGTTTAAGAGATTCCCAAATTTAATTCAAAGTTTAAAACATTTTCATAACAACGAACAATAAGTGTTACATACCAGTACAATGACGACCACAAAAAATATGCATTTTAAAAATCATCATTAAATTCATATCTTATTATTTATAATTATTTATTATCACACGCACACGCACACACACACTAGTTGTATTGTGATACCAATAAAACAAAATTATTAATCATTTCAAGCTTTGTTTTATTGGATTATTGTTATTTACCTTTAATGATCCTTTTCTAAAAAAATGGAGTGCCATATATTTCCTACAAACATACCAGAAACAAACCATATATATATATATATATATATATATATATATATATATATATATATATATATATATGGTAAACGTGATGATCTCAACATGAAAAAATTACTGTTAGTATCATAATATCAAATTTTGTGCAAAATCATAAAAAACACTGAAGAGAATTATGAACATCTTATTAGTAGTTAATCCCAGTGTTCGTTCCACTTTTAAAAAAGTCTGCAAAGTCCTCTACCTGGAATGGTGTGCATTGCGAACTGAACCCAAAATGGTTTGCATTGCGCCCCCCCCCCAAAAAAAACTCTCTAGAGGGGGAATTTTCAGAAAAAAAAAAAGAAAAGTTTTTTGTAGACATAATGAGTAAATATAGGGATGTTTTTGACAGTTTTAGTTGACGCTTTCTAACATAGAAAAGAATGGAAATGATCGATTAGAATGTTGTAGTACCATTACCCTCTGCGTTGGAATAATGAAGCTAGAGTATCATTTGTTTCAGGCCCCACAATTTCACATTTTTGCCCTAAATGCTTGCAAGCTATCAATTAGAACTTAGCTTGCTTACCAGCATCAGAGTCAGATCAGAAATTGATATGGGTGGAAGCCCAGGCAGTGTTGTAAACTCAAAAATTTTTTTTTGCCAAATTTAATCAACCCCAACAAGCATTAAAGAACCTCAAAATGCACTAAAAACATTGTCAGCAATTTTATGGCCATCAAATGCCTAAAAATGGCTAAAACACTTTTGAACATCTGGCATTAATATTTGTTGAAAATGGTGCTGCTCATTGGTTTTTCGTGTTACCAAAACAAGAAACGTGCTATATTAAGCGTGAAAAGCACTCATTTGGCAACACTGGTTTGCAACATGTGAATTTAAATTTTGTCAAAATCTTTAAAATTTTTCATATTTATTTTTGTTCTCCTGTCTGACTCACCTATGATTTTCTCCTAATTTCTACACAAAGCCATGGGGACAGTCTTCAAAAAGTGAGTGTGTGTGCGTGTGTGTAAGGTGGCATATATCAAAAACTGAAGAAACCTATACTGACAGTTTTGATAACGGTTTCTAACATTGTTATATATATATATATATATATATATATATATATATATATATATATATATATATTACAGGGTACATTTTGTTACATCAGTCATCTGCATAGGGATATCCTGTTGCCTTGAGAATCAGCTTTTGAAATCCTGTTGTTTACCAGCAACTTGCGTGCCCCTGGCTATGTTTGAAAATACGTAACTATCTCAACCACTAGGCCATGCCAGGCCTATTGTTCTTGTTGCTTGCAGCCAGGCCATTCAGAAAGTTTGGAGGGTTTGGGGGATGGGGGTGGCTTTGGCTTGCATTACTGCAGACTACCATACCTGGTAATTCCAAACAGTCACCCATCTAGGTATTGACAAGGCTTGATTTTGCTCAACTCTGGTAATATCGAATGAGAACTGTTATTTTCAATGCGATTTGGCTGTAATAGCCTATTGTTAAAGCTCATCAATTGTCACTCTCTTTTTATCTCCATTTAAAAGAGCTACAAATCTTCCTTTGGGCATTTATCAATGCAGAGAGTCAAGAACGATGCCAAGCTCATGTATTTGTTTGAACGTATTGAACGATAAAAGAATCACTCAAGAGACTTTTTTTTTCTCTTTTGGATTCCTATTGTTTGTATCTTTGGCCAAAGAAATAATTCACAAAAAAAAGGCTTGGTTGCTGCAGAGTCAAACTACATCACAGCCTCTATTCTGACCAAAGATGATCACAGTATCTTTTGTACTGTATATATAATAAATAAAAAATACACAAATTACTTTTTTTAACTGCAATATGAATAGACAGTTCTAAGAATGGTAGAAATATCATGTTAAGACAGATTTTAATTGGTTAACAGCATTTGTAAGAAATTAACTGATACAAGGGGAAAGTGGTTAAAAAGAGATAGACTGTCTTCCTAGCGGAGAAAGAAAGCTGTTATCTTAATAAAAGGTGGAAATGAAGAGAGAGAAAGCATTAGTAAAGATAGAAAGATACAATATAGAGAGTGGGCAGAGAAAGAGGAATATTGAACCACCATAGACACCAAAGATGGCCAAAGGTTCTTTGGATTTTATTTGTCCATGTGTTTCTTTGTTCTAGCACATCTGCTGTTTAGTCTAGAGATTTGAAAATTGGGACTAGTACTCCACCAGACCCCTTCTAAAAATGTTTTCATTTTATTTTTGGAAAAAAAGCTTTTCTGACTTTGTTTTGGACTCCATTTAATCTGATGCATCTAAATGAATCTAGATGTTTTTTTTTCTCTGTTTTAGATATTTTCCAGGGGAAACAAGATTTAAATTACCCACAATCTAGATGTTTCTAGATGTTTTTTTAAAGTGGAAAACATTTGTAATGTCATCAATTAAATTTATTTTGACCATTATTATTCTTTGATGGAATCATCAGCTTTTTAGCATCCTTCGTTTGAACATCCCAAGATTCACCAGATCTATATTATAGGGTTTGAAGAGCCAGTACTTTCTGAACTTGTCTTGTTTGTCACGTCATCTTATATTTCGCCAGCCACAGTTTCACATAGCATTACTATTTGAGTTTTCTAATGAATTCTATGATATCCCAGACTGTTTTTCCTTTATTGTACTGTGCTATCTTGTGATCGCTCCATGTGATATTGAGCTGGATTCTCTCATATGCACATAGCATGGTTCTCAGTTTGAGAGTCTATCTCTTGGTTAGGTTCCATGTTTCAGTTTCATAGGTGACTATTGGCAGGAGACATTGGTTGTATACCATTGTTTCTTAAGACAAATACGATTTTCTTGTTTTTGAAGGTTGAGCTGACTCTACCAAAAGCTTGCCAACCCATCCTCTGTTGATTTCTTCTTTTTGGGGGGTGATTTCATGAAGATTCTCCTTTCAAGGTAGATATCGTGGTCTACTTCTTCCAGTTACACGACTTCAAATTTTGACACAACGGCTGTTTAATAATTGACTGTGATGGCAACTTATTTTTCCTTTTTTACGTCACACTATGTCATGTTATTGCATTTTAAAGAAATCAATTCTTGAGATAGAAAAATTGAAATTACAAGAAAGAAAAAAAGAAAGAAAGTAGACAAGACAGTATTTATAATTAGTGTATACACTTCTTCTATATATTTATAACTTAAAAAAAAATCATTTTTCTAGATGAATAAATTGTATACACGATGTCATAGTCTGTTCTTTCTCTCGTTTGTATAAGTTTATCTATCAGAATGAAATAACCCTGTGCATATCTGTAGGATAGATTTTCATTAATATCAAAGACTTGTCAATTGAGCTCAGTCAGTAAGACAGCCCCTGGGCAATCAGTTGGTTGTGAGTTCAAATCATAGTAGAGGAATGTGGATTTTATGTATCAGATTACATCCCTCATTTTGATGAGGATTGTTCTCAGTTGCTCTGTTCATGGTTGGAAAATAGAGTCAACTCCAGACTTTGTACTTGAGTCTGACAATAGGTTACAGCAGTGATTCACAAAATGGGGTTGATAGCCCCTTTGGAGGCTCTGGGAGACTCAACAGGATTGCTGGAAGGCAAAAAGGCAGTAGCAGGTATTGTAAGACCAGGGGCAAAGAATACAAATCAATACCATCTACACATAAAGTCGTATGTTTGAAAAGCCAATTTTAGAGTAGACCTGTGTGGAGATAAATAATTTAATAACAACTTTATCAGCATAAATTCATTGCAAAACAAAATACTTACTATTGAACAACAAACAGCTCTATTGTATCTTCAGCTTTTCATATGTACAATTGTATGCATAGAAGGTATTGATTTAGCGTTTTTCACAATTGACCTAACATGGTCAGAACACACACACATACCTTTACGAGAGCTGGAGGGAATTGCTGCTGAAATATACTGTATATTTTTGAGTATAAGTTGACTAGGAGTATACGGCAAATTTAGAATTGAGCATAAATTTTTCAGAAAATCAACAGACTCTAGCTGAGTCTCTTATTTTGCCATAACACCATCATGAGAGATATCCCCTTCTTGTAAATACACCGTTAATGGGAAGGGATCAGTTATCACCAAAACATTAATTTCTTTCATCTTCAGCGTAACGATAATTATTTTCAGGCCTAAAAAGTGGAATTCTCCTCAGTGATGATGAATCCATCTGAAAAAATGATTTTAAAAGGAAACTACACAAAATGCACCGTATACTGCCTACATAGCATTTCATTAAAAAATGTGGTGATAGATTATCAATACAATTGGCATCATCACCAGCAAATATATGTGATGCCTATAAGCACTGTATTTATATAGAAAGAATAATCGGCCACTTTTGACTGATCTGCATATAAATTGTACAAATGAATTTGGACCATTTTTTTAGTAAAAAAAAATCATCTTCTATTCAAAAACATATGGTAAGCATTAAAAGAGGGCAGTAGTCTGAAAAGTTTGAGAAACACTGAGTTAGAATCATGACATGATAAATCGTGAATCATGTGAGAAACTGAAGTTCTTGGCTAAATTCATAGAAGAATTAAAAGCATTCTTGTTATGCTTGCATAGAATTCATCTTATCCATAACCATCCAGTGGCTGCAGCTTGATAAAATCAATACTGGGAAGCCAGTGTTCGTACATGTTTGACAAACAAACATTAGCAATACAGAGTGCTCTATTACCTTCTTTCATTCCCATGATGCCTCATTCTGCCATGTTCTTCCTGTACTTATACATTTCCCTCCATATGCCCTACTTAAAACATAACGCATGAAGAATGCAGATCCTCTTGTAATTTACATGTGCAAATTTAGATTTGCATAGAAATAGGTCTTCCATGTAATAAGATTTCTTTGTTATTAACTCATGTTTTAAATCAGAATCTTACAATATCTGCACTGCATAATTTTTCCGAATGATCATAAAAATTCAAAGAGTTTCTAGGTTGGTACATAAGTGATCATAACTTGTTCTCTGCTCGACAACAAAGAATATCACAGTCAATAACTGAACAACTGTTGCATCAGAATATGAAGTTATGTAGAACGATTTTAGCAAAGAATAAATATAGTCAGAATAAATTCTACTAATGACGTCACTGACGTTTTCCACAGGAAAACAACTAAAATAGAGTAAAAAACATAGAAACATATTGGAGAATCTAAGTGTTATGATTTAATAAGGCACCAAAAAATTCAAAAAAGCTTTTTTCCAAAATCAAAAATAAAATTTTGGAAGGGGTTAAGTATAGCACTGATTCCTATATTCAAACCTAAGACAAAAAGGTATGGCCAGGAGTGCTGAAGTATACAAAGAAACGCATACACTTATAAAAAGGATAGAAACCTTTGCCATTCTTGATGGCTATGGTTGTTCTACTGAGAACTTTTCCATGTTAAAAATCAAGGAATGAGCTGTACTCTACATATTATCAAAATTAGAAGAACTCATTCTACAAGTGTTGCCGTTACGATTTCAAATTTTTTGTTTTATATCAATTTTTTACTTGGTACTATTGGGGAAAGAGACCAGAAAAAGTGATTCTCTTTCCTGACATAGATTCTGATATCTAATATGCTTATCTCAGTATGGAACAATATTGCACTAAGTGAGGATTGAATTCACTACAGTATTAATGATCTGTGAGACAAGTTTGCTAACCATTTTCTCAGAGTGACATAATCCCAATTGTATCAGCCGGGCCAGATTAACCCTTAAGCAGATTAAGTTGGTGCTTAGGACATCAAAAGAAAAAGGAGCAGCACAAGTTGCTCACAGATTCTGCATCAAGTTTAGATTGCTTTATAAGAAAGTTTAAATTCAAAATTTTATTTCTTCTCTAATACATAGAGTTAATTTAAACATCCAAGTGACTGAACTGATCACATAAATACTATTGTAGAAAATTAGTCAGTACAAGCACAAATTTTGTGTACAAAAAAGATTTGGTCTTATGAAGTACTGTATCAAGCGAGAAATGCGTGCTTGTATTCAGAACCAACTTATGGCCTTCCACCTTGGCCAAAACCCTGATGATAGATGCCAGTGGGAAATTAAGCAATTACCTTGGCCAGCGAACAAGCCAATCAGCAACACATAGTTGGGGAGATAAGATCTTAGATAGATAATGAACAGACAATGACAGATACGAATAGACAAAGATAGATGAACAGATATGAACTTATGGGATAGATAGATAGATAGATGGACAGATAGGTCTGATTAGTTACTAATGAGAAACCATAATGAGACCAGTGTCTTTTGGCAGCATTCTGTGCTGGGGATGATCAATCATAAAATTGGGAAGAAGGGTAATCAATCTATAAGTTACTTCTCTCACCTTTTGTTGGCCCAGGATCACTAAAAAAGTCTGAATTTAAAAAAAAACAATTGTGAAATCTGTTAGACAAACCAAGGGACTAATATATCATAAACTTCAATTTGAAATCAAACCCCCACTAAAAGTTTATTGAGAGGGGGTATTTAAAAACAACAACGTTTTTTATTGACAATAAAATTTATGTGACAATAAAATTTGTGTCCTCATTGCTTTTGTATAACTAACATCCTTAATGGAGTATCTCGTTAAATAAAATTCATGTCGTCAACAATAACTGATTGATATGAATTTATAGGTTGTGTCTCTAACTTTGAGAAGCATCATGAACATTCCAACTCATGTTCAGACATTTTAATCTCTTTTTCTCATCTTTGATATTGACACGTGTTGGCCTATTCATTCTATGGCTTTCTTCAAGTGTAATATGTGATATCTGTAATGAGAGACGGTCATCTGATCTCTTTATTCTTCCTTTCCTTGCAGTTATTACATATCTCAACTGAAGGAGGCAGTAGAATGAATCAGTTGAAATGTTGTCTCAACACCAAAGTTAGGAAGAAGAGATGAAATTGTCCAAACAAAAGTTGGTAGGACCTTAATAGGGTTTGTCTATTGACTGGACACAAATGATTTAATGGTTTAACAGAAATCAGAAGAGAAAAAAATTGTCTGATGGATGTTTTTGTGGCAAAATAAATAGTTGAATTCTTTGATTCTTCAAAATTTCTACAGCTTTGAAAAGAACTCAAAAGCATTTTGAATGGTTTTTGTTGTGACAGATTGAGAGTTATTTTAGTAGCAGACTAATTAAATCGAATTTTTATTGCCCTGGGGATCAATTCACTTTATTTTTGATCGATAATAGCTATTCGAAATAACAGATTTTATTTTCTAACTTACTGAATAAAACCCACATTCTGTGCTTGTTTTATAGATATCAGAATTTTGCAATAGAAGATAATTGATAGACTGGTAAATTATCTCATATCTAAATGACTGTGTAACACAAAAAGCTTCTCTTTAGTTGTAGATAAAGATCAAACAGGTCTGGTTAGTTACTCAATAGAAACCATCACACAACCATGCTGTGTTTGGGTTATTCAATTTGAAAAATTAAGAAAGTGGGTGATCAATTAAGTTACTTCACTCGCCTTCTGTTGGACAGTGATCACTAAAAAAGTCTGAATTCCTAAAACCAAGCAGACACAAACCAAGGGATCAATTTAGCATATCAGTTTTAATTGACAGTTTCTAAAATACAAAGTCTGACTGGAAAGTATGCAACCATTTGACATTAATGAAAAAATAGCCAATCCTCCTCTTTCATCCAGGCCTGGGACTAGCTACAGCAACTTCCAATCTGTACATATATCCTGTCAAACTAACCTTTCTTACATGGACTGCTTTACAGAACTGAAGATCTCTAACTGCCCTGTTATTCACCTATTGCTAGGGGAAGAAGTATTTGTGCTAGGTAATTGTTCCCTAAGGAGCTGAAACATGGAACCCCGTCACAAGACAGCACTGTATATAAGAGATAAAACAGGGGTCAGAGATATCAAAGAATCCATTAGAAAAACCAAATGGCAGTGGGCTGTTAGAAAAATGCTAGGCATCATAACTCACAATGTGGAACCCCATAGATCATATGTGAAAGTGAGGCTGGCAAAAAATAAGATAAGTCTACTACTTTTAATGATGATGATAATGCAAATAGTCTTGGCCAAAATTTTGTTCTGCTGATTCCCTGTTTCCATGCCGGTAACCGTTATACCACTCTGCATCTCTAAGTGGGAACTTCAAAAGTTTCAATATTACGCAAGCAAAGTATTTTACAAGTATGTTTTATATTTACAATTATTGCAAATAAAAAAGAGTGGTGTCACTTCCTGAAGAAATTTGAATTTAGTCAGGTCTAGTTTGTCACCAAATGGAAACCATCATGTGGTCAATGTCTTTTGGCATCATGCAATGTTTGGGGTGATCAATCAAAACATTGGAAGGAGGGATGATCGATGAATAAGTTACTTCTTTTTGTCAGGCAGTGATCACAAAAAACATCTGGATTTTCAAAAAACAGACACGGGAACAAATATTCAAATTTCCAGCCTTTTAACTCTATCGGTGCAGCCTCTATGCTGATACATACATACATACATTGCCAGCTAACCAGCAGCTATCCATCAAGACCATCTTGAAAACTGAAAGAAACCTATGTTGACAGTTTTGGTGACAGTTTTGTTTGATGGTTTCCCAATTATTGCAAATCATGATGTACGAAAATACCATAGAGTGGTGTCATTACCTGAAGAAATTTGAATTCAGTTAGATTAAAAAAATAAGTTAATGAATTATGCATACTAGGTGGAATACCTACCCTGCAGGCAATTTTTCTATAATGAGACCTTTGGCCAGAAAAAGAAACCGAAAGCTTTTTTTTGGCAACAATGCACCATTTTAGCTGCTTTAAGGTCTAATATGAATAAACAGGATCAGATTTTTAAAATCATATTGATGAATATATATGTTGAAGTTTTAAAAAAACATTCATCTGAGATACTGCCATAAAAAGGTTATTCAACCATCGTTTCAATGAGAAGTGTTTTCCTTGCTTATAGAAGATATCTTTCATTTGTCTAGTTTTAAAAGACTAAGAAAAACCATCAGATCTTTGCGATGGACTCACTGTGATTATTAAATGGAGTTTCAAATGGCTCAAGCTTCTTGTTCTCAAATTCATACCTGATTTGAAATGAAACCCTTACATTACTTCTGTTGCAAAGGACATGACTAAAACATCTAAAGCATGAAAATTCAACCTTATTTGAAATAGGACTCCAACATTACTTCTGATACAAAGGTCATATATATATATATATATATATATATATATATATATATATATATTTGTTTGTGAGTGTGTGTGTGTGTTTACTGTACTTAATTAATTGTGTTGAATGTTGATGCCTTTAAACTTCAATTACATTTTTACTTTTCCATAACCGGATGAACATTTTGGTCTGATTTGAAAAGGCAGCTTTTTTGTGCCTTTTCTTTGAGTATAATAGACTTCATTAACTATGAATGATCTCGTACTTCCTCTCAGCTATCAGTGCCATTGATTATGGTTAATCAAGTGTTAAAAACATTTTCATAAGCCGAATGACTCACCTATAAAGTTCATGTCATAACAAACATTTTTTAAGTCTTTTTACCGGAGCAATCTTTCCCCAATGAACATTTCATTTTGGAGCATATTTCATGTTTTCTGAATTGAGCTTATGTAATATTGGAATCTTGAAAATATCAGGCTTTTAGAAACCATCAACCAAAACTGTCACCTAAACTATTAAAACACTGTAATATCAAGAATGAGTACGTCAGTACACAATTGTGCAAAATCTTGCTGAAAATCCATTTTTAGTCTTTGTAGATTAGAGAGGACTGAAGGAATTCAATCACACTAACCAAAGATACACAACCCATCCCATGTCTATCAATCACCACAATCTAATTTCCTATTTCATTTAGAACATTTTACAAAACAGATGCAAAAAGGAGGGAAAATGGTGGAGAAATTCCTTGGATATGTATTGATGTGTACCTAATAATAATAATGACAACGACAGAAAACAGTAAATAATAATAGTAAATAGAAAAGAGTTTGTCTCTTGGCTTTCTAAAGACTGCGGTCAGAGTTCACAGGTTGTCTTGCCATTGTGAATCAAAATGGACGAAAGGAATTCAACAACACAAGACAGAGATAGAAACACATATATGTATGTATATATATATATATATATATATATATATATAAATATATATATATATATATATATATATATATGTATATATATATCATATAATACAAATCAGGGATGCAATGTAATATAAACATAATATCCAATGTGTGATGGGTTTATTTCATAAAGTGCATGATACATTCAACATTAAACATCAAGTTGATTTAGAGTAGAGCTTCATTATAATGGAGTGAAGATCCGCTACACAAACACATTTATGTTTCTGCCCTATTTGGGCTTCTCCAGGCGAATGATTTGGTTTATTTTAGAATCCTATCAGGGACAAGGTGGGAAGGTCTATTATGCTAGGTGGTAATATCTTCCTTTTTTTTCAATTTATATACTGTTTATATGTATTTTTGTTTGTTGGTTGGGGTTTCAATATTTTGGCACGTGTACATTTGTTTCAAAACCCCATATCACTTATGTCTAAATGGGGAATTCAAAATCCTTATTTTTGCCAAGAGAACAAAAGAACAGAGAACAGAATCGTTAAAGAGAAAAAAAAATGAAATAGTGCTAGAATGCCAGCACCGCTCAAAATTTCTATTAACAAACATAAGTCAATAACCCACGTATAGATATACTAAAAAAACCCGACATAGATATCGCATTCACATAGACACCTTACAGAACAATCCAATCAACATAATTATCTTAGACACGAGGAAACAGACCAAACCCAATATAATCAAATAACCTGCTACAGTCATATAAAAAGGAACTGGAATATTAGGAAATAGATTCAAGTGAGAACAAAAGACCAGAAAACTAAACATACAACAAAAGAACTGATAGACTAACCACATACTGATAAGGAAAACACCTATACCATACCCCCCTGGTTTGCAATTTATAACCACCAATGGATATATATCCCCATTGAATAAAACAAAAAATATTTCAAGCAATAGCCAACCACTGGACAGATACATATATAAATAGGACATACATAGAATAAAAGGAAGATCAAAACACCTAATAGACATATCTTCACTAAAAAAATGTCCCAAATAGAAATCTAAAATAAACCAAATGATTCGCCTGAAGAAGCCAAAACAGGGTAGAAATATAAACATGTTTGTGTGGCAAATCCTCACTCTACTATGTATATATATATATATATATATATATATATATATATATATAGCAATACCTTGAATAGTGCAGATTTTGATCATCTTACAGTAAAAGTATTGCTATACAAATTGATGTGACCAAGTATAAGCTGAAAAGAAACATTAGATCATACTAAGAATTTGAACAGTTTGATTATATATATATATATATATATATATATATATATATATATATATATATATATGTATAGTCTTGTAAGCTTTACAGATTTAAACACTATGTATATAAAAAAATTTTTTCAAAAATTTTCATTATTTCAGTCACTTATTTGCCAATATCTGTTATTGTAATTTACATAGTTTTCTTGATTGTTTTTTTTTCATGTTTTTCACAGAATTTGATATTATGGTATTATGTGTGTACTTTATTGGGATCATCAGTTGTTTGCCATGTAACCGTTTTGAGGATTTAAAAACAAAACAGTTATATTGACATGGCTCCTCAGCAGTGTTGATCAAACACCACCTCCCTTTCAGCCATTATTTTAATGTATAGCTTATGTCATACCACATGTCTGGCCTACTGTCATAGAGTATTTTCCAACAGTGACTGTGGTTATTGTTCAATTCCTATACAGGCATATGGTGAGTATTCACACACACACACACACACACACTCTCACATTAGAAACTATCAACCAAAACAGTCACCAAAACTGTCAACGGAGGTTTCTGCAGTTTTCAAGTTGGTTCTGCTGGCTGGCTAAGTACTTATGCATCACTCGTACTGGCAGCGCTAACATAGTTAGAAGGCTGAAATGTTCAACATTTACCCATTATATGCCTAGAAAAAACATTTTTTGTTCATTTCAAAGTTTTCAAGTTGGTTCTGCTGGCTGGCTAAGTACTTATGCATCACTCGTACTGGCAGCGCTAACATAGTTAGAGGGCTGAAATGTTCAACATTTACCCATTATATGCCTAGAAAAAACATTTTTTGTTCATTTCAAAGTTACCCCCTGGATAGATCGGGTTCACTTTGCAATGTAAATTTACATAAAATTGATTCTTTAGCATTTAACTTTGTTTTTTTTTTAAAATTCAGACTTTTTTAGTGATCACTGCTTAACAAAGGGCGAGAGAGGTAAATTATTCATTGATCACCTCTTTACTCAAATTTTTAATTGATCACCCCAAACATGCTGCCTAAAGGTGTTGGTTACCTGTTGGTTTCTATTGAGTGACTAACCAGACCTGTATATATCATGATTAGACATTTGATATATTATAGGCAGCACCGAAGTGTCCATCATTGGTCACAACTGACATGTTTTATGATAGCGTGTATAAGTGAATAATTATGGTGTGAGCAGATTCCTGCTTCAACTATTCTATTCTTTGTTGGTCAGATTTTATTTAATTCCTTTCAGAAACACTGTATATCAATAATACGCATCATTAAGAATTAGCCTGTCAGTACACGATTGTGCAAAATCTTGCCGAAAATCCATTTTTTGTCTTATACCATTATGAGAATACGAATACATCTATTTATTCAGTGCAAGCTAACATTTTGGTTATAGTCAAACTAGCAGCCATTTTTTTTTTTTATTCAGAGATGTTCTTCTTGAATGTCTGAGGAAATGTATTTGCTGATTGGTGAAGTAGAAGATAATGTTATGGCGGTTTATAGTATCAGTCGTTACAAATGTTGGCCTGTAATATACCATCACTTTTATCAATTGCGCAAAGGCTTCTGGGAAACTTATAAGCTCGTTTACATTCTGAATATATTCATGTCCGTATTGATTTTCAGTTGGCTTACTGTCCAATCATCAATATCAATGCAGCTACTTCTCTAAATAAGACAGAAAAGAGAGAAGAAAATGAAGGCGGTTTGGAACTGTGGTGTAGTGCTAAAAAGAGGAGAGAGGGAACACAGAGCTGCCTGCTTTTGGAGGAGGGTGGGAAGGCTCTATTCCTTCCCCACCATGATAGAATTTCAGAAATTAACCAATTAGCGTTTTGAGGCCATATGTGATCAGTATTTGGACACATACTAATTTTTATTATCAGTGAATTGTTTGAGTGGAGAATTTTAGTAGTATATAAATACTGCATAATCAATACCCTTTTAGTGGCACAAGCTGTGACTTTGTGAAATATTACATTGGGAGGTATGTATGGATAGCCAAAAGTACAAAGAGAAATCCAGAGAATCAGAAGAGAGTAGTGGCAGATTTAGGAGGAAAGAAAGAAAGGAAGGAAGAAAAGAAGAAAAAAATAGAAGGAAATTATTGGAAAATGAGAGAGAAAGTTATGATGGAAAGCTACAAGAGAAAAATGAATAATGAAACAAATGGATAAAGAATGAAGGAATCTGTTTCATCAAAAATAGATTTCCAGGAGTTGTTTTTTGTGAGAGACTACCTATCTTTTTTTTATCTCTTTCTTTTTTCTTTTTTTTCTTTCTTCCTTTTTTTTCTTTCTTCCTTTTTTTCTTTCTTTTTTTATCTCTTTCTTTTTTCTTTCTTTCTTTTTTTCTCTCTTTTTTCTTTCTTTCTTTTTTTATCTCTTTCTTTTTTTTCTTTCTTTTTTATCTCTGTCTTTTTTCTTTCTTTTTTCTTTTCTTTTTTTTTATATTTTTTCCCCATTTTTTCTTTATTTGTTTTTTTCCTTCTTTTTTCTCTCTTTTTTCTTCTTCTTCTTCTTCCTTTTTTTTCTTCTTCTATTTGCCTCCATTTTTCTCTCTTTCTATTTTTCTTCCTTCTTCCTTTTGTTTCTCTCCTATCCAGCCATAAGCCAGAAAAGTCAATAGATAACCAATCCCAAGTGGTTGAGAAGATTTCCTACCAATTGGATTGCAGTAGCTCTTCTAACGGAGATAAATGTTTTGCTGCGTTTGGAAGATGATAGACCAGCGTTGCCAAGTATGGTTTGTTATTTATAGCTAGAACCGTCTTGAAAATGGCTAAAATCAGCTAAGTTTTTCCATTTGAAGCTAATCTCATGGCCAAAAATATGATATATCTAGAACAGTGTGCTATTGATTAGTGCAGGTTTTGATGTACAAATTAATGTAACTAAGTATAAGCTGGGAGAAAATACATTAATTATAAGAATATTGAACTGTGCTGTTTTGAACAGTAGGGACAAATTCAATCCAATCAATAAATGTAAACTAATTTAAAGCTCACTAACCAATGAATCCTCCCGTAGCCATCTATGGAGCTGAAACATGGAACCTAACCAAGAGACAGACCCGCAGACTGAGAAGCATACAATGGGAGAACTATGCTCAACCTCTCATGGAGAGATCATAAAACAACACAATATATCAAGGAAAAAACGGGAGTCCGAGTCATCATAAAATCCATTAGAAAACTCAAATGTCAGTGGGCTAGTCATGTTGCAAGAATATCCAACAACCGATGGACAACATTACTCCCAGTATGGATCCTTAGAGGATATATGCGCAACTGAGGCCGGCTGAATACAAGATGGAGAGACAAACTAGACAAATTCAGAAAGTACTGGCTCTGCAATGCCCATGATAGAAAGTTGTGGCAAATTCTGGGGAAGGCCTATGTCCGACGGTGGATGACAAAAGACTGATGATGACAGTGAGATTCCAGGAGAAATTATCAATAAAAATTGTTTTCTAGTTGCCATGTTTGGCTAACTGATATCATAATGATAACTTCAATTTAGTAGGATTGAGTTTTTCTGATACTATCTGGATTTTTGACGTATTTCTGTGGAGACAAGAGGAGTAGCTTATTTATACCACTGTCAATCACTGTCAAGCAATTTTTCTATCTATTCGGTTAGTGATCTAGTCATGAAAGCCATTGATAGTCAGTCTAATCCTCTCTGAGTGCTCTACAATTTTAACTTTGTTGCAGAGATAGATAGATGGAAACCAGATCATTATTGTTAGAGGGAGTACGAACAGAGATTGTGGACAATGATTGAACAACTGTAGCCATCAAAGATGGTGAAGGGTTCTATCCTTTTTTATGTGTGCATGTGACTGGGTGTTTTTTTATGTGTTTGTTTGCATGTTCTTGCAACTCTACAGACTTTAGAATTGTCCCAGTGCTCAACTAAACCCCTTCTCAAAAATGTTGGGGAAAAATTTTTTTTTGACCTTTTGGGGGCATTATTTTGATGGGTTTAAAAATAACATAAATTTTCTCCAGAATCAAGATGTTTCTAGATGTTTTCTTCATTCTATTTTAGTTGTTGGATTGTCCAGAATCTAGATGTTTTTTTTACTCTATTTTAGATGTTTTCCAATGGAAAATGGCAGTGATGTCATAAAAAGAACTTATTCTCACCACATTTATTTTTCAATGGAATTTATTTATATGACTACCAATTTTGATGCTAAAGTTTTTCAATTATTGAATGTGAAAGTGAGTTTTTAAAATTTTTTTTCAAAAAATGATATGTGAAAAATATGTTCCAGGGTCCCATTAGTAATCATGGAAAATTTGCAAATCAAATTTCTAGCATAAAACATGAAAGTTTTTGAATTTTAAGAAACTAGCTTGCTAAAAACATGGTCTGGGGTCCCATTAATACACAAATAAAATTGCACAGGGATATGCTGAGAGATTCTTGTCACATACAGATGGATATTCAGTGAATTATAGTATGACTTGTTATCCTGTGCCGTTAAAAATGCCTGCATATATAAGATATATGTATATACACATTGCATTTTATATACATGGATAATTGAGATTTGCATTGCAGCGAGATTGGAGAATAGCCTTTTATACATATTGCATTTTATACATGTGGATAATAAAGATTTGCATTGCAATGAGCTTGGAGAATAGCCTTCTATACGCATTGTATTTTATACATGTGGATAATAGAGATTTGCATTGCAGAGAGATTGGAGAATAGCCCTCTACACATATTGCATTTTATATATGTGGATAATAAAGATTTGCATTTAAGTGAGAATGGAAAATAACCTTCTACACACATTGCATTTTATATATGTGGATAATAGAGATTTGCATTGCAATGAACTTGGAAAATAGCCTTCTATTGACTGCAAAAGAATTTTTGTTATTTTTTGTTCTCATTTATATTACTTTTTATCTATTTATTTTCTTTTATTGTCCTTTAAATTCAACATTTTTATTACATCATCAGAACATAAAATATCATTTTACTCTGTCAGTTTCATCTCTTATCGTCATAGAGTACATGTTATGATAATGTATGGATGAAAATTAGATATTGTAAAGGACATAAAAGATCTTGGTATCGTTATAGCCGAGGAACTATCATTTTCCAAGTAATTTGCCAGTGTTGCTGTGAGGGCAAATAGAGTACTGTGACTGATTAAACATAGTATCACTTATATGGACAAAGAATTGTTCTTTGTGTTATATAAGTCTTTTGCCCATCCGCACCTTGAGCATCATACAAAAGTCTGGTCAGTGTACTTCGAAGAAGATAAAAATATTTTAGAAAAAGTCCAGAGACGAGCAACTAAATTGGTATCAGAGTTAAAAAGGATGAGTTGTGAGGATAAATGAAAGGAGTGAAGTTTGACATTGAAAGAAAAAAAGGAGGGACTGGGAAGACTTAATAGAAATATTTAAGATTATGCATGGTATAGAACTAGCAGATCCTGATGTATTTTTTACCAAAAGGGAGAAGAAGGGATTCAGAGGCCAAGCGTTCACGTTGGTAGTGAATAGAAGTTGAGTGATTATCAGGAAATTCTCTTTTAGCAACTGCACAACCTGGATCCCCAGAGATCACATGCGCAACTGAGGCCAACAGAATACAAGATTGAGTGATGAACAGGGTAAATTTAGAAAATACTGGTTCCACGACGCCCACGATAGAGAAGTGTGGCGAATTCTGGGGAAAGTCTATGTCCAACAATGGACGTAAAAAGACAGATGATGATGATGATGATGGTAGGTTTATGGAGTAGGTTACTGGAGTATGTAATGCTATCAACGAATGTTCTTTGGGGTTCAACGTTGTGAACCGCGATGTCCAGCAGTTGTTTTACATTCTTGCAATATGACCTGCCCATTGCCATTTTCCCATCATATGAGTTTAAAAAGAATTAAAATGTTTATTACACCACCACTAACACTGATGTTTAATTCCTTTAAAATTATGTGAACATGATTACTTGATGCATGTCTTTACATATGAACTGTATATTTTTGTTCCACACTGAAATAGTTGTTTCAATAATTCAATGTTTTAGTTATTATATGTGTAGAATATTTGGATGGTAAGTATAGACTTTTTCAGGAGAACATTTAAACATTTTTAATTATTCTTCTATTCATTTGGGTACTTGTCAAGCATCACAACTCTTAAGAATCAACCTTCAATAAAGATTTGTAAGACCACTCCACTATGGGCATTGTGGAGCCAATATTTTCTGAACTTGTTCAGTTCGTCATGCCAACTTATAATTTGCCATTTCTGCATTTTTGCACATGATCTCTTGGGATTCATATAGTGAGTCATGATGTCCCACAGTTGTCTGAAAGTCTCGCAGCATGACCAGCCCATTGCCATTTAAGTTTTCTAATGGTTTTTATGATATCTCAGACCCTTTTATCACTGTAATATACTCTGCTGTCTTAAACATTTCAAACTTCTTCATCTCTTGATCTTTAAATTTTTGAAAGCTTTATGTTGGTAAAATTTACTTCAAATTTTGATATATTCTTATCAGTTGAATACGTAGAAATGAAAATTTGTCTATGTAAATTTTCAATATATTTTCTTTCTGAGATAACAAATGCCATTTCACATTTTGTTATGAGATAAACAATTTAAATGAGAGAAAGGGGTAATCAATGAATAAGTTACTTCTCTTGCCTTTTGTTTGTCAGTGATCCCTGAAGAAGTCTGAATTGAAAAAAAAAAACAAAAGCAAGAATGCTGCCTGACACAAACTCGTGGATCAATTTAACATAAACTTACATTGTAAATTGAACCTCCCACTAAAAACCTGTTTTTAAGGGGAATTGAAAAAAACTTTTTTTCTTGACATGATAAGGAGTGAATGCTGAAATTTTCAGCCAACTAGCTCCATCTCAGTGACTTGTATGCCGGACTAATATGTACATAGATAGCCAGCCAGTCAGCCAGCCAGCCCCACTTAAAGAAAAATTGTTGACAATTTTGACAGTTTTGGTTGAAGGTTTTCCAATAAACATATCAATTACAGATTTAAATCTAGGCTGTTGGAAATTGTCAACAAAAACTGTCATCAGAACTGTCAACATAGGTTTCTTCAGTTTTCAAGTTCATCTGGCTGCTTATGTATGTATGTGACATTTAATCTTCATTATGTCTAGAAAAAACGTTTTTTAGTGAGTTGGTTTTCAATTTAGAATATAAGTTCATGCTAAATTGGTCCCAATTTGTGCCCTATGGTTTTTTTGAAAATTCTAACCTTTCTGCTGTTCAACAATAAGTGAGAATAGATACACATCTATTGTTCACCTCTTATTTCGAATCTTTGATAGACCATTCCCAACACGGCATACTGCTAAAAAACGTTGGTCAAGTGATGGTTTTTATTAAATAACTAACGGGACCTGCTTTTTGCATTTTCAGAATGTGATTTGCCAAATTGTCCATAAATCATATAATACATGTTTTACACACGCGCTCATACAAATCTGTGTGTGAGCCTCATTTTTATGTGTATGTATATATTTGTGCATGTTGATTGTCTAATCTTCAACAATGGAAGTAGTGTCTGTTGTTTCAAACAGCTGCTTCTATTTGCATGGTATTATTATCCTTTTTTTTTTTGCTCAAGTGAAGTGAAGAATCATGGGAGAAAAACACATAAATCTTGTTTACATTAAAAGACGACGAAGACAATTGTTTGAGCCTTCCATAGCTTTACATAGAATAAAATGGATTCAGGATGCTTAAAATGAATGCAGCTTTGAACTCTCCTTATAACTAACATTGATTCTATTCAGTCACATTCAGAAAGCCAAAGTTTTATGTGTCTATTTTTGGAGCCAAACAAGTTAAGGAGAGAAAAAAATTAAATGGATTTTCTGGAATCATTTCTTTTAGGTTGTCTTACATGAAATAACAGTTTATGAAATGAAAAATATGCTTGGTGATGCCCTACAATAGTTTTGAAAATCTGTACATTTTGAGCAAGAGTTCAAACAGTTGTCCTTGCATCAGTTTCCATAACATCCATCAAATTCTCATCATCAACAATCAATTTAGGGCGTCCCCAAGTGTCATTATCCAGTCTCATATCTCCGGAATGATATTCGTGGAACCAACGTCACAATGTTCTCCGCGGGCAAGTTCCCATTCTCCATGCAAAATTAATATTCTTGAGAGCTTGAACAGTTTTTTTCCTGAGTTTGAAATTATACAAAAAACAATAGTCTGATCTCCATTGAGGACAGAATCTCTAAGAGTGAGGGATTATCTTATTGAATAAGTTGATGATTTAAAAGAAAGCTTATATTGTATGATCAGTTAGATAAGAATAACTACATTTTCTGGTCCAGAATTTGTCAAAATCACAATCATAAAAGCTCATGAAAGAAATAGGCTATTTCATGGGGGACAACTTATTATCTTTGTGCATTTATGAATATCTAGTCATTAATAATGAAAGAAGTGACCATTGTTTCAAACAGCTGCTTCTATTGGTATGGAATTATCATCCTTTTTTTCCCCTTAAGTGGAATAGAGGATCATGGGAGAAAAACACATAAATTTTGTTTCCATTAAAAGATGACAAGGACAGTTGTTTGAGCATTGTATAGCTTTACATAGAATAAAATGGGTTAAGGATGTTGAAATGAATGCAGCTTTGAACTCTCTCTTCATAACTATCAACATCAATTCTGGCCAGACACGTGCTGAGGGCCCAAGTTTTATGCATCCATTTTCAGAATTTTTAGGAAAAAAAAAACAAGCAAACCAGCATTCCACGGGAAATTATGAATCACCACCATCCATATATATACGCTGCTTTTTACCTCGTAAATCAAGCCGAGTCGGTGGTAAAATTAGGTTACCTTCATGAAGATAGAGCCAGTAAGGTTTGAACCATAAATGCATCTTTGATAAAAAAATACTGATCTGGTTAGTCTATCAATTGAAACAGTCATGCGACCAACATCCTTTAGCAGTATGCCATGTTGGGGGCAATCAATTAAAAAATTGGAAAAAAGGGGGATTAATGAATAAGTTATTTCTCTTGCCTTTCGCTAGGCAGTGATCATTAAAAAGTCTGAATTTTCTTGAAACAAGCACAGAGAAGCTGTAAAAATAATGCATAGTACAAATGGGCTGGTCATGATGTGCGAATGGCAGAAAACCAGTGGTAATCAGAATGCGGATCCCGGGAGATCATATGCGAAAGTGAGTCCGGCAAAATATAAGATGGCATGACAAACTAGACAAATTCAGAAAGTACTGGCTCCATGATGCCCACAATAGAGAGGTGTGATGAATCTTGGGGAAGATCTATGCCCAATGACTGATCAGATGCTAATAGGCTGCTGCTGATGATGATGATGATGGTTTAGAATCAGAAGATGTATTTTTTACTAGAGGGGGGGGCACAAACAACTGAGAGGCAAGGCATGTATAGAAGAAATGAATATGAGTTGTGAGAATATCGAAAAATTCTTTTTTAACTGTAGGGTAGTGTAATTATGGGATAGATTACCAGAATATATTGTGTTATCAACAGATGTGAATGATTCTAAGTAGAATTATGTTTATTCAAGGCCTTAGATTTTGTGTAAATATGATTCTTATGACGTGGGCTTCTATATATAGTTGGTATACTTCTTTCACACTAAAAATAGATATTATATTGGTACCTTGTGTAAATGGATAAACATAGCATGTATACAAAAACTAATTATCTGAAAAATAAATTTATCTACAATAATCTAAAAAATAGATCTTCTATCTAAAATCATCTAAAATTGAAAGATCTTTTTACTAAAATTATATATAAAAAATCGATCTTTTATCTAATATTGAAGATCTTTTATTCGAAGTCATCTGAAAAAGATGGATTTTTATCTAAAAAAATTCTAGCACAAGTTTTGGGGCATTGTTGGTTCAAAATGACGATTGAGACCAAAAAAGTACTCTTTAGGAAAACAAAAAAAATGTTTTCAGATGATGCCTAGTGGTTTACTCATGTAAATCTTCAAGGATGAAGTCTTCAAAATGTGAACAAGAGCATCTGGAGACACACACACACACACACACACACACACACAGACACACACACACACACACACACAGACACACACACACATGCACACACACACACACACACACACACATGCACACACACACACACGGATGAGCAAAGAGAGAAGAATCTGTAGCTTACTTGGCTAGTTGGGCGGGCCATTTGTGGGGCTGTGCACTGTGGATAAGATAAATGGTAAATGTAATAACATGCTTGGTTTTGAAATATTTGCATGTAATGTGGCAATGTCTATTTCACATCTGTCATTAAAACCAAGTTACTCTGTTGACAACATAATCGTTCAGATTGTTCATGTTCATGTCCAAGTGAAGTACCATAATTGAACATATTTTTTCAAGAATATTACCGTCTTTTTGAAGTCTTTTATTGAAACATTCAAGATGACGAAGGCAATAAATGCTCAATGAGTTTTTTGGACAACTGAACTCCTTCTGGCTGTTTATGTGGTTAACATGACTTTTCGGCCAATTCATTCCCCGGCCTTCTTCAAGTGTAATATCCAAATGTGATGGAGGCAAACAGAATTTTCCAATGATGCTTGTAAACAAAATATTTTAAAGGTAGTTACTTGACGTTAATAACAAAAACGACAAGGAAGAGTTCAATAGTCAAAAAAAAATCTTTGAATGTTAATGACCCTTCTTTAAACTAAAGACAGCGTCTTTGAAATGAATGTTTTTCACATTAAACTATACTAGTGATTTAAAAAAAAACAAGAGAAAATTTGACTTTCATACTGAGTTCTTAGAATATACATAGCTATAAAAAAATTTTCAAAAACAGTTCATAAGACGTTCCAAGTAAGATTTTTATACATCCGTTTTGTGCAATAGCTTCCCTTTCTATCAAACATCGAATTTTTTTTCCACCAAATCTCGTAATCTTTAAGTTGGGCCTGCAATAAGAAAAATCACCTTCAATTATTAAATGAAATACTGATAGGTCTGGTTAGTCACTCTATAGAAACCCTCACATGACTAGCATTTTTTGACAGTTTGCTATGTTGGGGTAATCAATCAAAAATTAGAAAAAAGAATGCTCAATGAAAAAGTAACTTCTCACACCTTTTGTTGGGCAGTAATCATTAAAAAAATCAGAATTTACAAAAATCAAATGTGAATGTTGTAGAACACAAATGGAGGGATTAATTTTTGCCTAAGTTTACATAGTAAATTGAACACACACTTAAAACCCTATTTAGGAGGGAATTTTCCAAAAAACAAAAAAAGAGTTTTTCGTCGATGTAATAAGGGGTAAACGTTTTTTTGCACTCCAGCCTCTTGGTGCACGATGCACGCATACATAGCCTGTCAGCCAACCGGACCATCTTGAAAACTGAAGAAACCTATGTTGACAGTTTTGGTGACAGTGTTGGTTTATAGTTTGTAGTAAAAACATAGAGATTGAAAAACAATCAAATGATTCTCTTTTCAAACGAACAATCAAAGTGTCAGTAAATTTTTTCACTTGATTTATTAATACTTCATTAATGACAAACACTAAATGAAACAAATATTTCATCGAGCGAGTTGTTTGTCATCTTGTTAACCCTCAATGACAACTGTTTTTGACAAATATCTCTGTCAAAACAAATTGAATTGCTTGGGGTTCTGAGATGAAGTTTTGTTATGATTCTATGTGTTGTTTTGTCTTTTTTCAACTAATATCTCTAACTCTTTGTTGCTTTTAATGTCTTAATCTCTCTGTTGCTTCAAATGACAGCTTTCAAATTGAAGGAATTTGGAACAAAGAGGTAGCTTCAGGTAGGAGTTGAGCCTGAACTAGGGCCAGGCAGAGCTGGTAATAAGCCCAGGCTAGATGGGAAATGTAGGTCCCATTCTAAACTGCTTATCATGTATTTTTGTAATCAATGCTTAATACGTATGATTTATGAATAGGTATATACATGTACATGAAGTGCGTATCATCATCGTTATAATCATCATCAGCAGCAGCCTTTAGGTGTCTGTCATGGACATAGATCTTCCCCACACCTCTCTATCATGGCCGTCTCGGAGCCAATATTATCTGAACTTGTCTTTTTCGTAATGTCATCTTATTTTTTGCTGGCTGCCGTTTTGTATACGATTATTGGGGATCCAACATGTGAGTCCTGCAGATGTCTGCAGTTGTTCTTGAAACATGACCAGCCCATTGTCATCTGAGTTTTCTAATGGTTTCTATGATATTTCATGTTTCTTTCACTAATATATTGTGTTTTCTTGTGATCTTTCAATGTGATATCAAGTATGATTCTCTCCTGTACATGTTACATGATTCTCAGTGTGAGCATCAATCTTTCCGTTTGGCTCCACGTTTCAGCTCCATAGGTGACTATTGGTAGCATTAGTTGTAGACCCTTTTCTAAGGACCAAATGGATTTTCTTGATTTTGAAGGTGTGTGCTTGCTCTTCTGAATGCTAGCCCACCTAATGTCCTCAACAGTCACAGAAGAAAATAAGAGAACTAGAACGACTCATAAGTAAGGTAATGGCTAACAATTTTCTCCAAGATGGTCATCACTTCTTCACATTCAGAAATCCCTTTTGTGCTTTTCTTTAAGCAAACTCATCAATTACGCCAGAAAAATCAAGTAACGTTGCTTTGTCACCTCCCGATCCCCGTAGACCCACAAATGGTTTGCCCAACCAGCCAGCCAGCCAAGTGGGCTACAGATCCTTCTCCCCTTGCTCTATGTGTTCGTCTTTGAGTGTCCACAGATGCTCATGGTCACATTTTGGGGGCTACAACCTTGAAAATTTGCATGAGTACAGTATTAAGCACAATCTAAAAATTAAAAAAATTTTTTTCCGAAAAAGTGCATTTTGAGTGTCTATGGTCATTTTGGACCAACAATGCCCAAATCCTGTGTTAGATGATTTTACATGAAAGATCTTTATTTTTAAATAATCTATTTTTCCAGGTAATTTTAGAAAACTTTTTGATAATTAGTTCTGGTACATGCACAGACTATGGTGATTCATTTACAGGTGTTATGGATATTGATGTTTGCAATTGTTATTTCATTCAAATGTTCTTGAATTATTCAACCTGAACCTGAAACTATATCGTTCTGGCCATTCTTGCTGCGGCTAATGGCTTCCCACCATCCTGCAACATTAATAACTTTTTAAAAGTACCCTATAATGTCTGAGGTTCCGACCTTGAAATATTACATCAATGAATAGAAGAATTTCACGGTTAGCTTATGTTTTCTTGTTGATAATGACTAATTGGTTCTTGACAATTGAAATCTAATTTTTATTTCATTATAAAAGGTTTCAATTTCCTCTCCAAAAATATAAGATCACTTTCCAAACAAAATGATGTATAATTGATTTTAAAAGAATTTCAGAGTGGGCTTATGCTATTTTGCTGATAATGACAATTTTGTTCTTGACAATTGAATTTAATTTTTGTTACATTATAAAAGGTTTCTATTTCCTCTCCAAAAATCTAACATCACTTTCTAAACAACACAATAAATCAACTAAATTGATTTTAGCAGTGTTTACTCATGACATTTTATTTATAAACATCAAAATATTAGTTTTCACAAATGTATTGTTCTTTCTCAAATGTATTCATCTATTATCACTGCATTACCTCTCTTCTTCCATTTTGTTTCTGCTCCTCTATATTTTGGTTTCTTTGCACCATAGCTCAGATTGCAACATTTCCCTTATCTGGCTTTGAAGTTTTTCTAGCCACTTAGCGCCATTTTACCCAAAGTTCTTCACATCTCCAGTTTCAATTTTTTTTTCATTGGCCATCATTTTTTAGTGATTTTTTTTGCCTTTTTAAAATTTCTTCAAATTCTTTTCTACATTTTCTTTATGGTTTCCTAAAGTTCTTTTCATTTTCCTTCATTTTCTTTTGTGTTTTCATTCATTTCTTTTTGCTTCATTTTACTTTCATTCCAAATCTTTTCATGTTCTTTATACCATTAGAATATTTGATGTAAATGAAAAGGTTACTCTCATTTTTCTAATTTCTTCTTCTATCCTTTATCATTTATCATTTTCATTCATTTTTTATGTTTTTCCTTTCTTCTTTTTTTCTTCTCCTCTTCTTTTTGCTTCACTTTTTTCTTTTTTTGTCTTCCCCTCTTTTTGTCCTCTTTGTTTTTGTGCTTTTTTATTTACTGTTTTTTTTTCTTGCATTTTTTCTTTCTTTTGCTCTTTTCTTGGCCTCTTTCCTACTTTTCCCTCCTTTTCTCTCACTTTTTTTCCCTCTCTTGGATCTATTTTCATCCATTTTTAATGACTCTTGCAATTTCCACCTTTATTCTCTAAACATTCTCTTTCATCTTCTCTTCAATATATATGCTAATTCTCACATAATAACACAGCTATTTCTATCTTGTCAACCAGTAAATTGGTTACTATTCTTTATTGAAGAGACATACGTTTCAAGTAAAATAATTTTACGTTTGAAAATCTCCCGTCAAAATTTCTTATGACCAATCTTTCAAATGAGACAAGACAATGAAAAGTCAATGATAAAAAAAAGCATATTAACAACCATAAAAAAAAGCATTCTATAGCAAAGACCATATTAGTTGGAGCATTGTAGTATAAAAAAAAAAAGCAATGCATTTATCATTAATAAGATACAAAGTTATTCCTATCTATGAATTATACATTATTCCCAGTCTTTGATGAAGCAATAAATTTACATTTAAAATATTTTCAAAGAATATCAAAATGAGTACAAACTATTTTTCTCTTCTCTCCTTTTTGGAACTAAGAAAAAAAAGAATTAGATACCTTTGAGAAAATCCTCACTGCAAACACAACCTTTCTAGTATTTTCAGCAACTTCAATGTAAAGTTTATTGTGAAATAAAATCATTAAAGAAATCAACAACAGTATGATATCTAGATTAATGTCTTCTCTTATAATTAAAGTTTACAGAGTACAGGTTTGGTTAGGCACTTAATCAAAACCATCACACAACCAACATCTTTTGCAATAGAATATAGGTCCAGTTAGTCACTCAATTCAAACTGTAATGTGACAAATGTGTTCTGGCAGCATGCCATGTTGGAAATTGAAAAAAAAAATTGAAAAAATATGGAAAAAGGGGTGATCAGTGAATAAGTTACCTCTCTTGTCTTTTGTTGCATCATTAAAAAATCCAAATTGATTGATGTTTCTAATGCAAAATATTGTATTTTGTGGCATAAGATACTTGTCTTTATTTCAGTAGAGAATATTGTGAGAGGATGCATTTCCCAAGATTCCTTTGATTTATCACCAAGTTTTTCAATTTCTTCAAAAGTTTTGACAAATGTGTGATAAGAAAACAAAAGTTACATTTACATTCTGAGCCATTATTTCGGGAAAACGTGGTTTCTGTGTACTATCAAATATAATGAATCATATATCTTAATGATATAGATTGTAAAAAGAATCACTCGCACTTTTATATAATGGCTTAGCCATTTATGAATGTTGAATGCCTAATGAAAAACTACAATTATCCATAACAGCCAACATTCTTTGTTTATAGTAAATGAGTGAAATGTTATAGAGTGAGCTGGTGTACTGAGTGACCGTTGAATTCACCATGATCGAGCGAGTCATTTTTCATGTCTTGTACAGTTTTTTTTTCTACAGAACAACACATTCAGACCTGTCAGCCCTTTGAGGTCCAGATTAGGCTCCCTGTAACTTGTGGCTTTTCCTAAAGAGATTTCCGACTATGGATAAGGCAGCTGATGTCAATCCCAAAAGAGGACTCCATTTCAAAAAGTGGAAGGGCTCCTCGGATAATATGAAATGGCTTGATAACCTATGACCAATTTCAATTTCATTAAAAATGACCCAATGAGATGGAATAAATACAGGTCTGGTTAGTAACACAATAGAAACTGTCACATAATCAACGTCTTTTAGCAGCATGTCGTGTTGGGGGTGATCAACTAAAAGTTACTTCTCTCACCTTTTGTTGGGTAGTGGTCATCAAAAAAAGTTGAAAATTCAAAAAACAAGCATGAATGCTGCTAGACACAAACTAAGGTATCAGTTTGTCACCAACTTACACGACTGATTGAACCTCCTCCCTCAAAACCTATTTAGGGGCCAGGGAATTTTAAAAAAAACCCTAAAAGACCGTTTATTTTCTAGATATATTAAAGAGTAAATGTTGAAAATCTCAGCCCTCTAGCTATGTTGATGCAGCTTGTATGTGTGATACATACATACTTAGCTAGCCATCTGGACCAACTTGAAAACTGAAAAAGCCTATGTGAACAGTCTTGGTGCCAGTTATATATACATGCATATACATAAATACATAAATATATATGTACAGCCAGCCAGCCAGACCAACTTGAAAACTGAGGACACCGATTTTGATTGTTTTGATGACAGTGATACATATATATGTGCATAGCCGCCAGCCAGTCAACCAGCTGAACCAACTTAAAAACAGAAGAAACCCATTTGATAGTTTTTCTGACCATGTCATATATATACATATATACATACATACATACATACATACATCCATAGTCAGTCAGCCAGCCAGCCATCTGGACCAACTTGAAAACTAAAGAAACCTATTTTGACGGTTTTGGTGACAATTTTTGTTGACAATTCTTGATACTGTTTGAATCATAAAATTTAAGCGTGACATGAGTAATATACCAATCAGGATTAACAACGATCTACGATTCTGAGGAGTTTCGGCAAACACATATACAACTAAAAAGACCAGTTTTAACTGATTCCATTCAAAAAGAATCAAAAAGAAATATTTTAATTAAAGGTAATGACTAGACTCGTGCATTAATTATAGTTTCTCAGAGAGATGCTTAATTGAATTTTCTCATGTGGAAAATACAAGGAATGAAACATATTGCAATTTTTAAATTGATCGAAGACAGAATCTATGCATATTAATTACAAACAGATGTTAATGATGGAAGGGGGGAATGCAATTAGCGTTAGGATTAATTGGATATATGAAATGAAATGAAAGGAAACTAGAAGGCACTCGGAGAGCGCATACCTCTGCCAACACCTCTGCCAACACCTCTGTCAGGGGAAGTAATTGTGCATTGATCTGCCCAAATATTTAATCACTCATTGCATGGACAATTGCCAGCCCTTCCACAAAATTTCACAGAGCACTTTTGGAGATATCTTGTGGACAGACAGACAGATGGAAATAAAGACAGACGGACGGAAAGAAAGACAGACAGATGGAAAGAAAGACAGAGAGACGGATAGGGGTTACTGTGAGCAGAGGTGAATATGAGACAGGAATACTATTAATGGAAAGTTAACTTAGTCACCAATGAATAATATATTCCCCCCTCACGCACAACATGTACATATTTACTTTTATATATACAACATATGCATTTATACACAGCACATACATATATACAATTATATGCACACATGCACATATATATTTATATATATATACACATACAATATTCAGATGCATAAATATACTTACATGACACACAAATATATACATAAATATTTATAAATGGAGATGTGTAATTGGTGTTAGAATTAATTGGATATATAATACAAGAATTTACCTGTCAAAAATGGTGGAGTTATTTATATATAGATCAGGACTATAGAGCACAAAGCCATTTTAGTATGTAATTTGTTTTTTTAATAATTCAAGTATCCAAATTTCAAGTTTGTTTTCAATTTTCTACTCATCTCAAGCTGCTTTGATGTATGATCAGACATAAAGTTTTAAAATTTCCTCTGATATAATTGTTATGTCATGATAGGAAGGTAGTTTAACCAATGAGATGCATTAGCACAAACAAACTGAGAAGATATTTTATGTTTAGATGAAACAAAAGACAGAGGTGTTGCTGAGTGTGGAGAGAAGGGGCTCTGAAAACGCTGATCTACTGACAAATCTCATTGAATGTCGAGCGGTAGGGGGGAAGCACCAAGCAGCTGGGCCCCCTGGGCTTCAAAATCCTCCAAATCAACCCCAGATCTCTAAATATGCCTCTGAAAAATAAAAATATAACAAGAATGGAATAAGACTAAAGGAAAATAACAAATACAATAAATAGATATATATCTACACACACATATACAACACACGTACATACATGTATATACACAATATATATGTAAACACATATATATATAGAGAGAGAGCACACACACACACACGCACACACACGCACACACATATATATATGTAAATACATGCATTTCTATATATATATACTCTCTCTATATAATATAAGTCTAAGAAAAGTGTAGAAAAAGAGAGCCAAACTCTTTAGTTATGGTTTTGAAGTATAATAGTTTTTAATGAGCCTTAACCAACTTCGTACATGTCTTCACAAGACTGATGTGATTCTGTTTCTGTTATATATATATATATATATATATATATATATATATATATATAATATGCACACACATATGTACACAACACACAAATGTATGAGACACATGTACACATTCACACATGTATATACATGTATATATATGAAACATGAAGATTCATGAAAGCAATGCACTTACTTCCACCCTGCCTCACATATACTAACACCTATCCACTAAATGGTAGACACCAACTCTCCATCTTATAATAAAAATAACAAAATTCATCTTTCCCTAAGAAATGACCATTATAGCCCCCTCACTGATTTTCCTATCTAAGACAAGTCAAACACCCACAGACATAAGAAACATACATCCCCTGATCCTGCCTCTCATAGACACATCTCATTTCAAACCAATTGTCACCCTCATTTACACAGATACAAACAACACCCCTCCCATCCCTACTAAAAAAACTAACAGAAATATTTGCATTCTTTTCTTTAGAATCGAATTCGTAAACAGTACATTTTTTCTCTATGAACTGCCGAAAATATTTTTCAGTGAAAACCATGGATGGCCCCCGTCGAAATGCATCGAACTACGCCCACGGAATAATAATGATAAATTTTGAGATGCATCATCTATCTTTTGAGTTTTTCGTTTCACCTTCCAATAGTCACTTTCATCTACACTCTGTCGGATCACTTCACATCAACTAATATAAACACACTCATATATATATATATATATATATATATATATATATATATATATATATATATATATATATACCCACATACATGCACACACACTTACACACATACATATATAATGTATATTTTGCAGCAATTTTCCTCAAAGTGTCATTCAACACGATGGATAGTCAGTCCAATTTTTTAATTAATGCTCCTTGTTTGCAAATACAATACGAACTTTCGACTAAAAAACATCTTTTTTGCAAACAAGAAAAATTAACACACACACATATACATATATATGGATATATACTTTACCCTGCGTAACTACAATTAATTCGATACAAAATATAGTTTCGATACCTAGATGAGCCAGAACCAGGGACATTTCAATCCATTCCGCTGAGGATATGCATTAGACGTGCATTGGAATATCGTGTCCGTCTTTCGCTTTTAACTCTATTTGCTCTGACAGAATCCACCAAAAAAAAAAACTAGATTTTACTATAATAAGTTATTAAGCACTCTTGATGATGATTTTGGGAAGAAATTATCACTACTAAAATACTATATAACTGTTCATCGATAGAAAAAAACACTCCCCGGATTTAACGGTTAGTTATTCCAATCATATGTATAGCATCATAATGAAGGTTCGAGATATAGATGTTAGATATCTTTGTCTGTATCATTGGATCGATTATTCTAAAAAGGGAGAAGTTTGGCACAACCAAAAAAGTTCTCGAATTGGCGCTCCACAGAAAATTTTTCCATGAGCAACTCGAAAAATGCCAAGAACAGTGGAAGTGAATCAAATGGTAACGCGGTTACTAAAAAATCCATTTCACACACACACACACACACACACATCATGAAAGGAAAGGTAATGAATTTTTTCCTCAATGCTCTCTAGGGAAAGAAAGTTGTTCACAAGAGGTCTATTCTTCATTTAAAATAGATCATGCTGTGCCCAATAGTATTTCCAGTTAAAAAGATGCTTACATCCAAAAACATATTTTGCAATAATGTTGAAGTTGATTAAAATGATGCCACAAGAAACATATATAGATGAGACAGCAAGAAGCAATAAAGAAGGAATATATATATATATATATATATATATATATATATATAAAATATATATATATGTGTGTGTGTGTGTGTGTGTTCAATAGAAATGACACAAACAGCGAGTCACGTCAGTTGTTATACTTATTGTTCCCTCATCGTTAAATAAATAAATTGGGTAACCTACATAAGTGAACACTGTTTCGAAAAAAATGATATGTAGCATAAAATACTATCAATATACAATACACATAATATCTTATATAAAGTGACGAACTACATGTATGACCTGAGTTATATAGTAAAACAGGGAAATGGTATTTGATCAACACTGCTGGGGTGCTATGTTAATATAACTGTCTTGTTTTGAAATCCCCGGAACTCTGTGTGTGTGTGTGTGTGTGTGTGTGTGTGTGTGTGTGTTATTTCCATATTCAAGTAATTCACTCATTCAATCTTGTACAGAACCACGAGACGGTTTTGTTTCTGAGGAAATGAACCGAACACATGACAAATACAAAATTATATCTAGAGATCTCAAGGTAGAAACAAACTCTTTAATTTTCCAAGGTAAATAATTTTAGCTTATAAATAAAACCAGGTAAAGGAAAGGATTTGTATGATTTATATCACATCGTAGCTGTTCCGAGACAAACTGGTGTTGGCGCCTCCTTACCCAGACCCATAGCAACAGAGATGTGTCGTTGAAGCTCCAGATATTTACCTTAGAACTTAAATATCGACTACGTCTTGATGCCTCGTTAAATGTTTATTGCAGTGCGAATAGGATATTACACTTTAGCTCATACGGGTGGCAATAAACTTCTAGTCGTCCCTTGTGTCCAGTCAGTGAGCAGCTGGATCAGCAAGTGTAGGTTTAATGGCAAGAGTTCAAAGGAGAAAGATGTTAAAAAACTAAAGGACAGGTAAAGGAAAAAAAAAAAAACGAGTCTTTTGGTGTGAGGTGGAGTTTACCAATATTTACGACAGTATTTCTTTGAAATGGAATTAAAAGAGTTCATATAATTTTTGTGTGGGAGAGTATTAGAAACCTTAAACCAAAACTATCCATGTAGGTTTCTTAAGATTTAAACTAGTTCATGTGTGTATCCCACACGTGGACCGTACCATAGGAGCTAGAGGGCTAAAATTTCAACATTTCCATTTCATTATGTCTAGAAAAAATGGTCAATAAAAAAATAACCCCTTTTTGTGAAAATGGGTTCAATTAGCAAAGGTAAGTTCATGCTAGATTGATCCCTTAGTTTGTGGCTGCTTGTTCTTTCAGACATTTTTAGTGGTCACTGTCCGACGAAAGGCGATAGAAGTAACTTATTCATTGATCACACCTTTTTCCAATTTTTAATTGATCACCCCAACCCGGCAAACTGCCAAAAGATGCTGGTCTCGTTATGGTTTCTATTTAGAAACTAATCAGACCTATCTATCTGTATATCCATCCCAAGAATTCGTATCTGTCTATCTTTGTCTCAGACTTTTTTTGGTGATCACTGCTCAACAAAAAGTGATTGGAGTAATTTATTTATTGATCACACCTTTTTACAATTTCTAATTGATCACCCCCAACATGGAAAGCAACCAAACGACGTCGGACACCTGATGGTTTCTTTTGAGTGACTAACCAGACATGCATTTGCACAATTCTAATGAGATACACGTGTACTTCTTTCTTCATACTTATTACAATGAACTGTTGTCTTAATGGTTGAAATTCTATAGATTCGTTAATTGTTGAATGGCCCACGTATTTACACTTGAAGCATTGATCCAGATGCCAAGAAACCTAGAAACGAAATATCACCATGGTTTGAATACATAAACCCTGACAGTGTTGAGTACTTCTGCTAGTACATACATTGTTTAGAATGCTTCACCGCTTTAAATGTTAAACATTAAAAAAACTGTTAACAGATTTTTTTATGTCATTTCAGTCATCTATTTCCCAATATCTGTCAATGCAATATCTCTCTCTCTCTCTCTCTCTCTCTCTATCTATCTATCTATCTATCTATCTATATATATATATATATATATATACTAGTAGAAGTACTCAGCATTGCCTGGGTTTATATAAGAAAGAATTGTGCCTATGATAACTTGTAAGTGGTTATTGTTCCCAAAACTGTGGAGGTGAGATTTGAAAAAGAGGATATTCAGAAAAGGTTCAGCGTCTGAATAACTATCTTGCTGGAATTACCTCAATAATATCTGCGTATCAAGAACAGCTCGGGTCAAAACAACTGAATGAAACCAAAAATGATTAAAAAAAAGAAAAAGCAAGCATCCCCAGTTAAGGAAAAAATCCTGAACTTTTATTCAGCAAAAAATTCAGATTGGAGAAATAGAATAAGGACGGTTTTGATTGCAAAATAAGTGCATTTCGTGGGAAAAACAAATTGTTTCTAGATGATGATCTTCTGAAAGTGATGTTGAATGCTCGTGGGGATAAAGAATTCTTCTGTAGATGCTGATTTTTGCTGGGCTCAAAGAGCTGACGAATTCGTCTTCAGAAAAGGCGTGAAGTCTTTGTATGTGCACGTGAAATGTAAAAAGGTCTCAAGTCTTGTAATGACAGCTATCACCCAGGTAATGAAAGATCTGTCTGTTAACAAAGCAGGTCTGCAACCAACTGAATTCAGACCAGGGTCGTTATTTATCGGCCTTCTCCTTCCTCAACCATGCTTCAACGGGATATTTTTAGTAGGACCCAATTGGCCGGGAAATGGAGGTGGGGGAAGAGAAATGGTGTCATGACCGTTCCCTACAACGTCCCCGCTTAAATCAGCTGCTGGCGAGAAAATGTGCGCCTTTTTTCCAATGAGATTTAGATCCTGTTTTTTTTTTTGCACAAATTACGAAAGACTTCAAACAAAGACCTATAAGAAACTGCACAGAATCTGCAAATCTATTCCCAATGCGAGAGACGACAATTTAATTTGCAATAAACAATCTAGTCAATAATTTGACTATAATTGATTTTACAGTTTTTAATACACATAATTAATTCTTATGATATAGCAAATAAAGCATATGTTACAGAACAGCAATTTTCTCCTGTAACCACTGAGTGAGTGGTTGGATTATTACATATGTCTAGAGATAAGATTTCAAAGGGGAAAGATGTTATAAAACTAAAGAACAAGTTAAAACAAACAAATTAACAAGTTTTTCGGTGTATCAAAACACTGGGGACGAAGTGTACAAATATACTTGTTTTTAAAAAATAGTGATCCAACTGAAGACAAGAGAAGTAACTTATCAATTTATCACTTCTTTGTCCAATTGTTTAATTGATCACCTCCTCTACAGGATCCTGTCAAAAGATGTTGGTCATGTGACGGTTTCTATTGTGTAGGTAAACACAGCGATCATATATTTGCAGTTTGATTTCCTTTATGCCAATGAAATTAAATTCAGTCAACTGAAACGTTCTTCAGATTGAAATAATACTTCTTCTGAAGAAACTGATTCAAAGTTCGTTTAGTTGTGTTGAAGTTTAGCATGTAAATAAATTTAGCATGTGCCCCCCCTCCCTCAAAGAAGAAAAGTTGACCAGCCCCCCCCCAAATTTCTGGTGTCAACCATATTGGGTAAAAACAACCAAAAGAATTGGTGTAAAAAAAAATCTGATTTTCCATAAGTTCGACCACGCGTCATTTAGTGTTTTCCATTCTCTCCTATTTTCGGCTTCTTTTCAACAGGGCGGACTGATAGTGATCTGCTCCCCCCCACACGTGGGCCCAAAGGGCCATTGCCCCCTTGACCCATTCCATACAGATATGCACGATTATAATCAGACATTTGTTTCGAGGGCTCTATGTCTCAAAAAAAAAAAAAAAAAATGTTGATTCATTTGAGGCCACTTTGGACCTCTCGGTACTTTGAGTCCTCGGGCACTAACTGATTGTCCGATCGTTCAGTCCACCCCTACTTCCCACCTCACCTTCAACATCATATTAGTCACAAGAGGAACTAGTTTAACGATACTAATTTGAGCGTAGTATCTACCTGATAGTAGATTGCAATGAGCAGTAGAGCCGGAGATATTGGACGCCATTCTGCCTCTCGAAGTGCAGAACGTGAAGCTAAAGAAGGAAAGGAATGGAGAGACCAATTTGTGACACACGAAAACACATCAGTTGACAGAATGTTTTGATGTTCATGACGATAGAGCCGTAATGGCTGAGGCTTGAAGTAGCGGAACAACTGTTAGCATCCAGTGAATGTAAAAGAACAAGGGAAAAAAATAAGTATTCTAATCCATTGGGCCGAGAAAGATTTTTTTCTCCACTCGAGTGACCAAACCATGGAATTCTCTCAGTGAAAAGACTATTTCCTCTAGATCGATCAATGCTTCAAGAAACAGCTTAATGAAGGATATCGGAAACTCAACTATCAATTTTCGAATTAGAATAGTCCCACCTTGTCTGTCTGACTAGGCAAGATTGTTCGGTGGACTGCACATGGTTTTATGACGCTATTCAGCTGTCATTAAAGCCTATTTGAAGGTATGTATTGAGGGATATTGGGGAATGGACAAATGATTTAGATTATTGTAATCGTGAATGCTTGATAGCCAAGGGATGAAGTGTATGTCAACGTGCTAATTGTGACTTCTCTCCAGCCATGCAATTGTGAGACAATTGAAAGAAACATAGGTGCTGCCAGAAATGCCATTTTACACTTCTTCATAAACACACGGACAAGCGATAGGTAAGAAATTGGTTATGTTATTCCGGAAACAAACGGAGCTTAATCTGTATTTCTTGCAGGCTTATGATTTCAGGATGTTCATCAAAATTTACCGAGGATGGACTGAATAAGTAGGAAATTGCAAGCACTACATGAAGTCTAGTGGTTGAAATTGGTTACGTGAAACGGTGAAGCTATATCTAGGATTCATGCTTTGAGATCACGGAGGGACAAACTGAACCCGTGCAGCTGGGGTTTCTGAAGCTGTATAAGCCCCCATAGGTATTTTTTTTCTTTAAATATGGTCGATTTTTGTTTTGAAATATATATAAATCCCAGAAAATTTAGGAGTAGATGTGTACCGTACCCTTGAGTAGCCAGGTCCCGCCCGTTTACTCGTCGATCTCCAACTTTTGAAAGAAATGGAGTCTGATAGAATTATTTGTACTCTTCTAGAGCGAACAATTACATTTTTTAAGTTTTTAGCAGAACGATGTCTTTTATTTCTCTGGAAATTGTCTGGGGTTGTTTAGAGTTACTGGCCAAGTTTGATCCCTTTCTGGGAGAGCTTATAAATACCCATGCAATCAAAGGAGGGGGAAATAAGTCCATTCCTAGCAAAAACAAGATTCTAGGAATTCATTATCCGATTTGGTCCAGCACACTGGATCACATTATATCTGCGATTTAAAAAAATACTAGTATCATTTTATTTCATTGGATTCTACAGCATATCTAATGTTGACCAGCTAACTTTGCCGTTCGGACCAGTTGGAAGAATTTTGAAGTTTTTGTACATGGGAGATCATAGTGCTGAACTACTCGCTCGAAGCTGAATGACTTTTAAAAGAAAATAGCTTTGATATGAATTATTGTTGTGATCAAAGTTATGACGAAGCCAGCAGCATGAGTGGTTTACATAATGGCTAACAATTATAGGTTAAAGAGCTGAATGAGTTTGCAGATTACATTCCATGTTTTGCATGTTCACTAAATTTGTTGGGAAAAAGTGCTGCTGATTGTTGTCAATAAGCATCATTTTTTTTGGAATTTGTTGGAAGCCTGTACCCATCTTTTCAGCTCCTACCTATCGATGGTATCTCCTTTCGAGTCCATTATCTGATGGTGGTTCTCATTTGTCTATTGTGAAAAAAATGTCAGATACCAGGGTGTCAGCTCATGCAGATGTAACAAAAGTAATAACGCTCCAGTAAAAAAGAAGTGGATAACATTTTAGTTGATAGTAATGATCAGAAATCATATTGCCGACAACAAGTTCATGGACTACTTTCGATAAAGTTGGAAACGGGAATTATGGTCATGTTGTGGGACTAAGTATAACAGCTTATTTGAATGACTAGTGCTACTTTTCTACCATCTGACTTACCCTGGATTAAACATTAACTAAAACAAGCCCGTGCCGAATTTATCCTGGAACCCTGGTGCAAAAAATGTATTTTTGTATCAGCATTTTTCCCTCATAACAATTTCTTTAAGAAATGAGGGCGAAACTTTGTGCACTGTATGTATTAGTCCTAAAAAGAAGAATATACAACCAATGCATCCTCTCGATAGTCGCCTATGGAGCTGAACCATTGAGCCTGACCAAGAGTCTGGCCCTTAAATTGAGAATCGTGCATTTGAAAGAATCATGCTCAACATCACATGGAGAGATCCCGAGACAGCACAATAGATCAGGGAAAAAACAGGAGTCGAAGACAACATAGAATCCATAAAAAAAAACTCGAATGGCAATGGGCTGGCCATGTTGCAAGAATGTCAGACGACCTATGGATATCACGACATGCAACATGGATCCCTAGAGATCACAAGTGTAACCGAGGCCGGTAGAATACAAGATAGAGAGACAGACTAGATAAATTCAGAAAGTATTGGCTCTGCGACACGCATGGAAGAGAGGTCTAGTAAATCCTGGGGAAGGTCAATGTCCAGCGACATACGATAAGAGACCGACGATCATGATTTGCTATTGTAAAGTTCTATATATCATATCGATCTTTTGTAATGATCTACTCTATGTTTATTAGTATCCAATGTTCATATTGATTGGCTGTCCTTTAATTGGATTTAGAATCGTCTTTGTGTTCTCAATCTATGTCAATTTTATTTCAATTCAATTCTGTTGCCGAAGTGTTCACTTTGAATTAATCTTGCAGAAACCTTTGTTTCATTTTGAAAAATAAAATCTTATTTTACGGTGCAGTATTGTCGTTATTTTTTTCTTTTTCAAATTTGAATTACTAATATATAGGGTTATCATAACCTCTCAGTGCTTAGGGCCTCTATAAGTCTTGATCCGGTCTTACTTCTGATCAAGATTAGAACACGCTTGTGTACTCTTTAAATCCTTACATTGATGTATTCGAATCATGCAGTCTTTTTTTTCAGACATCTGACAGAGTTTGAAGATTATCAACAATCCAAGCGAAACACTTTTTCAGTGATTCAAGCACTTCTGGTCCACTTGTTGAATCTTACACGCCTTCTCTAAGGTTTAAAAGACGAATAGAAAAGAATTTCATCAAAATTTGAATGATTTATTTGGATTCCTTCACCGGTTCAAGACATTTACAATTGAAGAGATTGTGATAAGATTAAATCTTATCGAATCATATTAAGAAAATCTGGAAGAAAAGTCTTGGTGGAGAATTTGTGCAATTTGCTGAACTGCGTAAGACTCGTTTTGTTCCCTAAATTGGCATCGAACGAGACCTTGCGTAGTTACAGTTTTAGTGTCTAATAACGGACAATTCTTTGGAGTCTGTTTCTCCAAACGTAAAAATTGCTTTCTGCAACTATTTGTTGCTTATGGTTGCCAGCTGTGGTAGGAAATATTAATTTTTCAAAATTAAAATGGATTAAAAATGAAATAATCCCTGTGGGTCAAAACAGTCTGACTGTGGTGCATTGGTCATGAACTTCAGTGTGAAATAGACATCATTAACAAATTCGCTCATGCAAAATCTAGGAAATGTAATTTTCAAATCAGAAGTTATGAAAGTAGGGGTCATGACCCCATGGGAGTGGAGGTGGTCATGTAAAGACTAGTTGGGGATCTCTTTTTTTATGATTGATATTCAAGTTCACAATGACGTATAGTTATGCTTTAAAGTTGAATATGCCTTCTAACAATTTAACTGTAGAAGTAACTCTTTTTGTCAAGAAATCTGCCATCTGCAGTTTACGATTCACCAAAAATATTTGAAAGGCTTAGATGTATCTTTTTTATTGGTTACTCAGATTAACCGCTCACCCCTCACAATCACATTAGTGTGATAGATGTGCTTGATTTGCATGACGTAAGCTAATATACGCGCCTTTTGATAACGGAAGTTAATTATGATTTTTAAAACCCTTAAATACCAAACTCCACGTCTCAACTGAGGTGCCCTTATAAAAATACGAGACTGTAACCAGTTCAGAGACAGTTGGGTACACAGTGGCAGTAGAGCATTCGGGATCAGCCGATCAATTTTCTGGGACCTGAGATGCTGCAAGCAGCTTCGGTTGTCCGGGGCGGGGGCACCTTGGGGAAGGTGTTCTTGTTAGACTTACTCACCCCCCCTCTCTGTGATATCTACATGCAAGCATATTCTGCTTCGAGATAAATACCACACAGAAATTCATTCACCGGGCAACAACGTAGGGACAAGAATAACACTCCTACAACCCAATAGATCGTCAAGCGGTCAACTTCTCATCGACACATACACACATGAGGTCCTGATTTAAATAACTTTGTCTTCTATCGAGCAGCTTGCCATAACGGTCATGAAGAATATATTTCCGCCCGTTATGTGAAACTATGGCTTCGAAGTATCTCAGTTACTCCTCTTCAGTGTTGCCGATTCAGATATTTTATGCCCAAATTTAGATCTATTAACTATTCGAATGTTTTATTTTTAAAATTTAGATCTATAAGCTTACCGCTGCTTGGATGTAAGCTGGAACTTGATCAGTTCCTACTGACTCAACTGGGCAAGAGGGTCTGATGTTGGGAGATCTTCAATGACCCTAAGCACATAACATTTTTGAGGACATCCTCCGGGGCATCCAGAAGATACATCGAGCGAAATAGAAAAAAAAGACTTTTAATTTCTAAATCGAAAGCCGTTGATCAGAACAACTTTAAACTCGGAACTAAAATACATTGTCAGTTGACTAATATACAAAGCGAATATCATCATTGTATAATGTTTAGTTGTCAAATCATCTCGGTGCATGCATACACGTACAGCCTCGAGTTTTTCTCAGATTAAATTTAGATTAGAATGCCCTCTTCCTGCACAATGTGTCTTCAGCCCTAGAGAGCTTCAAACACTCTGGCGTCACAAAAGGATGCTGCCAAAAGACGTTGGACAAGTCGCGGTTTCTATTGAGTGACTAACCAGATCCATTTTCTTATTTGATTTATAGTAATGAATTGAGGAATATCTTTTATTCATCAAGTAAGTAATATTTTGATTTAAAAGACGTTAATGATTAAGGTCACGTTTGCTTTATTAATAATAATATTTAAATTTTAGATATATGTGGATAATCTAAATGTTTTCAGATGTTTTAAGATGTTTTTTGATTTAATTTTTAAATGTAAAGTTGGCAACACTGCAGCCTTGCTAGATCTTCACTCAAGAACTTGCGCATCTATGGTCTAAATTCTAGACTTGATGATAAACTAAAGAAATGTCATTAAAAACTGCAATTTTTTTCAATTCAAAAGTATATCTTTTAAAGAACAGAAACTTTATCACGTATTACAATCGTAACCAGAAAAGAATATAGACACTCCTATCTAAAATAGATCGCAGTTGCTAAGTTGCTTCATTTTTATCTCTCTGTCACCCAAGACTTTACTAACCCTCTCACCTGAGCCTGACTCTTTGGACAGTGATACAAAGTTACATAGAGCAATTGATAATTTGACAAGATCAACTGGAGTTTCAAGGTTACTGTTGTAAAAAACCCAGTAGGATAAAAAAAGATGCGATTTTTATCAAAAATCCTTTTTTAACCATAATCTCTCTCATACACCCTCTCTCACCTTTTCTCTTCCTATCATACTCTCTCTGTGTCTCTCTCTATCTGTATCATTCCAACCAAGCTTTGCCACGAACGTCTGAACGTCATAAATGTTATGTGATGGAAAGGTGTCCATTTTATAATGGATTATCACTGTTAAAAGAGCACACCGAGAAATAAATGAAAAAGAAGTATTTAAACAAAAATAAAAGAGCCGTTTTGGGGAAAGTAGACACAGGGCTACACAGGGAAATTCTAATTTTCTGAAATGTGACAAAGAGCGCTGAAATAAACACAGGGACAGATGGGCAGACAAGGGAAAATGTTTTTTGTTTTTTTGATCGGATCAGCGGTCTAGGCAATGGGGATTCAATTGAAAAATCATCTTCAAGGTGTTTGGGGTAAAACACAAAATAATACAGATATACAAAGCTGAAGCTACTTTAGTGAGAGATGCTTTCTTTAATTTTTGGTAAAAGCTCGCCATTTACAGTCTCTGTAGACCACCAGGAAAACGTGCTGTGGCACACAAGTGGCTCTCTCGATGGGAAATCCTGGTATAGAATTATCCTCATCATTTCAGATTTGAGATTTGAGAATTATATGATGATTCTGTTCTAATGTCAGATTTGGTCAGACTGACTCAGGAGCGAAACTGAATGAAGGGGTGACCCCAGAAATCCTTATGAATAATAGTCCAATCACTGCATTTCTACTAACATTATAGAAAAGCAAATCTCAATAAATGTTGGATCGGTCCCCTCAAGGAGTCAAGACCCCCCTCCCAGCCGAGCCTTCAAATCTCCTGCTATTTTCCTGGCCTGACTTATTTCAACTGCCTTTTGATGAAGAATTGCTTCATGCTGATATGTAATGGCTTGTCATTTACAGAAGAGTCTCTTGGTGTTAAACATGCGAAAGAAAATAAAAAAAAAGATTTTTTGCTGAAATAACAGCAAAGAGATGGAAATAAATAACTATCTGATTTATTTATTCATTCAACAGGCCAAGTTAGTCTCTCCAGAGGAACTGTCATGAGACCAACGTCTTTTGGCAAAATATAATGTTGGGGCTGATCAATTACAAAATTGGAAAAAGGGGTTATCAATGAATAATTTACTTCTCTCGTCTTTTCTTGGATCACAAAAAATCACCAATTTTTCTAAAAACAAGCGTGAACGCTGTCAGACACAAGATAAGCGACCAATTTAGCATATACCTGTATTGTTAATTGAACCCCTTTACTTGAAACTAATCATTACTAAAAATGATATGGGGGATTTTATTTCACATTTTCAGGCCTTTGGCTCCATTAGTGCAGTCCGTACTGGTGACAAATCTACACATAACCAACTAGCCAGCCTGAATCACTTACAAACCGAAGAAACTTATGTTGACCGTGTTGGCAGTTTTGGTTCACATTCTCTAACAAAAAATCGAAGATCTTTGCTGAATGAGCGGCAAAGGAGATTGGAATAACTGACTACCAGATTCATTTATTTATTAAATATGGAAGACACGAGTCCAATCTTCAGAATTTTGAATAAATAGAAGCACAAAAGACAGAGATCTGCGACCATACACTTCTTCCTAGTTCAATTGAATACCGGAATTTGCTTTCACACTTTTAATGGGTTTTCTATGATTCACAATTTAAAAATTGCTTTTATTAGAAACCTTCAACAAAAACTGTCACTAAAACTTTCGACTCAAATTTCTTCAGTTTTCAATGTACACATGTATGAATGGCATTTTTTAAATACACAATGAGGAAAACACAGATTGGATGAAAAGGTATTTATTCATGAGCGTTTCGTAGGGAGTGACCTCACATCATTAGCAAGATCTCACTGAAGATGTAGGGTCATGCCCTTCGAAATGTCTGAGAATAAATATCTATACACCCTGATTTCCTCATTATCTATATAAAAAAAATCACCTTTATGTCGGATGTAACCCATTCACCAAATAATTTTTTGTCCGTATGCGTCTATGTATGTATGTATGTATGTATGTATGTATGTATGTAAATGAATGTATGTATGTATGTATGTATGTATGTATGTATCACAACAATCATTTTAGAATCCCTCATCAAAATAGGTTTTGGGGTGAGGGTTCAGCTTGCAGTGTAACTTTTTGCGAAATTGATCCCTCTTTTTGTGCAAACTTTTTGTCTTTTAATTCAGAATTTTTTTTTAATGATTTTTTTCAATGTATTGATTGATCACTTCCAAGATGGCATGCTACTAAAATTGGTTAGTCACATGACGATTCATACTTTCATGGAAAATTCAGAATATTTTGTGATCGCTCCTCAACAAAAGGCGATAGAGGTAGCTTACTTAGTGACCACTCTCTTTTCAAATGTTGTAATTGATCACCTCCAATAACATGTCATGCCACCAAAAGACGTTAGTCAAGTGACGGTTTCTATTGAGAGACTAACCAGACCTGTTTTCTTTTTCTTTCTTTTAAATTTAACTGAAAGGAGGAAAATTTTGGTTTTTCTTCTCTATTTAAGTTCTTTTGGAAATGACACCTTTTCTGTTAGTGTCACTGCTTTCAAATAATCTCTGAAAGCAATTTTTATAAAACCTCTATTTCGAAGAAAAGAAAAAGAAGAGATCTAAATGAAAAAACGACCTTAAAATATTTCGAAGTTTTGAAATTGCTTAAATGACTGACAAAGTATAGTAGCACAACTAATAGGATTTATTTATAGGGGCTCAGAAAACATTTGGATTTAATAACAATTATCAACTCTTGAATTCCTCAAACTGCGTGATACCGTTTGTAAATGACAATTGAACTATTAAATGAATAAGATAAAAATAGTTGAACTCTTCTGTGAATTGAATAGAAACACGAACCACAAGTTCATCAGTGCAGCCACCACACTCACGTTCCTATCTGTTATTTCTGATTTCCAAAGGATCCTAGCCAAAGAAGTAGGAGCATTACTAGTTGTGGTACTGGTAGCAGGAAGAGGATGAAGAAGAAGGAAATGAGAATGGTTCACTCGATAATCGGTTTATCAAAAAAAAAATCATCATCATCATCATCATCATCATCATCATCATCATCATCATCATCATCATCATTCTTTCAACGTCCATCGTTGGACATAGACCTTCCCCAGAATTTGGCACATTTCTCTATCACGGGCGTCGTGGAGCCAGTATTTCCTGAATCTGTCTAGTTCATCTCTCCATCTTGTGTTCTGTCGGCATCGGTTTCTCATGTGTTCTCTGGGAATCCGTGTTGTGAGGCGCGACGTCCATCAGTTGTCTTTCATTCCTGCAACATGGCCTTCCCATTGCCATTTTAGTTTTAAAAAAATAGTTTCTATGATGACTCAGACTCCAGTTTTCTTCCTTATTTACTGTGCTCTCTTGTGATTAAAAAAAACAAGCTATTACTAAGTTCAAATCAAACTTTTGTGAATAATTTGTTGTGGAATCTTGCTGTATGGTTTTCCTTCTAGCTGTCCTTTCTTCTTATCTGCAGTCCTTCTTATCCGCAGTTTCCAAATCAGTGTCCTCTTTATCCGCGGTATCCATTTCGACGACCCTCCCTTATCCGCAGTTTACATTTCAGAGGTCCCCACTTAACCTCAGTTTCCCTTACAGAGCCCCCTACTCGTAGTTTTCATTTGAGCGATACGTGGGCACAACATTAGCATTCTTTCTTGTTTAGATATGATTTATATCATATTTAGCTTCCCCCGTAACGGTCCCCTTTATCTGCACTTTCCCTTTCAGTGGTCCCCCTATTCATGGTCTCCTTATCCGTGGCCCCCTTTTATTGCTCCTCCCTTATCCACAGTTCCCATTGTCTACAATCCGTGAACGTATGCATCCATTTTTGCTTCGATATTTAATTCCCCTTTAGACTGGGGAAAAAGGAACCAGAATAGACGGCGAATACCTAAGTAGCGTCAGATTTGCTTATGGCATTGTCCTTTTCGCTGCGAACCTTCATGAAATCCGAATAATTCAGGACGAACAGAACGAAGAAAATAAGAAAGTTGATCTCCACATGAATTCCAGAAAAAAAAAAAAAAAACAACAATTCCATGTACAGCAAACATGTTGAGGACAAACACAGCGATCAAAATCGAAATTGCAGAGATGAAGAAAGTAGACCATTACGTCTATCTAGGGCAATGAATCTCCATGAGACTTGCTCTATAACTGAGAACCATGCAATGCACACAAGAGAGAATCATCCTCAACATCACATGAGGAGATCACAAAACAGCGCTATGTATCAGAGGAAAGATAGGACTCCGAAATATCATTAGAAATATCCATTAGAAAACTCGAATGGCAATGGGCTGATCATATTGCAATGTCAAACCACCGCTGGAAATCCCAATCCACAATGTGCATCCCCTGAGATCCCATGCGAAATCGTGACCAATAGAATATAAGATGATAAGACGAGCTGGACAAGGTCAGAAAGTATTGGCTCCACGACACCCATAATAGAAAAATCTGTCAAATTTTGGCGAAGGTCTTTGACCAACAATGGACACTAAAAGGCTGATGATTAAATGTTGTTTGTCGACATATCCCAGCCTCTGTGTTTAATCCCGACAATCTGAAAGGCATACTTCCTTTCATCTTCTGAACATAGTTCGCTACTAGTAAAATCCAAGATGGCAACCATCTCCATGATATTACTGATATTAAGCGCACTTTCACACACGTGGGAGCAAAGTATTTATTGGTACCCCAAACATCTAAACGCTTTAAATACAATGAAAGACTAAAAATCTTATACTAGTAATCCACACATATAAATTAACCATGTGTTTTTTGTCCTTTGTCACGCCAGGGACACAACTGACGCCATGAAATATACTTTTATGTTTCTATGCAATGTGTCTAGAAGACGATTCTTCAACCTCACTGTAATGCAAATCTCTGTTATCCACATATATAAAATGCCGTGTGTATAGAAATCAATTCACCGAGTGGCCAGCAATGCAAATCTCTATTATCCATTTATATAAAATGTAATGTGTATAAAAGGCTATTCTCCAATCTTACTGCAATGCAAATCTCTACTATCCATGTATATAAAGTGCTATGTGTATAGAGGGCTCCAATCTCACTACAATGCAAATTTATATCATCCACAATTATATAAAATACAATGTATATAGAAGGCTGTTCTTTAATCTCACTGCGATGCAAATCTCTTTTATCCACGTATATAAAATACAATGTATATAGCAGTTTATTTTCCAAGCTCATTGCAATGAGATGGGGTCGTCATCTATATCACAACCCTGGTACGATTGGCTGGTGGGTACCCATGATTTTTGGCCTATTTTACCCCTAGCTGTGGGGTGGGGATTTTTGCCTTTTTCAAGGATAATTGTGAGAAAGTGAACCCAAGCAGACACAGTTGGGATTTGAACTCGGCATCCCGATCAGTTATCTACCAGGTCAGCGCACCACCTCTAGCAGAAGATTTCTCTCAACATTATTATTCAAGCAGCCTCCACCTTGGCACACAATTTTTACTTCCTTCTCTTTTTACCGCAACGTTTTTGTTGATCATCAGTTATCTGCCAGCACGCCCCTCACAACATTTTGCACCATTCTCCGTGAGTCTGCATGCGATATCATATTTACATGTCTGTCAAATTCATTGCATACAGAGTTGCATTTTTCTCGAAGTACGTGGAGAGCTTAGATTAGAAACCGCCAACCAAAACTGTCAACATAAGTTTCTTCAGCTTCTAAATTGGTTCGGCTGGCTATGTATGTATGTATCATGCACACAGGCCGCACCAATGGAGCTAGAAGGCTGAAATTTTCGACAATCACTCTTGATTACGCCTACAAAAAACTTTTTATTTGTTTTTTGACCCCTTCCCACGAATAAACTTTTTGTGAGGGATTCAATTTGCAATGAAAGTTTATACCATATTGATCCCTTAGTTTATGTCCAGCAGTGTTCACGTTTTTTTAAACATATTTTAATGATCATTACTCAACAAAATGCGAAAGAAGTAACATATCTATTGATCTCCCCTTTTCCCCCAAACTTTTTAATTGATCACCCACAAAAACACGGCGTACCACCAAAAGACGTTGGTCGTATGATGGTTTCTATCGGAAAACTATCTAGACCTGTTTACTCATTTTTTCCCCTTTTAACACGTAGTTGCATATGCATTTTTTAGTTTTTATCTTGCAAGTTGTCACTTTTCATATAACAGCAAATGTATATTTACCTTTGGTATACAATTTGCTTACATGCTGGCCTGCAATGTTCCCTTAGCATATACCTTTGCGAATAAAGAATAATTCCATGTGTGCATATGTGTGCAACGGAGGGTGGCATCTTATGCATTGATTTACACTGATATAGAATATATTTGTCGATCCGCCAATCTAGCTGTCATAATTGGCTCTTCTCATCAGCAGACTTTTCGTGCCCGTTGTTCCAAGATCCACCAGACCTCTCTATCATGGGCGTCGCAGAGCCAGTACTTTCTGCACCTATCTGATTCGTCTTGCCATCTTCTATTCTGCCGGCCACGGTATCGCTTTTGACCTCTGGGGATTTACGTTGTGAGTCATGATGTCCATCGGTTGTTACATGCAACATGACCAGCCCATTGCCATTTAAGTTTTCTTGTGGATTCTATGATGTATCAGACTCCTCTTTTTCTCCCCAATTGTGCTGTTTTGTGATCTTTCCATGTGAGGATGAGTATGATTCTCTCATGTGCACATTGCATGGTTCTCAGTTCGGAGGTCGGTCTCTTGGTTAGGTTCTATGTTTCAGCTCTATAGGGGACTCTAATTCACCAAATGTTCGTCTGTCTGTATGAAGCAGCCTACTGTAGATAAATACTCACCATAACCGAATGATATTCTATGTGTTTAGTCCTCAGGGCCATAGACAGGTTCTTGATTTTTGAAAATCACGCCCTAGAAAAAGGCCTCATATTTCGTGGCCGTTCCCGGCATCGGTTGATAATTGGAATTTACAATAACTCTTTGAGAGGGAGGTCATGTCTTATTCTCTCCTTCTTGTATTCTTACGAAAGAAATTTGATTTTATAATAGAAATCGAAGGTAAATTAATTTTCCTTTTTAATTGAATCGTAGGCAATACTTGAACGTTCTTAATCTAAACAAACTTGAATATGAGAGTCGTTGAATTTTAAAAACTTATAGTTTTATCAACATTACATAAATATTTTTTCAATAAATCGAATTAACAGTTTAAAGGATTTTCAGTGTCATTTTTGAATGAAAGTTACTCCCGAATTTAAAAATGAACAATGGAATTATTCAAGGGTCGTATTTTCATGAATGAGCAAGTGTGGAATCTCCAGAAAACTAATTCATCTTTCATAAATTGAATACACAGATTCATCAAATTGTTGTAAAATTTGCTGTAAAAAAATCAGACATAAGCAGTCTAATTTCGTAATTTGCGATCGAACGTAGTAAATTATTTTTGATACTAGACTAAATGCTGACCTAACGACCAGAGTAAATTGCTGTCGAGATTTCCATCCGTCAATCTTTTTTTAAAAATAAATTCCTTTTCTGGACAGCAATTTACTTAGCCTGTCTGGCGGGTATTTAGTCTAATGGTTGACAATGGGTGTCACGAATTTTCATAGTTATTTCTGTCTAGGCAGTAGTTATGGGATGACGGAGGTCGGTAGTCTCCATGACACTTTCAAAATGTAAACATAATGGCAGCGATGATACATTCCTTACAAGGGAGAATTCCATACTACTTGTTTGAATGTGAACACAGAGATTGGACTGAGTTCAAAATTGTAATGAAGGCAAACGCAAATGTTTTGACTGACTAATTAGGAAATACATTGAAGGAGTTGACAAATAAGACGTAATTAAAAAAATTGCATACAAAGCTGAAAAGAATAGACTTGTAAACATATATACATCAGTACGATCGTAGGTAGAGTTGACCTGATTGCTATGTAATTATGGAAAGGGATTGGATCCTAAGGTGAGATGGGTACATAGTGTCAGATAGTATCTAAGACGAAGATAGTAGTGAGTACTCGAGAGAGTAGGAAGAAGCTCTGAGTGATGTTTATAGTCGCAGTTTTGAGTTAATGAAACGGAGATAACTGAAATGCTTTGAATCCAGAAAGCCTTGGCATTTCGAAGACAGAAGAATGATTATGAGGATAGGGTTATCGGCGTTATGCTTGCTGCCAAGTTTTGAGGCGAGGTTGCACACCCGAATTTATGGTCGCCAAAGGAAACAGGGACATTCTCAGACGCTGAAAACACAAGAAATTTTTTGCCCCCCCCCCAAAAAAAAATAGATAAATAAATAAAATAGTATCAATGACATGTCAGCAAAAGTTTGTCAAATTCATAAAAATTAGTTCCACAAAATGCCAGCTTATGTTTTGAAGTGACACAGAATTGTTTTTTTTAAATGAATGTTGAGCAGAAAAGTCATTCTGGTGTAGACATTATAAAATGTTCGAAGAGTTCCTGGAGCATATGCATTCAAAGTTCGATGTATTCAAATGTATATAATTATGGATAACGTTATATTATATTGATACACTATTTGAAATGATCTCCCATCAACCCAAAGTGAACGTATCATTTGACCCAGACACCACAAACATAACAGACAATAAAAGAAAAGGGGGCTGCTGCAGAAATCGAACCTTTGACCGCTAGAGTAGCTGCCCCATTGTAGCGTTACTATTACCACTGAGCTAAACAGCTGTCGGATAGAGCCTTCATAGTCATTATATCCAGACATAATAACATACACATATATTTACCTATTATTCTCCTTTCTCTGACCAATAACATGAAACCACTTGAAAATTCACCTAGCAAGGCAGTTGTATCAAATGCTCCGGAGCGGGAATCTGAAGAGAGCATTTTGCAAACTACCCGAGCGACACTTGTGGTATGCAGTTGATTGTTGTAAACCATATAAACTTCCATGCCTTGACAGAAGATTTTTTCTCAACCATTCACAAACTCCAGTTCAACTGTCGGTATACTTAATTCATGAGTGGATATATACATATAAGTTTCATTGAACAAAACGGATAATTTTTGACGATTTGATATTTTTAGTAATATTTTCAGACGTATCCACGTATCTCCATGAGACACTTTATGGTCGGTCGGTCGGTCTGTCGGTCTGTCGCTTCCGATTACGTTAATCAACAGGAAGAGGAAAGAAGGAAGAAGTGTTATGTCATTAAAATGTTTGGCATCATTAAAAGAACATCAACTCAGATCAAATTTTTAACCAGCAGCTATGATGTCATGATACAATATACGATTTAAAAAAATTTATTTAAAGAAGCCAGAAATGGCAAAAACACCAAACATTGCCATTTCAGATTTTTTATTGAAAATAATACTTGCAGAATATTTCCATATTGTCAAATGTTACAAATATGAGAATCAATTGACTCAAAGGGAGACTACTTGCACTTCTTCCTCCTCCTCTTCCTTCTGTTACTACAACCACAGATGGTGGACGCTTTGTTGAACTTATGGTTCTTGTTTTTTTAGTAATTGAGTTTAATCTATTCTAGCCATTAAGTAACGCTGATATTTACTTATTTATTGAAGAGAGTTGAAAAGATCAGGTGCGATTTTTACCCGAATTCCACAAAGAGCAATAAGCGGAAAAATCTTCCTCAATGGTCGGACTTTCTCTCGGTCAATAAACAACGAGTTGTCTTTGATAGCGATGTCCTCTTCCAACGCCGTCTTCATTCGTTGTAGCAGCTGCAAAGAATCCCCAGATCTGTACAAATCATTCTCTGATTCTCCCAATACTTGATTAACTACCGAGGTTTCTTCCAACAGATTTTTTTGTGCTTTGTCGTGGCATGCCTCGGCGTTGGGTCTTCTATAGCGTAAATCAAGCATCTTCTGTTCCTGTTGATAAATTGCGTGTTCGTCGTCTATTGACCGGCGAAGATCTTCCATATTCCCATGCAAATTGTAGATGTGGTGATTGACAATGTCAAGCTTTTTTGCCAGCTGAGTCCTCGCATCCAACGTTTCATTAATTCTCTCGGCTAATGCCCTGTTTGTCCTATTCCAAGCCTGCAATATTTGTGATAACGTGTCATTAATCAAAGATCCAAGAGAATCTATCAATGTTTTCGACGGTGAACGTTCATTCCGACATCGTTCAATGGTGGCTATTGTGGACGCCAGCCAGGACCTTGGATCTGTAATACAATTATCGATAATCTCCATATCCTTATAGCCGGAGGCTATTATAGCCGGGTCGGCCTTACTTGTTTGCAAGGCAGTCTCATCTAAATTCTTAGCCCTCTCTTTATCGATGGTATCCATTTCGTTTTCATGAAGGGCACTGCGATTGTGGCTTTGTTGAGTCAGAATCTGGTCGGCCGAGTCGTGAAATTTCTCGTAACACGTCTTGATTGTATGCACTTCACACACCAACGCTTTTTCAACCGAGTCGTGAGCCAGATCGATCGCCTGTCTCTTGTCCCTCTCGAACAGACAATGCTCGCTGATTTTAAGACTGCTTTTCATTTTTTCTTGAATTTCTTCGATCAAATCCTTCAATTCGACCAGTTCGTTAGTTTCATCAACCAATGCTTTCTGTTCGTCGTGAACCTCGTTCTTCTTCAAATGGATTTCCAAAATCCTCTCGGAAAGTTCCTTCTTCGTATCTGCACTGGCTTTGGTGACCTTCTTTGTGTTCTCTAAGCGCTTCTCTGCACTACTTTTCATGATCCTCTCCGCCTCGTCGCATATGGACTCAGCCGTGCTGTAGGTACTATTATTCCAGCTTTGCCATTCCCCTGGGGTGTATCGTGTATGCAAAGGGTTGCGCACGCAGCGATATGTATTTGGAACCAAGAAGGCGTCTAGGCTATTGACTTTTGAATTGTGACCCAGCAATTCAGCATCAATTTTCTTACAGACGGGGCGGTTTTTGTTCGGTTTCACTGCTGTGTCCCCCGTCTTGGGCATCCATTCAAGAATTTTTTCTGAGCAGAATTTTTCAGGGAACGGAGACTTCCAAATTTTGGACGTTATTTCTTCAGTCTTGGGTGGAATTAAATCTGGTATTCCCTGTTGATCTATTGGTGCCGACACATAGGTGGTACCAAAGGTGTGACCGAGATGTTCCATTCTAGGAAATTTGTCGGAAAAATACACTAATTTGATACTCTCCTTCCTTGGTTCTTTCGTGCTTATTTGGCTTTAAGCTGCCTGTCTATTCACTGCAGCGGTTCTTGATGCTTTCACTTCCTTCTAAGAGACAAATTTCTTTGTAATATCCTCAAGATCCGCATGTACAACACTAAAATATTACACAATTCTAACAATAGAAAGAGACTTCAAATCCTGGAGGCTAAGTATATCAAAGCCAGACAACCCACCATTAATAAAATCTCTTACGGAGTGGGAGCAGGTATTTTGAAGTGCCTCTAACGGAAGTCGAAATACCAACACGTGATACTTTTGAAAGAAGATTTGAAATAAGATTGGCATTGTGATCAAACGTATTTTGTAATGGGCGCGTTGATTCCACGCGATGGATGTAGTCATGGGAAATAACCTTGTTAATGTAAACAATTCATTTTTAAAAAGAAACAATGTTACTGAGTCCTATTTGAAAACCTTTTAAGTATTTTATGGTCCGTTGTTGGACATAGACCTTCCCCAAGATTCGCCACACCTGTTTATCGTGGACGTTGCGGAGCCAGTATTTTCTGACCATTTCCAGTTCGTCTCGCCCTCTCATATTCTGCCGGCCTCGGTTACGCATTTGATCTTTGGGGATCCATGTTGTGAGTCATGATGTTCATCAGTTGTCTGTCATTCTTGCAACATGACCAGCCAATTGCCATTTAAGTTTCCTAATAGCTTCTATAATGTCTCAGACTCCTGTCTTCTCTTTAATATACTGTGTTGTCTTATGATCTCTCCATGTGATGCTAAGAATGATTCTCCCATGTGCATGTTTCATGGTACTCAATTTGCAAGCCAGTCTCTTTGTCAGGTCCTGTTTCAGCCCCATAGGTGACTATCGGGAGGATGCATCGGTTGTATACTTGTCTTTTTAACTTATGGGATTTTCTTGTTCTTGAAGATTGCACTTGCTCTACTGAATGCTCGCGTCCTAGAGTGATTCTTCGCTCGATTTCTTCTTCTTTTGAGGATTTCTTGGAGATTTTTTGTTGTAGGTAGATATAGGAATCATCTCTATCCAACTTAGCGTTTTTGATTTTGATCGTTGTGTATTCATTTCTGACGTGTTTCATACATGACCTTTGTTTTGCTGAAGTTCATGTGAAGGCCGACTTTTGTCCAGTTCATCTAACATTAGTTGGAGGATCTGGATGTTCCCAGCAAAAAAGTACGATGTCGTCTGCAAACCTGAGGTTACTTAGGTAATCACCGTCTATTCTGATTCCTTCGTTTTCCCAGTCTAGGTTTCTGGATATCATCTTTTTGCAGGCTGTGAATACTTTGTGTGAGCTGGTATTACCTCGTCTTACCCGTTTTGGGAACCGACAGGGCTCTGATTGTTTATCTAGCCTGAAAAAGGAGCTGCTATGACGGCATGTATGTTGCAATACTCTGATGTATACGGGGTTTACACCTAGTAGGATGATAGCATCGATGACGTTAGGAATTTCTACTGAATTGAAGACCTTCACGAAGTCTAAAAATGCTACCACGAGTGACATTTTATACTTAACTGCTTTCTCTTGTAACTGATTTATCAAATGGAGATGGTCTATAGTCGAGTAGCTCTATCTAAAGCCAGGCTGCTCTCATGGTTGTTTTTTGTATAGCGTTTTGGATTCGGTTGATGATAACTCTGATGAGATGTTTGTAGATACAGTTGAGACTTATTGGTCTTTTGAGGTCTTTTGGGTTTCCTTCTTTATGTAACAGTATAATGGTTGCAGTGTTCAATTCTTATGGGGTATGAGTTGGGTAAAATGGCTACTTTCTGATGGATGATGATACCAGCTTTTTGAGTAGACCGATAGTGATGCAATCTGGTCCAGGGGCATTTTTTTTCTTGTTTGATGTCTTGTTTCACTTTCCATGGTGTAACTTCTGGTTCTAACTAGTTGCTCACGTCTTGCACATCCAGTTCGTTGTTTTGTTTTCCTTGTTTGGAGGAGTTGAGTTTCTGGTAGAATTCTTGGGTATGTCAATTCGGGTCTTGGGTCTCAATTTTTTTTTCGAGAACACTAGTCATTTACTTCTGTCGAGGAATTGAGATTTTTGTTGATAGTTCTGAAGACCCGACCTTTTTCAAGAATTGTTTCGATGATTGCTGTGGTGTAACTTTTCTTTCCGTTTCTTTTGAATAGTTTTATTCAGTTCCTTTGCTTCAATTTTCTGCCTTGTTGTTGTCGGTGGCTCAAGATTTCTGGGTTTTCGGTGAGGTTCTCGGTTTCATCTGAGATTTTACTGATAGTTTGTGCGTTCTTTGGTTTAAACATTTTAAACAATTAAGGTAGCTGTTATTTTGTTGTTGAAATTCCTTTTGAACCTGTTCATGTTGTTCTAAGTTCACATTAATAATATGACATCACTATTACTATCATTATAACCATTGAACGGTTTGCAATCAGTTCTTAGATTATCACGCTGGCTTATGCGTCTGCTACTACTGCTACTAACGTAGGAAATGAACTGAGACAGAGAGTTTCAGTTAGGTTTAGGGTTGCACGTAACAAGAAACATTTTTTGTAATTATAAAGCTAAATGCAATATACTCCGTCAAATACCAACAAGAATTCATTAAACAATTTTTCTATCTCAGAAACTGTTCCTCCAAATGAATTCATGTAAAGAGTTGCACATGCACATATTTTTCATTTCCAAGCATTGTGCAAAAATAAGAAAGAAAAATGAATGCTCTGCAATAATACTTCAGAAAAAAAAGGAAAGACTTGTTTTAAGAACCAGACGACGAAATCGATTATCCCCCTTTGATATTGAATTTACGAATTGAAGGTAAACTTTCACCTGAAACCCATATTTCAGCTCTGTTGCCTTTCGAGAGGGCACAATTTACAAAAGAAACCATCAGATAAAACTAATACGTTGAAAAGATATAGCCTGAAAAGAAGAGTTCAGGGATGCCCTGAGGCTACGTTACAATCTCCTTCTCAAAGGCCTTCCAAGTATTGGGTAAATATTCAATGTATCACATTCTTTATCGTGTAAGAAAGGTGACTTTACAGCAGAAAGGCCGGATAACATCCGAGATACTTTAACGGTGCTATTAAACAGAGTATGTAGAAATATCTAGACAGAGTCCTCTCTGCAAAAGATCAATAATGAAACTTCTTATAAGATCAACAAATACAAGTGCTTGAGTGAGATATCAAGACAGACAGTTTTTAGCGTCATGGACAAAATGCATTTTTGACATTCGAGCTATGCATGTCAATTCTATGACAAACCAAAACCAAGAGAACGGGAGTCATCTTCAAAAAACATGAAACGGAAAAAAAGAGACAATACTAAAAAATATTTGGCTTCGAGCGAGGCACCTTCATAACACTTGTTTTGGGAACGAATGGAAGGGATGAAAAAAACAAAACAATGTAGAACCAAATAGATAGAAAAAAAAACCCAAACAAACTAGCAATCAAACAGAGTGAAAAATATGAAGTTGTCACGTCATGGTTATGGACGAAATTCTCTTTTGAGATATTGAGATCCCTTCTATGTGTTCGAAGCCCACACACATCTTTCTGGTCTGCACTATCAAGAGAGGATACGTCATCATCATCAGTCAAGGACCTTCCACAGGATTTGCCAGATCCCTCTATCACTGGCGTTGCAGAGCCAATATTTTCTGAATGTGTCTAGTTCGTCTCTCCATCTAGTATACGGCCAGCCCAAGTAATTTCTGGATATCCATGTTGTGGCAAAGAATCTCTATGAAACCCATAAAAGAAAGAGAAATCAAGCAAAGAATCACACGCAGAGCAAGCTTAACCTTCAAAAACAAGATGATCCCAATGATCCTGGAAAGAAGAGTATACAACCAATGCATCCTTCCGATGGTCACCAATGGAGCTGAAACATGGAACCTAACCCAGGGACAGACTCACAAACTGAGATTCGAGCAGCGTGTGAATGAGAGAATCGTGCTCAGCCTCACATGGAGAGATCACAAGACAGCACAATATATCAGAAAGAAAACGGGGTTTAGAGACATCATAGTATCCATTAGAAAACTCAAATGGCAATGGGCTGGTCATGTTGCAAGAATGAGAGACAACTTATGGACATCACAACTCACAACATGATCCCCAGAGACCCAATGCGAAACCGGGGTCGACAAAATACAAGATGGAGAGATGAAGTAGACAAATTCAGAAAATACTAGCTTCGCGACGCTCATGATAGAGAAAACTTGGGGAATGTCAATGTCCAACGACGAACGTTAAAAGATTGATGATGATGATGATGATGATGATGACCAATTCAACTGTCAATAGAACATTGCCTATTAGAAACCGTCAACCAAAACTGTCCGCATAGGTTTCTTTTGTTTTCATGGGAGTCCGGCTGGCTATCTATCTATTTATGTATCGTTGCACGTATAGACCGCAACATGAAGGTAGAGGGTTGAAAATTCAAATATTCCCAGCTTATTGTATCTAGGAAAAAGTTGTTTTTCTTTTATATCCCCCAAATGGTTTTTAAGGGGAAGTTACAATCTAAGTGTATGTTGAATTGATCCTTTAGTTTGTGCCCAGCAGCATTCACACTTTTAAAAAAATTATTTTTCAGACTTAATTTGTGATATAGTATAATTCCGACGAGAACGCTATTAGCATCGTGGCACACACGCAGGTCTGATGAGAAGCTACATTATGAATCAAACAGTTTTTTTTTAAATCACAAAAACAGTTTTCGTAAAGCAAGGACGAAAACAACATGCAAAATCAAAAGTCGGACGGAGATTTGAGAGGGGAAAATGAGTTTTCCAAATTAGACAGGAAAGGAACGTTGACAGGAAGATTTCCACCACAAACTTCAGGGATTAGCATTTTGCTTCTAAAATTCTACTATCGTACATAGTTGGTTCCACGTGGACACCAACCACTAGATCTTCAATAGGCGACAACTGGGAGAGACGTGTGTCGTCTCCCACTTGCTTTTGGTCACTGACTTGATAGTTTGTCCCTCTCAAACTAAACCCATTATCAAACCAGCCAAGAGCTCAGGGAGATGTGACTGCCACAGTGTCTTTTCCCCCCCGCTGACGCTGTGGCTCAGGGTGTCTTTGTTTGGAGAGTCAACTAATGAAAATTGAAAGCTACTTTTAAGCTGTACGCTTGTTGACAAGACGAGAGACGAGTCAAAACTCGTCGTTAGGGAGACTGCATGATTGGCCGATCGACACCAGAACAAACTCTCTTAGTTCGATGAACGAACCCTTGTTTTGCTACAGTGATCATGACCAAACATAAGATGAAAATTGTTATCTATTTATTTATCACCCCCTTTCCCAATGTTTTAATTGATCACTCCTAATACGACATGCTGCCAAAAGACGTCGATTACGTGTCTATTTATATCGAGTTACTCACCATTTGTCTATTTGTTGTTCGATAATTTGATACATTTCTCATTTAACTGTCAGCAGAACATTGTCTACTTGCTGTATGGATTACCTGTCTAAAGATGTCATTTTCTATTTGCCTCTCCGTTGTACGTAATGTCTGTGTTCTTCAAAATATTTATCTGACCAGCTATCTAAGTACAGAGAACCTATTTTTCTGTCTACATTATTTCAATCTCTCGACTTATCTATCAAAATACAGGGTGGGGCATTTATTTTTGTAATCATTCTGGCCGGAAGCAGTTTTGATATAACTAATGAGTTTTTTTCTCTTCATTGATAATATAAGTTTGTAATGATGAATTGAAGGCAAACATTACTACTGCCATCCGCAGTTTTCGTCAACAGACATCGTATGCAGTAATGAATAATGAGTTGATCTGTTGTCGTGAATGTATTTTTTCAATACGGGGCTGATTTGTCTGATGTGATTTTTAAGAAATAAAGTATAATATTGAAAGTGTTTCCAAGCGATAGTTCGAGATTATGATCGACTTTGTGACAGACCAGCTTGAGAAAACGTCTCGACAACGGTTGTAAATTATACCCTTTTTTATGACACTATAAAATATGTATATTAAAGAAAAATGCAAAGAAGAAAAAGACTTGAAAAATTGTACAGCGCGAATTGTCAGTTTGGTTTCGCGCGAGCCAGTGAGTTATAATCATGTCACAGTAAAATATCTAATTTGTGTGCTTTCCAGTCAAATTCTGTATATATATATATATATATATATATATATATATATATATATATATATATACACACACACACACACACATACACACACACACACACATATATATATATAGCTATTGTCAAACTCCGGTACGAAGTCTAGAGTTGAATTTGTTTTCTTACCGTAACAAGAACAGCATGACCAAAAAAACAATCCTCACCAAAATGTGAGTGGTAAATTGGTAAGTAAAAAAAATATGTACATTCACATGACCTGATTTGAACATTATGAAATGATTGTCGAGTGAGTATCTCCCTGGTTGAGCTCAATTGATAAATCTTAGGTGGTAACAAAAATTTATCATTCTGATACCTACGGGAATCGTTTATTCTAATCAATGAATACATTTATACAAAAAATATCTTTTTAATAATTTTTATCTAATATATATATATATATATATATATATATACCATTCAAAAATTGCAATAATCGCCTTCAGTCAAAATGAAAGTAAGAGTGAAGTTTCACCCAGCAGCGGTCAGCCTTGTCTCACTGTATTTAGACTTTACGCTCAATATGTGAACATGATGTATCTACATAATTGATTGGAGTTGAATATAAAGGTATCAACCTTTTCCAGCTATTGCTTGGGGATGAAAGATAGTAATGGGGAAGTGGTTTGACAAAATGCAGACTCAACAACTCCTTTCTCCGTCGTAAGATACAGAGTGTTGAGACATTTTGTCGAGAAAGCATGAATCTAACCTCCACTTCAATGCATCATCATTTGTCTTTACAAGAACCTTCTTGCAACTAGAGCAGGTGATTGTGTGTATATATATATATATATATATATATATATATATATATATATATATATATATATATATATATATATATATATATCACCTAATCTATTTAAACCATGTATTTTGTACATGTCAAGTACAAGACCAGAGCAGAATTGAGCACAAAATTTTAGAAAATTGACTAATTCGAATGTAAGCTGAGTTTGTTATTTTGCCATTTTGATACATCCCCTTCTTATGAATTCCAGAACATGAATTTCTTTCATCTTTAACATATCGTTTGTTGGTTCTTGGTCGTCAAAGTAAAAATCTCATCAGTGATGACCAACCACCAGGAAAAATCATTTTGAAAAGATATTACACAATACACATCTTATACTACCTACACAACATTTCATACAAAACAATGGTAATGAACTGAATTGAAGCAACGGGCATTATGGGTCACTCGTATGAATTGCATCCATCGACAAAGGTATTGGCCATTTTTGACTGATCTGAGTATTAATTAGACTGCTGATTAGGGGCCATTTTTCTGTAAAAAAAACATTGTCCCATAGTAAAGAGTATACGGTGATTCTCTGTCCAAGTAAAGCAGCAAGATATTTAATATATCCGTTTGCAGTTATGACTGAGCATTTACAAGTACGCTTAAATTGCAATTATATGATGTGATGAGACATGTGCATCGGATCTCACTTTTCCTGGACATAACCCGGGATGGGGTGGGGGCCATATATATATATATATATATATATATATATATATATATATATGTGTGTGTGTGTGTGTGTGTGTGTGTGTGTGTTCTGGTGTTGGTTTTCAGGTGTGGGACTTGGGAGCGCTCAAGGTGTGACTCATCTAGAGCTGTTAGTGTTCATAGTGACTTCTTGATCCTCAGCCTCTTCTGATTAAGCTTCTTATTAAAAAGAAATAATCAAAACCCACAGTAGGGGTGGGCACAAATGCCCCGTCTACACCTTATTGGATACCAATCATTGCAACTATATTTTTCTTTGAAAGAGATTTTATTTTAACCTCGTCGTCCAAGCAAAAAAAACACGGAATATTTTTCAACGATTCATACAAAAAAAAATAAAATAAATAAACGGTTCCAAAAAGTTATTGAAGCAAAACTATTTACGATATTGACTCTCATGATACACTGTTTTGTAAAGAAACATTTAGTTTTTTTTTTACAGTCAAGTTCTGCTCTAAAAGATGGGTCCAGTGGCGCCGTCACAAGATTAAATAAGTTTCAAAGACACAAAAAATCAATGAAAAAAAATCGTTAAGAATAAAGACAAAATTTATTTGATGTTTAGTGATATACTCATTGGTTGTATACTCTTTTATTTAAGATTATTGGGATTGACTTGTTTTTGAAGGTTGAGCTTGCTCTGCCAAAGGCTTGCAATTCTAGTGTGATTCTTCGCTTGATCTCTTCCTCTTTCGTAGGTTTCGTGGAGATTCGTTGTCCTTGGTAGATGCAGTGGTCTATTTTCCCCAGTTTTGCATCTTCGATTTTGACAGTTATGTCCTTATTCTCAATGTGATCGTTGCACATGATATTTGTTTTCTTGAAGTTCACGTGTAGGCCAACTCTCCTTCTTAGAGTATACAACCAATGCATCCTCCCGATAGTCACTTGTAGAGCTGAAACATGGAATCTAACCAAGAGACAGACTCACAAACTGAGAACATGCACATGGGAGAATCATGTTTAGCATCACATGGAAAGATCACAGCACAGTATATCAAGGAAAAAATGGGAGACATCACAGAATCTATCAAAAAACTTAAAAAAACTCAAATGGCAATGGGTAGGCCATGTTGCAAGAACGACAGACAACCGATGGACATCACGACTCACAACATGGATCCCCAGAGATCGCAGAACCGAGGCCGAAAAAATACAAGATGGAGAGATGAAATGGAAAAATTTAAAAGAATACTGGCCCCGCGATGCCCATGGTAGAGTATTGTGACGAATTCTGGGGAAGGTCTATGTCCAACGACGGATGTTAAAAGACTGATGATGATGATGATGATGATGATGATGATGATGATGATGATGATGATGATGATGATGATGTACTCATGTGATTTTTCAACTCTCACAAATTTTCGAGAAAGTAAAAGAAAAATTTTTTTTTGTAAATTTCCAAAAATAAAAAAAAGCAGTTTTCAGAAGATGCCTGCTGGAGTGCTCATGCAAATCTGCCAGATTTTAGGCAAAATGATATGTCCGGTTGCGCCAACACCGGATTTCCCATTGAAAAATGATGAAAATTTCCATTATACAAATAGAAACTCCACTTATCGGACATCTGTAAGTTGCAGTGATAAACTCCAAATGTTTCTCTACAAAACCATACATCGTGAGCGTGAATATCTTGAATAATTTTGCTTTAATAATTTTCTCTATTTCTTTTGTAAACACCGTGTACATAAAAAATCAATAACTACAAAAAAAAAAAAAAATCTATATTTGGAGTTTTAGCGAGACAATAGAAACCATTATTGATTTTGAATATAAACCAATTCTTTTCTAAATTCATGTTCAAATCATCTGCGTTCGGCTAAATTTCAGTGCATCGAGAAATATGTCACAAGTACAATTTAAGTTTCTTAGTCGAGTCTAAGTTGCTCTCCATAAATTAAAGATTTTTTTTCAGCGTAGACATAAGTGTACATTGTATATCATCAAAGAACAACTTATGTTATTGCTTGAATGTGAAACAGTGCGATCGACTCCTTCACCAGATAATGACATATACTTACAAATCTTCCATTTTTTTTAAGCAAGGGTATCAGGCCTTGTCCAGTTAGGTACTGTTTTAAAAAATCACTGTCTGTTATGATTTACAATGTACATAATAATTTTCTGATTCTTGGGATAACATTAAAACAAAAAATGGTGTAAAGACCGGAGGGGGCGCCCCGAGTGATACCCTCTGAGGGTTGACACCATGATGACTACTTGATTTTGAATTAATGCATTTGTTAATTCAGTAAATTAAATTGACTTGGCCTTTTAAACTCTGAAGTAATGTACAATAATTTGCTTTTCATAATGAAATAAAATATCTGAATTATTTGGGCACTGTATACTTTATGAGTTGAAAAATAGAAAAAAAAAAAACAATTTTATTTCTCAAATCTGTAGACTAACAAATTTCTATGTTTTGTCAAATTCATTTCCGCTTACGATATGGAACAGGCTGTCATCATGTCTTTTCACCTTGAAGCCATTGAATACGATTATGTTCTTGCAGAAACTCAATCGAAAAGTCACCTGTTCAGTTGAAGATAACCCGGTGTTGCCAAATTGACCATTTTTCGGCTAGATCAGACCGAATGCTTATCTAATTTATCTGATAAAAATCTCCCATACCCCCAAATCTGGCCAATAAAAGTAAAATATCTTCATTAATAATTTTTTCTGGAGTCCCAGTTATTCTATAATTATATTTTGATTTGATAAATTGACTTGAGCATACAAGACATTTTCAGCGATAAAGCTAACTGGAAAATTTAGATTTTAGCCGATTTTAGTCATTTTCAGAAATTACCACTCATCAGAAACTCTCTTAAGCACTGCCATTTCTCAAATTCACTTAATTCATTATTTTATTGGCAATCGCTGATGTAATTTTGGGGAAACTACCTTTTGAGTTGAGAAAAAAATTTCCTCAAATTAAAGGCGAATCGAAAAGGCAAGACATTCATTCTTCCTCATTTTATCCATCTCTATATCTTAGCATCTACCACGCACTATTCTAGCATTCCTTTAAAATGTTTGCAATAGTTAAATATCTTTTTTGGAAGTTTTTTTTTGGACACTATCCCGGTTTTGTGGTCAATCATTTTACAGCTTTTAGTTCAAGATGAAAGCGTAACATCTATTTTTCTCACTTCAACGAAACATGACATCAGCTCCCCATTTCAACTAGAAACGTTGTTATAATATAGTTATAGTATACTACAGTTATAATTGTTTTCTTTATGAATTTTACTTGTACTTGGATATCCTTCCAATTGACAAAAAAGAAACTATATAGCGGTATTTTATTGTTGATTGTTTTTCTTGAATTTTGTAAAACTATTCAAACAATAATTTGATTACAAATGCAAAACAAACAATAATTAATTCTAATATAAAATTCGATTATTAATGAGTCAAAGTGAGTCAAAAAGAGTAATGAAGAATTCTGATAAGTAGAATGACTTTGTGGGTACTTTGTCCACATAATTTAAGAATAAATATATTAGTAACGTATTGAAAGAAAAATAGAAAAAAAAATCGACTATTACTTGAAGTATGATTTCTTATCTTATGATATTTAAACCACTAAGAAGAAATTTTACAAGGTAGGAGCATACATGAAAAAATTTCCACTCAAACTTTACGTAAAAAAGAAACTTAGTGTATCTTTTGAGGTAGGTATACCTGTAGTATAACAAGATCACCAAAATTCTTAATATCTTGAGTAAATTCTGGAAGAAAGAGTAACCAGTGTTGCCAATTTATCGCTTTTCGCGCTAAATTTAGCGTTTTCCTTATTTTGACACCGGTAAAATTTTACGTTTAGTGCAATTTTTCAGTGCTTTTAGCCAATCTTCAGCAATTTTCTAGCTAGTATAAATGTAGCCATTTATGAAAAGCAAAAACATAGCCATAAATGGCTAAAATTGTTTTTTTTAGTACATTTTGGCATTTTTTGATGCTATATTGAGAATTATTTTGAATTGATAACACTTTGGATGAAGCACCCGGATGATACAAACCTTTGGAAAGCCACTGTCTACCGGCAATATTTATCGTTCATTTGTTAGTTTGATCTCTAATTTTCCTATTACTATCAAATTTTCTCCTGTGGTAATAAGTGGAAAATATATTCTTTCTCAAGACAAGTCATTAGCAAAGAACAATGTTATTGGTATTGCTCTTGTTTTATATTTATGAATTATTATTAAACGCTTTCTGTAAAAGAATTTTTCAAGTGGATAAAAGTTTAAATAATGTGTATAATCTAATTGACTAATACGTGTACTATCTAATTGACTAATACTATTATATTTGCATCTGTAGTGATGCATGTATATTTATGTGGCGTAGACGTTTTCAAACAACAATTAGTGGATTTCATTTTTTAAAAAGTTAATTCTATGTTTTATTCGTTCGTTTAGTAGTTAATTTTCATTATGAGTTTTATTCAAACATCCCCTTGTGGTGGCACTTAATTAATAATTTATTCCTCTGATTCAATGAAGTTGAATTATTCTCGAAATTTATAGTTCTGAATTTTCCTTCCAAGTAAATTTCATAAATTTTTGAACAATTATAATAACATTAATAATTTCAAATTTTTTCCAAATTTTTTTGTTTAATGTTTTCTATTACTTCCAATTTTATGCCACGGGCAATTTATGCCCTCCTGAGTTAGAGTTAATTGCAAATAATTTCGTTGGTATTACTCCTGTTTTATTTTTTCATATATGAGTTTTATATGAGTTTTATTAAAGTCTTTTCTGCTAAAGATTTTTTGAGTCAATAAAAGTCTAAATTTTATACATTATCTTATTGTCTAATAATATTTATGCCTGTGGTAATGTATATCTATTCTATGATGTAGGAGTTCTTATTTTATAATTCTGATGAATTTTATTTCTCACCTTTCACTCCAAAAGTAGTTTTCTTTATGAACTAAATTAAACATTTCCTTGTGGTGATATTTATTAATGCATTAATAAACCTGATTTATTCTTGAAATTTATAATTCGGGATTTTGTCTTCTACAGTGGAGCAGGAATCGAACATGCGACCGATAGGTAGCCGCTTTAACGTAGCGTTGCTCATACATTTGAGCAAACAGTCGCCGGCAATGCAAACGCCTAAATAACGGCTTCATCTCCAAATTCTCATTTGGTTCATTCACGGTCTATATCAACTCTATTTGTTTCTCAATGCAGACAATAGAGCAGCAACCTAGGGGTTGCAGATTCGATTCCTGTACCAGCCCCATTTTATTAAGTTGTTTATTCTGTTTACATTGTCAAGGCCAAATGATACATTCACCGTGTAATAACAGGAGATCATTTCCGATATAGTTTCAAAGTGATACAACGCATTTATAATACATATATATATATATATATATATATATATATATATATATATATATATATAAAGGGGAGATTGTTTCCCTAGAAAATTTGATTATTAAGTTGGGTTCACCAAGTAGTTGGAGTTTGAAGACCACTTGTTTAGAGAGTACTAAATCAGCTGCTGAGTGCCCAAGGAAATTCGCCACAATGAAGAGTTTTCTGCACTCTTTGCTCATACTAGAAATTGAACCTGGAACCTTCGGCTTGTTAAATTGAATGTGGAAACCACTGCACTATCCAAGTGGAAATATTTTGGTTTGACTGTCTTATAATCGGAGATCATGAGGGAGTCATGTCTAAATGTGAAGGAGAAAGAGTTGGGTATATTGTTCTCCCTAAAACTCAAATGACAATGGGCTGGCCATGTCGCAAGAACGGCAGACAACCACAGGACATTACATGAATCACCAGATATCACATGCGAAACCGAGGCCGGCAGAGTACTAGATGGAGAAACAAGCTAAACAAATTCAGGAGGTACTGGCTCTGCGACGTCCACAATAGAGAAGTGTGGCGAATCCTTGGGAAGGTGTATGTCCGACGATGGGCGTGAAGAGACTAATGACAAGGATGAATAAACAGGAAGTATCACGCATCGTCGGACATGAAGAAAACTAAAAGTAACCCTGTAGATTAGTCTTGCGCATAGCTAGAAAATTGAGGGCTTGGCTCATCAATGGCCCTTCTTCAACATTTAGTGAGATTGGTTAATCTATAATGTCAGTAGAAAATACAGTAGGTGAACTACTATTGATAGAACTGTGGGGTCCTTCCTCTGTTGGGCCTTCCTCACTCCCCAGTTACTCCTCTGGTCTTGAAGTAAGCGTATGAATTAGCAAAGAAATAATTGGAGAGAAAATCCCTCCATAAAATATGGAATCGCCCGTGTCACACGTGTTGCTGTGACTTTTGATATTATGAGTTGCCCTGATACTGTCTATGGTTTTGGGAACATTCAAAGAGTGTTTTCCACGATTCAACTCCTTGTTGTTTTAGTTATTAATAAAATGTTTTAGACAACCCTTTCTACGGCCTTCTTTAGGCGTACTATCTGTTGTGATGGTAAACAGTTTTTTTCTTTCAATTGTAGTAACGCAACAATGTTGAATTAGGGTGATTTTTTTCCTTTCCTTGCCAAGCTTTGATTCCCATACCTTGTCGCTGTTGAGAAGTAGAAGCCACATCGTGTTGAACTCTGTACTTATCTGACTTATACATACAGTCAACATGTTGATGTGTGCTGCTTCCTTGATTTTCCTCAGTTTCCAACTGTGTTTCCTGTCTGTAATCTGGACTTTTTTTTGCAGAGAGGAAAGTATTTGCCTTTCTCTCTACATATGGTCAGCCATCCCAGATACTTTTATTTTGCCTTTAAGTATAATTTTTTTGTGCTTAGTGAATCATTTGAAAGGTCTGCCAGTTTCTCCTGTATACATCTTTCCACATTTACAAGTTAATAACGTGAATAAGGTTAATGGTCAGACTTTTGTCTCATGCAAGACTCATTTTAGTGAGCAAATTTCGAAGTGACCCTTTTGCAATGGCTCCTACAGGCTTTTTGTATCTTTCTGCAGCCCCTTTTACATAAGGGACGTGAATCGTTTGAGCTGTGGAGGCACCCTTGATGGTATCGTTAGTGACCCCCTTACCACGTTTCTCCCTGAAGATGACATGGATGGGTGTCCAGTTCTTATGAGTGTCTGACCTTTATTTTTCAACTAGTTTTCCTCAGTATTAGGGTATATTCTGCTCGGCTCTTCAAATAACTGATCGACCCGTTTTCTTTCTCAGAATGAGTGGTCTGAATCAAAATTCAGGTATAGCCCTTTATGTCTCTGCTTCTTGTATAGTGCAGTTTTATAACCAACTCCTGTATGGGTCACCAGTGCGTCCAGGAAAGCTCATCATTAATGATGGGGAGATGGTCGCCCTGAATTGTTCTGCTCAGTATATTTACCACCATTTTCTTTGGTTTTACAGAATATTACAATGAAAGAGAGACCCCTCTATCCATGAGGATTGATCACCCGAGGAATGTGGTTGAATGGGTTGTCCGAAATAACATAAAAACAAATAACAAAAAAATAGTAATAACAACGAGAAAAAGAATGAGATCATTGATCCGAGGGGAAGAAAATTAACAAGGATGGCAACAATAATCCTAACAATTAATGATTCATCTGCGAATTTTGACAGTTATTTAAAGAATGAAGAATTTCAGGACAGAAAACTCATTCCTCTCGTCTAGTGTATTGATTAATTGGCCAGTCGGATTTTAATTTGAAGTGATTATTTTGAGTATTAAAAGAGACTTTTCTCTACATAAATAGATTTCCTTTTTGGATGCAATCATCAGATTATTTGAAGAAAGAAGCGAAATACCCTTTATATTAAAACCAATTAAAATCAACTCGTGAATTGACGTGAAAATTAAATGTTAAATCAAGGGGATAAGTTCTGATCACGCTTATTCCCTTGTAACCTTAGCTTTTAACATTTTTTTGATCCAATTCACAAAAGGGTTCCATTGAAAAAAAGTTCATTGAAGAGTTTCATTGTGTGTAATACAATGTCGGGTTTGCTGTTTCTTCTAAAAGGGAAGTCTACCACTTGAATGTTGGATTTGTTGTAGTTTTCCAATCGTGTGTATTTGCTTGCACCGAAACTGCGCATGTGTGCCGATGCAAGGACTTGAAGAGAGCCCGTTGTGATTTCAAACAAATGTCACCGGTACAGTGTAAGAGCTCTGTAAAAGAAACTCTACACCTGAGAGTGCATAAGCAGTGGAGAGATGCAACTGATTTCACACGAAGAACAATAAGTCTGTTTATGAAAAACGAATCCATGTTTTTCATTTTGTTTCTCTCCTCTCCGAGTGGAAAGAGATCAGATGGTGTTGATGAAATTTTGCAGCTAGAGCAACACTTTTCGTTTTGCATCTCGATAAACGAAATTCAAATTGTTGTTAACATTCTCAGTTTAACTCCCAAGAGGGTAAGCTGACAACTGCCTATTACTGCTGATAATATTCTCTTCTTTCTCTCTCTAAATGCGTGTTCCTCCCTCTCTTTCTTGCAAACACACATACATACACACACAGACATACTTACAAATATGTTCACATGAGTTGTGTATCAGAACACACTTACATACGTACGCACATGTGATTTAGCCGATTGTCAGTCCCTATCTCTCTCTAATGCGTGTCCCATCATAACACACACACATGCTCACACATATCTATTTGTCACTTATATATATTACGATACCACTCACCAGGAAAGCTTGACCAGGCATATTTCAGCTTGATCTTTCTCGCTCTGCACTCTAATATCTTGATCTTTTCGAAGCTATCGGGCCTTGCTTTGGCTATCTATTATCGGGAAAAGGTCAACCATTCTTGACCCATTTCTCATAGCACTTGGAAAAAAAACAAAAAAACAAAAACAAAACACACACACATTCATACATAGTCACCTTTCAATAGACACGTTCAGTTTTAAGCACACACACATAATAATGTGAACAGGCGTCCATATCTTCACAATGCCGAAGAGCCAACAAAATTACTGGCCTTGTGTTTTAGATGCGCATCATTCTCAAACATTCGTCTGAAATTCTTTTAAACACACGTTTACATATTTCTTATACATATTTATGTACTTCTATCATCATTCAAGCAATATACACATTTGTTTTCTATACACCGTGCAAGATATAGTACTCAGCTGGAATAAAATTAATTTCGTATCACACTCTTAAATGCTAGCGTATGCGAAAAATCAACCTCGCCACCGTCTTTTTTATACAGCAAATATTTGGAATTATACCTCGCTGTGTTGCAGAAATCAGCATATAAGAATCTTGTTCAACTTGCAGGTATTACTCTCTTCAGACGGAAAACACTTGAGTGTTACAATGCATTTAGAATGTTGTAATAGTGAATGATAAAAATGTTCAAATAGCATTTGTGACAAAAACGTCTATCAGCAAAATGCACAAAAGATCTACAAAACTCAGTTCCAAAATATTTTAGGGAAAAAAATTCCACACGTACAACAATACGATTAAAAATGTTGACAATATCTAAAGACCCAAATATTTTTCAAGAATCTATCGTTGATAAAAACAATAATGGCGATTTATCAGCCACGGGCAAAAATGTTGTTATTTAGAAGATGAATTTTCTGTACAAGGCGAAGAGCGTTCGAAAAATAGGAAAGGGGAAATGATCATTCTTTTTCTTTTTTTGTTTCTTTCCGTTTGTGAAGAATCCACCCAACATGTATGCAATGCAAAAAGTAAGACAATGAACACAAGTCAGTATTGTTGTGACGAAAAACCAGCTCACCCTTATATGATACACGACAAAAAAATCATGATCTCATCGAATAATAGGGTAACATATTCCCTTCAGCTGAAACACCAAATTTTGTTCTGCAACAGTACTTATGTAGACCTGGGATGACCAATTCCATAGAAGCAGGATGCTTTTGCCATGTCCTTAGTTATGAAAATGACTTGACAGAAAATCTACTGTTCCACTTGTAAAGCCCATTGCTATACAAGTAGATACGGGTGGTCTGCCCATTCTTGGACTCCCCGAAAAACCATCAGTTTCACAAATAAACAAATTTCGCACACCACATCTTCAGTTTTATGTTTAGTCAAAAAATTACAATAAGATTCGTCATTTCATCAGCTCACATCGGCTGGGAACGTATCAGAAAAAAAATCCACAAAACACTATTGAAAAATTCACTTGTATTAACTTATCAAGAGCCTTTTTCACATAAAGCATAAATGTAAATGATATCCTATAGAGGCTAATTTGAGGCCTTACAAGACTGAGTCAAAACATGAAAAAATAAGTCACTTGGGCTCATAGAGATGCAAAATTAACAATCATTCCTAACCATCAGTCACGGTTCAAACATTTCTAGCTAACATCTCAAGCCAAAATTATGGGTATATATACAGAAAAAAATCATACAATAAAATATACATAAGAACACAGGTAGACAAGACTTTTCACAAATTCAAAAATTAAAGATGGACAAAAAAATCTCTGCGTTCAGTCAGAAAAAGAAAAATAGTTTTTTTGCGAGAGAAAAGAATAGAGTAAAAATGTTGCTAGCTTGTTTCATTTTTACGATTTTTTTGGTCTTTGCTGTTTTCATATTGGATATTTTTTAATTTTTTTCCAGTAACTTTTCTTGTAACTAGGAGTAACATAATTTCCTTTAGTTTTACATTTTCGATTCTTCATGGCTTCCATATAGTTTGTATAATTTCGTTGCTACAATTATTTTTTTCATCCCTTCATTTTCTCCCCCTTTCGTTTTGTTGTTCACCCATTGCTTTTCTTGTTGGGATCTGCTGTCATTTTGCTCTCCAACGACATACATCTGCTGCAGTTGAATGAAAAGGGAATAGTATTATGCGACTTAAAAATTTCATCATCATCATCAGTCTTTCAACGTCTGGCTTTGAACATAGACCCTCCCAAGGATATGCCACACTTCTCTATCAAGGGCGTCACAGTGCGAATACTTTCTGAATTTGTCTAGCTCGTCTCCCAAACTAGTACTCTGCCGACCTCGGTTGCACATGTGATCTCTGGGGATCCATGTTGTGAATCGTGATGTCCATTGGTTGTCAGCCATTCTTGCAACATGGTCAGCCCATTGCCATTCGTGTTTACAAATTAATGTCTCAGACTCCCGTTTTCTTCCTTATATACTGCACTGTCTTGTGATCTCTCCATGAGCATCTATTTATTCACTCTCCCACCAGAGCAAAATGCAACACAAGGTGAGGTCTTTACGTGGGGAAAATAGGAGCAACTCATCAAAAATAGCTCTAGCCGACGCGACGTGGTTGCTAAAGCAACCGCAGTCAGGACGAGCCCGATCTGTCCCTTTGAGTGCAATGGGACAGTGCTGCCCTGGGCAACGAATCCTCTGCAGCTGAGCCAAGTAATAGTAGGAGAATCCAAGGACGAGTCCAAAGGCTCCCAATGCGCGTAGTAATGCGCAGCCTCAGTATAACCTCATTGGCTAACGCATTGCACTGGTGCAATCGGGCTTTGAAGTTCACCACAACATAATCTCTGGTCCATTCGACAGGCAAGCTCAGCACCTGTTGCCACAGTCCCTGCCGGGGAACAGATACAACACTCCAATCCATGCCGAAAAGGCCAGAAAAAAAGGGCCGAGCATGATTCTCTCATGTGCGCGTTGCATGCTTCTCATTTTGCGAGTCTGTCTCTTGGTTAGGGTCCATGTTTCTGCTCCATCGGTGACTATCGGTGGAATGCATCGGTTGTATTCCCTTCTTTGCAGGATTAATGGGATCTTCTTGCTTTTGAAGGTTGAGCCTGCTCTGCCAAAGGCTTGCCATCCTAGAGTCATTCTTCGCTTGATTTCCTCTTCTTTTGAGGATTTCATGGAGATTCGTTGTCCTAGGTAGATGTAGTGATCTACTTTCTCTAATTCTATGTCCTCGATTTCGATTGTAGTGTTCTCATTTCCGACGTGATTATTGCACATGATCTTTGTCTTGCTGAAGTTCATGTGTTGGCTGACTTTCTTGCTCTCTTCATTTAGTTCATCTATCATTAGTTGGAGGTCGTGCAGGGCAAAAAAGGATGATGTCATCTGCAAATCAGAGGTTGCTCAGACATCTGCTGTCTTTTTTTATTCCTCTATTCTCTCAGTCCAGGTTTCGGAAGATCATCTCGAGACAGGCTGTGAAGAGTTTGGGTGAGCTGGTATCACCATGTCTTACTCCTTTTTGGAGCTGGAAGGGCTCCAAGTCTTTATGTAGCCTGATAAAGGAGCTGATGTGAATGTAAATATGTTGCAGCACTCTGATGTATACGGGATCTACACCTTGTAGAGTGATGGCCTTCATAACCTGAGGGATTTCCACTGAGTCGGAGGCCTTTTCGAAGTCGATAAATTAAACTAATAAGCAAACAGTTAAATATGGCGCAACCGGTATCGGAATAAGGATTATTCTTTAAAATATTGATATCCTTGGATACGACCGTTTTCCTCTCTCAAGCCGTTTATTACTCTTGAATAGAGACAAGTTTTTTTCAAACACCAATGGGTGAATTAGTGGTTTATGGCTGTGTTCTCTGGTTTTACGGCAAAAAGATAAAGTCAGCATGTTCTTATCAGGACATTCAGAGCAATGAACGTCAGTATCCATTTATGTTGCTCTGGATTCTATAGACTTCCAATTGGTCAGCATGTTTTCTTTTGTATTTCAGGGTCTCTAGATCAAATTCTTTGAATCTTTCATTGTGAGATATATCTCCCAGTCTTAGAATGGTCTTAGTGGCTCTCCTGTATACCATCTCTATGATAAATGGAATCCATGTTTCACTTTGGAATGGCGAACAGAGTGGTTAGCCTCCGTCCTAAGTAGGTTACAGACTGAATTTATTGGCAAATAAAGAAGACGAGGAAGCAATCAGAAAATCATCTTGAAACTGGAAATCAGACCAAATTTGCGTAATGGTGCTCTCTGTATTCTGGTTGAATTGCTTTCTGTCTGACAATTCATCAGACCAATTTATCATGAGAAAGAGATGAAGGTAAAGAAAACAAATACGGGGTTTCGTAACAATAACATTTTGTTATTTTATATTCTTTTGTTTTCTTTTAGTCCAGGATAATCAATCAGAATTTATGCATGTACCTTGAACAAATTTGCATAAAGATGAAACTTGATTTATTGGTAGGGTATCGGCCTAACTAAAACATATAAAAAGTCCCCCAGAATCCGAGACTAGAAATACGATCAAACGTCATTAGTCAATAGTGGTGACAGTGGAGGATTCAGTTCAGTATGTAGGAAATATGCGTATTTAGACGCAGGCACAAGCCCTATATACCGGAGTGTATCAGGAGATTTGGGGGCTAAGCCCTTTGGTGGGCCTCCTTCCAACATTTAATGCTGTGGTACCCAACTTGAGAGGGCTGTTGACTTCTGACGGTTGTAAAAGGTAGAGACATTGCAGTTGGTGAACTACTCATCAGAAAGCTTGGGGGGGGGGCCCTCTTTTAGGGGTCTGGGAACAGTTTGAAATCGCTCCTTTACTCTCAGCAAACAGGAAACCTCTATTTATAAAGGCAGGGGCATAGCTCTATATAAATAGAAGTTTCTTGTTTATATTCTAGTTTTGTGGTGGAAAGTACATTCTTGATATTAGGAAATGAAAATTTTGGTAATTTTCCAAAAATCAAATTGAAATACAATTTTCACCTCTATTTTTTCTGACTGCATGTTTCCCCTCTAAATAGGTTTTTAAATATATTTCCTTGGGCACTTTCAAGGCCAGATATGAGAAAACAAGTCTTCTCACCCATTCTATAAATAAAAGTGTTCTATTCTATGGACATATGTTTAAAGCGAATCTTCCAAAATATTACTATCCAGAAAAGAGTTAAAAGTTCCAAAGACAATTTAAACTCAAGCAAATTCATTATTAAGAATAATCCAATCTTACCTATTAGAGTTCAATCCTTCGAAGAGATTAACATTGATTGGCTTAAAATAAGGTTTTTCTGTAAAGTATCCAGCCGTTTAATATTATTGAAAAAAAAAAAAAAAAAAAGAAGCCCAACTAGGGCAATGGCACCTTAGTCCGCTTCAAGGTTATCCCCTTTGGACCTCCTACACATAACCCTGCATCCCTCCTACTTTTTTAAGTCTGTAAATGCAACATTTTGAGTTCGGTGTACAAATCCAATCTTAATGCTTTAACTTTGACCTTGATCATAAATAATTACTTTCAAACAAGTCAACTTAGTAGCACGGCGTTTGCTACATACGAACTTGCTTCTTTACTGTGTAATTCATATTGCGCATGTTTTCATTAACTATATTTCCTTGCTGGAATACTTTTAACGAATATCATTGGTCAAAAGATATCACAGTAATAATATTGTTAGAAAAACAAGAAAAAGAACAGACTCCATTCAAAACCCACAACGTTGTTTTTCCATCTTTTGAACATATTTGGCAACATTTGTCACTATTTATCTGTAATGAAAATATTGATAAATATAAAAAATCTTGGTTTTCAATTGATTTTTCAAGTTGATCCCCGTTAAAATATCCTAATAATAATCATTGCATCAAAAATAAAAGGAAGAATTTGTCTGAAATGCAATATAGATCATTGACAAAGGAAAAAGTCATAAGTATTTACATACATGAAGTGTATACATTAGCTATAAATACTGTTTTGCCTGCCTTCTTTCCTTCTTTCTTTCTTTCTTGCTTTCAAGTAATTTTTTTATGTATTGAGTATTGATTTTAAGAAAAGGATATGATGTAATACGACATTAAGAATAAATGATTTCTTTCTTGCTTTCATTAACCCCCCACTGATCAATATGATAGTTTTTCTCTGTTATGAGTGCTATCTCTCTTTACCCACTCTGTCTTTGGGTCATTTAATTCCTGACAAATACTGTTAATACCAGCAATATTTTCATAATGATATTTCTCATTCGGGCAATGTTACTTTTCTTTATTGAGGTGTTTTCTTTGCTACCGATAACTCCTTATTTATTGTTTAGGGTCAGTTGCTTTTCCTGTTTATTTTGATGCAAAATATTTCTATTTCATCCTTTTTTTATCTTATTTTTCCTCTTTCCCCCTCGAGGGAGGATATGAAAATTTGATTTTTCTAGCTTTCTTAGTAATTTTCCTGCACAATCAAGTCAATAGTTTTAAAGTCAATAATTCTATTGTTACCTGAAATGAAAATTTCCTTATTGATGTTGATATAGTGAATATTTTTTCAATAATGTATGGCAGAGAGTGGCAGGGATAGTTTCTGCATTGAGAAATTCCGTTAACATGTGTCAGGGAGTGGCTGGGAATTGCCAGGATAAAAAGTACTGCAGCAGATAATAGTTTCAAAATTCAATGCATAATCAACTTAAGCAGAGAAATGGTGAAATAGTGGTAATGTCAGTGGTATTCGGTTAATGAATCCTTGCTCTGATATCAGGGGTTGCACACACACACACGCACACACACACAAACACACAAACACACACACAAACACACAAACACACACACACACATACATACATACACGTACATGTATATGGGTAAAAGTCTGTTGTAGCCCATAACCCTACTCAAAAATTAACCCTAATACCTAATCCTAAAATAACTCTGCAACCCTAATCCTAAAACCCTAATCCAAAATTAACTCTAAAACCCTAACCCTAAAAATAACTCAAAGCCTATATTATATTCTATATAATTAGATTCAATGAAATACAGTTTTAAATGTTCAAGTTTTCTGCATTCATCTATTTCATGATTCAATAGTAGCAGTAGCAGCATTATTTATTATCTCCCTTTCATATTCTGTTTACCAACCAGAGACGAACCTTTACCTGGATTAGTACATGGATAATATATACATATAAAATGAGTAAAGATGTTTTCAATGGTTCATTACAGATTGTACATTCTGTTTCACTTGAAAAAGATCTTCAAGTGAAACACAATGAACAATCTGAAATGAGCCAGTGAAAAAAACTTCATTTTATAACTACTCTACCAACGGTTGTGATCTATTAAATACACATACACATGCTTGTCATATATTTCTTACTGTTCACTCACTCTCTCTCTCTCTCTCTACATATTTACATATATACATATACATATATATATATATATATATATATATATATATATATATATATATATATATATATATATATATATATACACAAACACGCTTGGAGAGAGAGAGAGTTTGAAATATAGATATGTATGTGTGAGCGAGAGAAGTTGACAGAGAGTATTCATGAATTTAAACTTGCATATATTAAAATGTTCATATTAAAAAAGTAGTGCCAACTATACATTCATTTTTCTGAAACTGAATCTATCACACCAAAGAGAAAAATGCGTTTTTCCTGGCGGAAAGACAGCTTCAACTAAAAAGACAAAAATTATTTCAAACATTGTTTTCCAGTGAATAAATGGAAAAGGAAAAGGAAATATTATCTTATCCGCCAAAAAAATGTTTTTATTTTCACTTCAAAAACGTACAATTAAGTGAGAATATATGATTTCTAATTGTTCTCCTCACCTTGTAGAAAGAAAAAAAAATCAACTCTTCAATGATAAGAGGAGAAATTTGGTCATGGACCACAAAAACTAAAACTCCCATTATTTATTGCTTTAAGAGATTACTGTTGAGAGCAGAGTATCACACTGGTAACCAGCATGGAAAATAGAATCGGTTTACTGAGGCTCTTTATGTTCACTTCATACTGGTGCCCTGGGAGAGGCATGAATCCCAGGGAAAAAAAAACTGAGGGTAAATAGCTGGGCAATTGCAGACTTGCCTTGTAAGGCATGACATCTAGAGCGTGGGGCTAGCATGTCGACCCTGTAAAATGCAATGCAATTCTTTGTTCCACAATGAGTCTACAGTGAAAAAAAAACAAGAACCATAAGTTCAAAGATGTGTCCACCATCCTTACTTCCATATTTGCGATTTCCAATTTCAAAATGATTCTAAACGAAGTAGTAGTAGCATTATTAGTTGTGATAGTAATAGCAGCAGGAGGAGAGGAAGCGGAAGATGATGACATACCTGTAAATCTGGCTATCTAAAAAAAAAACGATCTAGTAAGTTTGAATTAAAGTAAGTGTATGATTTTTATCAATAATTCATTCTGGAGTATTGGTGTATGGTTATTGCTTTAATTTTTATTAATGGGCTTTGAATGAGCATACATATCATTTTTAGCAATAGATTTAGCTGGAAACTGAAAAGTTTAGCAAATTTCATCTATTTTAAAGATAGATTTAGTGATTAATAACAAACGATACTTCGCGATGTGGTAAAAATAAACCCTTTATTCATCATCTATTAATCAGATTGGATTTTTGTTTGACATGACACTTTTTTATGACATCACACCTCTTCTGACTTAGTGGCGGCTGTTAAATAAAACACAAAACTCCCTCCTTCCTCTTTCTGTTGTTCAACATAGATGGGACCCACTGACCGATCAACTGACCAAAAAGCATCTAATTGAGATATGAGGATAGATCTAAAAAATATTTTCTATCATGAAAGATTTTTGCATGTTCAATGAATTCAAGTTTATCTGGAGATGATTTTGAATAAGAGTCTTGAACCATAAATGTAATTCAAAGTCTGTAATGATATAAATTGGGAAAAGAAAGAAAACTGAAAATTCAATTAATGAAATTTGAATAATAGATGGTGATCTCTTATTTTATAATAAAAATAGAAAGAGTATAATTTATTTATAAAATTAGTCACTCAAAAGATTCTGTCACATGATCTATGTCTTTTGGCAGCAGGCCATGTTAGGATGATCGATCAAAAAATTTAAAAAAAGGGTTATCAATGGATAAGTTATTTCTCTTGTCTTTTGTTGGGCATTGATCACTAAAAAAGTCTTGATTTTTGATAAATAAACCGATGCAGACTAAGATATAAATCTAGCATAAACTCTACTTGTAAGTTGAACCCGTCACCGAACAAGCAGTCACAAATTAAAAGATCAATTTAGCTTAAACTTACATTGTAAGCTGAATATCTCACTGATAACCTTAGGGGAGGGGTGTTGAAAAAACCAAAAAAAATTTTTTTTGAATATGATAAGGAGTAAATGTTGAAATTTTCAGCCCTCTAGCTCCATTGGTGAGGCCTGTACCTGTGATATATACATACATACACATAATACCTGGAAAACCAATTTCTCAAAATGTTGTCATTTCAATAGTTTTCACTTCTCTTGCTCTGATATTCATATCTGTTTGTGAACTATATGTCTGAAGATATTCACATTCTGAAGAAAATTTGGACCCTTTCAATGACATTATCAATCATGTGACTTCTGGTAATTTTTTGAAATATTTTCTGGTCTTTAATTGATCCTCGTGTCCAGAAGTACCAATTCCAGCTTCTGAGAATTAGGTTAGGCACTTGCTTAGACGTTCGGCCTTTTCACTCTGTCTAAATAGAACTTGTTTTGTTTTCAACAGCAAAACAATCTCTCCATGTCATTTTCACTACATCATACTAGGTCAGGTGCAAATCCCATTCCTCAAATTTTATTTATGCCATTTAGAATATTTGACTCATCAATCAATCTCTGATCAATATTATTTGAAATCGACTTGATAAAATGATAAATTATGAGTACATGATTTATTCATGTAGATATAATTGGGAGGCTTACATAAGCTATTGTGATATAACAATGAAGAATATATCACAGAAAGGTTAGAACATTTTAAACTAAAATAAAAGAAAGAGGAAGTGTGTAAATGCTTTTGGAAAATACCAGATTTGTCTAATTTGGCCATGTTTTTTCTCCTATCTTGAGAAAAGTAGTATTCAACTTTTTTTTGTAATGGAATAAATTATTGTTATCAATTTTGACTAGCTTTTTGCCTTCATCTCAACTATTTGTTGCTTATTAAGAGTATTCAAATAATTCATCCTCCTGATTGTCACTTATGGAACTGAAAGATAGAACCTAACCAAGAGACTGACCCTCAAACAGAAAACCATACAACGAAGATCATTCCCAACATCACACGGAGGAACCACAAGACAGCACAGTATGTCCAGAAAAAAACAGGAGTTAAAGACATCATAGAAACCATTAGGAAACTCAAATGGCAATGGGCAAGCCATGTTGTGAAAATGGCAGACAACCAATTGACATTATGACTCACAACAAGGATCCCCAGAGATAAAATGCAGAACCAAGGCCGGCAGAATATGAAATAGTGGGACAAACTTGACAGGTTCAGGAAATATTGGCCTGTAACGCCCACGATAGAGAGATGTGGCAAATTCTAGGGAAGGTCCAACGATGGACAATAAAAGACTGATGATGATGATGACAACTCTGAATTGGACTATAATTCTCGGGCAACGATTAAACAGTGCAATAATAACGTTGTAGTACTCCATCCAAGAATAAATTTACAATGAATCAAAAAGAAATATTGATGTATCAAAAGACTACTAGGTGTTAATTATGAGCATCAACAAGTGTGGAATATTGGTTGTAAAAAGTTACATTAAAGGTGTAAAACTATTAACTATAAAGTCCCCATGGCTGAATGGCTTCAAGCAGCCAGATATATACTGTATCCCCTCTTGCTAGAGGGTATGAGTTTGATTCTTACTGTGGGTTTGCTCTTTATTTTCCATTTTTGTTGTTTAATTGTAGCTGTAGAATCACGGTCCAATCCAAATTTGTGATAAAAAACAACAGAAAGTTAGAATGAAGATAAAACTAGTCAAAATTAATGATAATGTTGCAATACTTCATCCAATAATAGATATGTAAAAAATTTGAAGAAAAATCATTGGAATAAATTATATTTTTAATAAAAAAAATTTCTCCTTATGATTCTTTTATACAGCATAGTATCAATAATGTTTTTACTTACATATCATTTTGTATAAAGATTTTCTATCTGATCACGCTTTAAAACAGATTAAGTCGAGTTCAGACTGCGAACATAACTCAAAATTAGAATACTTGAATCCATATGTAATTTACCAATTTTTCACAAGTATATACTAGTATATAATAAGTGTAATATTATATATATCTTTGCCTTATTTTTAGTCGAGTTGTGCACACAGACAGACACTGGAAGTGTACATGTTCAGCTGACATTTTCTCAAAACCCAATTGTTGTTCTTCACCTGAAACAGTGGTTTTGTGCATGATGCTAGAGTATAAAGAGACCAGCAGCTGTCACTTGGTTGGTATGTATGGTTCGGGTTACATGCATGACCTTCAATAGAGAATTAGCTACCCCACCTGTAGCAATACCAGCACTGGAGATAGCAGTTGTCCAACCATTGCTGTCAGGCTAATTACCAATGATCTTAAGAGCAGCAATTTCAATGAGTAATCCACCAAACATTATTGCATATTAATCTCCATCGTGTAGCAGTGAGATTTCATGATATAGTTTGGGCTGCAGAAAAATATTGAAATAGCAATTGTTTCTAAATTCAGATTCAAAATATCTAAATTGGCAACACTGAGAGAAGCAAGTAAAATAATTCAGAGCCATAGTTTTGTACAACGGATGAGAAATTATTATATATGACAATCATGGTAGGCTGCTCCATACACTATAAAGTCAGCTCCCTTCCCATTATGCACTTTTGGGCCAGGGACTGAACTAGGTATTGATAATTCACATTATGTTGTAACTCTTTAATAACTGAAATAAGTTTCGAAAAAGACAAAAAGCCATAGCAAAGCCACTAGACCACTGACTTTGATGTCAGAGTTAACAGAATCAAACCTGATGAGTCCTTTGGTCGTGATGAAATGATTAAATAGAATTAAAATCCAGATAAACTTTCCTGTTATCTAATGACATTGCTGACTCTAAATCAGCATATTTACTTTCAAAAATCATTCCTATATGATATATCACTCAAAAGATATGAGCATTTATATGAACTTAACAACAATTTTGAAAAACCTTCAACCATAGCCACCAAAGGACACTACTGACCTGATTCCCTGTCTGAAAATAATCAGCAGGTGCAACTATGTTTTTGTACCAAGTTTCATGCTTCCAACCCAGTGCATATTTTTTACCTTAGGGCATTGTTGCAACAGCCACCAGGGTGGACTGCTGACCTAGTCCCATATCTAAAAATAATCAGTTGGAGCAACTACATGTTTGTACCAAATTTCATACTTTTAACCCTAAGTGCACATTCTCTGACTTATCTGGCCCACTATAATTGATAATGTGCTGTATGTATGTCTCTGCTCTTTACAACATAGATAAATATGGCCATCTCAAATGGCTGTAATAGCCATTCCAACTGTCATGTACGTGAAGCGATATTTATCACAAATTTACTAATGGATGCAAGATACGACAAGTGGAATGTGGAAATATTTTGTCTGTTGAAATAAAGGAATGCAGTCGGTAGCATTTCCAATATGGAGGAGTGGTCTTCATTCCTTTCTGGCTTCTAGTTTTCCTTTTAAAATTCTCTGGGGGAAAAATCAAATTACCAAAATCTGAATTTATTGAAGGACCAAATAAATTCTCTCACATTTTTGGGGCTCCTTTTTTATTCCTGTCTTTCGTTCTTACTTTTTTCCTTTCTTGAGTTTTTACCTCTTTCCTTCCTTTTTGACTGATTTTTGTCTCTTCTCCACCTTTTTCTTATTCATGTGTGACTTTGTTTTTCTCCTTTTCATTTTAGGGTATTCCTTCCCCCTGTTTCTTTCTTCTTATTTTTCACTACTTCTTTCATACTCAATTTTGTGTCCTTTCTTTCTTATTTTATTTTTATTGATTTTTCTTTCATTGCTTTGTTTTTACATTTGCTTTTCCTTTCTGCTATTCTCTTTTTTTTTCAACTTTTTTCTCTCTTTCTCTTCCCTTCTCTTCAATCTTTTTCTTCTTTCTTCCTTCCTCCTTCCTTTTCTTCAACCTTTTCTCTTTCATTCTCTTTTCTTCTCTTCAACCTTTTTTCTTCCTCTTTCCTTCACTTCAATCTTTTTTCTCTCTTTCTTCCCCCTTCCTTCCTTTCAACCTTTTTTCTTCCTCTTTCCTTTTCTTCAACCTTTTTTCTTTCTTCCTCTTTCCTTCTCTTCAACCTTTTTTCTTTCTTCCTCTTCCTTTCCCTCCAGCCTTTTTTCTTTCTTTCTCTCTCTTTCTCTTCAATCTTTTTCTTTCTGTCTTCCTCCTTCTTTCTCTTCAACCTTTCTTTTCTTTCTTTCTTTCCATCTCTTCAATCTTTTTTCTTTCTTTCTCTTTCCTTCTTTTCAACCTTTGTTTCTTTTTCCCTTTCCTTCTGTTCAACCTTTCTTTTCTTCCTTTCTTCTTCATTCTCAAGCTTTATCTTTTCTTTCTTCCTGCTTTGTTTACAAGTCAGGGTATAGAATAAGAAAAATTGATCCCTGTACAATCGCATAATTATGGAGTTCAATGAAATCCACGTTTAGCAAAACCACATCTATAGTGTCATTCTATTACTGAGGATAAACTCTGTACGTTTGGGGAAAACTGGACACTTATCTTATGTCCTGTTATGAGTTTTCTTCCTTCCTCCATTTTCTGTTTGCTTTGTATTAGCCACTGTCAACCAAAACTGTCACCTAAACTGTCAACATAGGTTTCTTCAGTTTTTAAGTTGGTCCAGCTAGCTGGCTGGCAAGCAGGCTATGTATAATGCAAACAGGATTCACCAACGAAGTTAGGAAGCTGAAAATTTGAACACTAGTATGTCAGGTTAAAACAATTATTCTTGTTTTTTTGAAAATTCCTTCCCTAAATAAGTTTTTAGTTGGGAGGGGAGTTAAATTTACTGTGATTTGTTGGGGTGATCAATTAAAAAATTTGAAAAAGGGGTGATCAATGAATAAGTTATTTCTCTCGCCTTTTTTAGGGCAGTGATCACTAAAAAAGGTTTGAATTTTCAATAAACAAGCATGAATGCTGCTGGATTCAAACTAAGGAATCAATTTAGCATAAACTTACATTACAAATTGAACCCCTTGCCAAAAACCTATTTGGGAGGAAATCTTAAGGAAATTAGAAAAAAAAACGTTTTTTTATACACATAATAAAGAGTGAATGTTTGAATACGCATTCGATTGTGACATCATAGCAGCTGGTAAAAGAAAATTGATCGGTTTCCAAAGTTCCTTTAATGATGTCATATCTTTAAATGACATCACACCTGTTCCTTCCTGGTTCTGTTGTTTAACATAACTGGAAGTGACCGCCCAAACAACAGACCTAAAAACATCAAACAGTGATGTGTGGACACGTTTGGAAACAAACCGAGGCATATCATGTAATGCTGCAATAATGGCTAGAGTAGAATAAAGCAGAAAGTGATAAATGATCTTCTGAATATGTCAAGAAGTGCATAGGAAGAAAGAATCTCGGGCATCCTGGCTGTGTTTTACAACTGTCCTTCCTTGATTTATTACACAGCAAGTCACATATATCATGTCAGGTGAGAATTATGTTCCTGTTACGACGGAGAAAGTTGCCAGAGTTCCATAGTGTATAGCATCTTCGAAAAGACAGGAGACGTTCCATTGATATCAATCAATACCTCCTGAGGTTCCATTCCTGGAAAAGGTATTGACAAAAAATCCGTACCTCACATAAATGAATCACCACAATCCACGTGTGTACCAGAATGATTATCTAAAAAAAAATGATCTGAAAAAAAAATTTCTTTTATCCAAAATTGATTGAAAAAAAAAGGTATTTTATCTATAATTAGTTAAAAAAATATCTAAACTTTGGCCATTGTTGGTTTGTCAAAAATGATCACTGAGACCCCAGAAACACTTTTTTGAAAAAAAAAAAAAAAAATCCTGGTGGTACTTAGTGATGTTGTTGTGCAAATTTTTATGGTTGTAACCATCAGAATGTGACCAGTTGCACTCGGATACAAAGAAAGACACATACAGTCAAATGAATTGAGAAGAATGTATAGCCTACTCAACTGGTTGATCAAGCGGGTCATTTGTGGGTCTACAGGGATTCAATACAGATTACAGCTGCTCAGTTGTTGAGTGCTTGCCACCAGTTCTGTAGTCTGTGGTTCAATCCATGACCAAGTCATTCCAAAAACTCCTGGCTATGGTTAGTCACTCAATAGAAACCATCTATTGAGGTTTGTCACTCAAAGAAACTGTCATGTGATCAATGTCTTTTGGCAGTTTGCTGTGTTTGGGGTGATAGATAAAAATTAAGAAAATGCGGTGATCAATGAGTCACTTTTCTTGCCTTTTTTTTGATCACTGAGAAGATTCAAAAAACAAGCAAACACAAAGCAGGGATTAATTTGGCACAAAGCTGCATTGTGAATTTAACCTCCAAATGAAAAAATATTTCAGGGAAAGAATTTGAAAATAAAAGAAGAAAGATGCCGATTTTCACAGTGTGAATTGTTTTGTGGTAAAATCAACTTACCTTAATGCAAATACTACCAGTATGGTTTGAATCATAAATTTACTATTTGAAAAAGAAAAAAGTGGGCACAAACTAATGGACTGATTTGGCATAAACTTTCATAGTAAATTGACCCTCCATTAAAAATCTCTTCTGGGATGGAATTTAAAAAAAGAAACTAAAACATTCTCCTTATTCAATGAGGGATGTGTGTGCACCAAATTTCAAATTTCTACTATGACTGGTTAGGGCTGGGCAAAATCCAGATGCATAGATTCACATTAATGTCAGAACACATGAATAACCTAAACTCAGCAACAGTGATTAAACCGGTCTGTTGTGGGTAGTGGGGATTAGAATTTTCAGCCCTTTTGTTTCACTAGTGTGGCCTGTATGCATGACAGTTTTGGTTACTGATTCCTAAAAATGATCTTCAATGCCTCTTGGCTAAGCCTTTAGCATAAGGACTAGGATTCAGGAACCTCTCCCTGAGGCTAAAGGTTTGCATCTAAATCATGTTGTATACACTGGTCCTTATAAGATCAATTTCAAGCAACAATGAGCCTTGTATATCTTGATCCACAACACCTATAAGAAAGGTCTAAGCTCAAAGTGATGAAACATTTATATATATATAAGATTGGAGCAAAAATTATTGTGTTGTTTATAAAGTTAAACTTCGATGCTTATTTATAGAATAGACTATCATTTGATCATGATCATGTAATTTGAGATTTTAAAGTGGGAATTTTGCTCTATTTTTTCAAGTCGAATGTTTCCTTTTCATTATTTACTCTGGTTTATTTGAAAAAAAAATGCAACATGAATATCTCTGAATGAAAAGCCAAAAAGTTTGCACATCTCGGGAATGACCCTGTAGAAATTGAACAAATTCGGCTACAAAACTTTACCTTACTGAGCTAACACACTAGATCTCTCTCTGAACAACTAGTACTTTTTCATACATTTCAACCACTTCCTGTGAGGGGAGGGCTCCATTAACCATGCAGTGACTGGAAATGACTTCAAAGAATCCATTGGTTCCAGGACACTAGAATTCTATACTTCCAGAATAAATGGACTTGTTTTCTAGTAGGTTAAAGGGTCTTTATTTTGATTAATAACTTTTATTCTAAGCTGAAATATACTGCTTTAGATTTTTATACCAACTTCATACTTTGACAGAATATAACATGAAAATGTTTACAAACAATGCAGATAAAAATATTGCAAACCACAATCTGATAGATGGAATACGGCAGCAAAAACATAGAAGCTAAATGCAAAAATCTAAATATTTTTCTAATTTTAATTATGAAGCCTCTCTGCAAAGTATCCTGCCGTTTAATATCAACAAAAAAATGGAACAGGTCTGGTTAGTCACTCAATAGAAACTGTCATGTGACTGATGCCTTTTAGCAACCTGACATGTTCATAGTGATCAATCAAGGAAATTAGAAAAAAAAGTGATCAACTAGTTTTGTTAAAATTGTTAACACAGAGCTCAAAGTTGTTGATAAGTGGCTTGATGCTTGTAAGCTATCACTAAATATAGGTAAAACTAATTGTATTATCCTCCGTTTCACATATTGAAGCATTCCCTCTGACTCTGTAATCAAATTTGGCAAAAAGCACATTGAAAGAGTTAAATTTGTTGAGTTTCTGGGTCTCCTTTGGATGTAAATTTGAGTGGGAAACATCATCTCAATGAACTTTCCAAGAAACTGGCAAAAAGATGGGCAATATTTTTCAAAATAACAATTCTCCTTCCTTGTAATGTTCTTATCTGCTTTTACAAAGCATTGTTTATGTGTTTTTTACAATATGGAATAACTGTATGGAGGCAAACTTTTTCATTCTATATCGAGCTGTCAAAGCCACTTTTCATCAACCTGGCCTCTCAAGCTCACTTTCTATCCTCGAAGATCTTGAACTTCTGAGTGTTTCTGAAATTTTTCTGTTCCAACTGCTATCATTTGTGTATGAATCTGTCAACAAAATCTCTCCTTCTTGTTTTCACGATTTTTTCCCAGCTCGACTCATCTGTTCATCAATATTCAACTAAGAAATCAACTTGTGGTGATTTGTTTTTGTCTCATAAGAACAATCTACAATATGGATTAAAATCAATTTGTTTTGTTGGCACCAAACCATGGAATGAATTACCTGTTTCAATTAAAACTCCTCCAACTAAATATTCATTCAAGAAGAATCTTAAAAAACACAAGTTCACAAGAATATGTATTTTCCCTGAAATAGAGAACACTTACAATAATAGAATATTACAATTTTATTTTTGGATACTTGATTTTATTTTTGTAAATAACACTTTTGTGAAAGATACTTTTTGTATGGATATATGTGAAGTATACTAATAAACTCAGTTGTAACAAAATAGTTACAGATTAACCCTTTTCAACAGCCAAAAGGATGATAAAGACTTCTTGAGTAGATTCATTGACAATATAAAGCATGCCCCTACAGCACGCAAATGGATAGCCAGTCACAGCCACTTAATCAGAAAGATATTAGGAGAAAGAAAGTGAAAAGGATTGATAAAAAAAGGGCCAGTGTATGAAGGTGGAAGTAAGAAAGATAGACTGTAAGTTTAGTGGCACGAGAAACGAAAGAAAAAAAGCAGGAAGAAAATAGAGGAGAAAAGGGTTGATGATCATTTATTTCTATTTCGATATCAGGTAGAAGAAGAGGGTATAAAATGATTTAGTAGAAGAGATATCAATCGAAAAAAAACTCATGCCTTCAAGTTAGAAGGACCAAAGGTTGATCACAAGGAGCCAAGAATAGACATAGTTGGTTGACTACTGATGGTCGACAGGCCACCAGCCTCTGGCCACTGGCCTTTGCCTCTTTGCTCTCTCTTTCTATGTGAGTGGGGATTTTGTTTGGTCTTCAGACGAAAACTAACAATGAATTTTCAATTGGCTGCAAAGGGTTTGATTTTGAATCCTGACATAAGTCTTGCATCTTTTGTTCCTGCTCTTACTGCAACCACAGTGTGCAAGCATGCAATAAAATGCATTATGGTACATATTTAAAAATGCCCCCTCCCTCATCCTTCAGAATCCGATTAACCTTATTTACTAAAATACATTACTTATATCGATTCCAAATACGGTTCTCTGATTATATAGTTTATCATTTTGGGAGGGTGGGGGCACTCTGTTTGTATTAATTCATCTCCTTATGCAGCTCCTCTTCATACAAACCAATCCATCCAGTTTTTTGTGATTTCTATTTATCATTGTCATTAGTATTATCTTTTATATTGTACTTGTACCTTATTTTGTGTTGTATAAAAAAGTAAAGAATAAAATAAACCATGAATAAGTTACTTCTCTCGCATTTTGTTGGGCAGTGATTGCTAAAAAGTTTGAATTTTCAAAAAACAAGTGTGAATACAAAGAAGGGACTAATTTAGCATGAAACTGAATGCCTCACTAAAAACCACGTGGGTTGGGGGACATTTTTAAAAAACAGTAAAACATTTTCGTAGACATAATAAGGAGTAAATGTTTAAATTTTCAGCCCTCTAACTTCATTAGTGTGGCCTGTATGTGTGATACATAGATACATAAATACTTACACAGACAACTGGACTAGCTTAAAAACTGAAGAAACCTACTCTTTCAGTTTTGCTGACTGTCATGGTTTACAATTTCTAGTAGTTTACCTTTGGAAATGGTGCCTTAGTCCACTTCAAAGTACTGCCCTTGGGACCTCACATTCTTATCCAAATTTCCTTTCAACTTTTCAAAATAGTCTGCAAAGTCCTTTTTTCAAGGCTGTTTGATCTCATTCACAGTCTAAAATCTCCCTTTCAACATTTAATTCAACTTTTGGGAAAGGCAGAAATTAATTTGAAGCCAAATCTGGGTCATGTGATGTTTTTGCCAAAAAACCCTGCTTGATATGTAAATGCAATATAATGAGATTTATACTGATACTAACAAATCTGCTACTTCTACTAATAGTCCAGTTAATCTTGGTAATTTTTTGGGTGAACCCCAAACAAATTGCCTCACAAGATGTTACAATGGATTATTGACTATGAATGTTTCCCTTATAACATATAGAAAGTTTGACCATGGTCATGTTAGGGGCAAAAGCGTCAATGTCCACCATACTTGAAAATGGCCACCGATTTTAATTGACCTTTGCTAAACTGAAAATTTGTCACCTTTTCTTCCCTAATTTCAAACTAAATAAGATAAAACCAACTTTTATCATTTGTTTGAACATTTTTAATTTCTCATTCCTTTTTTTGCAATTTCTACCCTTTATGGAATTTTGAAGTGAAACATATAGCCAATCAAAGAAATTTTTCTTCAAGGACATTTTCTAGGATATTTTGGTAGAATTTTAATCCTCATACCTTGGTTATTTGTCTTTTGGGAAATTTTAGCTGCTATTCATAAAAAGAGCTTTGGACTTTGGGGCAATACTAACTGCTGTTCATGAAGAGCAACCAAAAGATTTTAGGGCAATATTAGCCACTATTCATAAAAAGCAACCTATAGACTTTGGGGTAATATTAGCTGCTATTCATAAAGACAAACCTCGAGACTTTTGGACAATATCGACTGCCATTCAGAAAGGATAACCTATAGATGTTTGGGCTATATTTGCTACTAATTATAATTAGCAACCTATAGACCATAATAATATTAGCTGCTGTTTATTCAGAATAACCAATTGACATTTGGGTAATGTTAATAGCTATTCATAAAATGCAACTTATAGACTTTCAGGTATTATTAGCTGCTATTTATAAAGAGAAATCTATAGACTTTTGGATAACATTAACTGATATTCATAAAGAGCAACGTATAGACTTTTGGGCAATATTAGCTGCAGTTCATAAAGAGCAACTTTTAGACTTATGGGCAATATCAACTGCTATTTATAAAGTGTAACCTATAGATTTTGGGGCAATATTGCTTGCTATTGATAAAGAACAACCTATACACTCTTTACAGAATGATTATTGAAGCTATAAACTGAAAAATTAAATTTGGCAGCTTTTAAAAAATATTTACATCAACAGATATAGTATGTGACCCATATTCCTCAAAATGCACATGACTCATGTTAATCATCCTTTTGGGATAATCTCTGTGTCTGTGTCATTATTTTGAGGGTCAGTCTTCCAAATGAACTGATCTTAGAATCTCTCCTAACATTATTTACTCATCCTCCAACTTAGGCCAAGTTCAAATCGGCAGATTCTTTGGTCTGGCATGATAAGTTAGAGTTTTAATACATCAAGATATGGACATGATATATATCATTGGAAAATTATCTAATGCTTATTAATATTGACTTCAGAATGATGGCCATAAAATGATATTTTTCAGGTTATTTTTGATATTCACTGAGGTATGTCTAATGCATGACCCCTGCTCCTTCAAATAAACATAAACTCAGATATTACTTGCGCGATTGAGAATTTGAGCCTTTGAAATAAGTTTTTGTTGTATATTGTACTATGAACTAAGAGATTCCTAATTTCATAGAGCTCTATAAAGGAATGAGCTCAGTCTTTCAAATGAAGAGATTCTAAAATATCTCCGAACATTATGTAGTCAACTATCAACCAAAGCTAAATTCAAAATGACTTTTAAAAATCATTTATCTTTTAAACTTTTGAACTTTTGGAACAAAGTTTTGTTGCACTGAACACTGTACTCTAAGAGATTCCTAATTTCATAGAGTGCTACAAAGGAATGAAGGTCTCTTTCGGTGTACAGTGTAGAGTACAACAATATTTCATTCCAAAGGTTCAACAGTTTAAATGACTAACGATTTCTAAATGTCAATGATCCTAAGTCAGCACGACATGTGTGCCAAGTGCTAATCATTTACAAATTCATTGTTCTTAAGATCTGTTTCTGTTGAGTTGGTGTAGTAAATGCCTTTGCAGTCAGTACATAAATATGAACAGTCAATGTCATGTCTCGTGCAACTGCATTTTACTGTTCAGTACCCAGTTGTGAAGTTACTCTTAATCATTGCCAACAAGTTTGCATGATCTACTGGAAGGTTGGTCGGTTACAAGATAACTAAAACTCATTCCAAAGGTTGAAGACTTTAAATGACTAATGATTTCTAAATGTCAATGATACTACGTCTGCACAACATGTCTTGCCAAGTGCTAATCATTTGCAAGTTCATTGTCCTCAAGATCTGGCTCTGTTGACTTTGTGCAGTGCAATTAGAATTATAGACACAGCAGCCAAACTTATCAAGAACGAAATCAAGTCTCTGGTAACAAACCCAGATTATTACCCATCTGAGGAAAAATTTAAAAGTGAGAGCTACTTTGACTATGTTCCTGAATCTTTGTCTGTCTGTTAGAAATATAGTTGCTGGTAAAGACGTTAACTTGAAAATTTTGTCTATTAGCTGAGAAATATTGCTAGCTGATAGACCAAGTGGCTCTTTGGCATCTTTGCAGTTTGGGCTCAGAGAGGACGGTGGTGTTCCTGGGACTGGTGTCACGTGGGCCTGTAACTCACGGTGCCGTCCCCAGTGTCGCCAACTAAAAATATTTTTTGTGCTGACTTGACTTGAAAAAATCAATGTTAATCTTATGGCTATTTTAATAGTTGGAAATGGCTTTATCCAGTTAGACTGGCTGTAAAACAACTAAAAATTGGCTAATATTGCTTAAAATAGTTATAAATTTGCAATGGCAAATTAAGAAAAACACTAAATTTAGCACAAAAAGAGCTAAATTGGTAATAATGATACCCCCCTCCCTTTACAGAACTTGGTCTTTTCACAGGATATCTAGAATTTTGGTGATCTTTTTGGTATAAAATCTGAGGAGAATTCTTTTATTCACGTATGCTCCTACTGTGTAAAATTTCTTCCCAGGCGGTTTCAATGTCATCAGACAAGGAATCATACTTTCATGTTACTAAAAGAATCACGGATATATTCATCTGTAAATTTTAAAACAATTATTGCTAGAGCACTATCATTTTTTTACTCTTCAATATGCAATGTATATTATCTCACAAACACTAAATATCTTAAAATCAAAAAAGTTTTTAGTCAGGACAGATTATTGAGATTTATAATCTTATACATAAATGTTTTCTGATGCTACACTTTGATCTTGAACCTAGAGCTATAAAAAGCTGGATCACAAAACTAAGATAATGCCCCAAAAATAAGACTTTCTATAAAGATATTTAACTATTGCAATCATTTTAAAGGAATGCTAAAATAGTGCTTGGTAGATGCTAAGATATAGAGATGGATAAAATGAGGAAGAATAAATGTCTTGCCTTTTCTATTCGCCTTTGATTTGAGGGATTTTTTCTTCTCAAATCAAAAGGCAGTTTCTCAAAAATTACACCAGTGAATAACCTTATAGGTTTCTCAATTAAATAATAAATTGAGCAAAGTTGAGGAGCAGTGGGCTCAAGAAGGTATCCGACAAGCAGAAATTTCTGAAACTGTCTCAGAAAATGGCTGAAAATGGCCAAAGTTTTTAATTTCTAGCTAACTTTATTGCAGAAAATCCTCTATATACTCATTTAAAGTCCATTTATCAAATAAAATAATTAAGCTTCCGCAATAATTATTAATGAGAATAAAACGTTTACTTTTATTAAATTTACGAATTATTCCATAATTGGTCAGATTTTCTGGCTCTTGTAGATTTTTATAGAATAATTTAGAAAAAACAGTCAAATCTAACCAAAAAATGGTTAATTTGGCAACATTGAGTTGTCTTCAATAGAACAAGTGAATTTCAATAGAGTTCATGTAAGTACATTGTGAGCTTCTATGTCCTGAGTTGAAGATCAAATGACGTGATGACAGCTTGTTTAACATATTGTGAGCAGAAATGAATTTGACAAAACATTGACGTTTACTAATCCAAGGATTTAAGAAATAAAGATTTCTAAAAAAAGTTTTTCTACCTATGAAATATAGAGAACCTAAATAAGATTTTATTCCATTTTGTAAAGCAAATTATTGTACATCCCTTTAGAGTTAACAAGGCCAGGTCAATTTTAATTCATCAAATCAACAAATGTATTAATCGAAAAAAAAAATTCAAGAGTCACCATGGTGTCATCAATGATTACGCCACAGACAGAAGAGATTCATGGATTGAGGCATACTGTAGACACTCTCAACAAACATGACTTCTATTCTTCATATTCAGAGGTTCAAAGATTTGCAAAAAATGCTTCTCTGATTCATACTGATGGAACTTACACCTGTTGAAAGTGAGTTTGTGCAACTTGTAGCTGATAGCATAGCTCATAATGTAAGAAGTATTGATGGATTCAACACTTTCTGTGGTATGGGCATCATAACAACATTTACACATGGGATATTTAAAGCAAAACCGGAGCCAAGAACAAAAGTACAATCAGATTATATAATGAGGATTGGAAAGATTCATATCAAACATCTAAATTCACAGAAAACAAACCACAGATAACATTAAAAGAGCTGAAAGCAATAGATGTTATGGATTCCACTGCAAAGCATAATATTCTGTGGGAGGCATCTCCTGTTTTACATCCATCCAGACCCCCATGATACAGTTGATGCATAAAGGCAGCTATCCTGGGAAATCAACTATTTTTTTTCCCCAATGATTGATATTGATCCTAGTAACCCAAACTCTGTGCACTTAATGTTGTTTTATATTAGAGATTTAGCCAGGAAAAATAACATTGCATTTCATCATAACATTTGACCAGCCTCTTTTGTACAGAGCCATGATTATTATTGAATCAGAACCAAGTTCCAGTCCTCAAAGATCCTTTGTCTTGAGACTTGTGGGTCATCACACACAGGCTTCCTGAGTTCTGTAGGTCATCTGATGATGGGTTCTGGCCTGCAAAAAGGTTTTGAACTTGAGTATGTAGAGAACTCAGTGAAGCACATAATGAGTGGCAAGGCTATTGTAAAAGCCATCTGTGAATCTTCTTGTTGCTGCTTTGAATGCTGTGCTGTTAGCCAAAGCCTATGATATTCCTGTAACACGGCTAACGAAGGATAGTTCATCAAGCCTTGTTGAAGACATGATTTCTCAAAACAATGACCTGATTGAAGCACAGAAGCTTGGGGCCTCACTTTGGATTAAGTGCCTTGACATGCTGCAAATTCATCAGCTGTTTGTCAAGGCTAAATGCAAAGGCGATTAGGAGTTGCACTTTGATGTAACTAAGAAAATGTTGTCATATTTTACAGCAGCTTTCTATGCCCAATATGCATACTTGTACTTGCAATGACTAGAAGGGCTCAAAAAAACACCTCCTGAAGTGTACAGAAAATTCCATTTTTTACCTGATTTGATGTAGTGATTGCAACAGTGCTTGTTTATAAACGGATATGGTATTAGAGCAGGTATCTATGAGAGGTATCAAGATCTTCTGGTGAGTTAACGCATGAGAGTGGGATGGATAAGGTTCAGCTATTTTCGTAAACATTATCAATGCTAGAATGTGCAGAGATAGATTTTGCAATGTAAGGACTGATGGGCTTTGATACAACACAAGTGATCAGTGCCAGGAGGCTGATTGAGTTTTATTAGAGGGGGATTCAAAGGACACTTTGAGAATTCTTAAATTTCTCTAAACATATTATCCTTTCACTAAAGATCCATTACTCCACGGTATTTCAAGTAATGTAACTGGTGACAGGATGGTGAATGTTGAGGCAAAAAGCATGGGGTAGGCCATCATTCCTTCAATGGTTGGATACCAATGGAAAATGCCAAAAAAGAGGAGGGTTTGGGATATCATAGAGACAAAGAAACCCCCGAGAGATGTTGTTTGTAATGACATCCTTTTTATTCATGATCTTTCAGGCTGCAGTTCCACATCAAAAGTTCATGGAATTGGAAAAGCAGCCATGCTTCAGAAATTGATGTACAATGAAAAAAATTTTATAAATAAGCAAGAATGTTTGACCAGGATAGTACTGAGACTGAAGTTATTGATGCTGGAGAAAAGTTCTTGGTGTGTCAATACAATGGGAAAGATGGGGAAAGAATTTATGACCTACACGAGAGTTGCTTTCAGGAAAAGGTAGCCTCCTACAAAAGCAGCCACCAAATTCCATAGTCTTTGAGTTTATCACCAGGCTCAAGAATAGAAAGGTAGAAATCAGCTTAAACCCAGAAGAATACAGATGGAAATTTCAAGAAGGTAACCTTCAACCTATGACAACCAACCTTCCAGTAGGTCCTGCAAACTTGTTGGCAATGATTGGGAGTAACTTTAGAACAGGGTGCAGAGCTGTAAAATGAAGTTGCAGGAGAAATGACAGTGACATAACACTATTTTTCAGTGATATTAGCCAATTTCTAGCTATTTTACAACTAGTTTGACCAAATCAAAGCATTTCCAACAATTGAAAATGGCCATAAGACTAACTGTGTTTTTAGTGTATTTTGGTTTTTTGAGGTCAATTCAATACAAGAACTTCTTCAAGATGGCAACACCAGGGATGATACCCTGAGTTACAGGCCCGCGTGACACCAGCCTTAGGAACACCACTGTCCACTCCTAGCCCTAACTGCAAAGGTGCTGAAGAGCAATTTGGTCTATCTGCTTGCCATATTGCTTAGCTAATAGACAAAATTTTCAAGTTAACATCTTTACCAGCAACTATATTTCTAACAGACAGACAAAGATTCAGGAACATAGTCAAAGTAGCTCTCACTTTTGAATTTTTCCTCAGATGGGTAATAATCTGGGTTTGTTACCAGAGACTTGATTTCGTTCTTGATAAGTTTGGCTGCTGTCTCTATAATTCTAATTGCACTGCACAAAGTCAATAGAGCCAGATCTTGAGAACAATGAACTTGCAAATGATCAGCACTTGGCAAGACATGTTGTGCAGACGTAGCATCATTGACATTTAGAAATCATTAGTCATTTAAAGTCTTCAACCTTTGGAATGAGTTTTAGTTATCTTGTAACCGACCAACCTTCCAGTAGATCATGCAAACTTGTTGGCAATGATTAAGAGTAACTTCACAACTGGGTACAGAACAGTGAAATGCAGTTGCACGAGACATGACATTGACTGTTCATATTTATGTACTGACTGCAAAGGCATTTACTACTCAAACTCAACAGAGACAGATCTTAAGAACAATGAATTTGTAAATGATTAGCACTTGGCACACATGTCGTGCTGACTTAGGATCATTGACATTTAGAAATCGTTAGTCATTTAAACTGTTGAACCTTTGGAATGAAATATTGTTGTACTCTACACTGTACGCCGAAAGAGACCTTCATTCCTTTGTAGCACTCTATGAAATTAGGAATCTCTTAGAGTACAGTGTTCAGTACAACAAAACTTGTTCCAAAAGTTCAAAAGTTTAAAAGACAAATGATTTCTAAAAGTCATTTTGAATTTAGCTTTGGTTGGTGGTTGAATATGTAATGTTCGGAGATATTTTAGGATCTCTTCATTTGAATGACTGAACCCCAAAACATGGTAAAGACACAAAGATTATCTCAATCGGACAACTAATGGTGGAGTCATGTACATTTTAAGGAATATGGGTCACACATTAGATGTGTCAATGTAAATATTAAAAAAAAGCTGAAAAACATAATTTTCCACTTTGTGACTTCAATTGTCGTTCTGTGTAGAGACTATAGATTGTTCTTCATAAATAGCAGCTAATATTGCCCATAGGATAAATAAACAAGGAAAAAAGATTGAAATTCTGCCCAAATACCATGGAAAATATCCTACATGGGGTATGTATTTCACTACAAAATTTCATCAAGGGTAGAAATTGCCAAAAAAAGGGATGAAAATTTAGAAATAAGTTCAAACAAATAATAAAAGTTGGTTTCATCCTATTTAGTTCGAAATTAGGGAAGAAATGGTTACAAAATTTCAGTTCAGCAAGGGAGACCAAAATTAGCTGCTATCTTTAAGTATAGTGGCTGTTGACCCCTCTCCTTGAACTAGATCATGGTAAAATAAGAAACATTTATGGTCAATAACTCATTGTAAAATCTTGTGATGGAATTTGTTTGAGGTTCAATGATATATTGACTGGACTATAACAACAACTAACAGAACTTATTTTAAAAAGACAGTTATATCCATTGACTGTGACGTCACTTACCTACACAATACACAGTGAGTGCCGTCTGATTGGTTGCCTCTTTGGCTCAATAACGTTTTCTTGGACCAAAGTTTGATAATCTCACAGACTTTCATTTTGGTCTAATACTGGTTGTGACGTAAAGTGTAATGCGCCATTGCTTTCCATTATTTAGCACATGTTATGTATTATTGTTCATATAATTTAATCAAAACAATAAAAATGGTCTTAACATATTCTTTATCCAGATTTGACTTTTTTTGTTTTAAAAAATCTGTCAACAAAAACTGTAATTAGAATTGTCAACTTTCTCCAGTTTTCAAGTCGGTCTGGCTGGCTGTGTATGTATATATCAGGTGTACAAGCAACATCAATGAAGCTAGAGGGCTGAAAATTAAAGTATTTACTCCATTCTGTATCGAAAAAAATTCTTTAAAAAGTCTTAAATAGATTTTTTCATTTTTTTAATTTTTTATTGAAGGTTCAATTTGCAATGCAAGTTTACGTTAAGTTGATTTCTTGGTACGTATTCACTGTTTTTTTTTAATTCAGACTTTTTTTTAGCAATCTCTGCCCAATGAAATGCGAGAGAGGTAACTTATCAATCGATCATCCCTTTTCCCAACTTTTTTAATTGATCACCCTCAGCCAACATGACATGCTACCAAAAGACGTTAGTCACGCAGCAGTTTTTATTGAGAGACTAACCAGACCTTTTTTTCCCATTTAGTTTTCGTGAAAGCAAGCAGCCGCATCCGTCAATATGAAAATGACACTATCATTCTCGAATTTGTGTAATTATTTGTTAAAATAAGTTACAATTGGGAAAATTGATTATACCAAAGATGTTAACACCATTCTTCCTGTTGATAAAAGACAGAAATTAATTTTAAAAATTAGTCTTTATATGAATCTAAACGTGAAAACTTTGATTCATCGTACCCAAATATTATGTCCATAACATAGCAAAGATCCAAATAGTCCTGTGAAAATCTTTATATTTTTAACGAAGGTCATTCCTGTAATACGTTCGAGTGAAATAATCCTAACTATTCTCAGAATTCGAGATTATATGATCGTCTAATCACGTGACTCTTCTTAATGATGACTGTTGTTTCTTTAATCAACTTCCGTTGAACGATCATTTAAAATGATTCATTTCAGATCATTCTGTGAAAAATGTGTCCGTCTATACTTTCAGTTCAGTTCACTGCAATTCAGAAATGACTTCCTTTTTCCATTTTCTAAAAACATTCAATTTTATTTTTCTGTGACACGTCTAGTTGTCTCCAAAGTCTTCATTGTTCTAATAATTTTAATATGTTTACCTGTGGGCCAAATTCGGATATTTTTATACAAAGGCCAATTGGTTCTGAGCGTATTCATTCTAAAATCTAACCCCTGAATTGAACTGAATCTCAAACGCAAAATGTATTTCGTAAAATCATTTACTCTATACAGTATAATCTATTCATATAAAAGTCCTCAATACAAATTGGTATATTCAACTGTATACTTTTTCGGTTGTATGTCCTGTCTTAGTCCTGCTATAACCTCAAAATTATAATGGATTAGTCCATGTGAAATAGATTAACAAAGCTAATAAAACAATAGCAGGGTTGTGATAAAATGTAATTGTCTGTTGTCATAACAATTAAAATTACCTGAAAATTTTACCGTGTGAAAGAGATGCTGTCAGGGTGACTAAAAGATGAAAGTCATTGCGTTAATAAAGAGAAATTTCATTTATTGAATGAGTGAGTGAGTCTATCTTTCGCTGAACTGGAGCCAACTTTACCACCTCCAGACTGGGTGAGGGGATGCACAGTTGCTATATAGTTGGAGATTTTTATGGCTTAAACTTGCAAAAACGGACCCAAAACATCGTAATTCTGTCAGTACAGCTTACTGCAGCAAAGTCACTGTAACGAAGTCAAAATTGCTCAAATTTTTAAAATGGCCAAACATAAAGTTCACGGCCAAATGATTTTTAAAAAAATCAGATCAGTCAAATGTGTCCATTCTTTCTTCTTAATAAAAAAATAAATAAAGTGATATTTTGATAAAATAAGTTTCTATCTAACTGTTTGAGTTTAGACTTGAGATAAAAATTAAGATAGATAACCTGATTCATTAAAAATAAAATACCTATTTAGATTAGCTTTGTGTTCCTTTTTAACCCTGTGGTTTTTTCTATAGGTACATGCTAATATAGCGACTTCAATATTTTGATTAAAATTAAATACAGAAATAAATTAGTGTTAGCTTTAGATGATAAACCTTAAATCTCGTCCCATATGCAAAATTTCTCTTCCCCCATCTATTACCTTTGAAAGCTTTGAACACACATGTTCATTTTTTCATTTGAAGCCAAGACTCTCTTAGTCTCTTACTTCTCTCTTTCACTCTCCTCTTTTCTTTCTCTCTTGGATTGGTATTATTTTGCCGGCCTCTCCGGCCGATTCGGACTTCACAGTTTTTTTCACCATGACCAATCACTGATCTAAAAATTGCCAGCTTCATTTCACTGATGTTGAAGTATCTCATTCTCTCAGTAGCCCAATCGTGCCCTTTCCTCTGGCTCAAAAGTACATATTCATATGAATGAAATGACAATGCATTTACTACGCAACAGTCACGATTATCTATCTTCTTATACACCTTACTTCAGGAAGCGCACATGGGTTAAACCCCATGTCTTTTCTGTAACTTGAATAGTCTTTCCATCGCATATTTTTCAGTGTCTGAGAATGGCCCTCAAGTTTCTCATAAGCGATCACAAATACATCGCCCACAACTTAGCTGATACCTGGTCTCCATAATCATTCCTTGGTCAAAATACCAAACCTCTTGAATTCAAAGCATTTCAATTACCTCTGCTTCATCAATGCACGACTATTACGACTACTTTGCAAAGGGTCCCTGCTTTCGCTTAGGCGCTTTCATCTATCTTCCTCTTTTACCCAGCTACAAGTTTACACTACATACCTATTCTGCCATGGATCCAATCTTCTTCCTTAATAACCAAATAACCGAATCTCTTCTCCATAAAGATGCAACGCAGTATTCAAATCCAAAGAGGGCCTTTCTATCACGATAGATCTTAATAATGTATTTCCTTTCTAACCCTCTATATATTGTGATATTGTATGGATGGCACATCATTAGATGTACATCTTATTTGCTTGTCAAAGCATTCGTATGCGTTTTTATTACGATTACAAAATCTATTTAATATCCTCATTTACACTCATACTTGACGCGTCTAAATTCTCAATTTCTCATGGTGAGTATTGATTACTTTCCTTCATCAACACTTATAGTAACATCAGCATGTGACAGAAAGAAACATAACACATGGAGACGAATTCCTTCGTCGTCGGCAACTGAACCATCCAGTCGCTACGCAGAACCCAACTACCATTTCTACACTCCCTTTCACAATATAGGAAACATCAAACCTATGACTTGTGTCCTATACTAGTAATACTTATAAAACCCCAGCTAACCTTGACTCCTGTCCTCAAACCAGTAAAATTCAAATTCTCATCTCCTCATTGGAAATAGTTCATCATTATAACCATCTCAAGAGTGTAGCTGAGAGAAGGAATGAGAGGCGAATTTAATTCTCCAATGAAGTGAGCCCCCCAAAAGCTTAACGAATTGTAGTTCATACACTACTGCAGTTGGGAACCATTGCACTAAATATTGGAGTGGGGGCTCCTTGAGCCCCGCCCCAAGTATCCAAATCTCGAGCTACGCACCAGTACCAGCTGAATAAATGCAAGAAAATTATCATATTCTCAATCAGAAATGACAGATGAAAATTACTACATCTAGAATTCAGAGTCTTTTGTCAGACCAGCCAATTCTATCATAATACATTCTGTTAGTTGGGAATGCTTTTACCATTCTAACCTTATAATGACAACACATAGTATTCACTGCTACCCACAACAGACCAGTTTAATCACTGTTGCTTTGTTTAGGCTATTCGTGTATTCTGGCATTTATATGAATCCATCTATGTATGTATCCATCTATCCTGACTTCGAACAACCCTTACCGTTCATAGGAGTAACTTGAGATTTTGCACACACATTCCTCTCAATGAGTAAGGAGAAAGTTATTCTATTCTTTGAAAATCCCCCTTCAAAATAGTTTTTTTTTGGGGGGGGGTCAATATACAATGTAAGTTCATGCTAAATTGGACAATAGTTTGTATCCGTTTGTTTTTTGTTTTTTTAAATCAAGACTTTTTTTAGTGATCACAGCCCAACAAAAAGCGAGAGAAGTAACGTATTTATTGATCACCTCTTTTTCTAATTGTTCAGTTGACCACCCCAAACTCAGCTGCTTATATGGGTGGTGGTGATTCATAATTTCCCCTAGGAATACTAGTTCATATAATATACAGTTGTCCGACGATGACGTTACTTCATGCACTCTTATTGTTGTAAAACGTCAGTTGTTGCACCTGAACTGGTAACTGTATAGTCAAGCCAGGATAGCACTGCCCCTTCTACAGGTAGCATAGGTATGTTCTCTGTTAGGTTGAGGGTTATGCCATCTTTCGCATCGGTGATGGAACTCAACTCCCTGCCAAAATGTGCTGCACCCCGTTATACGAAGCTGGGCTGTCGCATCTAATCTTGAGCATCAGTTTCCGGAGTTGTAGGGTTAGTATCAACTTTCTGAATGGCTATATTTATATGAGCTTTTATTCATTTCTTCTATTCTCCAACTGATCTCTTACCATCTTTGGTTTCCCCTCTAGAGGACCATGCTAGGGAGATGGTCAGGAGGTTGGTAGATGAGATGTCAATGCCATCGAGGCTGTCCCCGGAGGCAAGCCGATTTGTAATCAAATTTCTGTGTGAGGTACTTTATCCCACCAGTGAAGGCCAATCATCGACTGCAAGCGGCAGTAATGGAAAATTTAAGGTTTTTTGATGTGGTTTATGTAAGAGTTCCGTAATTCACAACTATAGAGCAATATTGACTGACAAACAACCTGGTATCCTGAACATTTGGTTAGGAATTTTGAGTCGTGATTGAGGAATACCTACCTTGAGTGTCTATCAAATGGAAATGTAAAAAAACAAGTATTTTTCTATTCAGAGAAAATAGCTGTCAGTTTCTATGTTTAATGATATATTTTGAGGCACGAAATTTCAATTTAGTTGTTGAGTCACTTAAAAACATTCTTACAACATTAGCTGTTAATTGAACTCCTATGAACTCTCAGTTCACTACTTCTTATTTCCAATAAAAGATGACATTTTGCTAATTGCGTACAAACAAACACGTTAACTCACTAACAAGATCTGATTTATCATTTCGTAAATAAATTATTCTGAAATCTATTTAGAAAGAGCTTCTTGAACACTAATGAAATAAAAAATGTTATATTTAGTGATCCAACAAGAGGTAAAATATATAACCTATCCATTGAACATCCCCTTTTCAGATTTTTCAATTGATCACCCCCAACATGGCATATTGGTCATGTGACAGTTTCTATTCAGGGATTAACTATACATATTCAAAAAATGATTTCGATTCAGTTACAAAGCTTTATTAATACAATTCTGTTGAGATTTTCCTTGACATACACGTATGAAAAAAAACCCTTTATATCAAAAAGATTCCTTTTATATAACCATTTGCAAATGGCATGTAAGAATTTCATAAATGCTTTTAGCAGTATGGAACATATCTCTAGCTGCAAGAATCTCAAAGTTAATAGCTTCTGAAACTTAATATTTGCCAATAACTTTATGGGGAAAAGAACATGATTCAAACATCAAAATATTTTAAGTACTCAGTTCTCTTCTTTATTCCATCAAATTCTCATGACGAACAAGAATCATATCTAACATTACGTTGCTGGAAACTTAGTTTTTTGTATTTTATATACATGGCGTTTCCCTCCACTGAAATCTGAAATGAATTACCACCCTTACACTGTGCCGAAGGAAAAAAAATCACAAAAAATTATAGGATTTATTAGGAACCGTCAATTGAAACTCATCTCGAAACTATCAAAATAGGATTCTTGAGTTTTCAAGTTGGTTTGGCTGGCTAGCTATTCATGTGTGTATCATGCGTACAGGCTACACCGATAGAGCTGAAGGGCTGAAATTTTCAACATTCACTCTTTGATACGTCAAAAAATTTAAATTTCATCGGAAAAAATGGGGTTGGGGGACAATTTGCAACGAAATTTTGAGATAAATTTATTCCCGGCTGCGTTCATTGAAAATATTTTTAAGATCCAACGAAAGGCGGGGGAAGTAACTTATTCAATTATCACTTTCTTCCGATATTTTAATTCCAACTGATCACCCCCAACAGGGTATGCTACCAAGAGTCGTTGGTCAGGTGACAGTTTCTATTGAATGCCTAAACAGACCTGTTTTTATATATTTTTTCAACATTCCGTTCTCTTTCTTCTAAACCATAATAATTATCTATTTCTATTTTGAATCACCATAGTTGAATTATCAAGAAGGAAGAAGATAAGAAAAAGAAAAACAGAAACTGTGTCAGCAAAAAAGATGAAACAAGAAAGTTTACTGCCATTTGAAACAATGAAGAATATTTAAAAAAAGATCTAGAAACATCCAGAAACATCTAATTGCTCCAGAATCTAAATGTTATTAATTAACCCCTTAAAACAAAGTCCCCAAAAGGTCTAAAAGCTTTTCATCTAAAACATAATTATTTTTAGAAGGGGTAAAGTAGGGTACTGTTGTCAATTTTTAAGCCTGTGAATAAAACGGTATGGCTTGGAGCATCAAACACAGAAACAAACCTGAGACAATTATAATCCGACTGGATGATTATGAATTGATCATATTATATTGAAACTCTCATTTGAAATGATGTAATATTTTGTCGTTGAACTATCGAAATATCTGTAGAAAATACGGTGTTATTTGTGTATGAATAAGCACTTCTATCTGTGCACTCTGCCAAGGATCAAAGTGTTGCTCCATAGCCTTCGGTCTTGGATCAGAGTGCAGGATATGTGCTCATCGAAAATTGTTACACACACAAACACACACACACACACACACACACACATATATATATATATATATATATATATATATATATATATATATATATATATAGATAGATAGAGAGAGAGAGAGAGAGAGAGAGAGAGAGAGGGAGGAGAGAGAGAGACGCTAATTACATTTTATATGAGTGGATTGTTTCATCAAACTTAAAATTGTTTTCATCTTTTATTTCATTTATTACAATTGACCAAATGTCTATCTATCCCTCTGTTTATCCATCTGTCCATCCATCCGTATGTGATAGTCTACCGCAGAAATGTTAAAACATATCTAAATGGAATTTTTCTGAGTGTACTAACAGGATCACCGAGCAGGTTTTTCGCAACTTAATTTTTTGAAATTCACCCCCAAATTTGTTATTTGGAGTAGGCGGTATATAATGTAGACTTATGCTAAAGGGACACATTTTTGTGCAAATTTTTCCAGTTGGATCCACAGGGTGCTGATTAAAAACTGCATAATCGCAGAGCAAATAGGAACTTCGTATAATTCGTACAGAAGAAGGGAGACTAAGTGAAAGCTGTTAGCTGATGATTGGAAATACTTTGTCTAGTTAACAATCGGTTCTTGGGAATTGTTCATAGAAAGAGTCAGAGGAAAAACAACTGTTTATTCTCTATTAAATGGCGGACATGTACATAAAATGTTAACATTTTTTCAAGCCTGTAAAAGAACTACCTATATCACAAATATTATTTTAAAAAAATTGACTTAAATTCTATCAGATTTCCATCTACCTATCTCTGTATTTTACGAATTCTTTTTCGACAGCAATTTACCCTGCCCGATAGTAGCTAGTATCAGCAATTTATCAAGAGACTTGAAATCTTATATCAGTATCCTTACATCTTTTTTCATGTATTGATTCTCGGTATCCATAGTACTATCTATCTGTTTCCTTTGTGAGTATTTCTAACTGCCACGAAAATCAACAATTCTATGGAAGCCAGAAATTTTGTCATTCAGACCAAATTTGAAAAGGTCCATAATACTCATGAGAAACGAAGAATTGAGAAAGTGTACAAGAGGAATTTTTTTTTTGGCTTTTCACATCATACTTTATCCTATAATTCTTTTTAAAAAATTTTCTCGAAACGAAAAATGTCAGGTGAAAAGAAGCGTTCGTAATTTGAGAATCTAGAACGTTGTTTTTTTTTTTTCAAATATATTTCATATTGTAAGCGCAGAATTGTGACCTTTAACCTACGGAGAAAACAAATAGATGCACACTTGTTAGTTATGAACGAAAATGTCGCAAAGGTCGAGAGTCCTATTCTAATCTCTCAAAAAAGCTTTTAAAAAAATAACAAATCGAAATGAATAGTTTTATCACAGGAGCAAACGTTGCCAAATGCCACCAGAATCGCATAAACAACGTTGCAGGTTTTGAATAGAGTCTGTTCTCTTTCTGATCTTTCTTATGATCGCTTGAAGTGAAAAACAAGTAAACATGTCTGACTTCTGCTTCGAGAAAACAAGTCTTCTGTTTGATTGATTCATTTCTTGTTGCTAGCAGCCAGACCAGTCCGAGTATTTGACAGGGGGAAGGCGGACTGTTGGATGACATTATTGCTCATAACGTAGAGATCAGTCTTCTCGTTAGGATGATTAAAGGGATGGTTATTGGAGGCTCTCCACGTGATCCCAGGCTGCTTACAGCACATGGTATTCCCAGTTGGTCATTCAACGCTGTTGTCATACAAAACCTATGATAACTCTATTAGAAACTGTAAACACAACTGCCTCAAAAGATTAGTTTCTTCAGTTTTCAAGCTGATCCGGCTGTCTGGCTATGTACGTATGAAATGCACGTCGAAATTTATATGATTTTGTTCATTGATTCTACCAATCGCACAGGCTGCACCAATGGAGCTAAATCAAAGCGTTTACTCCTTATGAATCATTTTTTCTTAATTCCCCAGCCCAAGTATTTTTTTAGGAAGGATGATTGACAGTGTAAGTTTATGCTAAATTTGTCACTATTTTGTGCCCATCAATTTTTTGAAAAATATTTCGAAACTGTGAAAAAACGTTTGCAATCAAAAGAAGAAACAGATCTCGCTAATCACTCAATATAAAGCGCCATGCAACCAACGTCTTTTGGCAGAATGTCGTGTTGAGGATAATCAATTAAAATAATTGGAGAAAGGGGTTTCAATGTATAAATTACTTACTCTCACCGTTTTTGGGGCAGTGATCACTAAAAAAGTCAGAATTTTTGAAAATAAAGTGGATACAAACTAAAAGATCAATTTAGTATAAACTTACTTTGCAAACTGTCCCCCCCCCCCTATAAAATTATTCTGGGGAAATTTCGAGAAAACAAAAACAACGTATCTTCTGAACAGGTGTAAATATTGAAATTTTCAGCCCTGTAGCTTCATGGAGGCAACTTGTATGATACATGTCATCAGAGCCAACCAGACCAACCTGAAAACTGAAGAAACCTACGTTAATAGTTTTTATAACAGTGTTTTTCTAGAAGAAATAAGACAGAAGGATCAAAGAGAAAAAAGAGGTGTGAAGTGGCTTAACAGTTGCTGGCATAGAGTGAGGAGTCACTGAACTGAGTTGGACTCGCACTAGCACTAGCGCCCTTGAGAGTGACATGAACCCATTTCTCCTCACTAAGGTAATGATCAAATAGCAGAGCAGTTAAAGCTCTTTGGTTTGGTGTTAAGCCTGCACTCCAACGTAGATGATGCCATAGTTGGTCAAATGGAGACGAAACCATTGTCCAATATATTCTGTCACATGAGACGACCTTTTGAACAACCGTTGCCATCGAATATCATAAAGGGTTTTAATTTCTGTCTATATGTGCATGTGTTCTAAGTTTTTTTTTTTTATATGTGCCCGTGTTTATGTGTTTGTTTGTGCATTGCAGCGCTCTTGGTTATACCATTTTGTCAACAGACTTGAAAAATTGGTATCAACACTCCACTAAAAGGCTTTTATTGATTTTTTAAAACCTTTTTCTACCTTTTGGAGCCTTGTCTCAATAGTTTTTTAATACCATCTAGATTCTTCATGATGTACATGTTTGTAGATGCTTTTTTTAAAATTTCACTCTATTTTCCCACTGGCAATAACATCAAGATACTCCAGAATCTAATTGTTTCTAGACGTGTTGTACTACATTTCAGATGTTTTCCAGTGTAAAACGCCAGTGATGTCATACATAGAATTTATTCTGACCATATTTGTTCATTGATGGAATTTTTTTTTGTTTGCTTCAAATTTTGACTCTATGGTCGTTCAATTATTGACTGTGATGGTGAGTTATTATATTTAAGAATGAAGAAGGCCTGTCTACCTAGAAGATAAGCATTCAAAATCATCACTTTTTCCCTGGACTGAACAATTATCATTGTCACTGCTGGGAAATATACAACTGTCCCAGCCACTGAGTAGATCTAACCCAAAAGTTGTTTGTGTAAAAAAGATTGACTGATAATGTTTTACAAAATAACTGGAATAAAATCGGGTTAATATTTTTAAAGAATGTTTGAAACAAAGTTAAAATATTACAAAAAATAACTGAGGCTCATGAACAATTCGTTTGCCCAGCATCAGATTAATCTTGAAAATTTCTTACAGTTTTCTTGGAATTGAAGCCATAATGATTAACCTGGAATATTGAAAGTATGGGGGTTCAAATCAGTCAAAATGTAACAACCAAGAGAAAAAAAAAATCCACCATGCTAGTTCCATTATTCCAATAAAAGCTTTGATAATGATTCAAAAATCTTTTTTAATTCTTTAATTCATTCAGTAATTCAGGTCAGTGAAAATCTGTTTATTCCATAATTTCTATCATTTATTGCAAAATTAAATTTCTGAGGCCAAGATAAAAACAAAAAAAAAAGCAAACAAAAAAGACAAAACAAAAAAAACAAACGAAATGACAGAATTCTTTAAATCTTTTGTCCATATTCCCAATCAATCGCATATGACGCGAACGTCAATTAGCTTAAATTTGATTGGCTGCTTAGTATTAAAACTGAAACTGAATTTGATTGGCTGCTTGGTATTAAAACTGAAACATCTGAATTTGATTTTGCAATTTGATTGGTTAGAGCTGAAATCTGGAGATCTTGTAATGTCTGATTGACCTCAATAAAGCCGGCAATAAATGACGTTTAGAAAATTGAAAGGCTTAAATGATGATGGAAGTTTATTGATTGAACTGTTTGTTTGTGTACTATTTCTTTCTTTTTTGAATACACAAGTCTATCAAAAATGCGTGACAATGAATTTGAAATAGAAATATCCTAAATGCATTTTACGAAAAGATTATGTAATTATAACTTGGGAGAAAAATTTTCCACAAACAGTTTTTTTTCTGCTACCAGTGGTTTTCATTGCAATAAAAGGGGTTTGCTTACATTCTATTATGATTTACACCAGGATTTCTCATCCTTTTTATCTCTTATCATTGATTTTGACAAGTTTTTACCTCCATCCAAACATTCAGTTGCTTTTTATCGCAACTTGGACTTGGACCGTAAGTCTACGGTAACGATTAAACAGGGTAATCAGAAATTAAGAGTAACCCCACAATGAGAATTGAACTCATATCCACAAGCCCGAAGGAGTCCAGTTTACGCCTAGCTGCTTTTAACCATTTGCCATTTGGTCACGACGACATCATATGTAAACAGACGCTAATCTTACACATTAAACTTAACTCTCTACAGCCCATATTCGACGCTTGTTGATATTTACATTTGAGACTTAATAGTCTTTAATACAACTATATGTTTTCTATTCAATCTTATTATTAGATGAAATATTGTAACATTATTAATTTTGACTAGCTCTTACCTTCATCCTAATTTTTATCACACCTACTGAACAACATATTCAGAAATAACGAGTAAGCCCACGAATCAAACGATTTTCACCGTGGGCTTATTTTTTCTATATCGGATTATGATTTCCCTCCTCTCCCTTCCTTTTGTCCAATTTTTCAATCAACACAACTTTCGACCCCAGTAGAAATTGACTGCATTACACTACCGAAGATCTTTAGCCGAATAACTAATAACATCAAGTGGTTCGACTATACATCTTTCAAATAGAGCATTACTTTCTATCATCTAATGCCTTATCTTGACTAAGCCGAGTAAATTTCATATAAAATAGTTTACAGCGGATATTCAAAGCTTCAGGGTGACCTACTCATGCTTGCATAATGAATTGCATGTACTCGGATTATGAAATAATTTGATAACGAAAACAGGAATTGATAACCAAAACAATGTTTTTTCAAATTACAGAATACGTATTTTGTAGCTCCCCATTATTTTGTGACTTTACACAGATAAGATGAAAGATCAACTATACTTCAAAAGAAAAAATCCATCAGAACGTGACAATCTCTTCTCCCATCTTGTCTCAGCTCAACTTTCGCCCCTCTTTGGGGTGATCCCCCCCACTTATGAATGACCGATTTAAATTCATATTGATCTTAATGGTTCTGCTGGTTGATTTTTGTTCTAATGATGCCTGCAACCTATGAACTCCATAGATCTTGATGAAAGGGTTTGATTCAAAGACATCATTTTTTGCAGGGGGAGAGAGGACCAATATCCTTATTTTTGTTACTATCATCATGAGATTTAATATGGTGAACTCTCCAGTCGTATGTTGTATCTGATAAACTTTTCCCTGAGGCTTTTGAACAGAAACCATTTGTCAGATCGCATGCATGTATACATTTTACGAGACACCTCGTAAGATAATTCTGTCATTGATGAAAAAAAAAAAAAAAAAGACTAAAACTTATTTTATCCAATATCAAAAATGAAACTGATATCACAGTTCCAACCGATTCTTTCCGGCTTCCCATCTTCGATGTCCAAATGGCAAACAGATGAACAGCCACAGTATCTTCAGTCAAAATGTTTATTCCTATAATGAGAAGGGATTGTAAATAAATTCAGTCCGTGACAGATCGGCTTGAATCCTTTTTATTTCAAATAAAAAGCTTAATTGTTTTAATTGACTCTTCTCTTTAATAGTGACTGAAAAGGACAGAAACATAAGTGTGCTTGAGTAGTGAATCCCCCCCTCTCTCTTACACAAACACATATATATGTTTTGTTTGAAGATTTCAGTGTATATAAGGATACGATACAATTTATGTCATTACAATTATTTTATCATTTATCGTCTTTATATGCTTAGCCTATACACGGATCATCAGTGTATATATCCTAGACCACGCGCTATAGTACAGATATCGTTTGTACGTGTAAATCCAGTGAATGTCGTAGGAGTTGTCCGAATAGTAATTGAATTGTAATCAGTAACATCTTTGAGGTTTGTATGAGTACAAAAGTAAGCACCATTTGGTAAAAAAGCTTTAAACCAACATTGCCGAAATCTTGTGCAGGTATTTTTTTTAGATGACTTTCGATAAAAAGATTTATTTTCTTTATACGATTTTAGATAATTGATCTTTTTCTTCTAGATGATTTTAAATGACCCTTTAGATAATTAGTTCTAATATATGTGTGGGCTACAGTGGTTCATTTATGTGAGGTATGGATATTTAAAGTCGAAAATATTATCATTTTTCATATTTCATCAGCCTTTTATTATCTGTGATGGGACATAAACCTTCCCAAAGATCCGCCTGATCTCTCTATCATGGACGTCGTGGTGCCAGCACTTTCCGAATTTTAAAGCTCGCCACGCCATCTTAGTTTCTGTTGGTTATGATTTTGCATATGATCTCTGGGGATACACATTGTGTGTCGTGACGTCCAGCGGCTGACTGACAATCTTACTACATGATCAGTTTTCTCAAGGTTTCTATAATATCTGTGACTCCTGTCTTTCCTCTAATATATCGTGTTTCCATGTGAGGTTGCGCATGATTCTCTCATGGTCACGTTGCATTATTCTCAGTTTGAGGGCCAATCTTTTAATTAGGTTCCACGTTTCAGTTTATAGGTGACTATCGGGAGGAAGCATTGGTTTTATACCCTTCTCTTTAAGACTAGTGGGATTTGTATGTTATTGAAAATTGGGCTTCTGCAACCAAAAGTGTGATTGCAAACCCGGTGTGATTCTTCGTTTGAATCAATTAATTATCTGAAACAAACTCTTTTCCCACTGACTTTAATAGAAACTGTGACACCCCCTTCAAGTGGTGCTCAGTGCATGTACCATATTGGCCACAACCTGGATACGCAACGGCTCGTTGGGAAACATTAAAGGATTTTCGAAGATCTTTTGCTAATGTAATATCGAATCACCATAGCCCCACAAATAATCCACTGCCCAACCAGCCGAGTCGGCTACAGATTCTTCTCTCTTTGCTTGTCTGTGTGTGTGTTTGTGTGCCTGTGTGCTTCCATATGCTTCTGGTCAAATTTTGGGGGCTACAACCTTGAAAATTTGCGTGAGTTCACCATCAGGCACCATCTGAAAATGTTTGGGTTTTTTTTTATAGTAAAAAAGAAAATTACTGAAGGATCTATTTGATAGTTTCGGATAATTATTCTTAATAATTTGTTCTGGTGCATGTGCAGACTACGGCGACTCATTCACTCAAGGTACGGATATTAGAGAATATTTCCAGTCAGAATTTCAGAAATGATTTTGATCTCTTTTCGTGAAATTTAGTTAAGGGGTTGAGAACCACATACATACGCATCAATAAGCATTGCGTATCAAAAAATAAATCTTTGCAATTTTTGTCCATTCCAAAAGCAAACCCTCAATTGCATGAAATAACAAATACAGCTCATCATCATAGGCGTAACTGAAGTAAGGGGGTGGTGGGACTATTTGAAAATGCTCCCCCCCGGAGCCACTAAAAGGTCTCGAAAAGCTTTATAGATATTAGTTCAACTATTTCATTTCTACTGACATTATACAATGACAAGGATATATTTCTACATACATGAATTGCATAAATAACCATGAAACCTTTGGGGTTGTTTTTCACCAATTAACTGATAGTGTATGTCTACCTATTGTGAATTTTACTTTTTTTTATTGAATCTTACTAAATGTTGGAAGGAGCCCCCAAGGCACCAAGTTCTCTGAGCCCCCAAATCATATGTTTATCATATCAGATTAGAATCAATTATTTGAGCATTCTAGATTGAGCAAGTACTTTATATTCAACCACCTGGAAAATATATGTTCTTTCTCATAGGTTAATTATGCCGTATGCATACATATTTTCATACACTCACACACGCACAAACTCACACCTGTAAAACATCTTCCACGCACACAAACATACAAACATATACATAGTCCTCTCCCCCTCTCTCTCTCTATATATATATATGTGTGTGTGTGTGTGTGTGTGTGTGTGTGTGTGCGCGCGCGCGCGTGTGTGTGTATCAAGCAATATAAATCGAGAAGGCAGCATAACATAATATAATATAATACAATATCCGATGTATGATGGGTTTATTTCTTGAAGAGCTCAATACATTCAGCAATAAACATTAAGTTGATTTTGAGTAGAGTTTAATTCACATACAGAGACACACATACTCACACGTACACACACAGACACACATATCCACGTAGACACACATATTCATACAGAAGCACACACACATGTAGAGGCACACACCTACACGCAGACACAGACACACACGCATACACACACACATAATCACATACATACATACGGAGAGGCACACGCGTGCAGAGGCATACACACACATTTAGAGACATACAGACGCCCCCAAAGAGATGAATATCAGTTCAGATCATTTACTGAACCGATCAAATTCAAAACTGTTATGCAGAGGAGAAAAGCAAACACATTCCTTTAATGTGATCAATTTTCATAATCAACAAATTTGACTTTTATTAAAACCAAAAAAAGGTGAAAACAAAAAAGAATCATCGAGTATGAATATCTGCATTTTGGAATCATATAGCAATAAAAATCAGATACCGCCGACCAAAACTGTAAACATCAACACAGCCAAAACCAACATAGGTTTCTTCAATTTCTAAGTTAGTCGGGCTGGCCGGCTACGTATCTATCACATTTGAAGGCTGCACCAATAGAGTATTTACCCCTTCCTATTATATCTTGCAAAAATGAAACTGCTCCCCGATAGATTTTGAGCGGGGGGGGGGGGTTAATTCAAAGTGTAAGTTTATGCTAAAATTGTCCCTTAGTTTATGTTCATGCTTTTTTTGTTGTTGAAAATTTAGACTTTTTGTGACCACTGCTCAACAAAACATGAGAGAGAGTAACTTATCTATTGAATACCCCTTTTTCCATTTTTTTAAATTGATCTCCTCTAAATACAGCATGCAGCCAAAAGCTATTTTTCACGTGACAGAGTCTATTGAGCGACTGACCAGACATGTTTTTGTACTTTTAATCATTTGGAATATCATGTTAGCTGAAATCTCAAACTGAAGGAAAAACAAAACATCTTTTGATATTAAATCCATATATATCAATTTCATAAAAAATAGTCCGCATAAAAGCATTGCTTTTAATTCTTGTTTGTTTTAGTTTGCATTCAGAGAATTTTTCGAATGGTTTAACTCCTTTTTATTGTTTGTGTTGTTATGCACTGTCGATGTATTGATGTCGGCTGCCTCTTTGACTTTTCTCATTTCCCAACAGGGTTCCCTGTTCTATAATCTGGAAACGAAAATAATTCACCCGATCCCAAATATACAGATACCATTGGAAAATTCTCTTTACCACCATCACATTTGAAGATTACACCTGCAGAGGACTGTAGAATGGATCAGCCGAAACGCATGTTAACGAGACAAACAATAAAAAAGTGTTCAATCGCCCGAAAAACTTTTGGAAAATTAATAGCTTTTCTCTAAACTATATACAGTATTTCAGTTTCGTCGGCGCATATTTGTTTTTTCCCAGCTGTATAGCAAAAGTAGTACATGCTACAAAGCCCACAATTTCAAGTGCCCCGTGCTTAATGCTTGCAAGCTATCAAATCTAATCAAATGCTTCTTATAGTGGTATTGAAGCTATGTATAAGTTGGAAGTTGCTAGTTACAGGTGGCTTCTATTGCCTGTGAGGGGACAGTAATAATTGCTGTTGGTTTCTGTAGTGACGTAAATGTGTCGTTGTGGAGGAAAACTGATTTTGCTTCCACGTGATTTGTTTTTTGCTCCACGTGTCGACGTCACTGAAAATGTTGAAGGAGGAAGGGAGAACGATAGTCGCCGTGACAGCATGAAGAATATGCACGTCAGGTATTGGTTGTGGATGCAGAAATTAAATGGAGTACGGAGGGATGTGAAGAAGACACATGCAGGTAGTTTGACGAACAAATAAAAAGTACATTTAATGAATACACATTTATAATTATAGAATGGGTGTGTAATGTAAACTTTAAACTAGGTAGAAGAAGGAGGTAGTTGGACAATATTTAATACAGTGATTGGTCACGGAGGGAAAACGGTGAAGTTCAGATCGACCGGGAGGCTAACGAAAAGATACCGATCCTAGGGAAAACGAAAAGGGAGAAAGGGAAAGCAGATAGAAACGCTGGGGCAAATGAACGAGTGAACACGTGGATTCAGAGCTTCTATAGGGAGTCAAGAGGGGAAATATCGGTTTGGATATTTAGGTAAAAGTAGGGTTTCGTACATAATTTCAACTAAAAATAAAGGGGCCGCCATGCTCTATTTCTATAGTACCATAATGCCTTCAATTTCTGTGAATGGCTGGGTGTTTGAGATTGGCAATTTTAGCCAATTATCACCTTTAATTGGATTTATCTTAATACATTGATTAATGGGAGAATGATACATACGGGATACATATATGATACAAAGTATAAAAGTAGTTGAAACAGAAGTCATAGTTGCTGCAAAGAAATCATTACGAAAACGAAGTAATTCTATTACTGATACGTCGGACATACTTGCATTATCTGGTTGTATAGCAAATAGGAAAGGTTAATTACTTTGCAAGGAAAAAAGAGTATGCGTTTGAATATTCATGTATATTTTCTTAATTTATAGCATATGCTGCAGGCCCTACACAAGTTTAATCTGGCCTCGGGTGTTCGAACATAGCTATTGTAAAGATACTAAATCACCAAACAACAATGAACCTATAGATTGTGCTTCCATTGTTAGACAGGTGAGCCAATAAAGATTTCATTTGTTGTTGGACAGCATTTACCAGTGACGGGAAAAGCCAAACACAGTGATATTTAACCAAGTGTTCAGGTAAAAACAAATCACAAATCTGGCTGGCTATAGTTTAGTTGCCTTCGAAATAAAACTGTTCAGTCTAACAGACAGAGTTCATTAGAGGTGTGGCATAGTGGTCACAAAATGTTTCAGGCGTGGTGATGTCCAGTCTTCAATTGGAAAATATATTGATACAAGTGTGAGTTGGGAAAAGTCGAAGTCTAATGACGGACACTAAAGGGCTGCTGATGATCATAAATGTACAATCATTTCTTCATAGATGTTTTGCCAAGGCAATGTCGAATGAGTTTAGATTTGTTTCTTAACAAAGCATGCTGCAATCACATAGCATGGACAATTCTTTTTAGACAATAAACAGTTTTTCAGAAGAGAGCGTGCAGTACTGAAGACTAAGTTGAATTCAGAAATATAGAAAAATCATTAGTACGTTAATTCTATCGTGATATGCTGGTAATATATTTGACTGGAATTTAGATGAGATCAGAAGAATAGACACAAAAATAAGGAAACAACCGATGTACCTCAGGATGTACCATCTAACATTGATCGTCTTTCTTTGCAAAGAAGTAACAGTGGTAGGGAAATAATGCAACTTGAACTGACCTACGAAACCACAACAATAGGATAACACCAGTACCTTGAAATCACTCAGGACTGGATGTTGAAACTATTTAAGGAAGATGAAAGCAAAAAATAATTGAACACGATAGTAAAAGAGAGTGAGACGTTTGCAAGAGAACTGAATATAAACTTGAACAGTAGAAAGAACTGACAGAAGGCAAACGTGAAAAAGAAGAGACAACACGTAAAAGAGCCATAAACAGATCGTAGTGGAATGGCCACAGAAACCACTGCGCAGACAATACGCTCTCGAAAGCAAAGAAGGTGAGGTAGAACAGAAAAAAAAATACCCTCCAGTGGCTCTGGGGCAGCGAACTGAAAGTAGAAACAGAGGGATACATACCGGTCGCCCAAGACGAGAAAGCTCATAACAAACGCATAAGGCCTTACACCCCAGGGATGACATAGATAGACCGTATGTAAAGAGGAAAGAAGGCGGTAGAATACTCCTCAGCGAAGAAGACTATGTCCAAAAGGCTAAAACTGGATTAGAAAAGTATAAGCAAATAATGAAGACGTTATAAAAAGTGCCTGAAATAGTGCAACGAGCAACAAAATAGTAACAAACGAAGGAGCAGCACAGTAATCAAAGGAAGGGAAAATGGGAACAGAAGAAACTATATAGAAAATTCAAAAGACAAATACAGCACAGAAAGGGTAACCCCCCCCCCAGACACGACAGGGTAGCAACAACAGTGATACACTCGGAACTGAGCAAACGAATAAGATTCAACCTTGCAGACAAGTATATCAGTACAAACCGGGGACAGTTCAGGGAAAAGGAAGCCGTAAGTTACTCTAGAACTTTGACATCCAAACTGACCAATCTATCCAAGCGAGAAGGCCAGGCCTGGTGATCGTGGACAAGGAAAAGAAAACCTGACAAATAATTGACGTGGCCGTGACTGCAGATCAGAGAGTAAACACGAAAGAGAGTGAAAGAACAGCGAAATACCAGTTCCTGGCAACTGGAGTAGGTGTGGAATGTGAAAGTCAGGGTAGTGCCAGTAAAAGCAGGTGCACTCGGAACTGTACCAAAGACACTGAAAACGAAGAACTGGGGATAGGAGAAAGGAAAACTATACAGACCACAGCACAACCACACGAATACTGAGGAGAGAGCTGGAAATATGAGACCTACGATCCCCAGATGTTAGCAATGGCCTAGCAGCCAAGAAAAAGGCATGATGGAGGTGGTATGAACCATGGCGCTGCCGTTACAGGCAAGGACGAAATGAAAGGAGGGTTGGAGACCTGAGGAGACTTACTGTCACTCAGCCCCTAGCGATAACCACAGGGCAGCTGTTGTAAAACCATAATCCAAAGCACTGCTTTGGACTGTGAGAGCGGGAAGAGGGGGGTGGGTGGATACTTGAAAATACACTGCCACCCAGCCCCCTGTGACAACCACCTAGCAACTAGTATGAAACCATAACCCAAAGCACTGCTGTGGACTGTGAGCGTGTGAAGGGGAGGGCTGGAGACTTGAGGGTACTTGCTGTCACCCAGCCCCCAGTGGCGATCAACAAGCAACTAGTGTGAAAACGCAATCATTATTATTATCATTATTACTATTATTATTATTATTTTTTTTTATTATTATTAATAATAATAATAATAATAATAATAATAATAATAATAATAATAGCTCAACAATCAGGCAAATGTCATATCACCACATAGATATCTCTGCGAGCCTGAATGGCTTGTCCTAGTGAGGCCATACCCTGGGTGGTAGGAGTTGGTGGGGCTCTTCGATTACCACTGTGCACATCGGTCTCAATGAACCCACCAAGGTATGGCGCTACCTTAAAAGAACCAAAAGGGCCGGTGGGGCTCTTGGGCTATTTCCGACTCACATCGGTCTTAACCAACCCACCAAGGTCTGGTGCTACCTCCAAAGAACCAAAAACCCCAATCATGACAGTACAACCAAACCATTTTACCGCAAAAAACGGGGCACAGATCCTAGACCTGTGTGTCGTAACCGGCAGGTGTTCCCTTGTTAGCCACCAGGAGGGACCCGGTCGTCATCCTGTGACTGCTGGCCAAAATCTCGGCTCGTGTACCCTTAATGGCCTTCAGGAGGGACACAGTCGTCACACAGCTACTGTTGGCCAAAACTCGTATACCACTAACGACATCCAGGGAAAGCGCAGTCCTCATGGGGCGACTGCTATAAAGAACAAGAGAAAGAGATGGACAAGGGAAGAGAATAGACTAGTTATGTACTGTTACTATAAAAGCAAGCCTTCAGTGCGATCTTATAGAGAGCGTATGCTCCAAATATGGAGGGAAAAATCTGCTGTGGAAGTATCGAACCAACGCCTTGCTGACCAAGTAAAGCAAATTCAAAAGAAGAAATGGTTGTCTGAGACTGAACTACTAGAGATTCGCATTAATGTAGAGAGAGACTCAGGTGACACATCTGAAGAATGCCCCCCAAGCACAACTAGTACCAATAACAAAACTAGAATAATCCCCCATGAGACCCCCACAGTAAGCTACGCACCAGAGGGTGATGACGAGGCACCGACGGAAGAAGAGAAAGCCAAAATACAGGCTTTGAAAGAGATCATGCGAGGAGAGAAAACAACACTCCCCTCCCTAAGAGACAAAGATAGAAAAAAAGTCGGAGAAGTGACCGAACAGGTCAACTGCCTCTTACAGCACATAGAAACAGACACCCTCCTAGAACTCAACAACCTAATTTATGCAGGGGCAAAAATGGTAGCACAAAGCTTCACAACACAAGATAGGAACCTGAGCAATAATAGGGAAGGGAAACCCAACTGGGAGAGAAGGTTACAAAGGCAGATCTCCCAACTACAGAGAGACGAAGTACTGCTTAGAAATACACCACACACAGACAGACCACGAGTAAGACTTTATAACAAATATAAGGTAGCGCAAAAAGGCATCGCAACTGTAGTAGAAGAGTTACACCAGAAAAGACTAGCTAAAGAAGGCAAGACTAAAAAGATACAGACTAAGAACGGCCCAATACACACAAAACCACACATTCCAAAACAATGAGAAAAAGTTTTACCAAGATTTAAATGGGGAAAGAAGGCAGGACATAAAACCAGATGCCACAGAGGCCAAGAACTATTGGAATAGCATATGGGGGCACCCAAAAAGACACAATGTAACACCGCAATGGTTAGGAAACATGAGAAAAGAACTAGGAGATATAGACAAGGGAGAACCAATAGTACTGAATGAAACCACATTGAAACATACTCTTAGGAAAGTAGCCAACTGGAAAGCACCGGGTCCCGACGGGATCCATGGGTATTGGTTCAAAAAATTTACCACGTTACACGGCAGACTCACTCACCTACTCCAAAATTGTCTGAATGAAGGCAAAGCACCAGAATGGATGACTAAAGGCAGAACCACCCTCATCCAAAAAGACCCGGGAAAGGGGAACATAGCAAGCAACTATAGACCAATCACTTGCCTACCACTTATGTGGAAAATCCTGACCGGGCAAATAGCAGAGAGAATATACATGTCAATGGATAGAAGGGGGCTACTACCAGAAGAACAGAAAGGGTGTAGGATAGGAACCAAAGGGGCAAACGATTTACTCTGCATAGACCAGATGATCTTAAAAGAAGTAAGGAAAAGGAGAAAGAATATCGCAATGGGATGGATAGATTACAAAAAGGCATACGATATGATTCCACATAGCTGGATACTCGAATGCCTTAGAATGTTCAAAATTAGCGAACCGGTGGTTAAATTCATTGGTAATTCAATGGAAGACTGGAAAGTAGATTTGACAGCCGCAGGGGACAAACTAGCCGAGGTAGGGATAAAAAGGGGGATCTTCCAAGGAGACTCGTTGTCCCCACTATTATTTGTTCTAACAATGATACCGCTTAACAGAATCCTGAAAAACAGCAAAGGATACCACTTCTCTAAAACAAAAGGAAAGGTCAACCACTTAATGTACATGGACGATATTAAATTGTTTGCGAAAAACAGGGGAGAGCTTGAGATTCTGTTAAACGAAGTAAGGGAATATAGTGAGGACATAGGAATGGAGTTTGGGATAGAAAAATGCGCAATCATGGTAATGCACAAAGGAAGGCTTTCAATGACTGAGGGAATTGAACTTCCGGACAACAACAAGATTAGGGCATTGACTGCACAAGACCGATACAAGTACCTAGGTGTCCTTGAATGTGACACGATAAAACGGGAAGAGATGAAGGAGAAAATTAAGAGGGAATACCTTAGAAGGATAAGGAAAATATTAGAAACCAAATTAAATAGCAGAAATCTAATAAAAGGAATGAACACCTGGGCTGTGTCAGTAGTTAGGTATACAGGACCATTCCTAGGATGGACAAAGGAAGAGCTCCAATCAATGGATAGGCGAACAAGGAAACTTATGACGATGCATAAAGCATTACACCCTAGGGATGATACAGATAGGCTATACGTTAAGAGAAAAGAAGGTGGTAGGGGGCTCATCAGCATAGAAGATTGTGTCCAGAGAGCTAAAGTAGTCCTAGATAGATATGTACAAACAAATAGTGAAGAAATCATAAAGAGCGCGAGGGATAGTGCGACAAACAATAAAGTAGAAAACAATGGAACAGTACAGCAAACTAGAAAAGAAAAGTGGGAAGAGAAAAAATTGTACGGCGAGTTTAAAAGACAGATAAAAGATATAGCAGACGAGAAATCATGGAAGTGGTTACGAAAGGGAAACCTTAAGAGAGAAACAGAATCGCTCATCATGGCAGCCCAAAACAAAAGCATAAGGACAAACTACATAAAAGCAAAAATCGACAGAACACAGACAAACAGCAAATGCCGCATGTGCGGTGAAAGAGATGAGACAGTAAACCACATAACTAGTGAATGTAGCCAACTCGCCCAGAAGGAGTATAAGCATAGACACGATAGAGTAGCAACTATGATACACTGGGAACTAAGTAAACAAATGGGATTCAACCATGTGGAAAAGTGGTATCAGCACAAGCCAGAGGCAGTTTTGGAGAATGACAACCACAAACTACTGTGGGACTTTGACATCCAAACTGACCACCTCATCCAGGCAAGAAGGCCGGACCTAGTAATAGTAGACAAAAAAAGGAGGGCCTGCCAAATAGTAGACGTTGCTGTACCTGCAGACCATAGAGTAAAAAAGAAGGAGGGTGAAAAAAGGGAAAAATACCAGGACCTAGCAAGGGAGTTAAAGAAAATGTGGAACATGAAAACCAGGGTAGTACCGGTCATAGTGGGCGCACTAGGAACTGTCCCCAAAACGCTGAGGGAGAGACTGGAGGAGATCGGGATTAGGGGGAGGATAGAGACCGTACAGACCACAGCACTGCTGGGAACTGCACGGATACTGAGGAAGGTGCTAGAGATATAAGGACTGCAACGAATCGTAGCTCTGTCATGATATGCGAAAGAGAGAGGAGACGTTAGCTGAAGACCTGAGGAGACTTATTGTCACTCAGCCTTCAGCGTTAACCACTGGGCAACCGGTGTGAAGCTGTAAATCGCAGAATTACTGCGACCTATGAGTACTAGGAGAGGAGGGCTGGAGACCTGAGGAGACTTGCTGTCACTCAAACTCTAGCGGTTACCACCAGGCAACTGGTGTGAGATTGCTAATAATAATAATAATAATAATAATAATAATAATAATAATAATAATAATAATCCCTCAATCTCTTTCCTTCGTTTACTATCTAACCGAGCAATGTTTGCACGTCAATTCTAAGCCTTGGAACCACACATCAGTTTCCTCATTATTCAATCTCACTTGTTGTGCTCCGTCGAATCACAGCAACAATCGATGCATTTATAGCAGAGATCAGGTTCCGTCCATTTAGCTTTGATATAAGCAGAAGCTTCACACTCTTCAAATATCGTTCTTTGATTTCGTTTCTTTCATTTCCTTGCAACGAATCTGAACAAGTTCAAGAATACCCAGATACTTATACCCATCATCTTCTGGTTCGACAACCCTTTTTCCCCCGACGGCAAATCAATTCCTTTAGATGATACAAGCCTTCCACAATGTACGTTTATCAATCCCAAATTGTATGCTTATTCACTCGCTATAAATACACCCAGTCTGCACAATCGAGTCAATTCCCTTCCTCAATCTTTCCAAAAAGCTTCGAATCGTCCATAAACAACTCATGATTGATGACGGAGCCAGTCTTATAAAGCCATAGTTAAGGGTATTGATGCTAAAACAAACAACAGTGGTGAGAAAATGTCTCCTTGAAATATTCCTTGAGACATATGCACCGTTCCCAAATGATCGTCTTACAAAGTCTGTTTTCTATAACTTCATTCTAGAGGACATCATTTTAATCGAATTATCAGCCTCTCCAAACATGTCTCCATTATCCAAGAATGGGACACCATGTTGTAGGCTTTCCTAAAGTCTACCCAAGTGATGCATAGATTTGTCGGGTGACACTTACAGCTCCCAAGTATAGTTTTGTCAATAGCAAGGTGATCCTTTATTCCTTGCAAATTCTTCCTACGTCCTTCCTGTTCCATAGGAAGCAGATTGTTGGAAATCAAATGCTCGTATACATTATTACCCAACACTCCTGGCATCGATTTCCAGAGTAGTTTCAGATGTGCAATTGGGCAATAGTTGCCTGCAACTTGTCCTTTAGATAAGTCCTTAATAATCAAAATTGTTCTCTCGTACAAAATTCAGTCTAGAATTCTCTCAGTTTCAAGACATTGGTTCAAACAGAGAGCGATTCTTTCATGAAATGAGCCCAATGTCTTGATCCAAAATCCTTGTTTGTTGTCAGGACAGGAAGACCTCCAATGGTGCATCTAATTTGATCTCATGTTTTCTTGCTCCGCTGATAGTTTATTCTGCTTGGGAATATCCACAAGTTGGCCCTTAATCATTTTTTATTCACCCAGTATTTCCGTCGTGTAGAGTCCTTGTTCCACATATGTCTTTCCAGAATTGTGTGTCCTTCCTTGCATCCGGTCCCACGGTTATTTCACCCCCACTGCGAATTTCTATAGAACTGTCACTGTTTTGGTTCAAATAGACCATTCTTCTAGAATGGAACAATCTTTTTCGAGTACTTTTGTTGAGGAATGTGTTCGAGCAAAGGACCCTCGATTTGTACAGTTGCTAAAGAAAATGACCTGAAAAGAGAACAGAAGAAGAAGAAAACAATTGAAGAGACGATGCTGGTCTAAAATGGTCGAAAACATGCCAAAAATAGCCAGAACCTTTAAGCACGTTTACGCTAATTTATTGCTTTTTCATTCTACCAAACGAAAAGAGAATTTGAAAAGAATAATAACTCTTTGGAGTTGCAAAGACAGTAGCAAAAAACTAACTGCTGCCATTGAAGCACTTGGTTACAATCCAAAAACATATTTTGGCCAACTCGACCTTGAGTTTAATCTGCGAACTTCATATCTTGAGAAAAGTTCCCTCCATCTAAAGTCAAAGAGTCCAGAACAATAACAATTAGCAGTACCTATTGAAAATCCACTTTTTTTTCAAACTATAAAAGAATCGTTAAACCATAGTGTTACTGAACGTTCAGTACTAGTAAAGTACATCTTTGAAAACTACATTATTTGTCATACACTTCTACTTTGAGAATCGGTATCTATAAACGATCTCTAGAGTGGACTACATATAATTGTCAATGAGAAAATACTGGTTCACGAAGAAATAATCCAACTCTCTAAAATGTTTGTCCTTGAGACTTGTTTATGGTTATTGAAAATAGTAACCTCGGTAGAAACTGATCTCTTTCTAAGATGAACGGTTTTGTGTTCGTTGGTGATTTTCATTCTAGTTGTGTTGCATAATCAATGCGAAGGGATATATTTCGTAACACCATTACTATTGCAACTTTCTTGGAATTCAATTTATGAATTGGCATTTCAGATGGAGTGAAGGAGTTGAAATTTCAAGAAAATCTCTGATTATATCAACACTTAGATATACATCCAGAGTAGCAGATTATGTTGCAAACATTCACTTCAATCATTAGTACTGACATTTCAAGTAAACAATGGACGATGCTGTCCCCTGTAAGCAGAGTGATAGCAACCACAGTCCACAATGCAATAAAAGAATTATTTCGTCCATTACCTTTACTTAATGGCACGGGAGATAGAAAGTGAATGTTTTACCTGAGCTACTGGGAACGTCCACATAGAATCAACTCAGTTGCAAGGTATTGTTGGCGCTGACTTGCATGACAGCGTTTATACTTACAGCCACTATTTCTATCTGATATCGGGGGATACTGGTACCTGCACATTTGTTACGTTTGCATTTCCAAGTGGTTAAGGCAAACCAAATCTTGAATAAATGTTTCCATTTTTAACAAGAATATCGTTAATCGGCTACATGGCTTCATTTTCCAATCTCTCGTGATCCTCTTCAAGGTAATTTTCACCGAGTTATAAGTTTTCCAAGAACTGAAGCACATCGGCGGATATTGTTGCAAATATTGTGAGAATCTGTTGGGGCATTTGAAACACTCTTTTGGTGAATTCCCGTATTCAGAATCAATGCTTAATAAGATGCAAGCATGGTTGAATGTGTTTGCAGGAATTACATTAACAGTTTTTAAATAACAAAAATCCGAAGTGCAAGGAAGATGAAGGAGTGGTAGCCGCAAATAAAACTTCTTTGGGTCTCTAGAGTACTAACCGTGTAAATTCTACTGATGGCTTTTATGGGACTCTCCTTGTCGAACTGTCCACTTTCTTTTATTTTCACGGAAGACATAAGATATTGGAATTTCCGGATGCAGAAATAGGAGAGAGTTTGGATCTTCGTTGTTGAGTTTGAAGCATGCAATTAGATCTGTATCACGGGACTGAATTATTTCAAGTGCCGTCCCTGCGTTGTTCATGTGGTAAGCAAATAGTAAGTCTGGATACGATGAGACATTGGTCATGCATCCTATAATCAGGTAAAACTCACACTGCATCAGGAAAAGAAACATAATGACTGGATATAGATATAGTTACCTTATCTGCCTTTCTTCAAGGTTTCTTTCACTTCTATTAACATCGCAAATTTCAACGTTTGCCCAATCATACGCCTCGTAGGCATCATCATCATCATCATCATCATCATCATCATTCTTTTAACGTTCGTCGTTGGACATAGATCTTCCCCAGGATTCGCTCCAGTTCTCTATCATGGTCGTTGCGTTGTCTGAGGTAGATGTAGTGGTCTACCTTGCCGAGTTTTGCATCTTTTATACATATATATATATACATATATATATATATATATCCTTTTGACCGAAGAACATATCTCAGTGTTGATGGGTACGAATTCTTCTTCCGTCCGTGTGTATCTGTTCGAGTGCTCTCGGTCACATTTTGGAGGCTACAACCATGGGAATGTGTATGAGTACACCACTAGGCACCATCTATGAACATTTTTTAAAGGGTGTTTCTTTGATCTCTTTGGTCATTTTAGACTACCAATGTTCAAATCTTGCGCTGGTATTTTACTTCAGATAATTTTAGATAAAAAGATCTATTTTAAAAGATGATTTTAGATAACTAATTCCGGTACATGCGCAGGAAACAGTGATTCATTTATGAAAGGTATGGATATCACTTTTAAGAACATTGATAAAGGTCAAAATTTTCAACTGAATTTGAGATTTCAGCAGAAACAAGGTTATCAACTGCTTCTCACTTCTTGTTTTGTTCTCTGTCCCTTAAATAATTAGCATGTAGCAGTGGGTGGGTAGACCGCTTTTTTGAAATTCGATAACATTAATATAAGCAGCAGGTATTCCCTTGATGTGACTCTCTCTGGTGTTTGTAAACAATTCTTTCAAATGAGCATGATACACCCGAGCAACCGTAATCTGGTCAATTCCCAGCTCGTTCATCAACACCAAGCTTATCTACAATTTCAGGTAACTCTGGACTGAGAGTGAGAAATAAATCAGGATTACCATACCTAGCAACACACGTAATAGCGTTTAAATAATTTTAGGGTCAAAATGTATTTGTTCACCCTGATGGAATGGAAACATGGAACCTAACCAAGAGACAAACCTGCAAACTGAGAAGCATGTAGCATGCGTGTGAGAGAATCATGCTCAACCTCACATGGAGAGATCACAAGACAGCAAAATATATCAGAAAGAAAACGGGGATCAGAGATATTATAGAATCCATTACAAAACTCAAATGTCAATGGGCTGGTCATGTTGCGAGAATGAAAGACAACCGATGGATATCACGACTTACAACATGGATCCCTAAAGATCACATGCGAAACTGAGGCCGACAGGACACTAGATGGAGAGATGAACTACACAAATTCAGGAAATACTGGCTCTGCGGCGCCCATGATAGAGAAATGTGGTGGATCATGGGGAAGGTCCATGTCCAACGTCGGACGTTAAAAGACTGATGATGATTCTAAGATCCTTTTACTGAAAAAAAAACGTACCCCCAATCCCTGGTCGGTCGGACCCGCACGCAATCCTGGGCAGATACGCATGTGAACTTTCTTGCAGACCTGTCTAGTTTAACCTGAAACCCTAGAAAATATTCTTTTCGTCAAAACTGATGATTTACGTACTCACTTTTAGTATTCGTAGTTTGTAAGACATAGCGGACCATCGGATCTAAATATTGCCCATTTTTTTTTTGTTTTGTGAGTTTGGGATTATAGTTAGGAAGTAGGGGTGGGACTTCTTTGCCAAGAAAACATGTTTCACTTTCAGGTTGGGATCAGGTTCCTAGGAAAAAATTACAGTCAAACTGGCATAAGCATTAAGAGAAAGATAAGCTAACATCTGCAGTGTCCTGCAGGGATCGAATTTAGCATTATACTTACATTGTAAATAAAACCGTCCCCCTAAAACCTTTAGAAAAGATTCTCTCCAAAACTGACAAAATTCCAGAATGTTTAACAGAATGAAAAAACATAAAACCAAAGGGAAAATCATCTTTTGAAGTTCAAACTCAGTCCGCTGATTCAATTTTTGGTGTTTTTAACCACTCAAACATTGCTTTCACTGACTTGAAATAAATGAATCTTTAAATAGAAGCTTAAAATTCGGGCAAAAGGAGAAGTTTTGACTCTAAATCGACCTGTTGACACCTCAAAGGTCAGCACCACCTATCCTATGTTAATCCTTAGGCCAAGTTACCACTATAAGCAAATTTGCAGCTCCTAGGGTGAAACCGTTAGGGAGTTTATAAGACTTATACATACAAGCAAGAAAATAAATGAACGAATATTCGTTGTCTTTATAGTAATAGATTAATACCTTTTACTCTAACGAAAATACAAAACCTGCCTTTCTGCATTATAAATAAAATATGAATTCAAAAGAATGTTCTGAAGCCACCGCTTCTTTTGTGCTGACTATATCGACGGATTTCACAGAATAAAAAATGATAAAGTCATAATGTGAAAATGAGATTTTCTTTTGAGTGTTAAAGCTTCAGGAAGTCAGTCATATTGAATTTTTGCCAACTCAATATAGAAGAATCACGCAACACTGTTTTTATATTAGATGACAATTGGTAATCGAAAGTTGTATTGTGAAGCACTTACCGTTCATACATTTTGTAACATCACTACTTACAAATGATGAATCCAACTGTTGTGAACAAAGAAGACAATGTTTAATATACATGGTATTATAACAAATGTACTCATTGACTGGTAGACGTGGACGTCAATCGCACATTTGATACATAGAGAGTTTTTTTGGCTATTGGACTCCTTGTTGTTGATGTTGTTCACTCAACGTTTCTGATGATTCATTCTTTGGCCTTCTTTGGGTGTAATATATTATTTCCGTAAGGAAAGAGAGACACTTTTTCTGTCTCTTTCTCCAGAAGTTTAAATTGGAAAAAAAAGGCATCAAACAGAAAATCTTAATTTTATCATCATTAACTGTCTATAGTTTTGAGAAGGCTCATAATCATTCAAAAAAAATTTTTTTGACAACTGAATTCCTTCTTTTTTGTGTTGTTACGGTGTATTATCCGAATGTGATTGTGGTAAACAGAATTTTAGGGTAACTTTTAGCAGTTCTTACACTTTCCTAAATTTGCTTAAGTGAGTCTACTAACCGAGAAGAGTCTGGCCAATAACTATATTTACATTATATAGGCGGAACGGGCTGATCTCTCAAAGTCAGACAAGGTTCATAAAAAGCTATATTTAAAAGCGAGATAAAAAGTTTCGGGGTGGCTGACCATACCAGGAGATAGAAAGGAGAACACTTTCCTCTCCGAGAAGAAGCCCAGATTACAGATATTTATATAGTATACCTGAAAAAGGCCATAGGCATGAACGACGAAAAAGAGTTCAATCGTCCAAAAACCTCTTTGAGTATTATCAACAATGTCAAAATTATAGACCGTATCTATACCCTTGCATGCATCAAGAGGTAGTGGTGGCGTAATGGTTAAGAGCACGGAGAATTGAAATCGCAAGCCAAGTTCAAACCCTGGCAAGAACATTTTGAGTTCACTTTGCACTAATACCATTGGGAAAGGCATTGATCCACGTCTCCCACTGCTATGGGTCAATAGGAGGGAAGTGGAACCCTTTAGCATTATAAGGCAGCCCATCTTGGTTCTTTAAGTAGTCAAAAATTGCTGAAAAAAAATGAATGGATCCCCATGGATCCTTCATGAAATAGAGCAACGCAAGAGAGAAAAAGATCAGAGGAAATAAATAAGGACAACCGATGGAGCGAAAGCTTAACCAATTATTACATATAGGACAGTGAACACAGTAGGAAAATACCAGACACAAGACGAAAGGATAGGTAGGAAGACGTGCCGGTAAAACACGACAGAACTTAGTGCCATCACATTCATCATGAGAGGAGATAGGAAAGGCCTTGATCCAGCGGTGGACTTATAATGATTTTATATATATCATATCCATATGCAATATATTATGATAATACCCTATATAAGGTAACAAACTACATATAGGATGACATAAGGTAATGTATTAAAATCGTCGTTGAAAAGGAGGTGGTGTTTGATCAACACTGCTGGGATGTCATGTTAATATAACTTTTCTTTCAATTCTCAGAAACGGTTGTATGGTAATTAATTGATTATTGATGCCAAAAAGAGAAGCCTTACGCATAGTACCATAAATAAAAGTATATGTAAAATATTTAAGAACAACAACAAAAAAAAACCCCAAAAAACACCGAAGAAGATAATATAAATTACATTAACAGATATTGGGTAATAAGTAACTGACATGACACATACGTAAAAAAAAAAAAAGAAAAAAAGAAAGGCTTTTGAGGTTTAAAGCTTTCCACAATATATATATATATATATATATATATATATATATATATATATATATATATATATATACACTAAGTAATGGATATTAGTATTCGTCGATGCGAATAAAAAAATTCGAACCCACAACTTTTTCCGTGGGAGCACCGATGTAGCCTAGTTTTGCTCTAATCGATTGAGCTATCGGGGCCTTGAAGGTTGGCAGAAGTTTGAATAACGCCCTTAACTCATTCCTAACCTTCTCCACTCGCTGGCCAGTTTTGTTTATGTGTTTTGTTGGTCTCAGAACTATTTGTATATACGTATTTCAACGTATATATTGTTCCTATGTCGACAGTATGAGTGAAGTCGTTATTCAAACGTCAGCTTACCGTCAGAGTCCTGGCGACTCAATCAATTAGCGCAGACTTAGGCAACAGGGGTGTCCCATGTTTCGATTTAAGTAATGTAAATAATTCGGCCCGAGCGAAATTTACTTCCTAAACTTTTTTCCTTAATCACACACATCCCTATATATATATATATATATATATATATATATATATATATATATATATATATATACATACATATATATATATATATATATATATATATATATATATATATATATTCGTTGTCATGGTGTTTGCAAATCGGTTCTATGTTATTGTTTAAATTAAGGCAGTTCCCTTTAATTGTATATGCCTAAACTAAGGTGAGTTTGCTGTTGGGGGATTGTTGTCTGGGATGTTGGAAGTAATTGAAGAAGTTCGTTTACCGCTCAGTCCACCACCCCCAAACCGCGAGGGAGAAGTGATCTGTCTTGCTATGACTCCCCAGGACCACCTGTAGTCTTTCCAATTGCTATTTGTCCTTGGTTAGAACATCTTGTGTTGTGATTCTACACTCACTTACCACACCTCGTTTTCAACTGATGGTTCTAAAATATACGGTCTATATTGTTAATGTTTACATTCACATTTCGCAATCATTTAAAAAAAACCTTTTGGATTCGCTAAACTACATTTTATTATTTAAATAATTACAAATAATCTATGCATATCAGAACACTACTCTTGGTTCTACGAGGTAAAACATCCACTATTATTGGAAAAGCGTTAAAATACATTAAATATCGTTAAATGGACAATTTATATCAGGAACTAATTCTCCAACTTTTGATTGCGTAAATAAATAAACGATGCTTATTTCTCTATTTAATTGATCTAAGGTCACTCGATTTGTTATCGAGTCAATCGGAGCCGAGAATAAGTTCCTAATTAATCGTCTCTATAATTATCACACATATATATATACTGGCAAATTCGTATCTGTATGTATATATATCATACAGAGAGAGGCATAAACTGAGAGAGACAGAATAAGAGAAAGGAAGCAAGATTGGCTATTGTCAATGCTGACAATGGATGTAACAGCTTTTCAATTGGTTTAGAGAGAATGTTTTGCCAAGGAACTCACTCACCCACACCCTCTCCTATTATGGCATACAAGCAAGGTAGCTGGCGATGACAGTATATATGGAGAAGTAGATTCATGCTTTCTCGAAGGTTGCTAGTGCTATATGAACATGAGAATCTTCAGCCAAAATTCGAACTTGGTTTGCTAGGTCCATTTTCCACATTGATAACCATCATGCCACCTCGCACTTTCATGCATATATCTATCTTCGATCTTCGCCTATACCTTCATGAAGGGTGTCATGGGGTTATGCACCCTTGCCAGGTTTGTCAAAGCTTCGTTCTGCTTATGTCACCTCGGATTCTACAATGGTCACCCATTTAGGTACTGACCAGTTTTGACGTTGCTTACCCCCCATTGAGCTTATTTAATCTTATGAGAACCAGTGTACCCAATGTGATTTAACCGTGACCCCTTAGCCCTGGTGGATTGAACCATGGCCTCTAAAATCAAAGGCGAGTACTCTACCACTAGACCACAGGGATTGATGTATGTATAACTCATTATACAGGTTTTCCATAATTTCGATAATCTGAGGTTCAGTTTTGAACAATCTATCGGGAATCATTTTGATAATTTTGAGTTGCTCCATGAAAACCGATTCATAGAAGATGCACTGTATATAAGTATATAAACAAAATAAAAATAGTCCTGGAAATCATAGACGCTTATAGAGCAACAATCAGGGATAAATAATGACGTGGGTCGATAAAAATGTCTGGAACGAATAACCTATTAATTTTATCATAATAATGTTTGTTACTTATTTTTAAAAAAAGATTGTAAAAAATTATCAACTATTTATGTAGACGATATAAACCCGGAAATAATGATTATGGTTGAAAACTTGATTCTACTCGGCACTCGCAAACTAGTTAGTTGAACGCAACGGTATTTTAGAAATTCATTTTTTTCCCAATTTATTGTATTGTAGTTTTATGAAATTTATCATTTCTGTCAATTAATTGTACATCTTTTTACTCTATGTTTCACTGTATCCATTTACTAAACCGTATACTCAAAATCTGAACAGTAGAGAGTTAGTTTATGAAAAGTTTTATGGTACAAGATTCATGGTTCTGGGGGACCGAAAAGGGGTGGGGTCAGCCAAAAATATTCGCTGATTTAGCGCATTCACGGCCCCTGGCACCCCTAACGCCTACAAAAGAGATAACTGTAAACGCATTTCCTCATATGAAGTCCTTATAGGCTTCTGCTTATTTTTCTCCCTTACAATTAGTAGCATCATGGGTGACATTTCCAATGTTTGGGTTTCCTGACATTTTAAAACAATTCTTACTCGTTTTCAAGAGAGAATTTATTTCAAAACATTTCAAGTATTTTTTATTCAATTTCGCTTGACATATGTTTTTACTCAGATAATTTATTAAAGGCAATTTACTTTCCCCTCAAATTTTAAGCATTAGCATATCTTTTTGCTGTTTCAAATGAAAATGTCAATTTGTTTGATGAAACCCAGCTAAATTTTATATTTACTTCAGTTTATTCAATGCAATGTTAAAAACTTTCAGCTGTCAAATCAGATTTCTCCAGTTTTCAAATTGGTCTGGTTGGCTATGTATGTATACGTTGTGCATACAAGTACGGAGTAAGAGGGCTGAAAACTAAAGCATTTACTCCTTATGTGACAAAAAACGTTTTTTTTTTTATTTCGCTTTGCTTTGCTTTGTTTTTCGAAAATTACGTTTTTAGCAGGAAGTTCAATTTGCAATGTAAATTCATGCTACCCTGACCCCTTAGTTTGTTTTTGGAAGAATTTACGCTTGTTGACAGTTTTTGTTGAGGGTTTCTGATAAATCAACAGAGAAGATGCGACCGATAACAGCGGCAGCAACATTTAAAGATTTTCTAATAAATTTTTCAATCTTTAACACCAAACCAATCAATATTAAATCAGTGACATTTTCAGAGAGAAATCTGGCAAATTTCCCAGTGAGATAACTTAGCACATAATCATTCACCCCAGAAAATATACATAAGTTTGAACTTTGCAATTCAAAGTACCATACTTCATCTTGAAAGGTATATTGAATCATTGCAGCTGCGATGACCGACCCGACCAAATGACAAAAAATATGGGAGCTACGTACTATTCCCTTTTCACTCGTCTATCTGTCTGTCCTTGTGACTGTTTCAGTGTTCCTGATCATATTTTTGGCATAGAACCTTGAAAATTTACATGTGTACTACAGTAGCCAGCTTTTCATTTGAAAAAATCGTTCTTTTTATTTGTTTTGGAGGATGCTTGATTTACAATAATCCAGTGTACGAAGCATATATGGCGTTTGGGCGTTTGTGGAAAAGCTTCGTGGGAAATGAAGCAACAATGTAGGTCACTAAGATTCTTGAATTCCATGAAGATACATGGACGAGATGCCTTAAAACAATTTCACCTGAAGGACTTGATATTGAATTAAAGAACGCGAATTGATAAATAATAAATATCAAAGTAAACAACCCAGATAACACTGACCTCTTACACCACTCTTTTGTTAGTCCTAGAGCTTAAATATATTCGACCGTGAGTAAGTGTAGTTTCAAGCTTGTGGTTTAGGTCAACCTATACATAGACAATATTCACATATTTAGTTGTGAATATGTTTCTTTTCCATTTGTACCCCACCCCACCAAATTCCTGGATCCGCCCCTGGGAGAGCACAAGGAATGCAAAAAAAAAAATAAACAAAAACAAAACAAAACATGATTAGTATCAGAGTTTTATAACTATTAGTTTGGTACATTGGTCTTATTTTGAACTTAGATGATTATTTTGGAATAAACTGTTATTTGACTATGTTCATGTTATACACCATTTTAAAGAGTGACTTTCACTCTATCTACTCAAGCTGAATGTTTTCTTTTCTCAATTTATTTTCGCCAAATCAAAGATGGAAAAAAAAGCAAATTCAAGCATTTTTGTTGCAGGAGTTCAAAATGGGATGTAAAACAGTGGAAACTGCTCGCATGTATTTTGCCAGGGGTGTTTCAACAAAAATACGGCTCAACTTTGGTTCTAAAGATTTTGAGGTTGACTCATGCGAAACAACTTAAGAGGTTGTGGAGGAACTAAACATTAGCCATTCAACAGTTGTCTGAAATTTACACCAAATTGAAAAAGCAAAAATCTCAACATGTCACGTGAATGGTCCTGACTGAAAAAGGAAAAAAAGATTGCACATTGTCCGAATGACCGTGCTGAGAATGAATAAACTCGGCTCCAAAACTCTACCTCACCCAGCTTACACATCGGACCTCCTCTTGACTGTTAAACTCTTTTTCAAGCATTTCAGTATTTCGGCGACTTTCTACAAGAGAAAATCTTCTACAACCAGGCCTAATCTCAAAACGCTTCCGAAGAATTCATTGGTTCCAGGACCCCAGAATTTTATGCTTTGGGAATAAATGGACTTGTTTGTAATTGGCGAAAATGTGTAGATTCGGAAGGTTTTTATCCTGATTAATGACTTTTATTCCAAGTTGAGATATACTGCTTTAAAGTTGAGATTGAAAAAACTGCAATTAATTTTGCATTGACCAAATAAATTAATTAACTGACAGCAAAGCATCATGTATACTGGATTAGGTCTTTTATCGAATGGATTCATAGATTCTTTGAATCTATAATTTGTGGTTTTGAAATATCTTTTCTGTTATGTAATTTTCGTCAGTGTTTTTTTCAAATGTTATACACATACTTTGATATTATGGTACTATATATATATATATATATATATATATATATGTGTGTGTGTGTGTGTGTATACATATATGTATATATACATATATGTATATATACATATATGTATGCATGAATGTATACATATGTATAGGTGTGTATACATATATATATATGTGTGTGTGTTTGCGTGTGTGTGTGTGTGTGTGTGTGTTTATATATACATATACATATCATCATCAGTCTTTCGTCATCCGTCATTGGACATTGACCTTCTCCCGTTGCGGAGCCAGTATTTTCTGAATTCGTTTAGTTCATCTTTCCATCTTGTATCCTGTCAGCCTCGGTTGTGCATGTGATCTCTGAAGATCCATTGTGTAAGTCGTGATGTCCTCTGGTTGTCTGCCATTTGTGCAACTTGAACAGCCCATTGCGATTTGAGTTTTCTAATGGATTCTATGATGTCTTGGACTCCTGTTCTCTCCCGATATACTATGCTGTCTTGTGATCTCACCGTGTGAGGTTGAACATGCTATTTATCTATTGTCCCACCAAAGCAAAATGTGACACAAGGTCGGGGCTTAACGTGGGGAAAATAGGCACAATCCTTGAAAAATTGCTCCAGCCGTCGCGACTTTGGTTGCCAAGCGACCGTGGAAGCTAAAACAACCTCCGCCACCAAAGCGTCAGGACATTCTCGACCTGCTCCTTTAAGCGCAATGGAGTAGTGCTGCCCCGGGGCCAAGAAATGATGGGAGGGCCTAAGGACAAGTCCAAAGGTTCACTGATGCGCGTAGCAAAGCGCAACCTCAGTAAAACCTCATTGGCTAACGCATTGCACCGGCGCACTCGGTCTTTGATGCCAACCACGACACAATCTCCGGCCCATTCGACAGGCAAGTGTAGGTACCGGCGCCTTGGTATATGCCATGGAACAGATACTACACTTTGATCCTGCTGTTGGATTGTTCTCTGCACATCTGTGTCTTTATTGGGTTCCATGTTTCAGCTCCATTTGTGACAATCAGGAGGATGCATTGATTGTTTACTCTCCTTTTCAGGGTTAATAGGATCTTCTTATTTTTGAAGGTTGAGTTTGCTCTGCCAAAGGCTTGCCATCCTAGAGTGATTATTTGCTTGATTTCTCCTACTTTAATGGGTTTAATGTAGATTTGTTGTCCTATGTAGATGTAGTGGCTTACTTTCTCCAGTCGTAGGTCTTCGATTTTGATAGTTGTGTTCTTATTTCCCACATGCTTGTTGCACATGACCTTTGTTTCGTTGGAGTTAATGTGTAGGCCAACTTTTTCGCTTTCTTCGTTCAGTTCACCTAGCATTATTTGGAGGCTGTGTAGGTTTTCTGCGAAAAGGATGATGTCGTCTGCAAATCTGAGGTTGTTCAAATATTCACCGTCTGTTTTGATTCCTGTATTCTCCCAGTCTCAAGACAGGCTGTGAAGAGTTTGGCTGAGCTGGTATCACCTTGTCGTACTCCTTTTTGGATCTGGAAGGGTTCAGAGTCTTTATGTAGCCTAATAAAGGAGTTGCTGTGACTGTATATATGTTGCAATACTCTGGCGTATATAGGGTCTACGCCTTGTAGAGTGATGACCTTCATGACTGTGGGAATGCCTTCTTAAAGTCTATAAATGCCACAGCGAGTGGCATTTTGTATTCTGTTGCCTTTTTCTTTGGCAGAGTTCCTGAATGAAAATGGTCCATGGCGGAGTAGTTTCTTCTAAACCAGATTTAGTGATCCGAATGGTGATGATTTTTGTGTAAACTTTATAGATGCAGTTGAGTAGACTTATAGGTCTGCACTTGTTGAAGTCTTTCGCGTTTCCTTTTTTTATGTAAAATCATCATGATTGCCGTGTTCCAGTCTTCTTAGACTTTATTTTGTTTTAGACATAAGTTACCGTTTTTTTTTAGTAGATCGATGGTGATGTCATCTGGTCCAGGGGCTAATCTTCTTTTGTTCATTTGATGGCTTGTTTTACTTCCAATGTTGTAACTTCTGGGAAGTCCTTGAATTGATTGCTCACGTCTAGCGTATCCTGCTCGATGTTCTGTAGTCCATGCCTTTAAGAGTAGAGTTCTTGGTCGAATTCTTCAGTGCGTTCGACAATTCTGTCTCTGTCCGTTGTTATGTCTCTGTTTTCTTCGAGTATGCCAGTTATTTGTTTCTATCCTACACCGAGAGGTTTGTTTATAGTTTTGAAGCCCCGACGTTTTTTGAGAGTTGTTTTGATGACTGCTGTCGCGTACCTTCTTTTGTCTTCTCTTAGTTTCTTTTTGATTGTTTCGTTCAGTTCGGTCTCTTCTATTTTCCCTTGTTGTTGGTGGTGGTTTGAGGTTTCTTTGCTTTTAAATGAGTTTCCTGGTTTCGTCTGATATTTTACTAATGGTCTGTGGCTTAAACTTAGTGGCCGCCTCTATTAAAGAGGTTGTTATTTCGCTATGGAGTTCGTTGATGTTAGTGTTCGTCTTGTAAGGATTTTATATCTGTTTTTCAATCGTAGCTTTAAGGATCGGGTGAGTTCATTTAGTACGTTGAGCGGCTTCGGTTCAGTATAGAATATATTGCTGTGTTCTTTATTGGTGTTTATTTGTATCTTACATCTTACCATTCTGTGGTCGCTTCCTACGTTCACTTGGTTAAGGACTTGAATGTCTTTGATGGGGTCGCTTTTTTCCATTAGGATGTAGTCTATCTCGTTTTTGGTTTCATAGTTGGGGCTCTTCCAAGTCCATTTTCTACTGGGTTTCTTTTAAGAAAAATTTATTCATGATTTTCAAGTCGTTCGCGTTTGCAAAGTGCATTGAGGTCTCTTATGATGACATTGAAGTATTTTTTTAGTATCTTGCAGTTGGGAGTCCAAGTCATCGTAGATGTTGTTTATTTCTCCTTTGGTTGATTGCGAAGTGGGAGCGTAGACTTGAATGATATTCAGTTTGTACCTCTTTGAGAGTTGTATGGTTACGCTGGCCATGCAGTCTGAGACAGCTTTGAAGCCTACCACATTATCTTTGAGGTCTTTATTGATGAGAAAGCCTACTCTGCTTTTTTCAACTTTCTTCCTTCCATAGTTGTAAAGATGTTTGTTCTTTAGTTCTTTTAGTTCTTCTCCTGGTCTTCTCATTTATATACATACATATATTTAAATGATAACACCCACGAACCACATAGGAAAGAGAATTCTGAAATTACAAATATTAGCACGAGATCTAATTACTCAAACAAAATCATTAGAAAGATCCATAAATCAATAGAAACTATACTAATATACAATTCCTCAAATAAAATAGTATTCAACATTGTTAGAAATGAATATACTGGAGCCTCAAGGGATAGTTTTACTGAAATAGGTCTAAATATGATGAAAAAGTAAAATCCAATTGTCTAAAACATAGCAAAAATAAAAAAAGTAGAGATGGGAAAATCATCTGGCATACATTGGCATTCAACCTGCAAGTAAAAACCAACGTAGGCAAAATATTCCTCCAACTAATAAAAAAACACTTCCCCTTGTGCAATTCAACGTGCAAAATAGTTAACAAGAACAAACTGAAAATTATTCATAGTAGTATGGATAGTTTTCATAAGTTTATAACAAAACATAATGATAGAGTAATAAGAAATAATGCTAATAGAGAAAATATAAATAAACCGGATTGCTATTGTACAAACAGCAACAGATGCTTTTTGCAAAACAAGTGTCTCAAATAGATTATTGTTCATCAAGCTGAAATATAAACCTAAAGGAAACCCTTGGGAGTGAAATACTACATAGGAATATCTAAAGCACCTTTCAAACTAAAATCAGCCAACCAATATCATCATTTACAAACAAAAAATACAAAAACAGTGCATCACTGTCAACACACTAACAGATAGCAACCTCACACCAACAGTAAAGTGGAAAATATCAGAACAAACACACATATGCCAGGACATTGGAACCCCATATTACTTATGCTGAAATGAGAAATTTGAAATCATCACCTTTACCAATAGAACAATAAAATAGAATTATTAAATAGAAAAAATGAAGTAGTGTTAAAATGCTGGCATTGCTCAAAATTCCAATTTCAAAAAAAATATGATATAACACCTCAATCATACATCAATTTTCTAAGAACATAATTGTCATGTTGAAAGATTAGATATAGACCGTGGATAAGCAAAATGTGAATTCAGAATTAAAATGGTTACTATGGCCTCTGCATTACCAATGACCATTCAGCTCAATGATAAGAGCAAGGTTTCACTGAAACGACAACCCTATCAGTCGTAGATTCAATTCGTGCAGCAGCTCCATTTTCTTTAATTGTTTATTCTACTTACATTGTCTAAACCAAATGATACATTCACCATGTAATAACAGGAGATCATTTCAAAAAAGAGTTTCAATGAAATAAGATGTAACTTATACCCATGCATATGTATATATGTATATATACATACATGTATATATATCATCATCAGTCTCTTAATGTCCGTCATTGGACATAGACCTTCCCCAGGATTTGCCACACTTCTCTATCATGGGCGTTGCAGAGCAAGTACTTTCTGAATTTGTCAAGCGCATCTCTCCATCTAGTACTCTATTGGCCTCGGTTGCACATCATATCTCTTGGGATCCATGCTGTGAATCATGATGTCCAATGGTTGTCTGCCATTCTTGCGACATGGCCAACCCATTGCCATTTGAGTTTTCTAATGGATTCTATGATGTCTTGGACTCTTCTCCCGCATGTATTGCGCTGTCTTGTTGTCTCTCCATGTGCACGTTGCATGCTTCTCAGTCTGTGGGTCTGTCTCTTCGTTAGGTACCATGTTTCAGCTCCATAAGTGACTATAGGGAATATACATTGGTTGTACATCCTTCTTTTTAGGACTAATGGGATCTTCTTGTTTTTGAAGGTTGCGCTTGATCTGCAAAAGACTTGCCATCCTAGAGTGATTCTTTGCTTGATTTCTTCTGCTTTTGAGAGTGTTATGGAGATTTGTTGTTTTAGGTGTATGTAGTAGTCTAATTTCTCCTGTTCTGTGTTTTCGATGCTGATATATGCATACATATATACTTGACAGGTATAAAACTGATGCATAGATTTATAGATAGGAAATTTTGCAAGACAGAGCATATCTATCTATCTATCTATCTAGCTCTCTAAATTTATCTATGTATATATCTATATCTATATATATATCTATATCTATATATATCTATATATTCATATATCTACACACACAAGTCAAGTCGAAATTCATTGGTGCTAAGCCATATTCCAAAGGTGTGTATGAGGGCCTCCAGGGTGCTGTGATTAGCTTCTAGAGCTGCCATGGTATATTCGAAAGTCTCGATGATTCAAGGCAATTCCTGGTTACGATGATAGGAAGTGACATCTAACTGGCACTTCATGAATCACAGTGTTAAGGTAAGAGTTCTATGTCCCGATATTATGGAGAATTATTGACACATTCAAAGTAAAGTTCCAGAAGCACCATGGATCCATTGTAATATTCACAGAGAAGCCCTAACCTCAAAGTATCTAATTCCTCTAAGGAATTTGGTTGTGGAATGTTTTGTCAAAACACTGAACTTTATAGATGTCAGCCATTAAAGGCAAGATTTTTTAGATAAAATATGGAAGCTGAACATATATTTTTGTTATACTGCAGAAGGTCATATCTTGTGGCTGTGTACTGTCCTGTATGTTTGAATTATGACAGGAAAATAGACGTTGAATGCGAGTGACAAACGCTTAGGGGATACAGATTTTTTTTTAACCAAATTAGGTCCTGTGTGTGGTCATCTTTGAAAAGTTGAATGTTTTAAATCTATTCCTGCCGGGAAGCAACATGCACGTTTTGAAATTGTTTGGAAAGGTTTGAGCTTCCAGAAGAAAATTATTTCTGTGGGAAAGAAAAATGAACAACAAAATTTGTAAAAGTGTGTTTTCCCATTGTTGTAGCAGTCTGACCTAAAATGAAGATGATTTCTCTTATGATATAAAATGTGTTTTTTAAAGGAACTTATCTCAGCTTAGAATTAGAAACTGGTTTCAAAAATACTTTCAAAAATTTGATATGAACAATTTCACATGGATTAAAGTCCTATTCAGGACCTCAACTTCATCTGACTTTACCTCTGAAGAGGAAGAATGGACAAAATTAAGTGAGTTTTGGATATCAGTAAAAAAATAAATATCCTCTATTTGCTAAAGCTCAGCTAATACAAATTTCATTTGCGACAGATTTGCCAAGCTGAATTTTTTGCTGTGATTCTGATAAAAAGCAAGTATTATGCAAAAATTAATGTGAAACAGGCGATGAAGGTTGTCGTCTTCAGTTTGATTCAAAGATTTAAGAAACTGTGTTGTGAACAACAGGCTCCCCAATCCATCTACCAATTATGATTATTAAAAGAGGGAAAAATTATACAACTTTTATATGAATTCATATCATAACATAAACTTCTTTTACTAACTAACTTAACCATAGACACATACACACACATTCACTTGTGCGAAAACAAGATTACTAAAAGATTCAGTAGATGTTCTTTTTCTGTGATTTTTAATGAAAAATGAATAAAAGAAATTGCTGCTAACATAATGATATATCTATAAAGGTACATCAGTAAGACTGCCAATTGATACATAGTTATCAACTGTTATTCAACTGCTTTTAAAAAAATCAAGATGGTATTTCCTTTATCAATAAGATATTCTCCAGTATTTATTTTTTTCTTTAGAAATGATACATCAATAGCAGGTTTCAGGTTAGAAGAGAGCAGCCATTTTTGTCATAGGACATTTTCCTGTTTTGTATTTTTCTGCTTCAATTTTATTGATCTTATTGAGAAAAATCCATCCAAATTCTAGACAGGTAGGGCCTGGTTCCAAGAATCAAAGATTTAATGGAACGGTTGTCAGAAAAATCTCACTGTATTTTCTTATGTATGATGCCAAAGATTTGATATAAAAAATCAAAGTCAAAATCAGCATTAAACTCAAGCGTGAAAAACAAATGCTAATATTTGCAAGTATAATAATTATCAGAGTGTATTAGTTGTCTGTCACACTTATGTCGTCAGTGCTGTCAGGTGACGTAAATTAGAAATGGAATTTTATGTTATGTTGAACTTGATGAATTGGATCCCCATTTGATTCCACCTTTAGTTAAATTTAATTTTCAGGATTTATTCAACATAAACAATAAAATGTTGTCCAACATAATGTGTTTGGCATTTGATAAGAATAATGGAATTGTCAAATTACTTAATCATTACCATCATTTTTTAACGGCAAGGGGTAAACCAGTGTACACATATCAAATCACTATAGCCTCACAAATGACCCGCTTGACCAACCAGCCGAGTTGGCTGCAGATTCTTCTCTCTTTGAGTGTCTGTGGTTCTGTGGATGTGTGCATGTGTTTCCACTTTTGAGTTTCTTTCGACCAACAATGCCCAAATCTTGTGCTAGTATTTTCCTCAGATAATTTTTGATAAAAGAACCTGTTTTTTAATGATAATTCTGGATTATTTGTTTATATGATTATTTCTGGTACATGCACAGGCTATGGTGATTTGTTTATGTGAGATACGGATATTTCTCTTGTATTACTGATTTTTAGCAACAAAAAGTAGGGGCCATGTCATATTTGATATTACATTGTACTAAAGTAAATACGTCAGTTTATAAATAAAGAAAGTATCAGAAGCTGGATATAGATCGTTCTTGAAAGAGATGTTATTGAATTAGTCGATTCTAGCATTATCCACACAATCTGGAATTCAGAGAAACACCAAATGCAATTTGCTCGTATATATTAAGTTATCAGCACTAAGCTATATTAATAGGATCTGACGGCGATAATAATGTTCATTGGAGAAGCTGCATGAATTATCATCTTATATTAGAGAAGCCTAGAAAGATTATAATTGGTTTTGTGGTATTTACTCATGGGAAAAATACTGAAGAAAATAAGATGGTATCAGAGTAATGTAACTAAGAACTGGGCATGAAAATGGGAGAGGGTACACGGTAGGTACAGTGTATACCTATTTCTGAAATTCCAAGTTTTTTGAATATCTACTAATGGAGACTTTACCATATATCTGATTCCCAAATCCCAGCCTTACTGTATACCTTGTTTCCAAAACCCATTTCCAAAGCCTGATAAAAAGCACCAAAGAGATTTAATTATATTTGCAGCATTTGCTGAAGATAAGTCTTTGAATATTTTAAGTGTTTATGGAATTTGTGTCTATTTTTGTGAGTTCAGATTAGGCAGTTTACAGCAGTGGTTCTCAAACTGTGTGCTGTGACATGATAGGGTGCTGCCACAATCTCTCATGTGTGCCGCATAATTATTTCCCAATATGCAAACATGTACAGAGGGGACAGACATGATATTTCAGTGATATTATGTGGAGTGTACATATAGCTATAACGTAAGGTAGATAATTGTGTATGGATCCACCCCAAATTCAATCACTTCTTTTTTAGTCTATTGTTCAGTCTTGAACAAAATTGTGTAGAAATTCAATGAGAACTTTTTGAGATTTGAAGAGTCATGAGTGTGTAAATGAATAAATGAAAAAAACAGAAAAATATCTCTAAATCAAAAAAACCTTCCTTTATCTGCCATAAAATTGAACTGTGCCTCCCTTAACCCACTACCCACCTTTCTAAAAAGTTTCCATGAAATTCATTGAGTACTTTTGGAAATATAATGAGTACATGACCAGATATATATATTTCTTCAACTGCATTGATAGAAGTAAGTAAGTAATATCTACGATAATTAATACTAATAAGTAATTTTATTGAAATAAAAATTTGCCTTAAATGAATGAATCAAAATTTCTGGCAGGAAATTGAAGTTTACCTCAAGAATATAGTTTTACCCTCCAGATATTTATTTTGGGCAGAATTTTGAAAGGAAATTCAAATATAGAAGTCAAAAAAAAAAGAAACAAAATCACATTGCATTTCCAAGTAGAAACTAGCTGTTTCTATTATCATAGAAAACAAATAATTTTGATATCATATGATCACTTTCATCATGAATGGCACAAAGATTTCTTACAATAGAGTTTATAGTTTTGGGCAATTCTTATGTATTGATATATCGCTGAAAGCAGTAGTAGCAGTAACTAAAAATAATAGTGACAGAGTGACACAAACACACAAACAAACCCTACCCTTCCTTCTCTTTGAATATCAGTAGCCTGTCCTGAAGGATACCATTTTTTAAAAATGTAATTGAAAGATGTTGCAGTTTGAAGGAAACAATTAAAACAAAAAATATCATTAAGTATTTGAGTAAATTATTTCTTTTTTCTAGATTAAGTATCCGAAGGGTCCACTTAGACCTTCGACAGAAACCGATTGAAAACCCACCCAATAAGGCAGATTTCGGCTAATACAAATAAGTATCAATTTTCTCAGAATTTGAAGAAAATATATCAAGATAGCAATTCCATGATATCAAAAGCTAGTTGGAAGTGAAGCAAATTCTGAAAAAATTTAAATCTTTGAATGAAATAGAACATCTTGGCAAAAAATGATAGACTGAATAAATGAGTGCAGACAAAAAATAAAAACAGGTCTGGTTAGTCACCATTTCAAAACTGTCATGTGACCAATGTCTTCTGGTAGCATGCTGTGTTGAGGGATGATTAATTGAAAAATTGAAAAAAAAGGGTGTTTAATGAATAGATTACTTTTTTGCCTTTTGTTGGACCATTTGTTGGACCATAATCACTAAAAAAAAGTTTGAATTTTCAATTAAACAAATATGAATGCTGTTGGACCAGTCTAGCACAAAATTACATTGTAAGCCTAGCCTCTATGTTGACAGTTTTTGTGACATTCCTGGTTGACGGTTTCTAATTGTATCTTCTAATGGCAAATGGAATGAGTTGATTACAAAATCTTTTTCCATTTGAGTAATTATTTGTTCTTGTAAAGATCTAATGGCATTGATATTGTTCTCTTCAGCATTCCTACCAAGCTAGCATCTCTAGTGGCAATTGCCATCTCTGACTGACATAGTGAAATGTTAGTTATAACCCTTTCTCATTGTTGTCAATCTAGATGATGCCAAGTTATGTCCCTTGCTCAGTGTTACTAATTTTGATATAGCAGAGTTACTTCCCTTGCTTAGTGTGCCCAATTTAGAAGTTTTTAATCAAAATCTAGTTGTTTTTTGTTTTATTTAGCTATAAAGAATTGCTATATAGATGAAGTCTAATAAATAAGTGATATCTTTATTTAATTTATAGTAACATTTCTTGTAAATTGATTTATATTTTAACAATGAAAGTGTTGAAGATTAAAATCACTTTTGACTTATTAATTAATAATATATGATAGACCTCTAACTAATGCTAGACAAATTGAATGAAGGAAGCCAGAAAGTTGGCTTCCACATGAACTTAAGCAAAACAAAAATCATGTATAACAAATATGTTGTTAATGAAGACACAATGATCAAAATTGAAAACGCAAAGCTGGAAAAAGTAGACCGCTATGTCTACTTAGGAAAATCACTCTCAATGAAATTCTCAAAAGAAGAAAATAATCAAGTGAAGCTTCAAGAACAAGTAAATCCCATTTGTCCCAGAAGGTTATACAACAAATGCATTCTCCTGATAGTCACCTATGGAGCTTAAAAAAAAGACTCTAATAAAGAGACTGACCCTCAAACTACAAACCATGCAATGAGCACATGAAAGCAGGACAAGAAGGATAGTTCTTCTGAAAATCTGGTAATCAAAAAAACAATTAGTAAAAGAAAAGTATACAACCAATGCATCCTTATGGAGGTGAAACATGGAACCTAAGCAAGAGATAGACCCGCAAACTGAGAATTATGCTGCGTGCACATGAGAGAATCATGCTAAACCTTACATGGAAAGATCACAAGACAACATAGTATATCTGGGAGAAAACTGAAGTCTGAGACATCAAAGAATCTATGAAAAAACTCATATGTCAATGGGCTGGTCATGTTGTGAGAATGACAGACAGCCACAGGACATGGACACCCAGAGATCACATGAAAAACTGAGGCCAACAAAATACAAGATGGAGAGATGAATTAGACAAATTCAGAAAATACTGGCTCTGCGACGACCATGATAAAAAAATGTGGTGGATCCTGGGGATGGTCTATGTCCAATGACGGTTGTTAAAACTGATGATGATGATGATGATGATGATGATGAAGTGTACAATTTTTATCAATAATTTGTTCTGGAGTCTTGATGTATCAATATTCTATTAGATAATATTTTTAGCTATAAAGTTAGCTGGAAATTTAAAAGTTCTGCTAATTCTATCAATTTTTCTAAACAGTTTTAGCTATAAATGAAAAACAGTTTTTGGCAATACTGTAAAAAAAACAAATGCTTGATACGTAATCAGTTGATCTGAAGAGATGTTCTTTCCATGACATCTCACCTTGTAATGACATCACACTTCTTCTGACATTATAGAAGCTGATAAATAAAACAGAAAACCCCCCTCCATCCTTTTCCTTCTGTTTAACTGGAATGAATCGACCGACCATCTGAGTGAGATGGACACATTTAAAAATTTATCAATTTTACCAAGTTTTTATCTTCATCCTAACTTACAACTGCTTTTTAATCACAACTTTGACTCTGACCCTGATCTTATGTCAAGACATTTAAACAATGTAATTGGACATAAAGAGTAAGACTATAATCAGAATCACACTTTCTCCGTCTTGTCAGAGGGAGTCCAATATACGCCTGGCTGCTTCTATCCACTCATTCCCTCAATAAATGCTTTTATAATTATCATATTGCAAAATATAAATTGTCCATCTACTGATACGCATATATATACTGCTATTTCCCTATGTTCACCCATCAAGTTTCAGACTGGGCTTGATGTTGCTCAACTTTGGTAATCTCATGTGTTTCCAACATGATTTGGCCACAACTTCTTAAAGAGATTCCTCAATCCAATAATAATGATAGCAAATGAAAAACAAGAACCATAAGTTCAACAATATGTCCAACATCCTTTCATCCATATCTGTGTTTTCATATTCCAGAGAAGGAGAGTAAGGATGGTGCTACCGAAATCTGTTCATCAAAAAAACAATTTGTAAATGTATAATTTTCATCAATAATTAGTTCTGGGGTCCTAGAGTGTGGTTATTTTATTCAATAAGTGGGATATGAATGAGTATATATAACATTTCTAGCAATAAAGTTAGCTGAAAATTTGAGAAAATCAGCCGATTTTTTCAATTTTTCTAGACAGTTTTAGCTATCAATAATTAACAGATTCTTGGCAACACTGTAAAAGACAAATGCTTGGTACGTCATCGGTTGATCTGAAGAGATGTTCTTTCAATGACTTGTCACGTGCAGAGAGCTTACTCGAGAGTCATTGAGTAGCATTTTTAAGGTTTTTGGTACGGCTTGACTTTGGACTCAACCACGTCATATAGTGTCTGCGTGTTACAATGTAGCACGGAAATTAAATTTTTCTCTTCTCAGAATGTGTAAATTAATTGTTAATTACGTTAAAAATCTCATTACCTTAATTGAAGAAGATCTTTTCATTTTGATGATAAAGACCTCAAGCCTTTTTCTGCTGTTAACATTAAATGATATCTGTGTATTATCTATAGGAAGAAACACCAACATTTCACAGTCAATATACAGTGGTGGGAAACAAGTATTTTGATAGAATTGCAAAATATTCATTTAATGCTCTCCTAATGCTCACATTTACTTCAAATTTATACCGATGATGTATTTTGGTATATATCAATATCATTATTATAAAGAGAAAATACATATTTCCAAAAATATAATGCAGAATAAACTATAAACAAAAATAAAGGTGGAAAAAAGTGTTCAGACACATTGATTTTGTATTCCAATACTTAGTTGGATAGCCGTGGTTTGCAATTGCATGCTCGTCTTTTGACATTTTTGACTTTTTTGATGTTTTTGACGTTTTTTGGTGACCCTTCACTAGCCCTTCACAACATTCAATTGAAATCTAGGCTGATGCTTCCTTGTAAATGACCTTCAAATCAATAATGTTTCTGGGATCCTTTGCCATAAATTCTTATTTAGATTCAAGTCAGGAGATTGACGAGACCATTGAGGCACCCCTATGTTGTACTGAACAAACCATCCACCACTTACTTCAGCTGTATATTTCAGTTAGTTATCTTGTTAAAGGCTCCAACCCTCTTTAAGCTCTAACTGTTGCACTAAAGAGATAAAATCATCTTCTAAAATACTCTGATACATTGATTCATTCATGGTTCCTTCAATCATGTAATATGTCCCCCAAATTTGAAATTAAAAGACACTACCTCCCTGACAAACTATGATACTTCCACCTCAGTACTTTACAGTGGAGATGGTGCTTTTTTGACCATATATTGTCATAAATGAAGATATGTGTGCCATCCATCTTTTCTCCATTTATAACAAGCTGGATTGTGACCCAAAAGTTCAATTTCTGTTTCCTCTGACCAAAGAATATTCTTCCACAGATAATATGGCTTCTGTAAATGGTCAAGAGTGAATTTCCCTTGAGAATCCTGTTTTTTATGGAGTTTGGAATTTCAAACCATATCTTTGCAGTTCATTACAAATAGTCCTTTTAGTAACCGATGTTCCTGCAACTCTTAAATCATCTTGGATCTCCTTTCAAGTTATCATTGGATTCGCTTTGACTTTTCTCTGGATTTTTTGAGCTGCTTGTGAAGTAATTTCCCATGGATGCCAGTTCAAAGAAGTTTTTCGATGGTGCCAAATTTCTCCCACTTCAGAATTATTGATTTAATGATGCTGACAGGGACATTTAACATCTTGGCTATGACTCTGTAGTTCAAACCTTTATTATACTGTTTAATTACTCTATTATTTAGTTCAGTTGAGAGCTCTTTAATTCTAACAAGACAGCCCTACTGTAATAAGGGTAATGATGACTGTGCTGGTATCATACCATAGTGAAATATTTGTATGCAGGTGCAGGAAGATCTAGACCGCTATTCTTTCTTGAATAACATTTCTGTGGTGATTTTCTAAAAGTGTCTGAATACTTGCTTCCATGATTACTTTTGTTCATGTTTTATTCAGCATCATATCTTTGGAAACATTTTTTTCTTAGATATTATTAATTCTATGTTTTATCATTTCTTTGATTTAGTATTGAAATACATCACCTGTGTGAAAGTAATACTTGCCATCACAGTCGATAATTTGAAGCCGTGTAAGAAAATTCCATTGAAGAATAAATATGGTTAGGATAAATTCTATTTATGACATCACTGGCATTTTTCACGGGAAAACATCTAAAATAGGGTAAAAAAACAAACATCTAGAAACATAGATATCCCCAAGAAAAATAAGGCCCCCCAAAAAGTGAAAAGTTATTTTCCAGAAATTAGAAGAAAACACTTTTAGAGAGGTTCTACTAGAGTGCTGATGTCAATTTTTAAGTCTGTAGACAAAACAGTATGGTCAGGAGACCTGGACCAATCAGATACATAAACAAACACACAGACACTCGGACAAATATAAAAAAGAATTGGACCTTTTGTCATATTTGATGGTTACAGTTGTTCAATGTAAGCATTGGAAGGGTATTTAATTAATATTTTGCAAGTGTGCAAAGACTTTTTGTCCCCCCACTGTGTAGATATATGCATGCGTGTAAATACACACACCCACACGTGTATATATATATATATATATATATATATATATATATATATATATATATGAGTGAATGCATGAAAATATGAAAAAATATCTCTCAAAAAAAGAATTCTTGGAACCAACCCAAAATTTAATTGATTCTACCATACCTCATGATCCATGGTCACGGAAAATTCCATTGATATTACAAGAGTGGATCCATATAAGAAACCGTCAAATGAAACTATTGAGTGACTAACCAGACTAGTATCTCCTCCAACTTCGTTGGCAGAGGTGGAAGAATGACTTATGAAAAGTACCCTGTACCTGGGTAGACAACTACTCAGATAAGAGCAATAATGGAAATGGGTCTTGGCAACTATGTATACTCCATCAGTACACATTGAACATTGGAAAAGCTTGGGATTTGAGAAATAGGTATACGCCATAGCCAAGCATATCCTCCCATTTCAATCCCTGAATATGGATCTATATCTGGAGAAAACTTCTGTGAAAATATTCTCCCCTTTGAATAATAGCATGATGGCAAGAGATAAGCTGGGATCTGGAACAGTCACTCACAGAAGAAACTGTCATGTGACCAATGTCTTTTGGCAGCATACTGTATTGGGGGGATCAATAAAAAAAATTGATCACCCCTAATAATGATCAATGAATGAGCTACCTACCTCACATTTTGTTGTGCAGTGATCCCTAAAAAGTCTGAATTTTCAAAAATACAAGCGGGCAATAACTAGGGACCAATTTAGCAGAAGCTTAAATGGCAAATTGAACTGCAAACTAGAAACCTATTTAAGAGGAATTTTAAAAAAAAGCATATATAAGTAGCCAGCCAGCCAGACCGACTTGAAAACTGAAGAAACCTACATTGACAGTTTTGGTGTCAGCCTTGATTGACAATTTTTAATAACAAAAACAATTGTGTATTTGACCCACCAAAAAGCTTTATTGTTGAAAAATGTGACAAGCTCTGGTCTATTCTTGTTTTCTGTATAACGGCCAAGGTTACACAACAACAAAAGGCTTTTATCAGAAATATAAGTCTATGGAGAACAACTAACATGTAAGTGCTTGTACAAGATGAAAAAAAGAAGAATCACTCAGCATGGGAGATAACCCACTTTTTGTTTAATGACATAATGGCAGCAGATGATTATAAAGAAATGAAATTGTAGCTTTGGAAAGAGTAACAAAGATGAGAATATTGATGTTGAGATAAAAATGATCATAATGTATCCTCTGTAGATTGAAGTGCATAGTGAACTGTCAAGAAAGCAGACTCATAAAAATGGATGAATCATGATTATACTAGGCATGGAGATATAGGAAGGGAAGAAGAAAGAAATCGTTTGGAAGAAAGAGAGGAGAGAAGGGAGAAATGTTCTGGAAGGAAGAAAAGAAAGAAGAAAAAAAGGAATGTGTTGGAATAGATGTTATGGAAAACAGTAAAAAAGAAAGGAAGAAATAGAGACAGAAAGAAAGATAGAATGAAAGGAAGAAAGAATGAAAGAAAGAATGTCAGGGAAAAGTAAAAAGAAGAAAGAAAGAAATGTTTTGGAACTAAAGAAGAAAGGATAGAAGAGAGAAAGAAATAAACGTTATGGAAGAAAGAAAAAACAAGAAAGGAAGAATGAAAGAAAGAATGTTAGAGAAGAGAGAATAGAAGAAAGAAAGAAATATCATTGAAGAAAAAAGAAAGGAAGGAAGATAGAAGGAAATATAATAATCGGGAGGGGACATTTTTTCAACTTCTTGGGATCAAAATTGAAGGGGAACCTCTTTTATCTTTTTCAAGTCTCATAACCAAAGGGGGATTTTTATTCACTTTCAGGAGTTCAAGTTAAGAGGGAACTTTTTTTATCACTTTGGTGTTGGATTCAAGGGGGACCTTTTTTTTTACTTTTAGGAGTCAAAATTGGAGGGGGACTTTTTTCACTTTAAGTATTGAAAATTGAAGGGAACCTTTTCTTTAGTATTAGGATTCAAAATAGAAGCTCAGATTGATGGAAGGAAAAAGAGAAGAGGGGTCAGAACCAGAATGGAAACATTTGTGATCACTTTTAAAATTGAAGTTGGAACATTTTTTCTTCTTTGGGGTCAAATTTAAAAGGAAAACTTTTTTGTTAATATCACAGGTCAAAATCGAAAGGAAACTTTTTTTTATCACTTTGAGGGGTGTAAATCAAGTTCTGCCCTTTGATTTTGGCTCCAGAGAGAACAAGCATCACATTTTTTGTCTTTTAAAGGTCAAAATTTTGTGGCGTAGATAGGTACTTGATTAGTGAGAGGGTAAGAAGAGAAGGGAGGAAAGAAATTTAAGAGGTGTCTGAAGGAGTGAGAAAAGGGGAAAAGTGATGTAGTTTTATAAGAAGGTAAGAAGAGAAGGGACGAAAGAAATTTTGGAAGTGTCTGAGGGCATGAGAAAAGGGAAAAAGTGTTAGGTAGTTTTATAAGAGAGTTGAAGGAGGGGGAGTAAAGAGGGCAGCGAGTAAAGTCGGTGATAAGAAAATCTTTACTTATGAAACTAATCCATGTTGGTGTAACATTTAGATGAAATCATGGACTGACAAGGAAGACTGGAGAGAATAAGGGGGAGAACAAGATGATACAGGTTAAGGGTGATTGAGGAGCAGAGGCATGTGATAACAGATAACAATAGTTTCTACCCGTCCAACTAGTACATATATAAATGTCAGAACTCATGAATAATAAACCCAGCCACAGTGTTTCAACAGGTGCATTGAGAGTAGTGGTGATTAGAAAGAAAGATTGAAAGAGAGGAAGAGGGGAAGGAAAAAATGGGCAGGAATAAAAAATTAGCGAGTGTTATAGAAAGAAAGACAGGTATGGTTAGTCATGAAACAGAAACTGCCTTGTGACTCATTTCTTACATGCCATGCAGGAAGTGATCAATTCAAAAATTGGGAAAAGGGGTGATCAATGAAAAAGTTAATTTCTCACCTTTTGTTGAGCAGTGATCACTAAAATAGACTGGATTTTCAAAAAAGATTTCCTTCTAGACTTAATAAGGAGTATATGTTTGAATTTTCAGCCCTCTAGTTCCATTGGTGCAGCTTGTATGCATTATTCCTATACAGTTAGCTGGCCAGCTGGACCTGCCAAAAAAATGAAAAAACCTATGTTGAACTCAACCCAGCCTTAACTGTTCACAGAAACTTGAAATTTGCCTTCATGTTGCAAATGTGACGCAGGTAACAATCATATAATTTTGACGTTCAATTCTCCCACAAGTAGCATATCTTGTAGCATTCCTTGTTTTGCTTGTCTTTGTTAGAGGTTCCAACGATTTCAATTTATCAAACAAATTTCTTAAAGCATTGCATCAAATTGAAAGCGGATTAATTCTCTTATGATAGAAATCACAATTAGGCAGAAATATAGGGTAAGGTTATACTGAGAGGTTGGAAAGAAACCCCCTATGGGAAATTATTTGTAACTTTATCATTTATTGATCGATTGTTGTCGAACTAACTTCACTTTGAACTATACAATTGAAGAAGTTGTCTACTGTGCTAAAATTCAATGTTTAGAACCAATTTCTATGAAGATTTCAGTATGGCCTCAATAGACTATTGCAGCAAGTCCAGCAATTTGTCAAATGTGCCCCTCCAGTTGATCCAGAGTTTGTGGTTTGGTGCAGTACAAATTCCCATTTATAAAACTAACGGATAAATCTTGATACGATGGTTATTCTCAGCAACCTTGTAAAAAGCCAAAGAAAATACTTTGATGACTAAATAATGTTGCTACGTTAATGTCAATTGAATCATTTATTCCTATTCATGCCTTCACCAAGGATGTTAGTACAAAGAAATCACTAAGTTGATGTTTGAACTCAGCTAACTGATCCCATTCTCTGTGCTATTAACCACTAGCACTTGTACCCGTGTTTTTAAGAAATGAATATTCATTCATTATACATCATTCAGTGTTGTATGAAAAGATGTCCTTTTTTGAAGTTGTAACCCTAAATTGGCCTGTGGCAACCTTTAGTGACCTTGGAGATCAGTGCCACCTATCCCATATTAATCATCGAGTCAAGTTATCCTTAAGGACTACTTTTCAGCCCTCAGGATCTAGCTATTTGGTTGACTATAACAAGCATATATCCAACCAAAAAGGTATATATATATATATGTTGATGAAAGTGACAATTGGAAGGTGAAGAGAAAAACTACATGTTACACTTCAAAACTTGTTAACATCTAATTTTGTAGCTATTTTGTCAAATATTTTTGTAAAAAGGTTTTATATGCGGTTGAGTTGGCCAATTTGTCGTTAGACAGTTGAGAAAAAAGACAATGATCGAAATGGAAAATGCCAAGCTAAAGAAAGTTGACCAAAACATCCATCTGAGATAGAGAATCTCCATGAAATCCTCAAAAGAGGAAATCAAACGAAGAATCATCTTAGGTTAGCAAACTTTTGACAGAGAAAGCTCAAGATTCAAGAGCAAAAAGATTCCATTAATTTTCAAACGAAGGGTCATCAACCAATGAATATTCCTGAAAGTAATCTATGGAGCAGAAACATGGACCTTAACCAAAAGATTGGCCCTCAGACTGAGACCCATGCAATTTGCACTTAAGACGATCATACTTAGCATCACAAGACAGCACAGTATAAAAAAGAGAAAAAAACAAGAGTCTGAGATATTGTAGATTCCATCAGACAACTCAGTTAGCAGTGGGCTGGCGATATCCCAAAAATGCAAGACAATTGCTGGACAGCACAAATAGCACCGTGGATTCCCAGAGATCATATGTAAAATTGTGGCTGGCAAAAATAAGATGGGGTGACAGTCTAGTTCAGGGATACTACCGCCACAATGCCCACTAGATCTTAAGGAAGGTTTATGCCCAACAATGGATGCTAAAAGGCTGATTATAGTAATGATGATGACTGTATAACATTTTTCTACTCTCAATAGCATATATATATATATATATATATATATATATATATATATATATATATATATATATACACAACACTTCTGAATGAATATCTTGTTCCAGACTGTATACACACTTGTAATAAGATTTTCATTCTTTCTTTGTATTTATTTATTTATTCATCTGGCCTTGTTGTCATCCTCCTCCCTACCTCCTACTAGTGGGTGGCCACCAATAACCCCCAAATACATAACACTGTAGCAGAGAAGTCTTGGACAAAATGGTAGCACGCCACAATTGGTTCCTGCCTCAACAACCACTCGAATGGTCACAAGAGTATCAAGGTGACATAACTCTGTCATTTACTCCCCAAATTGTTGGCATCTTGATTATTGCATCAAGCTTGAAGGAGTTTTGCCACAGATATTCATGCCTCTCGCACCGTGGGGAAATGGTGAACATGGAATCTCTGGTTTTTACATCTTGTTCTATCTATATAAGTAGATACTGATGGGGAACAGGTGAAAGTACATCCATGAGTGGGCTTATATAAATACTTTTGGAAAAAAGTCAGAATATCCCATGATCCAGTAGATCACTGAGGAATCTATCTATAGACATAGGTTAGTTGATTGGTCCATTTGTTGATTGGTCACTTGATTGGTTGGTTGATTGGCTGGTGGCTCTTGCTGAGTTACTTACTCTTTGGTACCTAATTGTTGCTCCTCCCTCACTACTTATCTATTTTTGAAAGAAATTCCAATTCTTGTTTGGACATCAACCCCCACCCCCTCAGGAGTCCATCCCAACTTTCTCCTTCCAAGATGTTGAGAGGGGATGGCAATTTCTGATTTGTCAAAATTTTCTCATCGAAAGACAATTATTAAACAATGCAAGGGGGACAACTTGGTTAAATAGATCTAATTGTACCCGCTAATTTTAGTGATTTTGAATTATTGTGCCGCCGAAACACTTTTCAGTTCAATCTTTCCTCAAAAACAAAATAATTTTCTTGTTCTGGTCAATACTGTACAATTTTACTTCTTATGTGCCCACCCAACCCTTGCTATAAATCTTTTCCAAACAACTTGATTTAGTTTAGATCCTGCTAAATTGTTTGGTGACCATAGTTTCCAACAACACTGCTAATTGATTGTGACAGATTTTCCAACCCCACCACACACTTATTCTAACCCTCCTGGCAATTATGTACTCAAGTGTACTATCACTTAATTGATGAAAAACAAACCCCAAAGGCTGAATTATTATCTATACAATTCATATGTATACAAATATATCCTTGTTATTGTATGATGTCAGTAAGAATGCAGAAGGTGAACAATTATTCACTATTTTAGGACCCTTTTTATTAGGGACACAAGGGTTGGTATTTTCAAGTAAGACCTCCCTCAGTTATGCTTCTGCATTGGGGATCCAGGGGGCAGTGTTTTCAAATAGCCCCCCGCCTTCAGCTGTGTATCTGCATTCTTAACCCCCCGGCAAATTGGAATCCTTTAGCATCGTATACCATTTTCCCAAGACACAGCCATGTAAGGTAGTTCATCTAAGAGGATGCTACTAGCTTCATAGTTGGTACCATTCTCACTACAGCTTGCAGGTTAGGCATGGGGCTAGCAACTCCACCCCATAAAACCTACATGTTACTGAAACCACAGCACAGGGCAGCCACAGGAATGAATAAAAAAGAGATATTTGATAACTGATTTTGAAAAGAAAAACAAGTAAAAAATTATAGATGATAAGTCTAATTTATGATTTGATAGAAAGTGTCTCATTACCAATATCTTTTGACAGCATGCCAGCAAGGGGGTGATCAATTAAAAAATTGGAAAAAAGGGATGATCAATGAATGTTACTTCTCTTAGTTTTCATCTGGCAGTGATCACTAAAAAGTATTTTCAGTAAACAAGCCTGAATGCAGCTGAACAGAAAAGAAGAGATCAATTGAGCAAAAGAATTATATTGCAATTTAAAACCCCATTAAAAATCTATTCAGAGGCAAGGAATTAAAAAAAGAAAACTGATAAAAGTTTTTAATTTTCAGCTCTGTAGCTATATTGGTCCAGCCTATGTGCATAGTACATAAATAGCCAATTAGCCAGCCAAACCAATTTGAAAACTGGAGAAACCTATGTTGATGTTAACAGTTTGATGGTTACAAACAATACCTCAGGTAAGAAATTTGGACAAACTGAGAATATTTTTTTCTGTCTGAATTTTTTTGATGAAGGAGTAACATTATGTAAAGTTTTGTTAAGACTTTTGTCCTCATCTTAGTTTGTTTCTTGAACATGACATTACAGATGTAGTACTTCATGGCTATCTCGCCAATCATCTGGAACCATTCATATGTTCCTGTCTTATATTGGATGTTGCTAATTCTTTGTTTCCATAGTTGTTGGCTGTATCAAAAATCTGTGGTTGTCTTGGATTGATTCCACAAGGAGAGCTTTTTCGGGGACAAAAGTCATCTTTGTTGGACAAGTTCAGTTGTAATAGCTACCATTTGTGCTTGGTTGAAACCAGAGGCAGGTCACTTGTGCCAATTTGACTAAGTCTGATGAAGATATTTTTGGCTTCTCCATCCCAATGGTCGAAACTGCACTCACCTGAAGATGGCTGTTGTGTACGATAGCTGAAACACTGTGTAGAACAAATGAACAAAAGACGAAGACAAAATTTTGCGTAAAAACTTTACATTAAGACTATTATATCTACTACTACTAAATATAAATGAGCTATATGGTACTGGAAAAAATCGAACAAGGAAGAAAGCAATTATACGACTAAATTTGATTTTAATACGCTGATGGGTTTCTATGGCCTGATATTGCAATACTTGGTTTGATAAGAAGCCGGAATATTGAAATATTGAAATGAACCAAAAGAAAAAACTAGTCAAAATTAATAATAACTTCAATACATTTCATAAGAAGTTCAGACAACTTGAGTACATGGGAAACTGGGCCATTTTTCAAAATGTTTCCATTTAAAAGTCAATAAACATCTTAACCTTTGATTTTAAGCTTTAGCTCCAAACAACTGTGAAAAAAAAATATCTATGTACATCAATATGAACCTTTCATGAAAATCAATAGATGTAATGGGAATGAAAATGATGAATGCTGCTTGTTGGTAACTACTGCAATGAAAATCAATCAACGAATACATTCTAACTCCTAAGTTCGTAGACTGCTTGTATCCGCTTGGTGCCAAAAGACAACAGCAATATGACGGTTTCTATTGAGTCACTAACCAGATCTGTTAATTATTAAGGTCAGTCTTTAAATATTTACAATTCTGGTATGTCTAATTTTCTTTCTTCCAGTATGACACTAGTTTTGCAATAAAACATTCAGTTATTTTTGTTGGAAAAATCAGGCGAGAAAAAATTTGTTTTTATAGATTTTTTTAGATGTTTTTTTTGAAAATGAGCGCATGAAAGAAAAACGTGAGAACCAAAGCAATAATGTTTTATTTCTAGCTATTCACTCCAACCGACATTGAATGATATGATTTCTTCATCCTGAGAATAGAATGAGAGAAAATAGACAAAAGCTTCCTGCAGTAATGATTTGAAATAGAAAAATAAATTCTTCTTCCACTGTGAGGAATTATAATTTTGGAATAAAATTTTGAAAATTGATCAAATAATTTATGTGAACAAAGAAAAGAAAACAAGTAAAATCTTTTATCTGAAAATTACATTTTCCTGCTTAATGTCAGAAAGAAAATGATATTTTCTGACTTAATGTAATTTCTGTAGTACAATGATTAGTAATGTACTTCTATTGAATGATAAGATTTCAGGTATAGTACCTTAGGATTTCTATCGTGCGATAATTAGTAATACATTTCTATTGTACAATAATGATTAATGCATTTCTATTATATAATAATTAGTTATACATTTCTATTGTACAATAATGACTACTGCATTTCTATTGTACAATAATGACTACTGCATTTCTATTATACAATAATGACTACTGCATTTCTATTATACAATAATGACCAATGCATTTCTATTGTACAATAATGACTACTGCATTTCTATTGTACAATAATGACCAATGCATTTCTATTGTACAATAATGACTACTGCATTTCTATTGTACAATAATGACTACTGCATTTCTATTGTACAATAATGACTACTGCATTTCTATTGTACAATAATGACTACTGCATTTCTATTGTACAATAATGACCAATGCATTTCTATCGTACAATAATTAGTAATCTATTTCTATCATACAATTATTGGTAATGCATTTCTACAGTACCAATGGCAGGCCTATGGTTGGTATTACCGCCTTCCAGAAACCTACCATTTATGAATAATTCTATTCATCTTAAGTTTCCAATTTTTCAGTTCCTTGAAATAATATGAAGAAATTAAGTATGGATACCTTGGAAATGTTTTTACTCAGAAAAAATTACAATTAAATTAGAAAACATTCTGAGAGCCAATACCCCCGCCAATGTCACTGTCCACAAATCAACAATACTTTAAGAAAATGTTAGTTTGTCTCACTCTGAGACCTCTTTGAATCATTCAATCTTGTGTTAATTCAATGGTCCTTTGCTGATGATTCTCTGTGTACTGGGGCTAGGGAACAGTAGATCAGGAATCATTAGAAAAAAATAAGTGCCTGACAAATGCTTACTTGTAACTACATTTATATTTTTTGATCCACTGTGCCCTGGTATCCCAAACCTGTATTTTTATTTATTCTTATTCAGCTCATTTTAGGCACTGCTTCTCCTTTCACAGTTTTTTTGTTATATCAATGCTATTCCAATGTTGATTGGTGAGTCTTAATGCAGTGTATTGTACTTATGTATAGTTCTGGAAAAAAGTCAATTTTTCAAGACTGTATAATACTAAACTGGACTGTTTTTCCCTTCATTCATACAGTTTTGAAGTATTTGGTTACATCCCCTGTGAAGGTTTTAATATTTTTTTTGCTGGTAATTTTTTATGCTATCATCAAATTTTGGGGTGTTCGGGGTGTACTGTGCTGTGGTGCAATCACACATGCAGCTTTTTTGGAAATATTTGGACAGTGAATTCATTCATTTCTTGTTTGTTGCAACCAGCCAGTAAGAGGGTAGGGGTGGAGGTATCTTTGGCTTGAGTTTTTGAGCATAGTGTAGAGATCAGTCTCCTCTTAGGAAGATTAACAGGATTGCTATGGGAGGTTCTCTTCTGCTTACAGCACCTGGTTGAACAACTTGGTCATCCACCTATGTACTGAAGGGGCATTGCTTAACTCTGGCGATCATTTGAGAAGCAACGTATCCTGCATGATTTGGCTGCAATTGCAGGGTAGATGATATGAATGGCCTTTTTTTCTGTCGCTTCAGACAATGAAACGTCCCCTCCAGGTCACATACTTGGGTGTATGGAAATGCTGAGAGGCCCAGTTGTTAGAATTCCCCTCTCATCCTCGCTGATGTAGTCCAGATGAAGGCAGGGAGTGATATGTCTGACATCAGCTCGACTGCAGTCCTTAGCATAGGAATCAGAGTTGTCCCTCTCCTAAACTGGTTGCCTTTCAAGGCTAGACTGCCCAATCTGTCCTGCTATTTTACTCAGAGCTGGGAGGAGGGTAGAAAAGATGTGGATTCATGTTTTTCCCAAGGACATTAATGTGAAGTGAATATCAACAGCCCCCACCACAGTTTGAACTCAGGTTGCTGATTCCATTGTTACCGACTACACCAACAGCACCTCCCAAGATAAATGATATATCTTAAATAATACAACTCATATCCATATGATATAAAAAATTTTTTTTATTTCTCATCTCATAGAATACTAAGGTTCCTGGTAGGATATCACGCTTGTAAAGGTTATTGATCATAGATGACTTAACATTTGTTCAGAGACTCTTCCTTCTCTCATTTTACATTCTTTTCAAAATCCCCCGACCAAATAATTACCTTTGATGATTTTTTGAAACAGAGGAAATTAAAACAAATCTCCGTGTCAACTCAATCAGCAAAAATACACTAAAATTCCAATCACTTTTAAATACAGTGTCACAATAGACTCGGAACAAGTAACGTTAAGAAACTGTTCAGTGCATCAGATTTTATAACACCATTCAAATGGCGTCTTCGTCACACGGTCAGCAGGGAATGTTAATTTATGGTCTTATTGATTATTTTGAAAGATTATTTTTTTACAGAAAAAAAGATTGATTTTCTCTGGAATGGAGGAAGGATGCCATTTTATGTAACAATCATTAAAGCTTGCAATATTTCTGCTTTCTACAAGCATTTTTCTTTGATGGCTCAGTGGTGAGCATATCATCCTGGGAGCACAAAGTCTTTCACAATTCCTTGTCTTCATTCATAATACTAAACTAAATACTTGCCCTGATGGGCAGGTAGAATTGATGTTGAAGAGATGAATTGATAAAACACCCATTAGAAACTGTCATGTGATCAACGTCTTTTGGTGGCATGCCGTTTTGGGGTGATCAATTAAAAAATTGGAAAAAGGGCGATCAATGAATAAGTTACTTCTCTCACCTTTCATCAGGGCATGATCACTTAAAGGTCAAAATTTTTAAAAACAAGCACTGATACAAACTAAAGGATCAATTTAGTATGAACTACTATAAACTGGTAAATGCCCCTCCAGACCGCTAGACAAGTTGATGCAAACTGATGAATCAATTTACCATAAACTTACACTGCAAATTGAACCTCTCACTGAAACCTACTTAGGTGGGAAATTTTTGGGATGAGGTATTATTATCATTTCTATTATTATTCTGACTATCCTCATCTTGGTTGTTTTTCATACAACATTTCGGCTGTTGTACTCTACGGCCTTCACCAGGTATCATCTGGTAGGTGTTGCATGAAAAACAACCAAGATAAGGATAGTCTAAATCATGATAGAAATAAAAAAAAATTGTTTTTTCCAGACATATGATGCAAATGTTGGAAATTTTAGCCCTATAGCTCCATTGATGTGGCCTGTAAATGTGATATATACGTAGACAGCAAGAAATCTGAAAGAACCTATTTTGACAGTTTTAGTGACAGTTTTGTTTGACAGTTTCTAAAAGATAGATAGATGGAAATCAGGAGTTGTTCAATTCATCATGTATTTTTGAATATAAGTCGAGGTTCTTTTACCAAAAATGTTGCCAAAAATTAATGCCTTGACTTACAGTCAAGTCAGTTGGAAAGGAAGGACAACAATTTGTAGTGGACGCATATCTGAGTGATCGATAACAAAGGTCCAGCATAGCTTTGAGAAACGTGGAAACGGCAACGCCATAGATGGAACTGAAAATGACATCTTGTGGCAAGGACGTGCTGACCAGGCATCAGAAATGGAAAAGTCACAATAAGAAGATGACTCTTATGATGACGTCATGGCAAAAGAACAGAATCAGCTGTTGTTTGCAGAATCTGGTGAAGAAGTCTTTTATTGATTTCAGACAATTGCTTTCATATTGGGCCAGTCATTTTTCTTTGCTACCTTTTGAATAGATAAAAATTCCATGTACTAGTTATGATTTATTTATCACCATCATCATCATCATCATCATCATCAGTAGTCTTTTAATTTCCGTTGTTGAACATAGAACTTCCCCAAGGCTTGCCACACCTCTTTATCGTAGGCGTCGTGGAATTATATTTTCTCAACTTGTCTATTTTGTCTCTTCATCTCGTATTCTGCTGGCCTCGGTTATGCATATGATCTCTGCGGATCCATGTTGTGAGTCGTGATGTCCATCAGTTGCCTGCCATTCTTGACCATATCTTATTGCCATATGAGTTTCCTAATGATTTCTATGACGTTTTGGACTCCTGTTTTTCCCCAATATACTGTGCTGTCTTGTGATCTCTCCATGTGAGGTTGAGCATGATTCTTTCATGTGCTCATTGCATGGTTCTCAGTTTGAGGGTCAATCTTTTGGTTTGGTTTTATGATTTAGCTCCATAGGTGACTATCAGGAGGATGCCTTGGTTGCATACCCTTCTTTTCAGGACTAATGGAATTTTCTTGTTCTTGAAGTTTGAGCTTGTTCAGCCAAAGGCTTGTCATCCTAGAGTGATTTTTTCTTGATTTCTTCTTCTTTTGAGGATTTCATCTCCTTCATCTGACATAAATATTCAGATGATGTTAAAGAAGATATGGAGCCAACTTCTGAGTTAGTTTTTGATTAATTTTTTCTCGTTAAGGTGAAATCATCAAATACATTGATAATGGTTTTTAGGTCACCTTATATTTGAGTCGTCTTATTTACTTTTCTGTTCTAATTTGACCTCATTTTATATTCATGATCAAATTTAAAAATATACAGCAATATGTTTTTAAAAAGTGATATATGTTACTTAAATGCATGCCGAACAGAAAATAAACAAAGTCATTCTTCCTCTTACACTCAACCCCTCTCTATGAATGATACCAAAGTACCCACTGTTCTCCCTCTTACTCTACCCTCCTCTGTAAGAATGATATGAAGTCCCCACTCACAATACTGACTGCTGCTGAAAAGAGCAGCGGTCAGTAGACTGTCAATAGATTCAGCTGAAAGGGGGGGGGTATCTATTTTAGCATATATTGACACTGTAAATAGAACACCCGCTCAAAATCATATTTTAGGAGGGGATTTATAAAAACTAATATGCTAAAAATCTTTCCCCAGAGAAACAGCCAAAAATATACCTCCTACCCAGATTATCATCATCATCATCATCATCATCATCATCGGTCTTTTAGCGTCGGTCGTTGGACATAGACCTTCCCCAGGATTTTCCACACTTCCTTATCATGGGCATCACGGAGTCAGTACTTCCTGAAACTGTCTAGCTCGTCTCTCCATTTAATATTTTGCCGGACTTGGTTGCGCATGTGGTCTTGGGGATCCATGTCGTGAGTCGCGATGTCCATTGATTGTCTGCCATTCTTGCAACATGGCCAGCCCACATTGGGTGGGGGTGATGTGCTCCAAGGGCGACTACCCAAACACTACACCCAGATTATACCAGGGGTTAAAGTGGGCTAGCCTGTTTTACACCCTTTGTATATTTTGGGACACTTAGGTTCATGAGCTTGGTTATAAAACTGGCTAGTTTAGTTCATACCTCACTAGTCCGGATTATACCCACCTCTCGTTTTCAATAAAAATGTCTGTATTTCAACATTTTATTATACCCTTACACGCAGATACTCAGAATAATTGAGGATACAGTATTAAATTCCAATTTCATTTCACACACTGATGACACAATCTTTTGTGCACAATTTTAAAAGATTAATTCCCATTGCAAATTAATCAAGTGCAGACGTCAGGTACTTCTTGATTAAAGAGGTCTTGTTCAACGCGAGTTTTGATTAATGTGCTTAAATCAATTAAAGCGTGGCATAAATTTGATTAACGCGATTCCCGAAATAAAGAAACTGATCTGATCGTTTCATTCATTTTATTGTCAACTAAATCATCTCACACTTTGGACCGATCTCAGTGCATTGACAATGAAATATACAGCGGACAATGTGTTCATCAATATTGAGAAAAAAAGGGGTTTAAAAACTTTGAATCCTGAGTAGGAATGAAAAATGTTAATAGAACAGAATTATTGAATGCAGACAAAGATACTGCATATAGATTTTCTGCTTAACTTCAGGAAATAATTGAGGAAAATGATCACGATCATTGATGAATTTTTACCCAAGAAAAGTGTATTTTTTTTCAATCTTATTTTTCTCCATTGATGGTCATTTTAGAAGCTAAAAAGTCTTTATTTTGAGGGAGAATGTCCCTGCATTTTCTCTATATACGGAGTAGTTTTCGAGTTTTGAAACATTATAGAAATCCTACTTTGGCACGCATTAAAAACTTCATGGGGTTATATAGTGTGGTATTTGTGGTAGGCTATCACATACAGATGGATGGATAGACTTTTGGGGAATCATAATAAGATACATGGAAATATTGAAAAGTGTTTAGTTTAATTTCTGGCCTCTGAGTACTAGAGTATTTGATTGAAGATGATAGGTACTTGGTTTAAACCCTTGTGAATATTCCTACGAGAAATAATTTCATTCCAAAAGCAAGATGACTCGGTTCTTTAACTAAAACTGTGGGAAGTGATAAACAGTTACTATCATATTATCCAAAATAGGATACATATATATATATATATATATATATTTATATATATATATATATATATATATATATATATATATATATTTATTTATATATATATATATATATATATAGTAAAAAGAAAATGAATTTTCAAAAAAAGAGGGAATTAGATATATATAAAACTCTTATCAACCACAAGAAATGCAACAAAGTACCTCATTTTATAATGTTTGTCCCTTTTCCAAACTCTCAATGGATATACACAGTTGAAAATTAAAAAAAAACACATTATTTTTCAAAGTGATAAAACCACTTTTCACAAAAAGCACTGTTGTTACTACTACATTCTCAACAGTCACAATACATATATTTCCATAGAAAGTAGTCCTACAAATACGAACAGCCTCAACTAAAAATTCAAAAGAACTCAATAAGAAAAGAATTACCTAAAGAGACTCTTGATAGCTAAAAAATGTGTTGTAACATTAAAAAAAAGAATAACAATACTCAAATTTGATACATTTGTGAAATTCACCCTTTTTGTATATATATATATATATATATATATATATATATATATATATATATATATATATATATGTATATATATATATATATATATATGTATATATATATATACATATATATATATAGAGAGAGAGAGAGAGAGAGAGTGAGTGAGTGAGTGAGTGAGTGAGAGTAAGAGAGTAGTCTGATGTTTAACAATATGTCAAATTGAATGGTTGATTGTAGGATGGTATAGACAACAAAAAACATCAAATATTTAAACAAAATATGACATATTTGAAGCAAAAATCTCATCTCATTGATCCTTTAATGATGATATGCCATCTCTATGAATTATTGCGGTTTAGTGGTTGCAAATTCAGTGGAAGCGCAAATTATGGCTTCCCCATTATTGAACCAGATATGAAATTCAAAATGCTTGAAAAGATGATAATCTATAGGGAAAATGTCAGGTGAATAGAGAGGATGCTTATTATGACATTTAGGAACATTTATTCTACACGTTTCCCCAATTCAGCTTCATCGGAAATAATGTTGAAAACGAAAGTTTTAAAAAACAGCGTTTAGGTCACATTCTGCTTCATGCCATTATAGACAAGACAGATATTTAGGTTCCAGTATCTTTGGTTATTTGTTGAAGACTCACAATACAATGTCTTCTATAGATCCTTAGATTGAAATAGAAAAAGAAAGTAGAAGAGAACTATAGTAATCCTTTAATACTGTCGGATTTTATATCCAAATGTTGCACATAGAGGATACTGCTGTCTTCAACATTTCCACGAGTGTGCATTTGGGGGCAAAGTGGCAGCATTGAACATCATTTCGACCTTCAGGACTTTTATTCCATAAATTCATAGCGCTGTTATTCAGTCATCAAAATATTTTCCGAAGACTCCTATGACTTTATTCTACATATCAGTTAAATCGCAAATCTATTTATATAAAACAATAGCTGATGTTTGTCTGTCTGCCTCACCCCTTAAACATTCACACAAATCAACCTTAATACGGTATAAGCAGTAGACCTGCTCAAATTCACATGGAGTGATCATAAGAGAGCACAGTATATCAGAGAGAAGACAGGAGTCCAAGACATCATAGAAACTGTGAGAAAACTCAAATGGCAATGGGCTGGACATGTTTTAAGAATGTCAGACAACCTCTGGACATCATGATTTATATCATGGATCCCCAGAGATCGTATGTGAAACTATGGCTGACAGAAAGTGAGATGGCATGATGAGCCAGACTAATTCAGAAAGTTCTGGCTCCGCAATGCCCATGATAGAGAGGTTTGAGAAATCTTGAGGAAGATCTATGTCCAATGATGAATTCCAGCAGACTGATGATGATGATGATGATGATGATGATGATGATGATGATGATGATGATGATGATGATGGAAAGAATTTAGAAGATTGTTTTTTGAAAACACATTTTTAAAGGTTTCAGAGGGTTGTTCTATTTACATGTAAGTAAAATGTGAAACTGAACCTTTTTTTTCCTGTCAAATATACATCTGTAGATTCTTCAACCCTGTGCAATTTTAAAAAAATGTTTTTTCTGTTCCTGGATAATAAGTGTTATTTCCTAACGTCAATTATTCATTTTGAAATTTGCCTTAGGTTGTATCCAGTGCTGTTCCATACTTACCCAATAATTGATTATCTTAGTTTATTTCACCAAATTTCATAGAAAATGCTGGAGACTTATCAGTTAGCTGTGCGGAAAATAGACTCATAGACTTGAGTTCAAACTCCAATAGTGACTGACACTAATGCCCTTTGGGAAAGGCATAAATCCATGTCCTTCCTGATACTGTACCCTCATTTTCTGTCCAGCATAATGTGCAACAATCATATTGAGAATAAGAACCTAACTATCTAGATTAAAGATGTAAAACTTAGCAAAGTAGACCACTGCATCTACCTTGGACAATGAATCCCCATGAGATCTTCAAAAGAGGAGGAAATCAAGTAAAGAATCACTCTAAGATGGCAAGTCTTTGACAGAGCAAGCTCAACTTTCAGAAACCAGACAATCCCAATAATCCTAAAAAGAAGAGTATATAAATAATGCATTCTCCCGATAGTCACTTGTGGAGCTGAAACATGGAACTTAACAAAGAGACAGAACCGCAAACTGAGAAGCATGTAGCGTGCCCATGAGAGACTCATGCTCAACCTTACATGGAGAGATCACAAGACAGCACAGTATATCAGGAAGAAAACAGGAGTCCGAGACATCAAAGAAACTATTAGAAAACTTAAATGGCGATGGGCAGGCCATGTTGCAAGAATGAAAGACCTCACTTCTCACAGCATGGATCCAAATTCAGAAAATACTGGCTCCGCACTGCCCATGATAGAGAAGTGTGGCAAATCCTGGGAAAGGTCTATGTCCAATGATGGACGTTAATAGACTGATGATGATGATGATGATATACACATAAATGGTAGTATTCTATTCTATCACACTCTATAATCTTTCTTTAATTAGTTACGTCTAAAAAATCATTAAAAAATATCAATTATTTCCTTCCAACGTAGTATTTGTGACCAGGTGATAATTTTCACCACCACCTCCAACACCTTCCTCCTCCTTTCACTTTAGACTTTGCCCAAGATTCACCAGACCTCTCTATTGTAGATATCACCAGAGCCAGTACTTTCTGAACTTATCTAGTTTGTCACACCATCTTATATTTCGTCAGCAAAAATCATGTCAAATGGTGTTATTTATCATAAAACTGCAAAGTTCTTCCATTCTCAATCATAAGACAACTGGATCTGTATGTCACCGTTACTCCCCATCTCCGTTAAATATTGGAGCAGCTCAACCAAATTTGGCACTGATTAGGAATGCCTACTCAACAGACCTAGGGGAATATTTTAAAGTAGATATATCCCAGAAAATAAAGAGGTTTGTAGAGCATTTTACAATGTACCTATAATGCTAAACTGAACCCTGAATTTCCATTTGATATGCATATATACATTCTATCATATCTCCTATTACCTATTTATATAAAACAGCTGGATCTGTTTGTGTCACTGTCAACGCATTAAACATTGCTTAAACATTGATACAGTTCAACCAAATTTGACACAAATGCGTACTCAACAGACCAAGGGAGAGAACAATATGGTTTTTCAAAGAGTTTAGTGAATGGTCTTTTTACCCTGTAACCATATTGTGAAACTGAACCCTCATTTTTTGATCAGTGGTGAAGCTTTTGGCCTAGCTCAGACAAATGTGTTATGTATACACAGTAGACATCAGGGAATAACTTGCACTATTCGGTTTTAAATAAGAAGATTTCAAGGGTTTAGAGGAGGTGATTCCATTAACTAATCTAACTATAATGAACTCTTACTTTCATATGTTATATGTCTGTAATGCTGGAAACTGGCATCATATTGAAAGAATTTACTGATAACTCATCATCATAGAACTTCCCCAGGATTTGCCTCACCCCTCTATCATGGGCGTGATGTTGAGCATAATTCTATCATGTGCATGTTACATGGTTCTCAGTTTGAGGGTCAATCTTTCAGTTGGGTTCCATGTTTCAGCTCCTTAGGTGACTTTTGGCAGGATGTATTGTGAAGTCTCATTCTATGAGGGAAAAGTATTTGTTTGGTAATCTTTGTTATAAATGCCTGGACATCAGCTCACCAGCACACCAGTCTAATTTATATGCCAGCCAGCCGCCTGCCTGACAGTCTACCTACTTATTTCTTGTTAAACTATGTAGAAATAATTGGAAACCAATCTTTAAGGTTGATATTTTTTTCAATACATCAATTATTGTCAAACTCCCAGAGTTGACTTTATAATTGTGAATTTGACAGACATTGGAATTTAAGACTCCAGGAATTTAAGACTTTAAAATGAATAAAAGAGAGAGGGGAAAAGAGAGAGTGATGCCATGACATCATGCTGTGTCAACATATTCTTGCGAGTTCTCTTTATTTTTTTGTAAACCTTGAAATTTTGTTATGAAAAATATGGTCAAACTTCTACTATTGTGCTTTGAATTTATTTTTGTTCGTCATAACAATTACAATAACATCACCAAAAACAGTGACATTATGAAAGCTCAATGAAGAGTTATGTACACAAAAACTAATGATGAATTCAATTTTCAACTCATTTTGACTTGTTTTATTATATGAACAACTAATAAGGGAGTTGAAATGAGATACATAATTGTGAAATAATATTGAATAAAGAAATGAATTCTCTTTTGTTTACCTAATAGATTTTGATGAAGCAAAGAAGTTTGACCCTAGTAAAGACAAACTTGTTTTTAGTTGACATTTTATTATCAATCTGTGATATTTGAAATAAAGATAGAAATATTTTTTCTTTCCCCTTTTTTGAATGGTTGGCCTCATTTCACTTGTTGTTTGTTCATCCAAATAATTAGCAAAAGTTTTTGATTTTCCAAACAAAAAGTGTTAAAATTAGTTAATGTTAGCATTACAATAAATAGTTCCTTAGCCCTGATGCTATTGTGTTATACTATGGTGTTATACTGGTATACCGATAGGTATGGTGATCTGCTCGCATCCCTTAGCAACAGTGTGGTGGCATACACAAAATGTATGATCCATATCTGTTACTATTATTTATTAGAATAGATATTAAATATTGTACATACAAGAAAAAAGATGCAATAATTATTCAGAGTGTCAATGTTGAGAATCACATCTCAACTTCTGGTGGCAAGTTATCTCCCCCTACCAAATGTTGGAATCGTGAGCACTATATAAATGCTTATAAATTGCTACTTCAGTGAGTAGGGAATTCTATTCCATTCTTTTATGTAAAGATTGATAGGGGAAAAAGGCCATATTGTTTTGTTTTTAATACTTATTTTTCTCATCGCAGTTAACAGAAATGCTTCCTAAAGATGTATCTAAGGAGAAAATGGTTCAGGGAATAAACAATCTTAACAAATCTGGTTATCTCTCGACAGAACTGTCACGTGACCAACATCTTTTGGCAGTCATCAGGCTTCTAAGGTCTGCATTGCAATTCAAATCGAGACAGTTCCACTTAATTATACATATATATAGGTTTTCTTCAGCTTGACAGGAATGAGTAAATGAATGAATACACAAACAAGTAAATAAAAACACATCAGTAATTATTTTATGTTTTCTTTACGCAATATAAGCCATATTCATTTTTGATATATCGTGCCACAATCAATTATCATAATGCTTTGTAAGCAGAATGCTTTGCATGTATGAACTATTAATGATATCGAATTATTATAACATCGACAACCTTCATTGAGTTTTTCAAATCCACAGCTAATGAGTAATGAAAATTTATGAAAAACAGGTCTAGTTAGTCACTCAATAGAAACTGTCATGTGACCAACGTCTTTTGGCAGCATGCCGTGTTGGGGATGATCAATTAAAAAATTGGAAGTTACTTCCCTTGCCTCTTGTTGGACAGTATTCACTAAAAAAACGGAGATAGAAATAGAAAAAAAAAGAAGCCATCATATGACCAATGTCTTTTTGCAGCATGCTGTTTAAGGGGTGATCAGTTCCAAAAAATGGTGAAAGGTATGATCACCTCCTGTCAAAATAAAAAAAAGACAGAAAAAAAGGATGAATGCAGCTGGACACAAAATTAGGGATCAATTTAGCATGAAATTAAGTTGCAAGTCAAAACCCTACGGAAATTTTCAAAATGAGTGACAATATTTTTACTGACACAATGAGGAGCAAACACTTGAATTTTCAGCCTTATATCTGCATTGGTGCTGCTTGTGCATGTGGATTATACATACATAGCAAACCAGCCAGCCAGCCAGCCAACCAGCCAGCCAAAATCCCTTAAAACTGAAGAAACCTATTTTCACCAATTCATTGAATCTGACTAACATATTTAATGCTTAAAATTTCAAATCAGTGTATGTTTGGCCCATTGTTAAGATGTTAAGTCCTTAAGCTGTTATGGGACCCATCAGAATTCAAATTGCTGCAGCTAATTACCATTGCCAACAAAGATGGCGGAGTGTTCTAGCTTTTTTTTATATGTTTCAGTGCTCCTGGCCATACTGTTTTGAAAATCAGTATCAGTACTTCATTAAACACCCCCTAAAAAATTTTTTGATTTTTGGAATACAAATAAATTGGGAGCTTTATTTTGACATTTAATAATAACATCAACATCCTCAAGAATCTAGATGTTTTTTTTTCACTTTAGTTGAAATGTTTCTCAGTGGAAAACACCAGTGATGCTGTAAATAGAAATTATTCTGGCCCTATTTATTCTTTGATTGAATTTTTTTACATTACTTCTACGCTACGGTTGTTCAGTTATGAACTTTATCTTATGTATAGGTTTCCTTCAGGTTGACAGGAAACGAATAAGTAAATAAATTAATACACAAACAAGTAAATAAAAACAAGTCAGTAATTATTATCCTTTTTTTCATCTTATGATATAAACCATATCCATCATTGATATATGATGCACCTATCAATTATCGTAATGTTTTGCAGGCAGAATGCTTTCGATGTATGAACCATTAATGATATTGAAATATAACCTCGATAGCCTCCATTGAATTTTTCAAATCCACAACTAATGAGCAAAGCAAATTCATTAAAAACAACAACAAATTGCTCGAAGAGAATCCCTTCCGTCTTATTTCCGAGAGATTTTAATCTCCATGGTGGATTCTTTTAAATCATGCAAGACGAACCCATTAATGGGACTTGCTAATGGTAAAATGTTTTAATGGTCAAAAAGAGAAAAACAAAAAAGAAAGGAACCGGTCGGGTTTGTCACTTGATAGAAAACATCACAAGACCAATGTCTTTTGGCAGCATGCTGTGTTGGGGATGATCAATTAAAAAACCTAAAAGATTGGGAAATATTTGTGATCAATGAAGAAGTTACTTCTCCCACCTTTTCCTGAGTTGTGATCACTGAAAAAAAGAAGCCAAATAAAAAAAAATAAGAACAATCATGAATATTGCCAGACACAAGCTAAGGGACCAATTTAGTATAAATCTTCAATGTAAATTGAACCCTCCTCAAAAAACCTAATTAGGGGGTTATTTTTAGAAAACAAGAAAAACGTTATTTCTAGATGTAATAAGGAGTAAATGTCTGGGTCTTCAGCCATTTTGCTTCACTGTTGTGATCCGTGTGTGCGATACAGTCATAGATAGACAGCCAGCCAGATCAGCTTAAAAACTGAAGAAACCGATCTTGACAGTTTTGATAATAGTTCAGGTTGACGGTCCCTTGAAATGAAATGATCATCTGATTCATGTTGTGATTCTAGATGCATTTTATTGTAAATTGGATTGACTTTCATTGTTAATAGAAAAACGTACAGTATTGATAGAATATTTCCATTTTACACTGGCTATTATGAATCATGTATGTACAGGGCTCTGTAGTGTCTGAATATATGTTATCTATCAAATAATATTTGAAACCATCAACTAAAACTGTCACCAATACTGTCAAAATAGGTTTTCAAGTTGATCAAGCTGGCTTGTTGTCTATGTTTTAATCTATCACACCAAAATGTCATACCAACAAAAGTAGAGGCCTAAAATTAGAACATTTACTTCTTATCAAATCTACAAAAAAACAATTTCTTTATTCAAAATTTCCCTCAGTATAGGTCTAGAGAGTTGGGTTCAATTTGCAATGTAACTTTATGCTAAATTGGTCTCTAGTTTGTGCCAGCTATCTTTGTGGTTGTTTTGTGATTATTCAGACTTTTTAATGATCCTACAAAAACTGAGAGAAGTAAGTTATTCATTGATCACCTATTGATCAAATTTCTTTAATCGATTGCCCCCAACACAGCAGGCAGCTAAAAGACTTTGGATATGTGATGGTTTCTATTTAGTGACCAACCAGACCGGTTCCTGAAAGATTTTAATCTTCCTGGTAGATCCTTTTAAATCATGCAAGACGGAGCCAGTAATGGAACTCACTAATGGTAAAACATTTTAATGGTCAGAAAGAGAATAACAACAAAAAAAAAGGAACAGGTCAGGTTAGTCATCAAATAGAAACTGTCACATGACCAATGTCTTTTGGCAGCATGTCATGTTGGAGATGATCAATCAAAAAATTGGAAAAAGGAGTGAACAAAGAATAAGTTACTTCTCTTGCGATGTGTGGAGCAGTGATCTCTAAAAACGTTTGATTTGTAAAAAACAATCTGAGTACAAGCTTAAAAAACCAATTTTGCAAATTTGACCCCCCCTCTAAAAACTATTTCGGGGGTAATTTTAAAAAAAAACGAAAAAAAACATATTCATAAGACATAATAAAGTGTAAATATTCAAGTTTTCAGTCCTCTAGCTCCAGTTTGGGCCAACATATGTGATGCATACATTACCTGACCAACAGACACACAGACAGAAATGCTTAAAAACTAAAGAAACCTATGTTGACAGTTTTGGTGATAGTTCTGGTCGGCGGCTCCTTACCCAAATGAAATGGTCTCCTGATTTGTGTTGTGATTCTGAGTCGCATTTTATTGTAAATTGGATTGACTTTCATAGTTAATAGAAAAACGTACAGTATTGATAAAATACTTCCATTTTACACTGGCTATTATGAATCATGTATGCGCTGGGCTCCGTGGTTTCTGCATATATATTATCTTTCAAATAATATCATCATACAAATGATATATAGAGGATTTTGTTTGATATAACGATTAGTTATTTGGATCAGTCTCAGAATAGAACGGATCTGGGAAGACCAATTCAAATGTACTCAATCATCATTAATTTACTTTGTTTATTATGAACGTAATTAGATATTGAAAAAAATTATTTGAAAATCAAAAATTTTGGAAGTAAAAATACCACAATTTAAAAGAAGTTTTGCAATGTAAGTAATTGAGTTTCATCTTTAAAATACCACTCGAAAGATTGTAATACTTTAAAATCAAATATAAAGATGTTTTTAAATGAAAAGAAATAAAAATAAAACTGCTACCTCAATTGGATCTTGTCAAGGTTCACTATAGGAGTAACAGCCTTTTTGTGGCAACTGCCAGGGCGGGAAAAAATATTTACAGAGGAGTGGTTAACTTGAGTGGTTACTCACTCTCTCTTTTCTCAATCAACCATTATGGCATGCCACTGACAAGATATATCTGGCAATAAGGAGTGAATGTCTTGATTTTTAGTCCTTTAGCTTCATTGGTGTGGCCTGTACATGTGATACATACACACATAGCCAGCCAGTCAGACCAACTTAAAAACTGAAAAAAAATCCATGTTGTCAGTTTTTGAGACAGTTTTGATTGACTGTTTATGATTGCATCAAAAATGTAAAGATATGTACATCATAATAAGAAATTGTATGGTTTAATCTATCCATAAAAAGGCATGTATGCAAATTATTATGTTTAATTGTATAGTTGTATGTCCGTTTTGTCCAATTCCTGTCATAACTTAGAAGTAACAATGGATTGGTCCATGCGAAATAGATTAACTCAGCAAATAAAAACAATTATTGGGTTGTATTAAATTGAGATAGGCTGTTATGACATAACAATGGAGAATACGTCACAGAATCACTGGAACTAACAAATGAAAAGAAAGTGTATAAGTGACCGAAAGAAATGTTTAATGATGAATTGAAACTTCAAATTAGGATACTTGAGTGATTAAGATTAAATTATCTAATGAAATAGCCTTAGGCTCCAAAGTGACGATCTATACGTAAATAAAACTGCCATGTCTGACGGTTATATACTAGTAAATAAATAGAAGACAAATGGAATATTCATCCTGCCAATAAAACCTGACTGTTTGAAATGTTTATTAATTTTCAGTGAAGTAATTTCCTCTTGGCATAGATTTGAGCAATTATTTCAAACAACCTGCTTAGAGCAATTGATTTTCATTTCTTTAGTTTCTTTCTTGTTTTGAATGAATAAAATCTTTAAGCTCTTCATGACAAACAAAACTTTGAATTCATCTCACCAAGACTAGTAAGCAGATAATCTTCTTACCAATAAATATTTTTATATAACTTATTTCCCTGATTCTTATAAGTGACCAACTGCAAGTACATGTGGATATGAGGAATTATCCACCAAATCTGTCACCAAAACTGTCAACATAGGTTTCTTATGTTTTTAAGTCAGGCTGGCTGGCTGGCTTTACATGTATGTATCATATATACAGGCTGCACAAATTGAGCTAGAGAGCTGAAAATCTAAATATATATATATATATCTCCTACTACACTGCAAACATCCATATCTACCTTCAAGAGCAAATAAGATGGGTACAAGGAGCCAGTGTAACTCTCAAGTTACTCTGATTGACACCGATCCACAAGACCCCCTCCCCCATCACGCCATGGGCCAGGGTGGAAGAGCATGGCTCAACACTCCCCATGGTTTGCACCATCAAAATTACACTTGCCGTTCCTGCTGGTCCCAGAAGGCCCTATCACATCAATTGCTTTGGATGGGATGATGTGCTCCAACAGCGATTATCTAAACAAAATCCCAAACCAAGAAAACAACATAATATGTTGGCACCTACAACATCAGAATACTCTCAACAAACAAGCACCTAACCGATTTTGAAAATTAAATCAAAAACATCAAATGGGACATAATCGATATTAGTTAAATGAGAAGACCTGGATAAGAACTAATCAAGCTAAAGAGTGAACAGCTTTTTTATAACTATGGAAAAGAGAGGGTAAAACAAAGCGGAGTAGGCTTTCTCATCAATAAGAAACTCAACAACATGTTAGGCTTCAAAACTGTCTCTGATCGTATAGCCAGTGTCCCTGTACAACTCTCAAAGAGGTACAAACTGAACATCATCCAAGTATACACTCCCATTTTGCAGTCAAACAAAGATAAAATAGACAACTTCTATGATGACTTGAACTCTCTATGCCATGATACGAGAAAATGCTGCAATGTCATCATGGAAGACCTCAATGCAAAGGTGGGATAAGGAAATGAGCATTGCATCGAAAAGATTGGATATAAATTATGGAACAAGAGGGGTAAAGATCTTGTAAATTTTGCAACCATGATCAGTTTCAAAATCACCAACACCTAATTCAAGAAGAAACCCAATAAAAAATTGACCAAGAACAAAATAAATTACATCCTAGCAGAAAAAAGCAACACTGTCAAAGATACCCAAGTCCTAAATCAAGTCAATGTGCAAAGCAACCACTGAACAGGAAGATGTAAAATCCAAAATAACACCAACAAAGAACGCAGGAAAATGTTCAATCCCAAACCACATCTACAAACATAACAAAAGAGCTCATTCAATCCTTCAAGCTCAAATTTAAAAACAGACATGAACTTTCAACCAAACCAGAAGAGAAGGACACCAACATTAACGAATTCAACAAAGTAACAGCCTCTTTAATTGAAGTCGTCACTATGTTTAAATCAAAGAGCATACGAACCATCAGTAAAGTCGCAGATGAAACTAATAATTTCATGAAAAACACTGAAATCTCAAGCCAGCTAAAACAACAAAAGAGATAATTGAAGCAATCGAACTAAATAAAACGATCCAAAAGAAATGAAGAGAAGATTAAAGAAAACATACAATAGCAAACATTGAAACAATTCTTGGAAAAAGTTTGGGTTTCAAAGATGTTAACAAAACTTTCAATACAGGAAGGAGACAAAAAACTAGTGTACCCAAAGAAAATGGAGACCTAACAACAGATAGGGACTGGATCATCAAACGTGCTCAAGGATTCAACCAAAAACTCAATTCCCCCAAACAAAGAACACAAAAACAACATACAGGACGAGTCCTTCTAGGTCCATCAGTGCAGTTTATATACCTGATACATATTTACATACATAGCCAGTCAACTAGTCAACCAGTCAGCCAGAATCATATAAAAACTGAAGATGGTTTCTAATTACCAAGAGAGAAGACGATGGCATCTGAAAGATTGTTCATGGAGAAACCCAAACTTGATTTCATTCTCTCACTCATTTTCTTTTTCCTTGGATCTAGATTTAAAAAAATATGCACTCCTTCAATATTTTACTCTAGTAAACAACCAGATTTATAAGCGATGATAAAAATTATACTAATAAAAGGTTCAAAAACTTATTTCCTAATTATGATTAATGATTCAGTAAAAAGTTTGTTTCAGCCCAGATAAAGGTGGCTATGTGATGCATAAAAGGATATCATTTTTTTCTGCTTTGAAGAAAGAGCAATAAAGATGATCCCCAGCATCAAACACCCTATCATACTTTAAAAAAAAAGGCTAAAAGAGCTTGATCTAGAGACACTATCCAAAAGAACAGCCTGTGCTGATCTTCTAGATATATACAGGTCCAGATACCATTGACTAAGACTGTTAGTACAACATCTGTCCAGATAAAAACATGCAACAATCATCCCTAAGCAGTTTAACCAGAGGTCACAGCAAGAAGTTACAAATTTGAACTACCATTAGACTTGGAAAACACTCAGACAGATCAGTGTCTACATAGAACAAGCCATACAGTCTCTTCAACAAATATATTTCAATCAGATTTCAGACATCAAATGTTTGAATATGAATTTTTCAAACTAAATAATAAACCAGAGCAGGACTCCAAAGCTTGACCATACTGACCTAATATTGTTTGGCCAGAGATGTGCATTGAGATATATACACAACCCTATTTTCTCCCCAAAAATGACTCAAAAAGTAAATTGTTGTCCTGTCCGGTCTTGGCTAAAAGTTAGCGAGGAATTAAATGACTGAGGGATAGATCAGAGAAATTTAGGGAAAGTATTTTTAGATGCTCAAGCATCTTTAGTACTGATTGCTTCCACTGACTGACTGACTGACATAACAAAAGGAAATTTAATTATCGGTTTTGGAGCTGAATCGAGTTTTTTTCGGTGACGGGCAAGACTCATACTTATATCTTTTTTACCCGAGGCGTATGTCTATGTATTCCAGCTGCTCTATCATTTAAGCTACAAAAGCTTTTTAGTTTGCAGAAGATCAAATCTAACCATTTTATCTGACACTTCATTTTCCTCAAACTTGCCACCATATTTGGTGCTATCGGTCTCTGGTACACTAGCAGTACCGATAATAGCAATATCACTTTGAATTTTTATAGATATCAACCGGAGATCACAGAGGAAACCAAGGCCGACAGAACACAAGATGGAGAGATGAACTAGACAAATTCAGAAAATACTGACTTTGCGACACCCATGTTAGAGAATTATGGTGAATCCTCGAGAAGGTCTATGTCCGACGACGGACGTTAAAAGACTGATGATGATGATGATGATGATGATGATGATGATTTTCTTCCATCCTTATCTTCGTTCCTTTTCATCCCTACCACTCAGACCATCAGTCTACGGCGCTCATTATGAATTCTGCAGGCATTAGTAAACAGCACAAATCAGAAATTGAATCTCTTTAGTCCATATTATTTTGAGCAATACTGTTCCTCTTCTAAAATTCCTTCTAACACAGTCTCCTACAATAAATATATAATACTGAGTGGCAGAGTTTTACATCAATTATGTATCTTCTTCTCGAATCCTAGGTGTATGTCTGTTATCCATCTTATACATATGTGCAGTCCCGGCGGGCATGTCATTTGTGTCAAATACAATATTTTCTTAGAATCACATGTATTAATCACTTTTAGAGTTGAAGAATATACACCACTACATCTACCTAAAACGACAAATCTCCATGGAATCGAAAAAAAAGTAGAATTCAAGCAAAGAATCACTCAAGGTTGGCAAGATTCCCATAAGGCAAGCCTAATTTTCAAGAATAAGAAAATCCCATTAATCCAAAAACAAGAGTCTCCAATTATTGCATCCTCACTATAGTCACCTATGGAGCTGGAGCATGGAACCTAACCAAAAGATTGATCCTAAACTGAGCATGGGAGAGAATCATGCTCAACATGACATGGAAAGATCACAAGACAGCATTAGAGAGAAAACTGGAGTCAGAGATCAAAATACCACACATGCTTACCCACATGCACACACACTCAGGACATGACGTCACCCAGAGAAACAGGAGGAGCTAACTCTAATCACTCCTTTACATACATGCTGATCCCATATCCAACACAGATAGCATGATGACAGATTTATGATCAAACTTCATCCCAGGCATTTTGGCACCATTCACTAACAAGCTCAAACACTGTCCCAACCCATCCACTTAAAACAGATATAATCACTAAAATACTTCCCCTTCATTTTTCTCAACTTGCTCAAGATGTGAGGGGGGTGTCATTCCCTATGAAACATCCCCGAATAAATACCTATTCATTTGATCCGTTTTCCTCATTGTCTATGAAAAATTTTCACATTTATGTCGGATAAAACTTATCCCTCCAATAATCCGATACATACATATGACTGTCAGAATACATGAATATCCTAAATACAGCAACAGTGTTTAAACCGGTCTATTGTGGGTAGCAGTTATTGATAAGATATCACCTTTCCAAAGAGATCCTGAATTTTCCTTGCAAGTGTTGGGTGGCAAAGCGCGTAATGGTACAGTTTGTGTTCACTTTGAACTAATACCCTTGGGAAAATCATGATACCATCTCTCTCCAAGCCCCGGCTATGGATAAAATAGCACAGGTGAAGTGAATGAATTCACTTTGGGTTTCATCCACGAGTCTATTTCAAATATCCCAACAGAACAAATAGTAATGTCATTTGTAAAGGCTAAACAGAGATAGCTGAATCCATAGCCTGCGTAAGAGCACTACTTACCACTTTCAAAAAACTTGTTAAGGCAGAGAAGATTCAAGAAAGGATAAAGGAGCCATTTCTCCTCTGGGGGGTGTTTAGCGTATGGCAAAACCATTTAGTTGAGAAAAAATAATTGAAATGTTACAGGTCTGGTTAGTCTCTCAATTAGTTTCTAAATATTTCTTCCTGTTGCATGCAATCAACATTAACGTTTGAAAACTTGTAGTTCAAGTTATTTATGCTTAGATCGGGTCATTTCGACCTGGAATGCTGTGTTTTCGATGTTGACTGGATTTACAATGATTTCCAATTATGATATAAAATGACTGTTGTTATTAATAGCCGAAAAACTGGTCTTTCTCAATCATCTCTTATTAAGAATCATCAACTAAGCTGTCAAAATAGGTTTCAACAGTTTTTAAGTGATTCTGTATTGCTGGCTATATATGTATATGCTGCATATACTGGCCCTCACAAATGGAGTTAGAGACCTGAAAAATCAAATACTTACTCCTTATTCTGTCTTGAAAGATAGTTTGTTTTCTTGTGAAAATTCCTCCACAAAATCAGTTTTTAGTGGGGGTTAGATACACAATGCAAGATTATTCCAAACTGGTCACTACTTTGTACCTGCTTGATTTAAAAAAAATTTCAACATGGCATGTTGCCAAAAGACATTGGTCACATAATATTTTCTATTGGGTGACTAACCAGATCTGTTTTAGGCTTTTAATCAGACTTGCAATAATTTCTCATTATGATAGAAAGAGACTGTTTTTATTAATGACCAAACACTTATCTTTCTCATTCAAGGAAGCTGATCTTTCATTAGAAACGGTTAATTAAAACTGTCTCCAAAACTGTCAACATAGGTTTCTTCAGTTTTTAAATGATTCTGCCTGGTTATGTATGTACACAGACCCCACTGATAGAGCTAGAGCACTGATAATTCAAACATTTACTCCTGACGATGTCTAAAAATTATTTTTTTTGTTTTGGAAAATTCCTCCCCAAAATAGGTTTTTAGTTGGAGGTTCAATTTTCAAAGTGAGGATATGCTCAATTGGCCCCTGGGTTTGTGTCCGGCAATGTTAAGCTTTGTTTTTTTGAAAATCAAACTCTTCAAGTGATCACAACCTATGAAAGGTGAGAGAAGTGACTTATTATTTGATCTCCCCCTTTTCTATTTTTTTTGATTGATCATTCCCAACATGGTATGCTGCTTAAAGAAATTGATCAGTGATGGTTTCTATTGAATGACTATCCAGACCCATTAAATAGCTCTCATTTTTAGGGGCAAATATTACTAAGTTAGAATTTTAGAAAAAAACAAGTATGAACACTGTTGGACACAAATTAAGGTATCAATTTTGGATGAATTGAAACCACCCCACTAAAAATCTATTTAAGGGGTGAATATCATTTACTCATTATTTCCACTCATTGAAGGGAGTGTGCGTGCAGAATTTGATCTTCTGTGACTGGTTGGGACTGGGCCAAGTCCCAGATAAGCAGATAAATAGATACATAAAAATTTCAGAATAACCTTAACCTGACAACAGTGTTTAAACCAATCTGTTGTAGGTTGTGGCAATTAACAAAATTTATGTTGTGATTGTCATCACCTCGGCCATTGTTGGTCATTGCTGTCAACTGTTAGTGTGTTCCTGATGCATAATTTCTATTGGATCCTGTTGATTGTCAAATCTTTCAGAGTTGTCAACGAAGAGAAAGGGTCTTTTTATTTTGATTGTAAGCCAGGCTGAGAGTATTGTTGACGGTAACTGAAGGGAAATGACTGTTCTTGAGGCATCTCTTCCATGAAGTCATCACAGGAGTTTCTCATTAAAAGCTTTGGCCAGCTCATCGGAGTTATGTAATGAGGCCCTGCAGATGTAGAATACAACCCAGAAATTTTAGTCTTCTTTTGGTGATAACTTCACTGAATGGAACAACATTTTTGGAATACAGGTCTGGTTGGTCACTCAATAGAAACTGTTGCACAACCTTCTTTTGGTAGCATGCTGTGTTTCGGGTGATTTATTAGAAAAATTGGAAATGGGGACCATGAATAAATCAATGGATAAGATACTTCTCTCGCCTTTTGTTGGGCAGTGATCGCTAAAAAAGTATGAATTTTTTACAAGACAGGCCGACACAAACTATGGGATAAACTCAACATAAACTTACATTGCAAACTGATCCCCCCTCCTTCAAAGAGGTATAATGGGGGAACTTTGAAAAAAAAAAGGAAGCATTTTTCCTAGACATAATGAATAAATGTTCTTATCTTCAGCCCACTAGCTTCTTTAGTGTGGCCGGCATGCGTCATACATACATACATAGCCAGCCAGACCAACATGGAAACTGACAGTTTTAGTTGACATTTTCTAATAATTAATTAAAATTAAAATTACCTTATGAAATGTAATTAACTCGGCATCAAGATACAGAGAATTGATTTCTGCTGAAGTAAATATAATTAAAGTAGATTATTATTCATTATGTTATTGTCCTTTATCTATATATCTAAAATTGTAATGAATGTATGTATGTGCATATGTATGTATGTATGTAAAAATGTTTGGACTCATATAACTCAAGAAATATGCATCCAAGACAAAAAATAAAACTATAATCAAATTCAGCAGGTGTCAATCTACGCAAGACACACATTTTAAAGATAAATTTAGAATTATAAAAAAAAAAATTGATTTTGATAGATCTTACAACATTTTTGCATCCAATGATTATCCACCCAACAGCTGGTTATCAGCCTCCAGGCAATGTTTTGAAAAGTAGGTCATGTGTTTCTCCCTGGAGATTTGGGAGATGGCCATAAACAAATAGTATCCAGCCAATAACTGTAGCTATCCCCCACCCCTTTGGAGGTGCAAGAATTAACTGAACACGACTCACTATAATTGTAAAATAATATAGAGAGACAAGTTTATGAGGTTCCTCAAGTTTATACTTTCTGTCTATACATATCTATTTACAGTCTTCTCTGAGTATCATGGAAAATCATTATTGACATCACCTCTGCTTTCTCCATGTTTAGGACTAAAAAATAATCAATTGAGCTTGTGTGTTGTTCCAAGAAAAATGTATATATATAAGTAATTATTGATATTTTCTACTGAGAAGTGCAATTCTATGGCATTAAAGAAGTGGACAATGAATCTGCAATCCAAGTTCAAACTCTGGTCAAGGCTGTTTATATCTATTTTGCACAAATGCCCTTGGGAAAAACATGAATCCATCTCTTTTCCCTTAACCCAGCAGGGTTGATTCCAAACCAGGGGTCGGAGCCCTCTTAACGCACTTTGACACCCATCCTTCCGGCAAGTCCTGCAGTCAAGTTTATTGCTGACGTAATGCTTTCAGCTTCCTGGACTGCATCAACAAAGATGAGGGGAGGATTCTGACAACTGGGCCTCCCAGGATCTCCATACACTTTCGCCCAGGCATGGGCCTTCAAAGGGATTCTACAGTGTCATTCCATTGTTTGTATTGACAAAATGTAGACCATTCATTACTAAACACAACTTAGTATGGCACAAGGCTAAACAAGAGGAGTAAAAAGATTCCATTTAAAAGATTTTTTTGGACAATCAAACTCATTCATTTTGTTACCTCTGTTGTTCCAACTATGTTCCATTCAATGGCCTTCTTCAGTTACACTATCCATATGTAAAGAGAAGGAATCTTTTTCCAGGAGTACCAACTAAAAAAACAGTAGCATGTAGAAATTCTTTCTTCCATTGGTGGGAACGCTTGTGACATAGGTTGTAGATGTTTTAACTTCTTTCTTTGTTAAGCAAAGAACTCCCGAACTTATGGAGCCGTGAAAACCATGGAGAGTTGAAATTCATACTGGTCTGACATACATTTAGCCGGCAAGTTCATGTACACTGCTCTTTTGAGATTTCCCGACCTGATGTTGCCTCTACAACTTAACAGGGATAAGGTATGGAAATCGAGGCCTAATGAGGAAAGAAGAAGAAACACTTGAAGATCATAGAATGAATCAAACAAAGTGTAATTTTAACACAAACAGAAAGGGGTCCAACTATCTGAAAAAATCTTTGAATATTAACAACCCTCCTCAAATCTATAGATAGTAAATTTCCAGAAGACGGCAATAGTCAGGATTACGGGTTGTTTCATAATTGACAATCGTATCATGGACTTGAGAAGCTATGATTTAATCATATACTCTCTCATACTCTCTCTCTCTATTTTCTCTCTATTCTTTTTCTCCTTTTCTATCTCTATTATTCCAACTAAGATTTTCTACAAACGCCTGAACATCATGAATACTACGTCAATTTACAATGGATTATTATTGCAAATGTGGCACCCCCTAAAAACAACTGGAAAAAGACTAATTAAAATGAAATGATAAAAGGGTAACATCTTGGTCACTTAAAAGTTGAAAGATTTGTTGCACTACAGCTTTGAAACTCATCATCCGTGGTTATTCTTTTAAAGATATCTTCAAGGCAAAATTGTTTTATATGCTTTCACTATTATGTTTGGCGTGGGAAAATCCAAATGTCTGCTCATAATTTCATTCTTATTTAAAGAGGTGCTGGAAAAACCATTATCAGAGAATCTGTGATGGGGCCTGTACTATCCTTCCTCTGTTGATGAAAGGGAAAATTTCATTAACAAAAAAAATTAAGAATTATCTGTATGAATATCAATACACTAGAAAAGTACTGAATCACCGTAGCCACGATCACTGACCCGACCAAACAACAAAAAACATAGGCTAGAGGTATTCCTCCATTTTCACTCATCTCTCCATCCATCCATTTTGGTGCTCCTGTTCACGTTTTCTGACAGAGAACCTTAAAAATTTCTATGTGTAGTCCAGTAGCTTTTTCATTTTTGAAAGATTTGTCTTTTTTCTTTTGGTTTTAGCGGGTGCTACATTCACAATAATGATCCATTGTAAAATGGACGCTTTTATCTTGGCATAACCATGATGCAGTATTTATGACATTCAGGTGTTTATGGAAAAACTAAGTTGGGATATATGAGAGAGAGAGAGAGAGAGAGAGAGAGAGAGAGAGAGAGAGAGAGAGAGAGTACATGGCTTAATCTTTTTTTTTTTTCAAATTAAAATTCCATCCTTTTTCATCCTACTGGCATTGTTACACTTGTACACTTGAAACTGATAACTCCGCGTGATCTTGTCAAATCATTTATTGCTCTATGTAACTTTGTATCACTGCCCAAGGAGTCATGATTGGGTAGGTAGGTTAGTAAAGTCTGGGGTGACAGAGAGATAAGAACTTACATGGTTCAAGGCCAAATAAAAGGAGTAGAAAAGTTTTATGAGAAAATTGGATCAACTCGGTGATGATGATTCATTTTTAGGCAGAGTCTGAAATATATTTATGATGTACAATTTAGTCTTTCCCAACAACATTCCATACATCCAAGTCTCATATCAACTTGCTTTTATATATATATATATATATATATATATATATATATATATATATATATATATATATATATATACAGTAGTTGCAAAAAGTATCTGATATATTTGAAAGAGAATTGTAGAATTTAGTTAAAAGATTAAAAAAGGCAAAAATCAAAAAAGTATTGAAACAAGCTTAAACATTGAAAAGTTGTGTACAAAAATCAGATATCTTTCATCTAAATTCTCTTAATTTTGAAAGAGTATGTTCAACTGAACTTTTCGAAATGTAATTAGATACTTTTTTCATTCCCTGTATTTATATTTTTCTTTAACATGTGTATAATAAAAGAGTCCTGAAGCCAATTTAGCATAAAAACACATTGCAAATTGAACCTCAACTAAAAGCCTATCTGGATTGGGTGATTTGAGAATTAGTTAAGGAGTAAATATTTAAATCTTTAGCCGTCGAGTACCATTGGCATGGAATTGGAATGGCCCCCAACTTCTCCAAGACTGATCTTCGTATTTCTTGACTAGGACCCAGTGTTGCCAATTAAGCACTTTTCATGCTAAGTTTTGTGCATTTCTTATTTTAGCAGTACAAAAATCATAAAAGCAGCATATTTTTTTCTTTTCCTACTAACTTTTAGCTATTTTAGCCATTTAGAAAGAGTAATCTAGCCATTTTAAATAATTAAGATGGTCAAAAAAATGGCCACTAATGTTTTGATTAACTATTTGAGTTTGCAACTCCTCCTGGACTCTGATGCTACCAGTATGCTCAACACATACATTGATAACCAGCCAGACCCACCTGAAAACTGGAGAAATCTATGTTTATAAGTAAACCACTTGCATGTACCATTCACATTCATGAGAGCTTTCTATTTTGAAAAGCATACAACATGCAAACGCTTGGAACCACCAACCGAATCTGTCAACATGGGTTTCTACAGTTTTTAAGTTGATCTGGCTGGCAAATTATACATGCATGAGTTGCATGCTCAGGCCGCACCAATAGAGCTAGAGGGCTGGAAATTTAAACTTTCACTTCTCATTCTGTCTGGAAGAAACGCTTTTTTTTCTCATCGAAAATCCCTCTTCCCAAATAGGTTTTTAGTAGGGGGTTCAATTTGCAATGTAAATTCATTTCAAATTGATCCCTTAGTTTGTGTCTAGCATCATTCATCCTAATTTGTTTTGAAAAATGATCACTGGCCAACTAAAGGCAAGAGATGTGAAAGCACCGAAACCAAATTAGGGAAATGCTGCAATTCAAAATATGAATCAAGGAAACTAAATTAGAGGGGATGGGGAGCAAAAAACAAAATGGAAGAAAAGGGGAGAGTCAAGATTATAAATGAAAAATTTTGAAAAAGAATGATTTATTTGCAAAAACTGATATTTTGATGTTCTTAAGTGAAATGTCATAAATAATGGTAAACACTGGTAAAATCAATTTAGTTGATTTATGTTGTTTGCAAAGTGATGTTAGATTTTTGGAGGGAAAAACGAAACCTTCTATAATGTAACAAACATCCAATTCAATTGTTAAAAACAAAATTGTCATTATTAGCAAAATAACATTAGTCCACAGTGAAACTGATTCACTTGTTATTGGAAACAGTGCAGTTCCCAGTGTTGCCAGTTCAAAAAATTTTTGCACTATATCGACCTCAAAAGAACGTTAAAAAACTAACGCTATTAGTAGAATTTTTGTGATGCCAAAACTAAAAACATGCTATATTTAATGCAAAAAATGCTAATTAGGTGACACTGGCCACCGAACCCACTTCCACAATTTGCCTTCTTCCCAGGATTTCTAGAATTTTGGTGATATTTTTGTACTAGAGGTATGCGTACTGCAAAAGATACACTAAATTTCCTTTTTGGATAAAATCAGAGGGAAATTTTTTTCATGTATACCTCTATCTTGTAAAATTTATTCCCAGTCTGTTTCAATGTCATAAGACAAGAAATCATACTTTCAGGAATATCTGAAGTTTTTCTTTTTTTTTTCAATACAGAAGTAAAAAAACATTCATTTTCATCCCTATATTTTAAAACTATTGCTACTTGAACATTATTTTTTTGCTTCTCCTTGCAATATATAAATTCTTTCCCGAACACTACATAAGTTAAAAATCTAAAAGCTTTTTAGATATATTTTCCTGAAATATACACTTACAAGTTTCCTGCATGCCTCAAAAAGATAGAAAGGCAGTACCTTTTTTGTATCTATCATTGAATTACTAAATGAATTACTTGGTTCTGTACAGATTTTCTATTTAAAGTAGCCAAGATGAGATATTTATCATGAAATAGTGAACTTGTGAATTTAAATCCATGTCAACAAATTTCAACGGTGGTTATGTGGGAATTATATTATAGAGATGGAAGAAATGTGAAAGAATAAATGTCTTATCTTTTCTGGTCGTCTTTAATTTGGAGAAATCTTTTATCAACTCAAGTTTCTAAATAAATATAGCAATGAATAGCCAGAGAGATTTGTCAAATGAATGATGAATTGAGTGAAGCAGTAGGGTTCCAAAAAGTTTCTGATGAGCGGAAATTTTTAAAACTGTCTCTGAAAATGGCTGAAATAGGCTAAATTTTTATAATTTCCAGCTAACTCTATTGCTGAAGATGCTTTGAATGCTCATTTAAAGTCCATTCATCAAATAAAATAACTAAGATCTCAGAACAAATTATCTAAGAGAGTGAAACATTTGCTTTTATTAATCTTACGAATTATTTTCAAAATTGGACAGATTTGGGGGTAAAATAGACTTTTATCGGATAAATTTGAAAAACATTCAGTCAGATCTAGCCGAAAAATGGTTAATTTGGCAATAGAACAGGTGACTTTCCGATCGAGTTCATTCAAGAACATTGTCATTTTTTATGGCTTCAGTTGAAGATCAAAAGACGCTGATGACATCTTGTTTGTTTGATGTCTTGAGTGGATATGAAGTTGACAAAACACAGAACTTAGCTGGTCTACCGATTTAGGAAAGGAAGTTGGGTTTTTTAAATTTTTCTTCATATAAAGTATAGAAAACCTAAATAATTCAGAGATTTTATTCTATTATGAAAAGAAAATTATTGTACATCACTTCAGAGTTAATAAAGCCAAGTCAATCTTAATCTATTAAATTAACAAATATATTAATTAGAAAAAAAGAATTAAGCAGTCATCATGGTGCTACTCCTTAGATGGTGTCATCTGGGGCAGTCTGCTGCAGCCCTACCATTGATTTGCCACTGATTGAAGAATCTCCGATTCAAAATCAAAATCTACAGGGGTGTTGCAAGAGATTTGGGGGCCTGCGGCATTGGCTCCTTGAGGACCCCCTTCAACAATGTGAAATTTGATGAAAAAGGGAAATTTGCAATAGATAGAGACATACACTACCATGTAATTGGAAAAACATATAAAAGCTGAATTCTCATCCATGCAATTCTTGTGTGTATAAATATATCCTTTTTATCATTTAATGTCAGTAGAAATACTGTAGATGAACTACTGGTAATGAATTGTTTGATGGCTCTCTCAATCGGGGGTCCTGGGGATATTTTTCAAATAGCTTCCCCTTCTTTTCTCTCAGCTATGCCTCAGATGATTTATGTTAACATATAAGTTGAATCTTCACTTCTGAAAGGATCTGGTGAGCAGTCAGTGGAATTAGATAGGTTTCATCTATTATGAACTTTAAGAATGACACAAAATAATAACAGCAGATCTTTATTGCCAACATCTTCAACAAATAAAGATGAAACACTCATGTCTCTGTACACCACCTCAATCTCGAAATAACCTTTAAGATTTACTCTTTGCAATTTCTTGTCTTCCATTTGGTGAATAAAGATTTGTAGTATTAGTCATGCTTTATCATTAGAGTTAATTATAGAGGAAACAACTACAGACAATATCCACCAACTGCTTACCAAGACCTTATGTTAGTGGAGCTTTGGGATGATCAATTGAAAATTTGGAAAAAGGGGTGATTGATGAATAAGTTACTTCTCCTGCATTTAGTTGGATCAATTGAAAGTTTGATTTTGATAAATGGTGAATGCTGATCAATCTAGCATGAGCTTACATTGTAAATTTATCCCTGTCTTAAAAACTTACTTGGGGAGGAATTTAAAAAAATGATTTTTCAAATTTTCAGCCCTTTAGTTCCATTGGTGTGTCCTGTACATGTGACAGATACATAGCCATTTTTCTATCCAGAACCAATTAAAAACTGAAGAAGCCTATCTTGATGGCTTTAGTAGATGTTTCTTCTCCATAACAGAAAATAAGTACAGAGCTATCATTAAAGTTTTTAATGCAATTGTCATAAATAAGGTCCTTCTCTTCACTCATAAGGAATACACAGCAACAATTCTCCCTCTCTCTCCCTCTCTTTCACTCTTTTAGTCACTCTCTCTTTTTACATAAAAGGAAAAGAAGAGGTTTTGTTTGATATGAGAAACAACAATTCCTAGTTTTCTTTCTTGCAGTTTCTATCCGATGTTTCGGTATGTGAATTGAAAAAAAATCATTAATCCCTGCTACCCACAACAGACAGGTTTAAACACTGCTGCTAGGTTTCGGTCATCCACGTGGTCTGACATTTATATGCATCTTCTTCTGCATGTATCTATGAAGATGCAGTTTCTTTCCAACGAGGCCCATCCAATGCTGAAGCTGAAGTTGCAGAAGATGGAGATTTTTGTTCTGTTCAACTTTAAATAAAATGTTGTATGCAATGCGTAACACTTTCCAATCATTTTTTTGTTCATCTGAGTGTTTGTGCATTCTCTGAAACCTCCCAGCTGATGCATGATTAAGTTTTTGTAATTCATTTCAAATCAATTAGACATTGAGACTACATTGTTGAATCGATGAATTTTTTTACTCTTTGTTCATTCATTACATATCTTTACAGCGGCACAAAAGTGTAAGACACGATTCAAAATATAAGGGAGGTAATTGGGTATTTTGAATGCAAAATTTCTTACTAACACTAGATTTTAGCCAAGTATTTAGCTGATTATCCCTAAGAAAAGTAATTAGTTTAATGAATTCAATATAATTATCGGATGATTAAGTTGCTAATATTATTTTTTATATTTTGATATAGTATGCAGTGAATGAAGGCTTGATGATATGTTGTGGTATTTGGATAATTCTTTTGATTATTTTCTGGAACAGCTGGATATTTTAGAATATTTATTGCCTCAATTTTGGATCTAAAAATTTGAGAAGAGTTGGCAATGCTTGAGGCCAGAGAAAAATACTTTTGTATCCAAGTCTTAACATTTCTGCCACATTCTCTTTTCCTATAAAAAATCATTTGTTAGAGTCAAGTTGCTTATCAGAGGAAACTTGGTGAGTAGAATTCTTGGTATAATAAGACTAGTGTACCTGCATCATCAACAATGATGGCAGTTTTATTTGACTATTTTAATTTTTGCTTCTTAAATTCTGTCCATATCGGCTATTAACTGCTTTGATGAATGGTCCGTTTTCTACAATGGGGTGTAGGACAAAAATCCCAAGGACAAAATCTCCACACTTCAAGTGAAAAACCTGAACCCCACACAAAAAATATTTCGGTGATTGTTGACAGTATAATTTTTTTTTCACCTGGTCTTATATCATGAATATATAGCTTTAAAGCTTTTTATTTCAATGCATTCAAAGCTTAAAGATAAAACCACATTCAAATTGTTCCTGTTTATTTCTTCTATACGACACTGACTTTTATCCTTCGAAAAGGTTTCCTCCTTTTTTCAACAATTTCCTGTTTATTTCTTTTGTAAATATTTGATTGGATGTAATTCATGATGCTGAATACCCTTTCTATCTCTGCATTTGAATGGGGTAATATTAAGTGAGATGTATCACATTCACTGAGTTTTCCTAATGAGTCATAATCAAAGGAATCTTTGAATTCTCTGACTTCTCTCCTGACTTCTCTATCTGGTTTATTACTCCATTCAAATTGCAATGTGAGTTTGCCTGTTCAATTTCCTTGATCAGATCTGAAAAAAAAGATCTTGTTTGTTTTTTATTTAACAGTTTAATTCTATTGAAAGAAACATTTTCCAGAAATTTAGCACTCCTGTTTTCAACTCTAAAAACTAAGTTATCAGAAGCAAAAATATCTATTTGTTCAGATAATTATGACAATTACTATATATATATATATATATGTATAATACAATATTTAAATACGCCTATACACTAAAACTATGAGTATGACATTAGCTATAAATTAAAATCATATCTGAAAGGGAGGTGGTGTTTGATCGACACTGCTGGAGTACCATCTTAATATAACTGTTTTGTTTTTAAAATACCCAAAACGGTTACATTGTAAACAACTGATAATCTTAACAAGAGGAGTTTTATACATTATACCATGATAACAAAGTGTATGTAAAATAGGGAAAAAAACACTGAAGAAAATTACATAAATTGCATTGACAGGTATTGCGAAACAAGTGACTGTAGTGAAACAAAATTTTAAAAAAAAAGTTCTTTAATGTTTGATGTTGATAGCCTTCTAGACTATGTATTTTTTGTTATTTTCCCTGTTTTACATATACTTTGTTATTAGAGTACAATGTATGAATTTTCTCTTATTGGGATCATTAGTTGTTTACCAAATAACTGTTTGAGGGATCTAAAAAACAAAACAGTTATATCAATATGGCAACCCAGCAGTTATGATCAAACGCCACCTCCGTTGCAGCTACAATTATAATAGATAGCTTATGTCATACATGTAGTTTGTTATTTCATGTAGGGCATCATCATAATGTATTGCATATGGATGTCATTTTTTACTATACATCATTCAGTTTTTTTAAAATAGGGCTTTCTGACGAAGATTACCAAAAAACGTATTCAACGATGAGGGATCAGTAAGTATAACAACAAACGTAACTCGTTGTTCATGTCGCTTCTATTGAGTGTTCATCCGTGTGAATATTAAATCTGTTGTGTCGGTTTTGATCTCAGACTGCATGCAAATCAACCTATGATGTCATCTTTAAGAATACTAATTACACAGAAAAGCTCCTTCGAGTTGATTCTCTACCAACATATTCAATTCAAGAATTTGACTATTTTTTCCGCTATATATATATATATGTATATACATATACCAAAGTACAAATCATTAATTCAATACCCGACGTATGATGTGTTTATTTCATAAAGTGCCCAATAAAAAAACATTTAATTAAAGTAGAGCTTTACATATGGTGAAATAATGGATTCGCTACACAAACACATTTATGTTTCTGCCCTTTTGGTTTTTTTCAGGTGAACCTTTAGGATTCGCCGGTAGAAGCCCAAATAGACAGAAACGAAAACGTATTCGTGTAGCAAAGCCATAATTTCACGATATATATATATATATATATATATATATATATATATATATATATATATATATATATATATATATAAACAGTAGAGAGAGAAAGAAACAGATAAAATGAATGAGAAGACGACTGCATCTATAAATGAATAGATAAATCAAATAAAAGTTTTTGAATTATAGAAAGGACAATATACCAGTAAATGATGGATTTTGTCAAATATCTAAAATTTCAAATAACATCTTTTAAAAGATTTTTTTTGGGGGGGAACAAATATTTCACTTTATAAATACTCTATTTTCGTCTCTTCCATTTCATTCTCCATACTCCCGACAGCAAAATCAAGATCAATTTCTGATCTTCAAAAGAGTCAAATGTGTCATCCTGACTGAACTAAAAGTGTTCGGCAAAAATAATGGTATTCGAGTTGTTTTCTATAATCTTCAAAAGAAATCGGCTCGCATGTTTTTCTACTTTCTTCAATTTCATTCTAGGGAAAATTCAAAATATCTTTTGAAATTCGTTGTGCACAATTAATATTTGAGGATTGAGTTTTTGAAAACAACTTATATTTTTTCTCCAGCTATTCTCTGTTCGGAAAAGTTTTAACAACTTGCTATTTGTAAGCAAGGAAGGAGCCGACGCTGGTTGAGAGAGATAAAAAAAACCAAAACATTCAAGTGACAAAATTTAGAAATTCATACAACTCACTTTTTAAAACAAAAGTCACTCAATAGAAACTGTCTCATGACCTACGTCTTTTGGAACTATGCCATGTTGTGGATGATCAATTAAAGAATTTGAAAAACGGGTGATCAATGAATAAATCTCTTTTCTCAGCTTTTGTTGTATCAGTAAAACATCCAAATTGATAAAAAAAAACAAACAAACCCCAAAAAACAACTGTAATCACTGCCTGGTACAGAATAGGGGCCAATTTAGCATAAACTTACATTGTAAATCTAACTCATTCCTAAAAATCAGTTGTAGAGAAAATCTAAAAAAATGAGTGTTTCAGTTCTCTAGCTCCATTAAACAATCATACGCGAAACTGTAGCCGACAGAAAGTAAGATGGTGTGAAGAGTTGGATAGATTCAGAAAGCGGTAGCTCCGCGACGCCCATGATATAGAGGTCTTGCGAAACTTGGGGAATCTCTGTGTCCTGAGACAGACGCTAAAAGGCTGATGATGAGGATGAGGATGATATGCGTGATATATATATATATATATATATATATATATATATATATAGACCGACTTGAAAACTGAAGAAACCAGTATTGAAAATTTCTTTAAAATTATGTTTATTTGGAATCATTGTCATATTAGAGCATATTCGAATTGGGCGCTATGGCATCCCTTGAGAGATCTGGAAACTCAAAATGGGGGCATTAGAAGCCAAGGGGGTATAGGGGCATTAGGAGACAAGGAATGGGCAGGGGAGCACCGGACAAAGAATACAAATCAATACCTCCTCCTACGCATAAAATGATGTTTGAAAAGTCGATTTTACAGTAGAGCTGTCAGAAGTTAAAACATTTTCCGTTTTTATATAGTACAATCACAACTAAATTAATAGAAACTCATTATGGAATTAAAAAATTAACATTTAACTTCAAACAGCTCTAATGAAAAACAAATTTTAAATCCCAAATTATTACAAAAACAATAAGAATTCTGTTATTGTAACTGATGAACACATCAATATAATCTGTATTCATTTTTTTTTTTTTGCAACTAGTTCTTCGACTTGTGGGTCTATAAGTCCCCACTACCCTTAAGCCAAAAACATTCAGCACGACTTTTATTTTACCTTATAGCCTCGCCTCCTTGTTGAGAGCCAAAGCTCTTAGCAATTAAAATTTGGTATATTATTACATTGATTTGCTGTGTAATGGTTACAACCTGGATAAGATTGGCCTGTTCAAAACAACAGCGATATTTCAGAGCAATTTAAACTTTCTGTAAAAAAACGTTCCAGCATCCTTCAGGAAGGACATGGTGATGTTTCTGCAAATCAAGCATATTGCAAATTTAAACAGCTAGCAAAGAAGTGGATGCTGAATTAATCTCATTGAAGCCAAAACTTAAAAGTTCCATGGGAATCTGTAAAAGTGGTAAAGAAACAAGATGAATTAGAGAATGCAACCAAAATCAATAACTGCAATCCAACCAGATTGAATAATGGCAACCTAAAAAATGCACAGAAGAAAGTAGAGGAGACATGAAGCTGAATAAACTGAATATTTACAGTCTAAAATTAACATGATTGAAATAGCTCATACCAACAAACAAGCATCCATAACTTGTGATATGGTGTAGTTGCCAATCGTAATATTGTTTAGTCGCCTATAAACGATATAACTTCAACGAAGTAAAGAAGCCAAGCCTAAAATGAACGTTATCAAGGAAATAAACCTACCTATTTATTTTGAAGGTAAATGTCTAGAGGTTTATAAGTTCCTTTTCTGTCCTGTTCCTGATCTTAGCAATAGTATTAGTTTAGTAGTTTTAGTGCTATTAGTTACTGAGAAGACATAATAACAATTGTATAGAAGTGAAATAGGTCTTAGTAGTAATAGTGAATGGTGGACTTCCTCTTTGGACGTGAATATAGCTAGGAGGCATCCTAGTCGTGACCCGTTTGGTGTACAAGGATTTAAACTCTGTCTGGAATTTGCACGAAAACGCAGCAAATTCTAGATGCTGAGTTCGGTATGTATGTACTGAGGGTCGAAGGTGTCAAAGAGTCAACTCGTCTAGACAAGGGAGTGATTGTAAAATAGGACACGTAACCCTTGCAGCCCAGTGATCATTGGTTTCTTCAGTGCAGTGCTTAGAGATTTAGTCTGGCCGGGGCCTTAACGGTCCTTGCAGATCTTTGAAGAACGATTTCTTTTGGATGTGCATAGAAAGAGGAATTTTGTTCTGAACTTGTGATTCTACGAGTAGCAGTAGGTTGATCGGATTCAAAGTTTTTCTTTTTTTTTTCGATAGATGGAGAAGATCTTATGATGATCTGATCTTGATAATGTTTGATGATGCCGCCATCTGTGAGCCAGCATCAATAGAACAAAGTGGGGGGACTGCATGCTCGGTCACTCGAGCAGGCATCCACTTAGGATAATTGTACACAGCGATCAATGCATTAAGTTGCAGATCAAGCATTCAGAAAAGTTTCTCATCTGATTTTCTTATATTATACGACTTTTTGAGTGGTCATCAGAACTTGATAAGTCAAGACGACTGCAGAAACGGCGCTTTATAAGCATATCTGCAAGTGAAATACCGGTATTAGTAAGTTGAGTAATTCGGTATTTAAAGAGAGATTTGTCCAGTGCAGTAATCCAAGGTTCTGGGAAACTATCCGATGCGCTCTCGAATGTTGGTACAATTCTCTCTCAGCCAAACCGTCAGTAGATGTTTATAAGAAATTATTTAAACCCATCGCTGGTGAAACAAGAATCATTGTCAGACACAATAAAAAAAAGGAGAAACAATGACGTAGGTTTTTTGATAGTTTCTTTAACACTCTGAATGTGCATTCATGACAACCAAGAAGTGTTTGTCTTATAGGATGCTATAACAAAAAAATAGAAACCTGAACGGCCTCAACAACTATAGACCAATAAGTCTACTCAACTGTATCTACAAACTTTTCATCAGAGTTGTCTCCAACTGAATCACAAAAACACAAGATGGAACCCAACCAGGGAAACCCAAACTCTTCACAGTCTGCCTCGAGATGAAACCTAGACTGGGAAAACAAAGGAATCAGGATAGACGGCAAATACGTAATTAACCTCAGATTTGCAGACGACATCTTCCTTTTAGCAGAGAACCTCCAGATGCTTGATCAACTGAACAGAGAAAGCAATGAAGTTGGTCTTCACATGAACTCTAGCAAAACAAATGTCATGTACAACAAACCTGTCAGAAATAAACTCAAAACAATCAAAATTGAAAACGCAAACCTTGAGGAAGTAGATCACTACATCTACCTATGACAACGAATCCTCAAAAGAAGAAATCAAGCGAAGAATCACTCTACGATGGCAAGCCTTCGGTAGAGCGAGCTCAGCCTTCAAAAACAAGAAAATCCCATTAGAAGAAGAGTATACAACTAATGCATTCTCCCATAGTCATATTGGTGCTGAAATATGGGACCCAACCAATAGACTGACCCTCAAACTGAAAACCATGCAACGTGCAAGAAATCGCAAGATAATACAGTACATTAGGGAATAAACAGGAGAACAAAACATCACAGACTCCATTTGGAAACTCCAATGGCAATGGGCTGAGCATATTGAAAGAATGATTGACAACCGATGGACATCGCGACTCGTAACATGGATATCTAGAGTTCAATTGCGGAGCCGAGGCCAGCAGTATACGAGATGGCAAGACGAACATGGCAGGTTCAGAAAATATCGGCTCCACAATGCCCACGCTAGAGAGGTGTGGCAAATCCTTGGGAAGCTCTATGTCCAACGATGGATGATAAAAGTGTGATGATGAACCCCATAGAAGACAAATATTTTGTGTAGAAATCTCATTTCTTTTTATGAAAGAAAAGGAAGAAGCTCAGTTTGGGAATCGCAGATAGAAGTAAGCCAACCAAGTTCAACATATTGGAACAATTTGGGAAGAACACGATCTGTGCCGTTATATTTTAGGTGCAGTAATAGGAGAACTGATCTAAAAATAGACTGGAATAGTCTTCTCATTAGGGATGGGAAATTTTAGAAGATTGATTTTTTCAGGTTATTTCTGTATAACTGAGTAGGACGGGGTCTATAAACCACGATAAGAAAAATATTTTTCTTTTCTTGGTGATTTTGTGGGGTCAAGTCTAGGTGCAATCGTCGAGACTGTTTCTTTATGAACCACCTTATATTCTTAATTTATCGGGACGTGTAATTTCGGACGCTGTTTAGGAGACCAAAGCGTACGGTATGAATGACTAATCAGTGAGCGCGTAGCGCTTGTATCTACCTTCAAGTCAGTTGAAATACAGTTTTAAAAATTGGAACTAATAAAGGTTCATCAGAACGTCGGATCGTATAAGAAAAAATGTACTCGCCATTGGTGAGTGCCTTGGAGTATTTCACTATTTGAAAACACACCTTTAGTTATCTCTTTTTCCATTTGTGACATTCTTGATCTTTGAAGGGACAGTCGCTCTTCGGTTGTGTGTATAGCTAGGAGACATTTTAGTAGCGACCCATTTGGTCTAGATGGATTCCGGTACATACTAAGGGGCAAGATGTCAAATGGTCAACTCGTCTAGACAAGCAAAGAAGTGATTCTGAAAATGAAACACGTAACCCTTGTCGCTTAACAATTATAACAGTTTGGAAGACTGAAAATGAAAACATTAGAGGAAAGTTTCGATAAGGCAAATCTAAAAGCTAATGATCAGAAGTAACATTTGGGAAAATGGAAAAGCCATTCTTCTTGGAAACAAGCCGAAAATCTCCAATGAGACAACAAAAAGGATCAACAACCATGAATCAAATATCAAAAAATGGATTTCATCATAGTTGAACTTGAAAAAAGATACAAAACAATAAAGCTTTTGCATTAGACATCTTCACCGAAGTATGGAAGACGGATGATTTTGAGAATGAATCGCTGACCTTCAGCAACATGGTACGACCAAGAATCAATTGATTGATCGTCAGAGAGTTGGATGCTTCTATTTCCATTACCAAAGGAGGGAAATCTTGGATTGACAACAAACTAGGGAGAAATAACTCTCACAATCATCGTAACTAAACTAACATGCTCCAACTAAACTGAAAACAATCAGAAATTGATGGTTTTCTCATGCGAAACCAAAATGATTTGGAGCAAAATCGATCCACAACGTGACAAATACTTACAGTGAAACAAATAATAAAAGGAATAAGAGCAAATAAGCTGCAAGCCTTTCTCTTTGTTGACTCTGTCAAGGCCTTAGACTCTATTTATCATAGTCAGCTCGGAGAGATATTGCCAGCCTGTGGTATTCCGGTGTCAGCAATAAGGATACTCTACAAGAACTCATGTTTCATTGTCTGGTCGCTCGATAGAGACACCAGATTTTCTAACATCGTGACAAATGTTCTCCAGGGAGACACATTTGATCCATTCCTCTTTGTCGACTTTCTGAACTATGGGCTCAGAACATCCGATGACCACAAAGAAGATCTCGGCTTCGTATCCACGGAAGCAAAGAGCTCATAATACCCAGCAAAAAACTGTCGCTGACATAGACTATACAGATAATCTTGCTTTGATTTCCAATTCTATCAATGAAGAGACTAAAATGCTCCGTTGTCTCAAAGGTGCAGTTAGTAGAATAATCCTCTACGTGAATGCAGGAAAAACGGAATTCATCAGCTACAACCTAGAAGGTGAAATCAAGTCACTAAAAATCAGTCAATGGATTTGTCTATATAGACAGTAACACCCAGTCAATTGAAAGGGACATTGAAACCTGTAAGGGAAGAGCCTGGGGCGCTCTTGATGGCCTGAACAAAATCTGGAGATTGGTACCTCCCAATCAGCCGACGAGACAGTTCTTCTGGCTTTAGAGCTCCACAACTTGGACACAAACTAAGCAACAATAATCTACTTTGGATGGCATATACACATGAATGCTCCGAGCACTTCTCAACAGCTGGAAAAAAACAACCCGCAAGGAAGCATTTATTTCTCCCTTGAATTGCAACCAGGGAGAGGAAACTTCACCCTGCTCATCATTCTTGGCACAACAAAGATGAACTTGGAAGTAAAATCTTGCAATGTTACCACCACATGGAACTACCTCAGTTGGTAGATCCCAACGCACCTGCATTGATCAACTGTCTGATGACATTGGATGTCTTCCAGAAGATCTTTCTTTTGTGATGGAGGACTGAACAGGATAGAGGTAATGTGTCAGGAGCATCTGATGATGATTATGATGAGCAGTATTTATATTCCAATCGGTTCTGCAACTGACTGTTTCAAAAATCCTTCTTATTACTATAGGGCATATGGCAATCAGTGAGAGTGTCCGAAACATGTTCTAACTTAAATTATACACAGTGTGTGTTAGTCGGTGGCTTGGTTTGTCTGCCTGTCATGCAAGTGAGTTTCACGCCAGTTTTACTTCTTTACACTATTTCATTATTTCGTTTTTTGTAAGAGAAAGATGATCGTACGCAATGATATCTTAATTCTGCGACAATCTCTCAATTGAAATAGCTTCACACACTCTCTTTATATTCCGAGCTTTTACACAATCACAATCGTAAAACTAGTAAAATATTGAAAACAGGCAAAGGTGTCCACTGCTACATTTCCAGAGGAGGGTGGAGCAAAAACATATGTTTGGGGGTGAGACAGAAACATATATTGCATAGAATGCATCTTAGTGGCAATCCTCTCACACAATATGTATTCAATCTGCCATCCGAAGGGTATGCAAGTACGACCCATTGTATTATCGAGATGTCAGATGATGTATTTGACCATTGACAGAGATACGGGACACAGGGAAGACACAATTGGATGAGTACCATACATAATAATACGGTCTTTTTAGATTCAAGCATTAAGTTGGAATTACATTAAACAAATGTGCAGCACCAATATCGTTTATTGACAATAGGGTTTCAACTTAAAAACCCTTTTCGTCCTCCGTGAGAACACCTGATCCGAGGGCTGTGCAAATACACCCTTTGACCTATCCTCGTCTCAGTTGTCGCCCATGAGCAGAGGTAAACTAGTACACAATAAAATCTGGTGCTGATGGATTGAGCTGAAAAATTAGTGCTGGCTTCCACGTGATCCATGTGACAAATTAATGATTGCCCGGCCAAAGGTCGATGGTTGATCTGAGTATTAGATCGACAAGTATATATGGTCGCTTACTGATTGGCAGAAGAACTCAAGTCGGAGGAAGCACACTGAACTAATGACAAATATACACTTCACAAAATCCTTAAAATCTGAGAGGAAGCTAATGAACTGCCGCTTGTTCATCTCAAGTTGTTGCTATGGCTGAACCAGCCGTATTTAGAAGCTTTTGGTTGAAGTCTTGTTGTAAGGACCACGAACAGTGTATCAAGAGCGAGACTCTGCTTCAGATGAATTCAACCGAAAAAGGCCAGAGAACAGACTGGTCGAACATTGTAAACAAAAATAAATGGAAACACCTGCGGTTAGTCACTCAATAGGGACTGCCAAATGATCAACTTTTAGGGGTGTTAAATAAAAAAAAGATTTGGAGGAAGGGTGTGACCAATGAATAAATTACTTTTGCTGGATCATTGAAAAGTTTGAAAATTCAAAAAAAACTAGTGACCAATTTAGCATGAACTTAAATTGTAAATTCCCCAAAAACCCCACTGGCAAGGGCAAATCTAAAAAACACAGACATAATGGAGGGTAAATGTTGAAATTTTCAGCCCTCTAGCTCCATTTGTACAGCTTGTATGCATGATACAATCATAGCCAGCCAGACCAATTTAAAAACTGAAAAAACTTATTTTGACAGTTTTGGTGACAGTTTTGGTTTACGGTTTCTCACAACAATAAAGATGAGAATGATTTAATAAAATTATTGAATATTAACAATAACTTATCCCAAAATGTCAGACAAAACTGCGATAAGTGCCTCATTCTTGGATCGTGAGTGCTGCAAATATCTATCTTAGCAAGTGCCCTTTAATAATTTATTCTGCAGTGTGCTTCTTTGTTGATCCTGTCGTCAAACGTTCTCTAAGAAAACTTTTTCACCTGCCATATTCATTAATAAGAGTACAGGTATCCTTTCCGTCTTGAAAGTTCACATTACGACCCATTTTAGGCTTTCATTGAAAAATATGGAGAATAAAAAATCCCCCCCAAACATTTATTTTGCAGCATGCTATTTTAGAGGTAGCGCATGGCCTCTTCCTTTCTCTCCAAACCCCAGTCTTCTCTACCTCCAACTACCCATGTCTCCTGTACCTCCCACCATCCCAACCTCTGACAACTCAGCCTAACATACCATCCGCAGCATATTTTTGGTTTGGGAATTATCAAAGATTTTTCCCCTATAAGTTAATGGTAATTGCCTTTTTGTTTCACACCATTTGGGCTTACAAAAAGGTTTCTCCAAGGAAGTACTATTTTTGAAGAGCATGGAAACCTGTGTTTTTTGAGTCTGGGGATGCTTAAATATTCCCTTTATAAAAATTAAGGGTAATAGCCACCTTGTTTTACGTCATCTTTGCTTACGAAAGGCTTCTACAGGAACTCTCTATTTTTGGAGAGCAGTGAAACCTGTATTCATATAATGTAAATGTAAGCAACGTTTTCATACAGATGTCTGCATGTACTTATTTAATAAACTCTATATAAGTTCAATCGATGGAGTTTTGCAAAAATACATTTTTATATTCACCTTATTGATTAATGATTGAAAAGAATTTAAATTTTCCCTCAAAATTATTTCTATTTTTTCTCTACTTTTATCTTTTTGTATGAATTCAGAGTCTTTCTCTGTTGGCAACCAAATCTGTTTTTAGAAAAGTACTTAGAAACTTCCAAGATGGCGTCCAAAATCCAAAATCAATGCTTTTTTGTGAATTCTATTGTCTATTTATTAATCTGTTTCTTTATTTAATTCTTTTCAAGACATTTTTATTAGAAACCATGAATCAAAACTGTCACCCAAACTGTCAGCATAGGTTTCTTCAGTTTTTAAGATGGTCTGGCTGAACATTCACTCCTTATCATGTCTAAAAATACATTTTTCTGGTTTTGAGAAATTCCCCTTCCTTGAATACATTTTTAGAAGGGGTTTTAATTTGCAATGTAAACTTATGCTAAATTGATCCCTTAATTTGTTTCTGGCACCATTTATGCTCATTTTTTTTTTGAATTCACATTTTTTCAGTGAACACTGGCCCCAATAAGGGCTACAGAATTTTTCAATTGATCACTCACAAAACATAGTGCTGCCAAATGATGTTGTTCATGAGACAGTTCCTATTGAGTGACTAACCAGACCTGTTTATTAATCTGTTTCTTTATTTAATTCTTTTCAGGACATTTTTATCATCTATTATTTCTTCTCTTCTGAGAATGCACAAATAAGCTCAGCTTATTAGTTCTTTTATCTATTGAAAAGTTTCCTTTGCCCCCATACAAAAGAAATCTTTTGACAAGTAGTTATATATGGGGGAGGGCGTTTTTATTTATTTAGTTTTTAGTCACAGTTGGATGGAAGGGAAAATTGCCTCTCAACATGAATCAAAATTGGAACTTTTTTTTTTCTTTGTGTACGATGTATAAAATTCTGAATGCACCATATTTAAAACTTTCTGGGGCATCTTTTACAGATTGCTAAAAAACAATATAAACAGGTCTGGTTAATCACTTGACAGAAAAAATAATAAGGATTGAATTTTAGCACTATAGCTCCATGCTGGATGAACACATACATACATACATACATACATACATACATACATATCCAGTCATACAGTCAGCCAGACCAACTTGAAAACTGAAGTAACCTATGTTAACAATTTAGGTTAACAGTTTCTAAAAAGTGATTTTTATTTATAATATAATTTTCATTATATAAATCATATTGAAAATATATCGCATATTCCACAAAATCATTACAAATTGATATATAACTAAAATTTATTATATAATAGTAGTCCTAAAAAGTAGAGTATGCAACCAATCCATCCTCTTGGTAGTTACCTATGGAGCTGGTGCATGGAATCTAAATGAAAGACTAACCCTCAAACTGAAAACCATGAAATGCCTAAGTGAAAAAGAGTCATGCTCAACTTCACATGGAGAGATCACAAGACAGCACAATATATTGGGGAAAAAACAGGAGTCCGAGACATCGTAAAAGCCATAAGAAGAATCAAATGGCGATGGGCTGGTTGTGTTGCAAGAATGGTAAATAACTGCTGGACATCACGAATCATGACATGAATCCCTTGAGATACAATGTGGAACCAAAGATCCAAGATGGAGAGATGAACTAGACAAATTCAGAAAATACTAGCTCTGCGACGCCCATGATAGAGAGGTGTGGCAAATCCTTGGGAAGTTGTATGTCCAACAACAGCTGATAAAAGACTGATGATGATGATGATGACGAGAAAAAATCTATATTCCTGCCTTTTCCATAGTCCAGCAAAGTTGCCAAATTTAAGAGGTTCAGGTGTACTTCTGCAACAATGAAAAATTCCTCAGTAGCTCCCTATTATGCCTAGAAGAAACATTTTTTTGTTTTTTTTAAGCCCCACCCTACAATAGTTTTTTAGTGGGGGATCAAATTTACAATGTAAGTTATGCTAAATTGTTCCCTTAGTTTGTGTCTGGTAGTGTTCATGGTTGTTTTTTGAAAATTCGGACCTTTTTCATGATTATTGCCAAACAAAAGGTGAGAGAAGGAACTCATTCATTGATCACCCATTTTCCCAATTTTTAATTGATCACCCGCAACATGGCATGCTGCCAAAATACATTGGTAACATGACAGTTTTTAATGAATGATTAACCCATTACCTTTATTATTTACTGACATTTCCCTGGAAGATTTGCGTGCGCATGATCAAAATATAGTTTGGTTACTCAAAAGAAATTTATGAATGTTCCGCTGTTGTCATTGTCTTCAACTTACTATACATCTTTTTTTCATTCTTTATACATCCTGGGGCACGCCCGTTCAAAAGGTGCATCTGGTTTCATGAAAATCCATAGGGGGTTTTAACATGAAATGATTAGACGCTGCCTTTTATTCATGATGTAGTCAATAGTAAACAATCAAAGCTAAAATATTGTTGTTAATAGCAATAATAATTGGAACTGAATTTTTTTGTAATGCTGTTAGTCATCTAACTGTAATTCAGTTTAATCTCATTATATAGAAAAATTCAGCAGGCCCCAGATTCTGACCCCCCTCTCTCTCTCCTTCTCCCACTCTCACCCTCTTTCTCTCACTCTCTTTTCCACTTTCTTCTTCACTCTCACTCTCTCTATCTCTCTCCATATGCATCTAACATTTAAAATCTATAAGCTCGTGCTTATGAACTCTATATATCACAGGTACAAATATGCGTTTATTTTAAGATGGATTTTTTATGTAAATCGAGCACCCTCCTGCCCCCATGTTGAGAACTACTGATCCAAAATCATTTCAATCTTGATACTGCAATGACCACTGTGCTGACTTGTACATTGGGCAAATATCAATTTTGTAAAATGGCCAGTTGTTGAATTATCTTGTCTTATACACAAAGAGATTTCTCAACTTGTATCAAGGACTTGTCATCACAGTCAATAATTGAATAACAGTAGTATCAAAATTTGACATTATATAAAAAAAAAATCCATTTAAGAATAAATATGGCCCAAATAAATGGTATATTTTATTCTGGGTTATCTAGGAGACCTTCTGGGGAACAAGGATGTGAAGGCAGTAGAAATAAAAGAATATGATCTTCATGTGATAAAGTGCACTAAGATTCTTCTGTAAAAGAGAGGTATGTATGATATGGTCAAAAATATGGTAATTAAATTTGGTCGGCTCCACAAAAAATATCTCATCTAAAGATTTCAAAAATGGTTTATGATCCCTACTGAGCTTCCATACAAATAATCTTATTTCAGGATTTAAAAAAATTGTTTAATTTTTTTTTCTCACTATTGAGCTTTCATACGAACAAATAGCCTTAAAGAAGGGTTCCAGAGCATTGTGAAATCCATAAGTGTTTACTGGAGGGTGAGAGGGAATAATACTCTAGAACCTTCAACTTTTATGTGTTTAAGGTTAAAGATATAAAATATGCTAAAGGCCTCTTCACTAGCTTAATCCAGCCCTGTACGCTCCTGCGGTGCTGACATTACCCCGTATATCTCGTCTATTCTCTTGATTATGTTTGCGTGTTCTTGAATTGGTTGTTACATAGTTTTCTACTGGGATCTGGTGCCTTGGTTACTTTAAACCAGAGGATAATGGAGATTCTGACAAGGGTATCTCAGCTGGTTATTCATGCAGTATAAGTGTAGCCTGCATCCTTTTCTGCTAGTAAGAAGAGAATTTCATGTGAGGTGAAGAGAGGAAGGGGTTTCGATTCTCCCTAGCCAAAAACAACTTCCTTTCTCACCTGATTGCTCTCAGCTGACCTCAATAATACTGAGAGATAGGATGCAGCTGGTTGATTGCATTGGGGTAAGGATGGCCAAAATGGACCCAAGTGAGTTTATGTGATCCGGGAGAGTTAAACGGGCCTGAGAGTTAAACTAAGTCAATGTTATACGTCCATGAATAAAACAAACTTGTCTGCTGCATGGTCTAACTCCACTCCAAATTCTATTCTGACTGGAGGTAACTTTTGCATTGTATATATGATAAATAAAAACTTCTTAAGATATATGTTTTTTGTATAAATGTATTTGTTTTATTAGAATAAGATAAGCCTGTGCATATCCATAGGATAAGTATATATATTTGACTTTTCTTTTCAGTGAATGTACTTTTTTTATTCAATTTTTATTGGTGATATTTCATCCTTGCTGGTCAACACAGTTTTCAAATGAGTTAGGGACGTTTCAAAATTTCTTGTTGAGAATTTACTATTGTAATACAATTGTTGAGTTGATATTTCCATGAGAGGAAGCCAAGATTGTGTTGTTACCAACTTACCATCATCACAATTCACAAGTGTTTCATGATCAATTTTTTCTATTTGTGTTTCAAGTGCTTCACTTATCTCTCTCTTTGTGTGATTTTTTTGTTTGCTTAGATTCTTTGGGGGAAATCACTCAAATTGGTTATGACACACTATACTGCACTTTGCTACTCCTGAACTTGACAAATTTTCCTTCATGCTGTGATAAATATTTGGTTAATATCTAAGACTTCTCAGTAAGATAGCCACCTGGTGATCGTTTTGTTGTGATTCAAATCATTGTAAGAGAATCTGAATTAGAATTTAGATATCGATATACGTGCCTCATTTTAATGAGGATTATTCTTGTCATTCTTGTTGTTATGGTAGAAACTCAAGTTTTTGAGTTTGACAGTAGGTTGGCCAGCAAATATAGATAAACATAGTAAAAATAATACAGCAGATAAAAACAAGATGGTTAACGGACGAGGGTGTTTACATAGCGTGTGTGTAGGGAGTTGAAAACAGCTTTGGACAGCCTTATGAAATTCCCCTTTAAGGCCTTGGGACTGGTGCATATATAACAGCGTGTGAGTTCATGTAAATTGAATGCTGAGCCGATCCACAACTTGCTTCCTTACTTTGGGGAAAGGGATAAAATGCTAAATAAGGAGGTATTTATTATTCTATAAAGTTGATCTGAAACTGGAGATGCTTGTTGTTGCAGTTCTTACAGATCGGGTGAGTGAGCGTACAATGCACGATTCAAGATAAAGTCCTCCACATCCACTCACACACGCACTCACACATACACTCACATATACACACACACTAACACTCACACACACTCACATGCTAGCACACACACACATACACACACACTAACACACACAGTAAGTGACCGTGAAATGACAAAAACATCCCTAATAAAATCCACCATTCTTTCACAAATGCTTATAAAATCCTCTTGAATCTTTCTTCACATTCACTAATTTTAATTTTTTGAGTATACAAATCCGTTTAAGCATTATGGTTTCTCAACAAATTACGATATATATATATATATATATATATATATATATATATATATATATATATATATATATATATATTTATTGGTAATTGGCTAAACATATTGGATTTATAAAAAATTATTATTATGTGTGTATATATATACATGCTATCAAAAAATGGATATATGAATCAAAAGAACGGTTACAAATTACATTGTATTATGTTGAAGCTCTTATTTGAAATGATCTCCTGTTATCTCCGAGTGAATGTATCATTTGACCTAAACAACGTAAATAGAATAAACAATCAAAGAAATTTCCTGCAACAATTTCTGTCAGCAGCCCTATTTTCTTTAATTGTTTAATTGTTTACGTCAACCCTAAAATAAGGGGAGATCATTTCAAATAAGAGTTTCAATATAACACAAATTGTTGTCATATATATCTATATTGAAATATTAGAATATATTAAAATCCCCAAAATGGTCACATGGTAAACAACAAGAGGAAATTTACTCTCTGTACCTTATTAACAAAGTATATGTATAACAGGGGGAAATACTGAAGAAAATTACATTAATTAGATGAACAGATATTCTGGAATAAGGTGACTAAAGAGACAAAAAACTTTTTTCGAAAGTATTCTAATGTGTTCAATGTTCAAAGCTGTAAAAAAAAAATGACAGACGAAGAGTCTCTTTTTAATTTTTTTATCATTCTTTTCTTGTTTTCATGAATAGATCTCTGGTTCCAACTGTACCAAAAGATTAGTAAAAAATTAAAAAGATGCTCCTGTACATACTCAAGAAAATATGCTGCAAAATTTTATATATATATATATATATATAAATATGTATATAGGAGATGTGATTGCCAATAGAATCCACGACCCAAGGTCAAACTCCATTTAGGCCTGTTTATGTTCACTTAGCACAAATGGCTTTGAGAGAGGAATGAATCCATCTGTTCCACCAGCCCCCAGCTATGGGTCAAATAGCAAGGTAGATTGAGCACTGAAGCCTTGGGAGGCAACCAGTTCAGGAGAAAAACAATTCTGATTCCCAAACAAAGGAGTTGAGGGCTCTTAAGGGCTTTGATGTCCCTCTGGCAGCTCCTGCAGCCAAGCAGATCCCAAATGCATCGCTCGGCTTTTATCAGGACTACATCAGCAAGGCTGGGTGGGGGATTCTGACAATGCAAGTGCTCTTGGGATGAAGTTTTTCTGAGTAATAAGTATTTCTAAAGATGATATCATAAGTTTTTTGGATGCTGTCTGGGACTAAAACTGACACAACAGATACAATATTCACATGAGTGAACACTCAATAGAAGTCATACAAACAATGAGTTACATCTGTTGTTTTGTTCATTGATCCCACATAAATACGTTTTTGGGGGAGTAACGTGTTCTTTAGGTAACTCTAAAGAAATAAATGATGTGTTATACAAAATAACATCCATATACAATACCTTATGAAAATACCCAGTATAGAATTACAAACTACTCGTATGACATAAGCTATACATCAAAATAGTAGATGAATGGGAGGTGGTGTTTGATCAGCACTGATGGGGTGCCATGTTATTATAACGATTCTGTTTTAAAAATTCCCAAAACAGTGACATGGTTACCAAGTGATGATCCCAACAAGAGAATATTTACACATAGTACAATGATAACAAAGTAAATGTAAAGCATAAGGAAACACCGGAGAAAATTACATAAATTGTATTGACAGATATAGGGAAATGAATGATTGAAGTGACACAAAAGATTTTTAACATTTTTTATGTATCGAGTGTGTAGAGCTGTACAGCTCTCTAGACTATATATATATATATATATATATATATATATATATATATATATATATATATATATATATATATATATATATATATATATATGTATATATTAGCAGTGATACCAAACAGGGAGGAATAACTTGAAATATAAGCAAACATGAATAATATGTTCTTTGATATGTTTCTTCTTACACAACACAACCAATGAGGAAAAAGGATTATTTACACTGTGCACACACAAAAAAGTAGCTCTGAGAGAAGAAATATTCCAATCAACAAGGAAAAACAAATGATCAATCACCTAATTTGACAGGGCTTCTGGATACACTGCATAAGAGTTCTTCCCATTGGCTACCAGGGTCCAACCCTACAACAACCAATATAGTGATGTCCATGGGAAAAACACAGAAAAGTCAGGTAAAGGCCTTCTTACTTTTCCCATGAATGACCTCTGGTAACCTCTAATATCAACCTTACATTGTCCATAATTTTTGCTGTATAGAAATGTACACCGATGCAAGATTTCTGCATCCTAGGTGCAATAATAAGATCCACAACTTGGAAAATTTGCTAGAAATAACCAGAAATAACATATGGTGGCCTTGAATGACCCCATTTTAAAAAAATATTTTTTCTAAATACTTTGGCCCTGAAAGAATCCATGAAGGTGCAAAATTGTAATGAACAACTTATCAGGAAATTGGCTAAAACTGACCAAAAACGACCTCAGATGATCTCAAATGAATTTTGAGACACATTGCCTTTGACTTTTGCTATGGAAAGATTTACCCTAAAGCTGCATCTCAGATACATTCAGTTAGAAACACATTCACCATGAGAAAATGTACCCATATGCTAAATTTCAGCATGCTTGGGGCAAAATTGTGGCCCACAATGCTGAAAATTGGCTAGAAATGACCAAGAAATTGTGATCTCAAATGATCTAGGATATATATATATATATATATATATATATATATATATATATATATATATATATATATATATAAATATAAATAGTAGAATGTGGATTTGCTACACAAACTAGCTCATGTTTCTGCCCTCTTTGCACCTCATCAGGTGAATTGATATATTATTATATTATGTTATGTTATGCTGCTAGCCTGATTTGTACCACATATACTGTGTGTACATACATACATATATATATATATATATATATATATATATATATATATATATATAATGATAAATAATATATAATAACTTTATGTATATATATATACATATATATATATATAAATATATATATGTATACATATATATATCTATATATGTATGTATGTACACACAGCATATGTGGTACAAATATAAAGTTATTTTCGTCAAGCAGGAAATATTAAACCATCAATTCTTTACAAAATTTTGGAAGGATAGAAAAAACCCAATTCAACAATTTAATTCTATTAAAAATAACATTTTCTAGAAATTTAGCATTTAGAACCCTAAACATGACTAAATACATGCCTCTTTATGTTGGTTTTAAAAAAAATTGGTTCTCCTTATGTAATGTTTCCGTTTTTATCTCTCAAAAGCAAGTGACTGAAATCAAAATGTCTGTTTGTTTAGATACTTATGACAAGCACTGTATGTGTGGGAAAGAGGCATAGAGAGATATAGAAACAGTCTGAGATAGATACATAGATATTTTTGGATGTTGGCGTCTTTCTTCTGGCATGAATTTGATCGTCTATATTTTTTGACACTGACGTACATTTCATTTCCTTAAAGGAGAATTGTTTTAAAAAATTGACATGTACAATTGTCTTCTTTCAAAATAAATTGATTTGTCCCTCACTAAGAAATGATGAATTCAGTACAAGAAGCAAAAAATGCATTAAAATATATTTATTTGGTCTTTTCTGTTACAGATTCAGTTTTCGCTTCCCCAAAAGTCAGTTTTTATATGATTTGAAGTCTACAAACCTAGAGAAACTGTCATGTGGGCAACATCTTTTATCAGCATGTCGTGTTGGGGGTGATCAATCAAAAAATTGGGAAATAAAGGAGTTATAGATGAATAGGTTATTTTTTCCATTTTTTGGCTGAATCATTACAAAGTTGAAATTTCCATACAACTAGCAGGCATGATCTGAGGAACCAATTTAGTGAGAATTTATATTGTAAATTGAAACCCCCACTAAAGACTAATGGGCAAGGGAGGATTTAAAAAAAAAAACAAAGAAATTTTTTCTAGATATAAGGAGTAAATGATTGAATTTGGGGCTCTCTAGCTTCATTGGGGCTGAAGCCAGCCAGCCAGCCAGCCAGCCAGCCAGACCAGTTTAAAAACTGGAGAAACCTCTGCTGACAGTTCTAATGATAGTTTTAGTAGATAGCTTCTAATAATGCTGCACTTTTATCAATAAACTTATTAGAAACTGTCAACCAAAACTGTCATCAGAATGCTCAACATAGGTTTCTACAATTTCTAAGCTGCTCTTGCTGGCTATATATGTATGTATGCTTGAATTTATCACTTAAGAACCAGCACAAACAGTGACAGAATGTGCACATTCTGAATGACTGCTGAATGGGTCCTTCCAGTCACAATGGTCGAAAATACACTTTCTCATCACCTGGAGATGGCTGTAGGTTAAAATGAACAAAACATTTTCAAGAAACGGATGATGAGAAAAAAAAGTCCAAACAAAATTTTACGTAGATTTTTTTAGCTTATAAGCTGGTCTGGCTGGCTAGAGGGCTGATTGAAATCTGCCAGCAATTTTAAATAAGTCACGTTGTGATATGATGTAGAAAAGAAACTCAACATGGAGATGATGCATATCTATTATTTGACTAGTTTTTAGAAATCATCAACCAAAGTCTTCAGCATAGGTTTGTTCCAGTTATTAAGTGGGTTTGGCTGGCTATCTATCTGTGAATGTGTTGAACATACGGGTCACACCATTGGAGCTTCAGGACTTAAAAATGTGAGTATTTACTACTTATCCTGTCTACAAAGAACACTTCTTCTGTTTTTTGAAAATTTTCCTCCCCCTCTTGAGGGGTTCAATCTGCAATGCAAGTTTATTCTAAGTTAGTTCCTAAGTTTGTGTCCGGCAGCATTCACGCTAGTTTTTTTGAAAATTCAGACTTTCTTAGTGATCACTTCCCAACAAAAGGCCAGAATGGTAACTTATTCATTGATCACTGCTTTTACTGACTTCACTGCTTTGATCAACATGGTAATCATCCACAATGAATGAAAAAATCTTTGAAAAAAAAAAGCGAAGAATCACTTTGGGATAGCAAACTTTCAACAGAGCAAGCTCAACTTTCAAGAACCAGATGATCACAGTAATCCTAAAAAGAAGAGTATACAACCTATGCATTTACCCGATAGTCACTTATGGAGCTGAAACATGGAACCTAACCAAGAGACAGACCTGCAAGCTGAGAAGTATGCAACGTGTGCATGAGAGAATCATGCTCAACCTTACGTGGAGAGATCACAAGACAGTACAGTATATAAGGAAGAAAATGGGAGTTTGTGACATCTTAGAAACTATTAAAAAACTCAAATGGCAATGGGAAGGCCATGATGCAAGAATGAAAGACAACTGATGGACATCACATCTCACAACATGGATCCCTAGAGATCACATAAGAAACCAAGGCCGACAGAACGCAAGATGGATAGATGAACTGGACAGATTCAGGATATACTGGCTCCATGACACCCATAATAGAGAATTATGGTGAATCCTGGGGAAGGTCTATGTACAACAACGGACGTTAAAAGACTGATGATGATGATGATGACGATGATGATGATGAATATGCAGAAACTGCCTTCAGATTGGATAGGAGGATGGTTAAGAAGAATATTAGTCCTCTCCAAATCTAAATATATAAAGTTTTTATGTACGTCTGTCAGTGTGTTTGTACTCTCATAACTCATAAGTCAAAATCTATGCATCCCAGAGCAGAATGGCATTTCAGAATCAGCATGTCTTAATTTATCTACAGCAATATTTTCAGGTCGAATTTCGCAAAAGAATCGTCAATTTTTTGTCCTCTTTATTTCCTTGCCCATCGATTTTCCATTCTGCGAATTATTTACGTCACCAATTTCCCAGAGTCACCGATCCATACGTAAATAATCCTGTCATCTTTGATTGATACTGTGTTTGTTATGAATAAAATAATGACTGGTCGAAACAAGTCTTTGAAGGGTCAGGGAGGAGGCAAAGAAACCCTCAAACCAACTTATCAAACATAATTCAATAGTTATTTGCATATATTAGCTCAGTCGAATGTCATATAACTTTTCAAAGTCATGGAGTACAACCTGTTCTTAGTCAAACAATTACAAAGAAAGTAACAATCGCCAACTTTTTCATATGGATCACCGTGGCCCAGTTGTAGACTGCTTACCTCAGGTTCGGCAGGCCATGGTTCAGTCCACTTGCAAGTAATACTGAATACTTCTAAAATGGTACTCAATGCCTCTCCACTGAGCACTCAGCCTGAGGACTAGGATTGAGCAACCTCTACCTGAGGCTAAAAGGTTATGGCCAAATCATGTTGGATACATCTGTTGTCTTAATATCACAAAAGTTAAGCCAGCATAGTCAGTACTTTGATAGGTGACCAATGAGAAATACCAAGTGCTATGTACAGAGCAAAGCTTCGACAGGCCTGTCAAGCAATAAGAGGGTCTTGCTAACGATTGCATGTACATACCAACTGTCTACCACCCTCCATGGGGGTACAAGCTGAGAACAATGATACATACATACTCAAAAGTTATTTGCAGATATTAGCTTGCTTTAATGTTAAAGTACTTTTCAAAGGAACAAAGTACAACCAGCTCTTTGTCAGATATCAGGTGTCTCATAAGTAAAGCTCGATTTGCCCCCAAACAATTCCATGGATGCAAAAAACAAGCTTCGGATCTAATAAACTGTTACATGACCAAAGTCTTTCAGCTGTATATCTGGTTGGGGATGATCAATCAAAAAATTGGCAAAAGATGTAATCAATTAAGAAATTACTTCATTTACCAGTGATCATTAAAAGGTCTAAATTTCCAAAAAATGGATTGGTGCAAACTCTACTTTCATTGGTGCAACATGTACGTATGATATATATATATATATATATATATATATATATATATATATATATATATATACGTAGTCAGTCAGTTTGCCAGCCAGATCTATTTAAAAACTGAAAAAACCTTTGCTGACAGTTTTGGTGGAGAGTTTTAATAGACATATGCAATGGGTTACATATATGGTGCTAGCCAGAGGTCCAGTAATTTGAACAGTGGGAGCACACCGTATGCAGTTCGGCCCCCTGCCACTCGGTGTAGCAAGCAGCATCCTTTGTGCATCAGTGTACCAGTGGTTATGTGCATTAGTGGAGGTATTGCTTAGTTACGCTTTTGTAAAGACTTGTCTTGGTGTTTTGATGGTTTTTGCAAATTGCTGATATCACAGGGCAAAGAACTTGCATCAAATTCTGCATCAAGACCTATATGATGACTGCAGAAACCTTATCAGTTGCTTCAGGCAGCTGGTACAAGCATTTCAAAAAAGGACACAGCTTGTGGAAGAGAATGACATCCTAGATGACCATCAAAAAGCATAACACCAGGAAACATCATAAAAGGGCACAATAAGATGCATTGCTCCAAAATTGGTGCCAAGACGACTGAGTTGTCCATCAATTCCTGGCTTCAATTAACATAGTAATCAATTCCCACCTGCTTTATTCATCTGATTTTACCTCCTGTGATTTTTTTCTGTGTTCTAAACTGAGGTTCCAACCGAAAAGGCATTGTTTTGACTTAGCTGAGAAGATCTAGAAAGTAGGTTTTGAAATCCATCATGCTCAAAGTCTTCCAGGGATACATGGAATTGTGGAAAAAATATTGGGACTGTTGAATACATGCCAAAGAGGAGTACTTTAAATTTGACACTGGGAACTAGGAGCTAGGGTAACTTATTCTCCTGCAATATTCAAATTCCAGGAACTTTTGGGTAGTAGCTCCTATAAAGTTCAATATGATTGTTATCCTTTTCAGAGCATTTATTCATTTGGTAACCTAGTGAACTGAATGCACTCTGACAAAGATCAACTTTGATGGTGGCAATAAATCAGGTTTTACTTTTCCAAAATCAATAACCGATACTCTAATTTCTCTAAGACAGAACTGAATACTTCATCACCAGACTGTGGCCCATAAGGTCTATGTTCAAGTTTTAAATGCTGTGTAGGTGATACTCATCACTTACAATTATACATATGATAGAACTATTCTGTTTGTAATGCCTACCATAATCCTGATAACCCTTTTTTTCTGATTTTCGATGTACAACATGTAGATTGAATGGTGAAACTTGCTCAAACAAATTTTTGGAGAAGATGCCCACCCTTCCAAAGAATTGTTATTGGAATTTTTGGGAACATTTGAAGATATTGTGTGGACTGACAGACAGACAGACAAACAGACTGATAGAATATATATACCTCTTCTGACTTTGAGGGCAGGATCAAATCATTTCACATCTAATCTCAGATGCAAATAAAAGCATCACATGAACTTCAGCAAAACAAATGTCATGTACAACAAACATGTTGAGGACAAAGACACAAAAATCCAAATCAAAAACGCAGACTTGAAAAAAGTAGACCACTATATCTACCAATGAAAACGATCCTCCATAAAACCCTGAAAAAAAGAAATCAAGCAAAGAATTTCTCTAGGATGGCAAGTTTTTGGCAGAAAACAAGAAAATCATATAACAGAATCCATCAGAAAACTCAAATGGCCATGGGCTGGTCATATTGCAAGAATGGCAGACAACCAAGATGGTGAGACAAACTCGATAAGTTCAGGAAGTATTGGCGCCACAGTGCCCAAGATAGAAAGTTCTGGCAAATCCTGGGGACACTAAATGGTTGGGGATGACGAATTTCTTTGTTCAATTAGATGTCGGTGAAGTCTTATAGTCCATGCGACAAAGGTCTTTAGGGGACCAAGTTTCTAACCAAACAAAAGATACATAAAAAGAAAGGTAATTCTATAAAGAATCAGAATAGGAATGTTATCAAGGCTGTTCTGGTAATATATCTGTTGAATTGCTAACAATCCAGGGGGTATTGTGTATATCATTTTCCCCAATTTACAGAAAGGTTTAGAATACTAGTATAATAATGTTGGTGAAATTTCAAACTGCATTGTTCAAAATGTCAAGAAGAGTATGAAAATTTGCATACTACAAGAGTATACTCTTCAATATAAAAACATGCACAATCTGATCAAAAGACTGTGGCTTGATTTCAACACGATTGCCATAAAAAAAATGTAAAGTAGATTATTTGAAATTTCAGCCAGAATTGTCCAAAACATGAAAAAAGTGTGATAACTCGGTTACTGGTTGATTTTCCAATGCTCTTTCATATAAAAATAAGACACACTTGATCTGACCTAAATTGAGGCAGCCATCTTAGTTTCAAAATGACTACCATGGAAAAAATTGACATATTTATGAGCTAAAATTTCACCCAGAATTGTTCGAAATGTGAAAAAAAAAGGGTGAAAATTTGCATACTGGTAGTTTCTATTTTTGCTCTTCCATATAAAAAAAGAACATACCTGATGTTATCATGGGATATAACTGTCGACAACCTAGCCATGCTGTAAGTCCAAAACATTGACCGTTTCAATATATTTTGAGTATCTATAATTCTGAGAAAGGTTCAAATTCATGAAGCTGATTTTGAAAAGAGTATTAGCATTTTTGGAATCTCATCGGACCTAAGAGAGAAATCTTTAAAAATAGATTTTGTCCTCTAGTGTTCTGAGATTTTCTATTTTTCTTTGTATATTCTACGTCCATTTTTGGAGAAAACTTTTATGATTTTGACAAAAGTCAACATCAATCCAAAAGTTGTTCAGATTACTGAACATATTCTTTAAGTTGCTTTTATTTTTTACCATAACTTTCTATCCAGTCCCACCTTTAAAAAAACATTGGTTGCAAATACACTGACAGGATAAGCTGATTTCTAGCAACACTCCCCACAAAAGCAATTCCATTCTCAGCAACCCATGCCATGTAAGATATTCCTTTTTAGATAAGTCTGGATACTTTCCAAATTTTGATTCGAACATGTTTCAGCTGATATATTCTTTGGCATTTTTCAGGTGTCTAATGCATTTGATGGCAAGTCTCCATCTGTTGTGGTCTGCAGCTGTGACAGGCTGGGAAGCAATGACTGCAGACCACAGCAGATGGAGAATTGCCATCAGGACAGGTATCAAGACAAGTGAAGAGAAAAGGGAGGACTATTGGAAGTAGTGAAGAGAGCATAGACAGAAGAGGGTATTGACCATACCAACTGATCCACATGCAGACCAAACATTCAAAAATCAAACTGCACAGTCACAGAAGATGCTATTCCTTGGTGAATGATTCATTGTCTTTTGAGACAGAAGCAGGCCAACAACAAAATGCATTTGATGGCACTGAACCACCATAGCCATCAAAGGTGGCAAAGGTTTCTATATCTTTTTATATTTGCATGTGTTTGTGTGAGTGTTCTGGCACTCTTGATTTTTTCAGCTGTGGCAAAAAAGCTTTTGGGGCCTATTTTTGGACCATATTCTGACAGGTTTATTAATAACATCAAGATTCTCCATGATCTAGATATTTCTAGATTTTTTTTTACTCTCTTTTGGATGTTTTCCCATCCAAAATGCCAGAACATTCTTTACTTTCATGTAAGAGTTACCTTCCTCAAAAGAATTTCATTATCTTTTTATTTGCAAGAGAAAGATGATTATACACAATAATAATTCAATTCTGAGACGATTTCTCAATTGAAATAGCTTCACACCTACTCTTCTGAACTTTTACTTGTAATTGCAATTGCAAAATTATTCAAATATTGCCGGCAGTTTTTGACAGCTAGTGTAAACTAGTTATTGAATATTGGTCAGACATATTTGAGATCAGATTTTATACTTTTCTATTCTGGTGAACCTGTATGTTTTGGTTTTATTCAATTATAATGATTGAAGTCTTTCTTTTATGATATTGGAGTTTGCACTCTCACAAACGTGAATTAGAAATTTGTTCTAAATAAAAAAAAAATAAAACAATCATATCAACTTGATCAAAAATCATCATGATAGGAATTCCATCCGTTGAAAAGGTGCTGCACTCGCCACTATTTGTAGTGCAAGCAAGTATGACCCAATGTCTGATCCAGGTGTCAGATAGTGCGCTTGACTGTTGACAGATGAATGGACTGTCCCTGGGGTGACATGATTGAACAAGCACCATATAGTCTTTTTTATCTAGGAACATTAGGTTAGGGTTGCATAAAACAATTGTACTGTATCATGATCCTTTAGGGATCCAACTTTGAAATCCCTTTGCTCTCATTGAGAAGGCCTGATCCAGGAGGTGGCCGGCAAATGCCCTGTTAGTTTGCTGTGGTCAACACCCATGAATATCAATTTGATCAGTATTTGTCGGCAAAATTTCAATGTTCAGATCTTTCAAATGTGACGGGAAAATCTCCTTTTATTAAAAAGGAGTTCTGCAGCACATTGCAGGCCATCATATTATCTATATGCAAGTTTATGTCTGAGTATGTGTGTGTATGTGTGTGTGTGTGTGTGTGTGTATGAAATTGAACAACCATAGCCATCAAAGTTGGCAAAGGCTCATTTCCTTTCATATATGTGTTTGTGTATTTGTTTGTGTTTGTTTGTTTGCTTGCTCCAGTGCTCCTGGCTATACTATTTTGTCTATAAATTATCATCAGTACTCCTCTTGACCCCTTCTAAAAATGAAGTTTTTGATATTGGGAAAAAAAAGCTTTTTTTGACCTATTTTTGGACCTTATTTTGACAGGATTAATCATAATATCTTGATTATTCAGAATCTAGATATATCTAGATGTTTCCTGCTCTATTTTAGATGTTTTCCAATTGAAAATCCCAGTGATGTCATAAATAGAATTTATTCTGACCGTATTTATTCTTCGATGGAATTTTTTTTTACTCTACTTTAAATTTTGATATCCTGGTTTTGCAATTTTTGTATTTTGAGATAAAGAAATAATTTGAAGTATTTCAATTAAGATTTTTGTGATCAAGGTGGTCAAATGTTTATGTGCAGAGCTAAATTCATGCTTTTACAATATGCATAAATCCTAACCTCAATTGAATCAATATTCATCGACCCAAACATTTTTATTCTCTGTATTCATAATTATTTTGGGATGAGGAATCTATCTTGAACCCTCGGAGTTCAAAAATTGAATTATTTGAAGGATTTGAATAGTTAAAAATTTCTATCCGAAAGATTTCCAGATATGGTTGCACAATCTGATATTTATCTCAAAAAACTCCCAATTTTTGAATAAGTTTTTTTTCTCCCTCAAAAGACAATATATATATATATATGTATATATATATGTATATATATATGTATATATATATATATATATATATATATATATATATATATATATATATATATATATATATATATATGTTTATATATATATATATATATATATATATATATATATATATATATATATATATATATATATATCCAAACCCAAGGTTTTTGCTTTTTCTTTTATCGAACAAGTTATGAACATTGGTTTCATCATTATACCTTTCATGGTTGAGACTTCAGTCAAATTCTATGATAGCTAATAAATATAGACTTTGATATTTATCCATAACTGTTATGGGGCAGCCAAAACATTAGATTGCAATTAGAAGAGAGTTTTTATAATTTTTATCATCTATTTTGATAGATTAAGTATCATGAATAATCATTATCAATTTTTGCTACTATTTACCTTCATCTTTATAGTTGTTGATTTTTATCACAAATAAACTCAGGCTGGGTTCCCTTCAGCAGTGAGTAAATAAATCAATTTATTAAATTTATGAATGAATAAATCAATTTATTTACTCACTATTGAAGGGAACACAGCCTGAGCTTATTTGTGATAAAAAGCAACAACAATTAGGATGAAGGTAAATAGCAGCAACAATTCATAATAATGATAGTTATAAAGTCAATGTGAATTCTTTCCATACAATGATGCTGAATAACAATTATAATAACAATACTCACAGAATATGACAATTATAAAAACAAAAAAAAGTGTAGTTAGTCACACAATGAAAACTGTCATGTGATTGATTCTTTTGGCAGCATTGCGTTGGGTTGATCAATTAAAAAATTGGGAAATGAATCCAATTCAGCATGAACCTGTATTGTAAATTGACCCCCCCAAAAAAAACTTTTTTGGAGAGGGAATTTAAAAAAAATTAAAAACATGTTTTCTAGGTATGGCATGGATTAAATGTTGTAATCCTCGGCCCCCTAGCTCCATTGGTGTGACTTGCATATGTGACGGATACATACATAGCCAGGTAGCAAGCCAGACTAACTTTAAAACTGAAGAAACCCATGTTGATTGTGTTGACAGTTCTGCTTGATGGTTTCAAACATACATGCTGATAATATTGGTATGTGTTGGGATCATACTGCAATTCCTGATAATGTCAGTTGGTCATGGTGACATACTGGTTCGCTCCATTTCATTATAATATTCTTATTTTTCCTAAACGAATCACTGTAGCTTCACAAATGGCCCACGTGACCAACCAGCCAAGTGGGCTACAGATTCTTCTCTCTTCTTCCCGGTTGCATTTGGTAACATTTTCGGAGTAAAATCCTTGAAAATTTGCATGAGTGCACCATCTAAAAACTGCTTTTTATCTTTCCAAAAAAGTAGTCTTTTAAAATCTCTATGGTCATTTTGGACCAATGATGTCCAAATCTTGAGCTGATATTTTTTTCAGATGATTTTAGATAAAAGATCTATTTTTTTTGTATAATTTTAGATAACTTTTCAGATTATCAGTTCTGTTACATAAGTGGGCTATGGGACGTATGGATATTCGTATTGTTTTGAAGTAAACATTGGCACGGATATCTTCCTGCCAAATCTCCTTTATGCTAGTTCTTCTCCATGTTGTCCATAGCTTTCTACTGATTTTATTTTTGGCACGGTGGTTAACAAACTTAACGTAGTTATTGCAGCAATAAAAATCAATGATGCCAAGGGTTCAGGAAACTATGCAAAGCAAAAGACTACTGACTCCTACATTTTATTAGAAACCAGTGGTGAGAGCAGCTAATAAAAACGCTAAAACTGATAATCCACTAAAAATTCAGCGGATGCAGAGATAACTGCTAACCACCAATGTTTATTTCATGAATTTAGCTTTGATTTGTTATTATTTTGTTGCTTTGAAACTATTAGGAACAGACATAGAGAGCTGGAATTTTAATATGTTGTAGCTTAAACATAGAGCTTTAAATAAACTGTGTTGAATTTGATTTAATGGTTTGTTTCATTTGTTCCTTTAATTATGCACATCTCGATCATCTTCTGATATTGACATGCTATGTCAGTTGGGATTTCTATACTGGAATATTTCACAAGTATGCCAATCAATTGACTCAAAGGAAAACTACTTGCTCTTCTTCATCCCCCTCCTCCTTCTGCTATAGTTACCACTGATGGTGGACGCATCATTGAACTTATGGTTTTCATTTTATACACATCGACTTGAAGGCTTCGCTTGGAAACTGGAGTTATCTCCCCTGTTCATTCTGAGTCTTATTGGGTTTTTGTGAAACTCCCATCTAGATCTGGAGTTGACTTTGTTTCTTAACATAACAATAACAACAAAAGCAGTCCTTGCCAAATTTGAGGGAATAAAAATCAACATTTCCCTACTGTGATTTGAAACTGCAACCAAGTGATTGGTAGTTGTGTCTCTTGGTCTCTCACTAAGACGCTGAAACCAAAACTGTCAACATAGGTTTCTTGCAGCTTTTAAGCTGGTTTTGCTGGCTGGCTATGTATGTATGTATACATGTATCATGCAAACAGGCTATACTAATGGGGCTAGAAGGCTAAAAATTTTAACATTTACTTCCTATCATGTCTAGAAAAAAAACGTTTTTTTCTTTTTTTTTCGAAATTCCTCCCTCGATATGTATTTTCAGAGAGGGGTTCATTTTTCAATGTGAGTTTATGCTAAATTGATCCCTTAATTTGTGTCCACTTGTTTTTTTGGAAATTGAGTCTTTCTCAGTGATCACTGTCAAACAAAGGGCAAGAGAAGTAATTCATTCATTGCTTTCAATTCTCTAACTGATCACCCCCAAGTCAGCATGCTGCCAAGAGGCATTGGTCACATGACGGTTTCTATTGTGTAACTAATCAGACCTGTTTAATTTTCAGTTTTATTGTCTCTTGAGATATACTTATAACAAACTGTATAATCTCTTAGCTAAATACCATTTTTGTACAATCACTAATTTCTTGTTCTGGTTCAAACAGCTTGGTTGCAGTACTATTTGTCAGGTAGTGTTCAGATGGTAAATTTTATGAAAATCTTAGGTTTTATTGGAAAAAAGCAAATAAAAACAAAAAATAATCAGGTCTGATCAGTCACTCAATAGAAACTATCACATGACCAACATCTTTTGGCAGCATGCTATGTTTGGGATGACTAATTAAAAAATTGGAATAAGAGGGGATTAATGAATGAATAACTTTCTCCTGCATTTTTGGGGTCCAAGAGAAAAATGATTAATTATCAAAAAACAAATATGAATGCTGTCGACTACGATTAAAATGATCCATTTAAAATTAGATTGCACAACAACCCCCCTCACAAAAAAAATTATTTAGGAGGGAATATAAAAAATAAAAATAATCATTTTTATTGACATGAGGTGTAAATATTTAGATATTCAGCCCTCTAGCATCATTGGTGTTGTCTTTACTTGTGGTATACACAGACAGCCAGTCAGATAGCCAGCCAGCCAGCCAGCCAGCCATAATAACTTAAAAGCTGAAGAAACCTATGTTGACAGTTCCAACAGTTTTAGAGACAGTTTTGGCAGCCTGTTTCTAAAAACATACCAATACAGTTTTATTAGCTATGAGAGATAAGCCGTGCCAAAATTATCTTCAAACAATTTCAAGTTTACATTTGCAAAAGCATTCAGTGCACACATGCTTTTGTTACAGGGAAAAAAAAATTTGAACAACAAAAGATTTTTGTACAAACTGACTGCTAAACGTTAGAGGGAACATTGGTCTTATCTAATTGAATTTTCAGTTCCTGCTGCCAGCACATTGTCTCTTGAGATATACATACTTACAATAAATTACCTATGGAGCTCTACTCTTCGGTATCTTTGTATTACATCTTTTCTCTGTACAAATCTTTGACTCATTCAGGCCGGGAGCACACATAAGTGCACTTTAAATTTTGCAGACATTCAGAATATGGTAGCCATTTTGAATACATAATGAAGTCACATGACTCTTATTAAGTCTATTTCACATGCCGTAATAACCTCAAAGAACTCAGAGATGAGGTTTAACTTGTGTTATGTGAAGAATTGGCAGCATAAAGGAACTTTATTAATTAAATGAAATCCAAATCTTATAGCCTTCAAAATGACATTTGTTTCTACAGAGTTTTCTTAGAAAAAAAGGGAAAACTTAGATCCATCTATTATGTCTTAGCTTTGTAATCCTTAAAAAAAGAAACGGGAAGATCAAGTTAAACATCTTATCCTTGCTCACTTGTTGAATGCAGTAATCCATCTTTATGATACACGTGTTGAGGTTGAAGGAAGACAATTGCATTATAACGCAACCAAAAATGATCCAAAGTTTAATTCACCAGTGAATGAATGTGTTGTTTTCATCACAAAATCAAAGAAATTATGTAAAACAGTATCTAATCATCATCATCATCATCATCATCATCATCATCATCGTTATGAATCCAATACTAAACTGCCCTTCCCATCTCCTTCCATGTTGAGTGAATTAATGCTAATCTCTACCATGTCTTACCTGCAAACTTTTCTATCTCGTCTCACCATTACAGGGTTGGTCTTTTACTACTGCATTTACTACCCTACTGGTACCATTTGGTTTTACCTTCCGCTCCATCTGTTGTCTTTTTGTCTTGCTATTTGCCCTGCCCATTTCCATATTTGTTGCTTTGTCAATTGTATGATATCATTCAGCCAAATCCTCTCTTAGATCCATGTTAATCTTTTTCTACTGCTAAGAGTTATTCCTAACATTGCTCTTTCTATTGCCCTCTGTGCTATACTGTGTTTGTTTTTGAGTGGTTTTGTAAGTTTCCAGTAGCCGGTACCATGCATTACGTTTTAAGCGTATTGGCAGTTTGCTCTCCGGCATGTCTCTATTTATACCAAATGTTTTCCAGCCACTCTTCATGCACCATATCATTCAATTTCCGTGATCTTTCTTTATCTTTATTACCTGACGTAGGTAAAAGTATTCCTAAACTCTTTCCAAGGCTTTTCCGCGAATTCTTATGGCCTTCAATGGGACTTTATCATTGAAGATTTTTGTTTTGTTGATCTTTTTAGATTTCTGTACTTAGATCATTTAAAGTATCTTGTAGAACCTCAGCAGTATTTGCTATTAATGCATCAACATCACCATACATCAAATTATTCATTCACTGATTCACCATTCTCCACAAAGCATTTCCACCAACTCTCTCTATGAATCTGATGTTGCTTAAGTGACATTTTCTTGTTATGTCCTCAGAAGATAAATTCTATTTCCTACATCAGAAAACAAACACACTTCAATTACGAGAATGAAATTCTATTTTACTTCTACATCAACATTTGGTGCAGATGCCTTCAAAAGAATGGGCTTTTAAAAGTGAGGGCTTTTAAAGGGAAGGGCTTTTAAAAGTGAGAGCTTTGAAAGAAAAGGGCTTTCAAAGGTGAGAGCTTTTGAAGCAAAGGGCTTTTAAAAGTGAAAGCTTTTGAAGCAAAGGGCTTTTAAAAGTGAAAGCTTTTAAAAGGAAGGGCTCTTAAAGGTGAGAGCTTTTTAAGGGCAGGGCTTTTAAAGGTGAGAGCTTTTAAAGGGAAGGACTTTTAAAAGTGAAAGCTTTGGAAGGAGATGGCTCTTGCAGATTGAACTAGTGCATCTATAGTCTGACTTTTAGGCTTGTTTGCCACTGCAGAGTGCTCCTGCAGAATGTATGAAATGTATCCTATTGTAAAATTCATCTCATTCTATACTTAGCCTCAGTCAAGTTTAACTCTAGGGATAACAGCCTCTTGTTGCTACTGCCCAGGCAGATAAGGTTGCTATGAGAGAATTGGTCAGCCACTCTCTTTTCAGGCAATCATTGTGGCATGCCAGTGAGAAGACATTTTGTCAAGATATCTAGCAACAGGACAGAGCACAGAGAGAACTGGATTCATGTCTTTCCCATGGGAATTAGAGCAGAATGGGCATATGCAGTCTCTGCCAAAATTCAGGACTTGCTCTGCTCATTTGGATTTAGTGAATATTATGCTACCCTACACCTCAAATACATAAATCTATAAACGGGTCTGATTAGTCACTCGTTTGGCAGCATGCCATGTTGGAGGTGATTAATTAAAAATTGATAGAAGGGGTGATCAATGAATGAGTTGTATTTCCCACTCACATTGCTATATAGAAGAGTTGCCAAACTGGTAAGTTAATTTTGATTGCCACTCTCTGCTTGAAATCGATAATGTCCCCTGCAATTTCTAGTGTGCTTGTTCAAATATTTATGAGCATTATTTTTTTGATATATGAATTATCATTGATATATATCATATATATATATATATATATATATATATAAATATATATAGCCAGTCAGCCAAATTAACCTGAAAACTGAAGTAACCTCTGTCGATGTTGACAGTTTTAGTTGATTGTTTCTAATATATAGTCTTATGGTTACACAAGTGTGACAGCAGACCCCATGAAACGCATTAAATTGACATTCATTCGACTGTATGATCAAGTGCTCCATATAACCCTGTAATAAACATCTTGGATCAATATTCTATGATCTCAATTCACATGTCAGAATCAGCCACAACATGAAGGCCTCTTCAGGACCTTTGTTCAGTTTGGTGCTAGTTAAACAGAATAAAGGGACGCTGCTGTGATCGGCAGCGAAATGTATTCCTGCTGGTTCTAAGTTCTGAAAGACATTGTGTTGACTAGCCAGGGCCAGAATAAGCTAATGTAAGGCCACTAGCATATGTTATAGAGGGGCCTGAAATTGAGAAAAAAAACATATGGGTATTAGAACACATACTTTTGACATTTGTCTAGTGAAGTAATTAGTAACCATCAACCAAAACTGTCAGCAAAATTGTCAACAGGTTTCTTTCAGTTTTCAAGTTGGTCTGGTCACTGAAAAATATAAATTTTTACAAAAAAAAAGGGTGAGCTACAGCAAGGCACAAATTTGGGACCAATTTATCGAAAACTTACGTTGTTAATTGAACCCTAAAATAAGAACCAATTTTTTTTTGGGGGGGGGGATTTCTAAACAAAAAAAAGACATAATGAAGAGTGAATATCTAAAATTTCAGCCCTGTAGCTCCATTAGTACAACCTATATACATGATACATGCCAGCCAGCCAAACTTGAAAACTGAAGAAACCAATGTTGGTAATTTTGGAGACAGTTTTGGTTGAGAGTTTTCAGTAGCCCACCTAGGGCAATGTTGCCTTAGTTCACTTCAATGTGATCCCTCTGGGACCCCGTACAATTATCCCTGCATCCCTCCAACTTTTCAAAACAGTCAGCCAAGTCCTCTTTTGGGATTGCCATCAGCTGCCTGCTGGCATTTTTGTTAATCTCTTTCATGGTCTGAAATCTCCTGTCTCGAAAGCAAAATGCCAGAAGTAGCTGGGAGACAAATCTGGACTGCAGAGTGCCCAAAAGATCTGCGATGTTTTGCCAAAAACCACTGCATATGACATGAAGAACAAGCAGGCTTGGTCACTGTGAATCTAATTGTCACACCATTCACAAACTCACTCAGTAGTTTCTCATTGCCAGCTGAGTAACCTTAAGGGAGAGTGTCTCTTCACATAAATGCAGAAAGGTACCCTCTGATAGCTGGTAAGTTACATCAAGGCAGTGCAACCAGTTCTCGAGATATTCAAAATTGCTGGATACTTTCTGGACAGACACCAGCAACTGGATGTTCATCAGAGTTTTTTCTTTTTACTATTTATTCACAGCACACATGTTTTCTAATGGGTCACCATTTGATACTAATCTCAGTGCTGCTTAACAATATGTATTGCTGCTAAAATTTCATTCGCATAGTTAAAAGAGAATTGTAATAATTAAGAGCTCTGGTTAGTTACACATTTTTTTTAATATAAACCTTCTCTTATATTCAAGAATACATGGTATCTCAGAAAAGATACAAATTTGAACATCAGGGTAGAAACCATGATCCACTGAGAATTATGCAAACCTCTAGGTATATGCATAAACCAGAAGCTGCCCTTGAGAATCATCATCATCATCAGTCTGTTAACATCCGTCGTTGGACATAAATGTCACCCAGGTCTTGAGAATAGACAGAGCTAAATTCATTGCTTTGAAATTTCAATTGATCACCGTATTCAGACCAGGAAACCAGATCTAGTCATCATTAACAAGGAGAAAAAGATCTGCCAAGTAGTGGAGGTTATTATTGCAGCAAATTGCAGACTGAAATTGGAAATGAAAGAAAAGCTTAAAAAATATCTGAACTTTGTCAGAGAACTGAATAAATTATGGAATATGAAAGTGGCAGTCAAACCCATCATAATCGGCATGCTTGTAACAATCCTGAAGAGTCTAGTGAGGAAATTGGAAGAATCTGAAATCAAAAGAATTGTAACCATTCAGATGACTGTTGGAGTCTTGAGGAGCCTTGCTGTCACTTGATTCCAATGAAAACCACCCAATAGTACAGGCATGAAAACGCAGAATACAGAATAAGAATTAATACATATGAGTGTATATGTCAATGATTATTTTTAGCAGTTGTAATATCACTCACAAAGTAGAATAGCACATATATGTATATATAAGTAATAACAATCAAGTAAATGCATCATAACCAATGTTTGCTTGTGCAAATGCAAACCTTATTCAAATTTTGGCACAGCCTATACTCTAATGGCTAATAAAACTATATTGGCATGTTTTAACATAGCACAAGTATGATTGCATTAGTTAGGACTTTATTCTATACTTTGAACTCTTTTGTTATTCCATTAAAGAAAACGTGAATGACAATACTTATTTCTATGTGATACAATATCAGAATGAATTAATAACAATACCACTTATCAATTCACAGATTATTATTATTATTATTATTATTATTATTATTATTATTATTATTATTATAAAAGTTGCTGGAATTGGTTGAATCAAAACTCATCCAATTCAGTCATTATTACATCATTTTAGGTAACTATCCTTTTGTGCACACATTAATTTCCTTTGCAAAACTAGATGCAAAATATGTGTGTGCACGCACATGTGCATAACTTAGAAGGAACTATAAATGTTTAGAAAAAATGAGACGAAATCTGTTAAGCTCCAAGGAAATTCTGTATCAGTCTGTTCTGATAAATTGAATAAAGGGTCAGTCTTGTTCAATGAATGGAACAGATCTGGTAAATCATTCAATGGAAACAGTCATGTGATCAATGTCTTTTGGCAGCATGCTGTTTTGGCTGATCAACTTAAAAAATGAAGAAACCTATGTTGACCGTTTTGGAGAAGGTTTTGATTGACTGTTTCTGACAATGAGATGAAATCTGTCAAGTTACGAAGAAATTCTGAATCAGTTTATTTGTGTAAATTGATTGAAGGGTCAGATTTATTCAGCGCATGGAAAATAACCCGAGAACCGGTCTGTTGTGGGTAGCAGTGATTAAAAAATGACAAAGAGAAACCGACAAACTTCTTGACTTTTATATTTTCCCGTTTGCCCTAAAACTGCGTGTACAAATATCTTAGTCTATTAACTTGAAGGAGCGTCTCACTTGACTCTCTTGAGGCTTTCTTTTACAATTTATCCTTGATATCACCAAGATATTTCCTCTCTTTCTTCTTTTCCAGATTGTTGTTAAGCCTGCTCAGACGTTCAGGATTAGGAATTATATTAAGGGGAAAATATACTGTGCGTTCTGAATTGTTCCGATTGTAGACACTATATCAGACTATAGAAATACAGGTCTGGTTAGTCACTCAATAGAAACCATCATGTGACTAGCGTCTTTTGACAGCTTGACGTGTTGGGGGTGATCAATTAGAAAAATCGGATGAAAGGGTGAATCAATGAATAAGTTACTCCACTCTCCTTTCATTACACAACTGACATTAAAAAAAGTCTGAATTTTAAAATATAACAAGTGCAATCACTGCGGGACTCAAAATTCAAAATTTAGCATGAACTTGCGTTGTGAATTGAATCCTTCCCCCCTTTAAAAACCTATTCCGGTACATGAATTTTGAAAATACGAAAACTTTCTTTTCTAAACATAATAAGGAGTGAATATCTAAATTTTCAGTCATCTACCTCCCCTGGAGCGGCTTGCATGTGTCACACGTCCATAGCCGGCCAATCCAGCTTCAAATCTGAAAGGAACCTTTGTTGTCAATTTTGATTACAGTTTTGGTTTACAGTCACTAATATATACGAATGCATTTCTATCAGTCACAAACTGTTGATGTAAAGATAATCTACTTAGATACTTTATTGTTTTTACCAGAATATGATATGAAGAGAGAGACAGGGGTTGTATGTATGTGTACAAGAGTGTGATCTTCCACACACTTGCAACTTATACTCTGGACTTGGAGTATATAGTTAGAAATTTGAGTTTTATTTCTGGTGTTGCTAGAAACATTATTGTGATATTTTCATCTAAGAAGGAGGCAGCTCTGATTTCTATCAGGAATTATTGTATTTGGATACTTTTGTGGCTATTTGTGACTGGAAACATAGATTAATTGAAGTCTGGCAACTTTGGATCCATCCCATTGTATTATGAGGTACGAGCTAGGGGTACCGGGACCACGGTGGCAGCTGCATGAAAAGGACATATAGGATCAAATATCTAGTGTAAGACGTACTGAATCAAATATTCATTTCTAATGTTTATTTCTAATCACCAAATGATCAAAACTTTTCCCATAATAGCAAAAAATATTTTCACTGTGAAATAAAATCTTCTCAGGATTATATAAATGACAAATGTCTTGCTTATTATGCTTAAGCATCCTAAAGTTCTCCAGCCAGAGCAGATTTTGCATTCATTGCTTTAAACAGAAATACAACTTTTGCTTAGTGAATGAAATATTTTAGTGGATGTCTCAGCAAAAAGAGTTCTCTTTACTTTACTATGCTTTATAAGTAAAAAATTCCCTCCAAAAAACAACTTGCTTACTTAAATCTGTAGAGTAGCAAACATCTGTTTTGTCAAATTCCTTTCCTCTCACATTATGAAAGCAACAAGCTGTCATTAATTTCATCCTTTGATCTTCAACCGAAAACCACTAATTCAACAATAGTCTGTTGAGCTATACAATACAACAAAATGTTTGTTAAGTCATGTTTTATATTGTAGACAACTCATTGTTGTCAGATCGACCATTTTTTGACTAGATCTGACTGATTTATTTTCTAATCTATCCAATAAAAATCTATGATAGCCATGTGAAAATCAGGCCGATTAAAAAGAAATGATTAGAAAGTTTAATAAAAGTAAATGTTTAATTCTCATTAATAATTTGTTCTGGGGTCTTAGTTATTTCATTTGATAAGCAAACTCCGAATGCGTATATTAATATTTTTAGCGATAAAGTTAGTTTTAAATGAGAGTTTCTTCAAATATTGATTGCACTGACGATAATTAGCCTTGTTCACTTCTATAACTTGGCAACTTTACCATTAAAATATATGTAGTAAAATACCTTTTCTGAAAAACCTCCCTCCCCACATTGCTTCTAGTAGACCTGGTGCAAGTGCAGAGACATGCCCTGATCTCTACAGCATCAGACAAGAGAACAGGGCAAATACTGGATGACATCATTAACTCATATTGGCAGTTCTAAGAAAGAAGATTTAATCTTTTCTTAATTACTCATCTTTGAAACAATCTTGTTTATAAAGTAGAGCAGAAATAATTACCAGTAAAGAAAAGAAATGATATGACCCATATAGATGTTATTGTATTGTCTATATACATATATTCTACATTATATCCAACTATCTAAGGGTTGAACACATTCTTTAAAAATTGTGGATTTTACTGTTGTATATATTCATATGATAAAAACTGTCAACAAAATCTGTCACTAAAACTGTCAAAACAGGTTTCTTCAGTTTTCAAGCTGCTCTGGTTGGCTTACTTGCTATGTATGTTTGTATATATTATGCATACAAGCTGCTACCAATGGAGCTAGATGGCTGAAAATTTAACAATACTCCTTATCATATCTGGTAAAAACATTTTTTTGTTATTTATGAATCCTTCCAACCATTAATAGGTTTTTAGTTGCGGGTTTCAAATTTTAATTTCAAGTTTATCTTGAATTGATCCCTTAGTTTGCGCCCTCTTGTTATTTTGAAAATTCAAACTTTTTAATGATCACTGCCTAACAAAATGCAAGAGAATTAACTTATCTCTTGATCACCCCTTTTTCCAATTTTTAAAATTCATCATACCCAACATGGAATGCAGCCAAAAGATGATGGTTATATGACAGTTTCTATTGTGTGACAAACCAGACCTGTTCTACATTATATTCAACTATCTTTATATTCTTTAAGCATTGCATAATTTGTACTGCAGTATTTATTCTCTGTCTAAACTGATTTATTTTTGTCCTTAAAGCACATCAAAGTCACGTTTCCTTTCTGCATGTTGCAATATCAGTTAAATATTGGTTATCATGTTTTTAACCTCAACTCTGGTGCCTGGAGAAAAGCACAGATTATGATTTAAATGTTGCAAAAACAAAGACCAGATTGTATTCCAAACTTTGCAATAGAAATACAATATTAAGAGAGAACCAGAAAGAATAAGTTTCATATCAAGAATGCATTCGACAAATATGAATTGAATTATTGAGATCTTTTTATTTTTCTATGATATAAAATCAAAAGACGAGGCTTACCAGCATTGGCAATATTATTAGATTTTGTTTGGTCAATGCATTTATTATATTATCATATTACCACTGAGCATTTCAATATCGGAAATTTTGTTCTTTGCATTACATGTTGGGGATGATCAATGAATGAATTACATCTCTCACTTTTTGTTGAGAGGTGATCATTAAAAAACTCTGCATTAAAAAAACAGAGTAACAAGCATGAACTCTGCAAGACACAAAGTAAACAATCTATTCAGCCTAAGCTTACATTGTAGATTGAACGCCCTGACTCAAAACCAATGGGGGTGGATAGCAAAAAAGAGTTTTTTTCTAGAAATAATAAGGACTGAATGTTTGATGAAACATAGAATAATAGCAGTCAAAGATAGCTCTACAATTTTACTACTTTATTAAAGTGAATGTGACAGATAATATGGCAAAACTTCAAATAATTGAAGTGTGTTGTTCCAAAATGTGGTAGGCGCCATTTGAAAAAGAATGTGTTTAATTAAAATGAAAATCAAATTCTGGATTCAAATTTTTTATCATATTACAACTTTATAGACATTACTTATATAACAAGTCTGAAAGTCAGGCCATAAATTTACTAGTTTGATCTTTAGTACCTGTAAAACCCCATTACTTCAGAAACCCATTTCTTTCAAAGCCATGTTCTGATAACATAGGAATAAAATGTCATTTAAGCGACATCTGATAAGAGTATTTACTTCATAGAAGGAGTCAGAGGGAATATTTTAAGGAGACAATGCAAGGCGTTAGCTATGTCGATATGTCAGATTGTCAGTCACTCACTGACAGCCAATATAGCTATAGATGGTATACATAAAAAAGTTGTAATGAGCTAAAAGATTTCCAATCTAGAATTTGATTTTTAATTTAATTAAACAATTTTTTTCTAAATGGCTCTTATCACATTTTGGAAGCGTACTTTCCAATGGTAGAACTGATCAGATACCACGAACCTAAATATTTCTTTGTCTTAAGTGGTTTTAAATGGCTTTCTTTGTTTTCAAACTATTTTTTCTTCCCCCTTTATAGATCTTTTCCTTTTTTGAAAATATCCATTACAATCTGTTAGTTGTAGAGATTGGAAAAAAATTGCGAGCAAAATACAAAGTGAATATGATCAATGAATGGTTGATTCAGCTATAAATAGAAATGGGAAACCATTATTCCTTGTCTTGGAGCAGGTGGTAGATGGTTGGTGGTTGAGATAATCTCATGTTGCACTGTTGTTATGTAGATTACGTCTGCTGCAGTATCTAAAGAAGATATTATGTGTAACAATCTGTGGCAGAATGCAAAAGCAATTTAGAAAACAAAATTCTAAGACTTGATGAGTTTGACAGAAGCCGAGAAAATTTGGGAGAGCATGCATAAGAAAGAGATAGAGATAGAGAAATATATATATATATATTGTAGAAAGAGAGCGACAGACAGGAACACAGAGACAGAGAGAGACAGAAAGAGACAGACAGAGACACATACATAGAGATATTGTATTATTTATTTCATCACACGAAAAGAACATTCTTAAATAAGGAGAATAAAAATGAGCAGGGCAAAATTCAAAGGCATGATGAGTTTATCAGGAACCAAAAAAATTTTGGAGAGTTGATAATAAGAGAGAGAGAGAGAGAGAGAGAGAGAGAGAGAGAGAGAGAGAGAATAAGAAACTGTCAACCGAAACTGTCACCAAAGTGTCAAAATTGGTTTCTTCAGTTTTCAAATTAGTCTGGCTTGATGGCTGGCTAGCTAGCTATGTATGTGTGTACATAATCATGTATCATATGTACAGACTGCACCGATGGAGCTAGATGGCTGGAATTTTCAACATTCATTCTTTACTATGTATAGAAAAAATTTTTTTTCATGGGTTCAATTTGCTATGTAAGTTTATGCTAAATTTATCCTTAAGTTTGTTTTTCGAAAAATTCCTTTCTAGTAATCACTGTCTAACAAAAGGTGAGAGGAGTTTTTTAATGGAACATTCCCAACACAGCATGCTGCCAAAAGAGAGAGAGAGAGAGAGAGAGAGAGAAAGAGTGGGAGAAAGAGAGAGAAAGAGATAGTTTTTATTGAGTGACTAACCAGACCTGCTATCTATTACATAAACAGAACATTTTTAGATGCGAAGAATACAAATGAACTTTGGTGAGATTCAAAAGAAAATATCATAAGATTGGGAAAAAATAATCACTGAAAACCTAAGAATTGGTTGCCTTATCCTGTGTCTTCAAAGCCTATCATTTTCTGCAATGGTGGAAGAAGAAAACGTGAAGAAGAATGAAGGAGAGATGAAAAGGGCAGAAAAAAATCAATGGATTCTATTTTGGTTCTTCTGCATATTCAGTCTGATTCATGAGTATTGCACTGTACTTAGAGACTATCAACCGAAACTATCAGCACAGGTCTCTTCAGTTTTTAACTCATTCTGGCTGGCTAGCTAGCTACGTATCATCTGTACAGGCCGCACCAATGAAGCTAGAGGGTTGAAAATTTAAACATTCACTCCTTATTATGTCTAGAAAAAAAATGCTATTTTTTTTGTTTTTTGAACTCGATACCAAAAAAGTTTAGGGGAGTTCAGTCTACGATGTGAGTTAATGCAAAACTGATCCCTCAGTCTGATTCTGGTAGCTCTTTTGCTTGGTTTTGGAAATTCAAACTTTTTCAGTGATCACGAGGTTATTTAATCATACATCACCCATTTCTGAAAATCTATGATTGATCAGCCCCAACATGGCATGCTGCCAAAAGACATTGGTCAGGTGACGGTTTCTATGGAGTGACTAACTCGACCTGTTTATTTGTGGCATTTATATTACTATTATTGTATTGATAAACTGTTAAGTGTATTGTGTATCATCTTGGCCAGGTACAATGTATTTTGTATTAAAATGATCCACTTCCATTTCATATGATTCCTGCTTAGTACATCAATTGGTTCTTTGTTTCATGCCTTTCACAACTTGATCTTTCATTTTTTCATAATTTCTTATCTTATTTCAACTCTTTTAAACCACTTGACCATCAGGTGGCATCGTACTGTCAAATTTTAGTCCTAACCCCGAGTAGACTTTGTTTTTTACCATAATGAGAATTAAGCTAGAGGGATGAAAATTTAAGCATTCACTCATTGTTATGTATTGAGAAAATCTTTTTTTTTTTAAAAACTCCTCCCAAAATAGGTTTTCTTAGTGGGATGGGGGGATTAATTTACAATGTAAGTTTTTCCTAAACTGATCCCACAGTTAGTGCTCGGCCAAGATTTGAACTTTTTTTAGTGATGACTACCCTGGAAAAACTGAGAGAAGTAACCTATTCATTGATCACCCCTTTTTCCAATTTTCTTTATTGATCCCCACCAACATGGTAAGCTGACAAAAGACATTAGTCACATGACAGTTTCTATTGCATGACTAACCAGACCTGTCTTATTCTTCTATCAAAGTATAGGCAACAGTTTTTATTGTTATCTTTATCAATCGCTTGTTGACAATTTATCTATTCTATGATTACTTCCTTCTGCTGGAAACTAGCTACCAAAAATGTCAACATAGGTTTCTTCAGTTTTCAAGTTGGTGCAGCTGGCTGGCTGTATGTATCAGGTGTATGGCTGTATCGATGAGGCTAGAGAGCTGAAAATTTCAACATTCACTCTTTATTATGTTGGAGAAAAAACATTTTTGTCTTTGCCAAAATGTAAGTTTCTGCTTAATTGATTGCTTAGTTTGTGTTCACTTGTCTTTCTTTAAATTCGGACTTTTTTATTGATTACCGTCCAGACAAAAGGTGAGAGAAGTAACTTATTCTTTGATCACCCCTTTTCCAAATTTCCCTTATTGATTATGCCCAACATGGCATACTGCCAAAAGATGTTGGTCAAGTGATGGTTTCTATTGAGAGACTAACCAGACTCATCTTTTCTTGCGTTTTATTTAATTTCTTGCTTCCTTCCTCTTTTTTCATTCTCTCTGTGCTTTTCTTTGCTTTCTCTCTCTCTCTCTCTATGCTTCTCTTTGCACTCTCTCTCTCTATCTTTCTTTGCTCATTCTCTCTCTCTGCCTTCCTTTGTTCTCTCTTTCTCTGCCTTTCTTATACCCAATCCTCCTCTCTCTCCACTATTCATGTCATATCAGCAACCTTATAAGTTATTCTCTAAAAGAAATAAAATGTTAACCACATAGAAATTCCACCAGAAATATCTTTAATCTATATTCTCTTTTGCTTTTTTTGTTTTTGTTTTCTTGTTTGTTTTTCTTGAAGTCTTTAATCGAGTCACTTTTTATTTTCAACCCCCGTCTGATTCAAAAAAAATTTTTTATTTACATAGTTTTCTGCGATAATTTCTGATGCTTTCAAATTCTCTCGTCACATATTACGATTTGTGTGAACATGAGGAATAAATTCCTAATGTCAAACGAGTTGTTCCTTTTGTTGGATCTGCAGCTCGAATGAATTCTAAATCATACACTCTTTGCCTGATCTTTTTGTGTTGGGAAGAACAAGTAAATATTTCAAACTGATTACACAACTGTCAAATGCGTTATAGAATTTGTTCGTTGCCGATAAAAATCGCAAATAAATAAAACGGAAACATAACACCTGCATAATGATTTTATATCACATAATTGTTTTTTTTTTTCCCATTAGAAACCGTCGACCAAAATTGTCTGCATAGGTTTCTTCAGTTTTCTAGTTGGTCTGGCTGTATCTAGCATACAGACCGCGCAAATGGAGCAAGAGGACTGAAACGGGTGTTTTTGTGTTTTTGTTTTTTTGAAATTCTCCCATATTTTTTAAGGGAGGAAGGGGGGAATCGATTTACAATGTAAGTTTGAGCTAAATTGGTCCCTAGTTCATGCCCGACTGTGCTGACACTTCTAAATTCAGACTTGGCTTGCAGTTTGGCTGAATATGAATGTCTGTATGTATGTATCATGCCTACAGGCTGCACCAATGGAGTTAGAGGGCTGAAAATTTCAACATCTACTCCTTAATATATCTACAAAAAAACGTTCTTCTTATGTTTTTGAAAATTCACCTCCAAAAACATTTTTTTAGTTGGAGTTCAATTTGCAATGTAAGTTTATGCTAAATTGGTTCTTCATTTAGTCTCCAGCAGAGTTCACGCTTGTTTTTTTTATCAAATTCAGACTTTTTTTTAGTGATCATCAACCATCAAAAGGCGAGAGATGTAAATCATTCATTGATCACCCTTTTTCTAATTTTTTGATTGATCACCTCCGACACAGCAAGTCATTAATCATGTGATGGTTTCTATTTAATGACTAACCTGTTTACTTTTATTTTGAATACTTTGAAGAGAAACAAATCTGTTTTTTTAATTTTTTTTAGTTGCTTCTTTCAAAGTCTAGTGCAGCCTTTCTGTCATGGATATCTGCGGCCATTTCCCTGGGCTCAGAGGAGGAGTGACAAAAAGATATATGTATCGTGGGGGCGGGCATAAGGTTAAATTCGGAATATATCTTAGTGGTAACCCTGTCACCAGCAAATCATAATTTACTCTTTTTATGTCGGAATATTAATTTGAGATTACTTGAAACAATTGTACTTAGCAATTATCCTTCTATTGGCAGACTATAAGGTTCCAACTCTTGAAACTCTTCAAAGTATAGCAAATACCCTGATTGCATCCCCTAAAGCACACCTAAGTGTATTGGCTGATACATTCTTCAGCCATCCTGAATTATTTGAAGTTTGAAGATGAAATGTTTTCCTCATTAGAAACTTTTGACCTGAACTGTCACCCAAAACTGTCAAAATAAGTTTTTTTAGTTTTTGAGTTGACATAAATAATCAGCAAAAAGGATCACTCTTCTATCATTTTGAAAAATATAACCAACAAAAAATATAGATATACAAATGGTGTGAGTAGACAAGCATAGTACACATAAAAAATGACTGGATTATTTCTGTATATCATCATCACCAGCATTCTTTGAATTCAGAGAGTGTCTCCAGGTGTCGATATATTTTGATCATCAGAGACTTGAACTCTGCTTTATTTTGCATCTGATATTGCCATTGTATAATTGGCCGTGATGTTTGTTTTTCGTATTTCTTCCGTGAACCTTGATGATATTTTTTTTTACATCTGTTCTAGACAGCAGTTGTTTGTGCAATAAAGAATTTTCAAGTCATATCATTTGCACAATGTATTTTAGATTAGCACTTCTGACTAGGATCAAAGTGTAGTATATGTATATTCTGGCTGGGATAAAAAAATTGTTAAAAAGGTGATCAATTAATTAATTACTTCTTCCACCTTCTCTTGGATGGTAATCATTAAAAAAAGACTGAATTTTCAAAAAACAAGGGTGACAACTTCCAGGCACAAGCTAAGGGACCAATTCAACATAAACTTACATTGCAAATTGAAAACCTTACAAAAACCTATTTAGTGAAGGAATTTTGAGAAAACAAAAAAACTGTTTTTTTAGATATAATAAGGAGTATATATTTGAATTTTCATTAGTCCTAACATGTCTGTCTCTCCATCTGTGTCTGTTTATCTATAAAATAACTCAAGAGAATGAGTCATTTGGCCTAAACAGCATAAACAGAAATAAACAATTGCAGAAAAATTATGCTGTGACAGGAATCAAACCTGATAAAGTAGCTTCAACATAGCGTTGCTCTTAATCATTGAGTTATGGAAAGGCAAAGGTCCAAATAATCGCTTTATACCTATGTAGAGACACTTTGTTGAAGTGGCTACCTCATTGAACACAGGTTCAATTCCTGCAGCAGCCCCATTTTTCTGTAATTGTTTATTTCTATTTATGTTGTTTAGGCTGAGTGACTCATTCTGTGTGTAACAACATGAGGTCATTTCAAATAGAGTTTCAAATAGTATAACTCACTCATAAATATATATATATTAAAATAAAAACAGACAGATATCTCTCAATCAAAAGAAGATTCCTGGATCTGTCCCGAATCCTTCCCATCAAAAATTTATGTTGAACTTTCAGAGATATAATGTGAACAGTCATGAGCATTTTTTAGAGTTGATTTCAAATATTGACAGAGATTTATTTCCTTCGTTGCACTTTGTTAATTGAGATGAAATGGGCTATTTTCATTGAGATAACTTTATCAGAGAATCAAGTTAAAGGAAAAATTAAAAATAAGATTCTTTCTTCCTTTCATCCAACTCCTATCAGCAAGATTATTATCCTCCCAAATTGATACGGGAAATGTCAGGCTAAAACTGATTCATAATGGCATTTGCATTTCAAAGTTAAACTGAAAATTTCAAATATTTAGATGTAGATGAAAGCAGAAAAAAATTAATTGGATCTGAGAATGTTTACTCTCAGAAGATATTTCAGTCATCACTTCCCAAGGGCATCAAATCATATTTCAAAGCAAATTCATCAAGTGTCAGATTAAATGCAGAAAATGTGTTATTGTAATAAAAATAAATGTTTATTGTGTCAATTCTCCTGAATCCTTACAAAGCTCTTCTCCCTTTCAGCACAATAACTGTACAGTTGTCTGCCACCAACAATTTCCCACACCCTAGTTATGATTGAGATAAATGCAAATGATATTAAATACATCTGCTTCGGAGCTACAAAGATTTTCTTTGAGAGTTGCAAGGCCGGGTAACTGATTGAAAAACAAGGTTACCAGATACTAATAAAGACTGATGAATACTAATAAAAGACAGGTCCAGTTAGTCACTCAAGAGAAACCGTCAAGTGACCAATATGTTTTGGCTGCACACAGTGTTGGGGGTGATCAATTAAAGTTTGGAAAAAGGGGTGATAAATGATTAGGTTACCTCTTTCGCTTTTTCTTGGGCATTGATCATGAAAAAAGTCTGAATTTTCAAAAACAATATGAATACTACAGGACACAAACCAAAGGATCAATTTAGCATAAATTTACATAGCAAATTGAATTTTCCCTCCCGCTTAAAATCCATTTAGGAAGGGAATTTTCAAAAAAAGAAAAAAGCATCTTCTCTCATTATAATAAGAAGTAATGTTTAAATTTTCAGTCCTCTAGTTTCCATTGGTTTCGACTTTTGTGTGATAGATACATAGCCAGCCAGATGACCAGCCAGCTAGACCAATGTAAAAACTGAAGAGACATATATTGACAGTTTCTAATAGAATTCTTCTGCATTATATGTCTGATACTCTTTCTTTACTACTGAAGAATTGTATGTTGAATTTTGTGAGTTGATCAGTTTTTGTGATGACAAATGAGATGTATAACCCATCTTCAGGACCCTGGGTGAGGAAGGGGTATTTAAAATCATCCCTTAAGCTCCTAAATGCACTAAATGTTGGAAGGGGGCTTTCAAGGGCCAAAGCCCCCATTGGCCCCCCAGATCTCCTGCTATGTCCCAACCCATGATATCAAGAATATGATTTATCAAACAAATTGATAAAAAACTTTCACTCACCCAAATGATTTCGCATAAGTGACATGACAAATACTAAAAGTATTTATAGAAATTCTTGGGAAACTATTTTACTATAGAAATAAATTACAATTATTTATTGAAGTATTCATGAAAACTTTCACTTGCTGAAATTATTACATATAAAGTGGCTCAGAAAATACTAAAAGCATTTATAAGAATTCATTGGGAATTAATTTACCACAGAAAGACACAGACTGATTTAGATTGCCATAGGAACACACTGAAATTGATTTTAATGTAGAAATCCGTTGAAAATGATTTTGCTGTAGGAAAGCATTGCCAGTGATTTTACAACAGAAATGCATTGTAAATGATTTCAGTATATAGATAATGCATTGCCAATGATTGTATCATAGAAATGCATTGCAAATAGGGGTGGATCCAGGTTTTGAAACAGGGGAAGGAAAGCATATAAGATGGGCTGCTCAAACGCACCAAATAGTTTTTGAATTATTCAACTTTTTTAATTAGTATTTAAAATCAAAATATGAGGAAAATTCAATTTTAAAGGAAATATATTATTGGTATTTAGTGCTTAAAATCAAATCAATTGAAAAAAACTTTTAGTGTGATGTCATGAATATATTAAAAACTGTCAATGGCAACAGTCAACATAGGTTTCTTTAGTTTTATGCTTGTCTACCAGGCTGGCTATATATGTATATAAATTTTGAAAGTAAAGACTGCACCAATCGAGCCAGAGGGCTAAAAATTCAAACATTTACTCTTTATTATGTCTAGAAAAAAGTGCTTTTTTGTTTTTTGACCTTCCCCAATATATTTTGGGTGGTGGTGTCCAAATTGCGATGTAATTAAATAGGTCCTTTACTGCGTGTCCAGCAGCACTCATGCTTGTTTTTCGGATATTTGGATTTTTTAGTGATCACTGCCCAACAAAAGGTGAAGTAACATATTCATTGATCATACCTTTTATCAATTTTTCAATTGATCATCCCAACACACCATTTAGCTAAAAGACCTTGGTCAAATAATGGTTTCTATCGTGTGACTAACCTGACCAGTGTTGTATCAGAAATCAATACAATAAAATTGTGTGCAATTAAATTATTTTACGTTTTAAATATCAGATGAAAACAAAACAAAGCAAATTAAGGAAATAGTGAAACAACAACAATAGCCTCTTCTGTCAGTGCCAGTAAGTGTTATACCCCCATGCAGGGATAAGTGGATCATGCCTTTTCTAAGGGCAGCCAAAAATTCAATATTAGTTTACCGATTTCATTTTCAGAGCTGTACCACCATGTAGGATTCATGCCTTTCCTAAGAGATTATCTATCAAGTGAACACAAGCAGCTTGTAGGAGCCATTCAAATTGAGTCAGACAAAAATTGTACAAAATAGACTCCTAGAGTTTCTCTCGAAATTGTAAAAGAAAGAAATGATATCATGACAAATTCATGACCAATCACGGGTCAGCCTTCAGTGAACGTAATCAACTTTCGCTGTGATCTACCCTGTCAATGATAAAAGGGAACCAACACATAACGCGGAAGTCATTTGCGGCCACGTGCTTTGCTACATCTGCTTTGGCCAACAACCAGAAAACAAAAGTCAGTCAGACAGTTGGGTAGTCAGCATAAGAACTCTACACACAAACTCCCTAAGAAGGAGTGGGCGACATTAGATCATACACACTCATCAATGTGCAAACCATCCTAAAAAGAAAGGTGTATAACCAATGCATCCTCCAAATAGTCACTTATGAAGCTGAAACATGGAACGTAACCAAGAGACAGATCCACATATTGAGAACCATGCAATGTGCACATGAGAGAATTATGCTGGGCCTCACATGGAGAGACCACAAGACAGCACAGTACACCCGGAAGAGGACAGGAGTCCAGGACATCATAGAATCCAATGGCAGTGGGCTGGCCATATTGCAAGAATGGTGGACAACCGATGGACATCGCAATTTACGACATGGATCCCCCGGCAGGATGTCAGATGGAAAGACAAGCTAGACAAATTCAGAAAGTACTGGCTCTGCGACACCCACAATAGAGAAGTGTGGCAAATCTTTGGAAAGGTTTATATTCAAAGACGGATGTTGAAAGACTGATGGTGATGATGATGACTCATCAATGATTCAATCGTATGCACAGGGAAGATATCTCCACTCCATACTCACCAATACATACATCAATGTCCAGTGAATATTTTCCCCGTTAAAATCCTTTTAAGCTACACTGCGACTATTACGAGCACACAGGCAATCTTACAGAATTTCTAAAAGACTTAATACCTTTACAAACACATACTGACACGGTCTGATATCATGATAGAATGCATTATGGACTCTTTGAATACACACTTAATCTTACAATCCACACAAAAAGGAGACATTACTTTTGTTGATGTTACTTGATTAAAAATTTATATTATTATCAATATTCATTTCTATGTCAAATGATCCAATGGACATTGACCACACTTTGTACGATAAATACATTGTATGTAGTCGTACGGGTACCCAATAGCATCTACCAAAATTCAAACTTTATAGATTGCATCTCTAAACACTTTGTATCTTGGTGTGTGGAGTACTATGGATACACAAAAATGTAAAAGTATTTTAGTGTCTGTAAAAAGCAATGGATATTTGAAGCCTTTTTTGGCACAATGTAAGGGAGGTGGTCCCGATTGTAGAAATTGGAGAATCAGTGGAAAACAGGACTTGGATTAGACACTATTATCAGTGGATTATAATCTACGATCAAAATTCTTCTCTTTCATTAGTTCTCTTATTTCTTTTGATTTGTTTGTTGAATGAGCAAGGGCGTAAAACTACAATTTACAATTAGGACCACCTTCCCAACATTGTGCCAAAGAGGCTCCTGTTATCCGTTGCTTTTTATAGATGCTAGATTATTTTTGCGTTGTTGTGCATCCATAGCACACAGCACACTCAGTATGCAAAGCACCATATGCCACCAGTGAGCAGATATATGCCTCAAGGGACGGATTAGCTACATGGTGTGCAAGCCTACGAGAACTATTGACGTTTTGTTTTTTTGGAGACATTTAATCACAAGCGCTGACTGGAGCCGTGGTTCATTATTGAAAATAAATATTGTTTATTGATTGAAAAATTTACAGAGGGTACAGAAGAAAGCCGAAAATATGAAATGTTTATCAATTTGTTTTGTCAATGGGAAATTGACTTCATTAATTGTAAATCGTCAACCAAAACTGTCATCAAAGCCAATAAATATTGCTTTCTTCAGTTTTCAAGGTGGTTCAGCTGGCTAGCTATGCATGCATGTACCAACGGAGCTAGAGGGCTGGAATTTTCAATGCTTACTCTTTACTAAGTCTAGAAAAAACTGTCTTTTTTCTTTTGTTTCTTGAATTCTCAGTTAAATAGGTTTTTAATTGAAGGTTCAATTTGCAATGTAAATTTATCCAAAATGATCCTTTAGTTTGTATCCAGAATCATTCATTTAGAAAATTATTTTTTAATGATCACAGCCCAACAAAAGACGAGAGAAGAATCTATTGATCACCCCTTTTTCCAATTTTTCTAAAAGATCACCCCCAACATATCATGTTAACGAAAGAGAGTGACGGTTTCTATTGAGTGACCAACCAGACCTGTTATCTATTGCATAAACAGAACATGTTCAGATACAAAGAGTGCAAATGAACTTGGATAAAACAAACTTGGCAAACCAAAGGCGAGAAAAGCAATTTATTTATTGATCGCCTCTTTTTCCAAGTTTCCAATTGCTCACCCACAACACGGCATGCTGTCAAAAGACGTTGATCACATGATGGTTTCAACTATCTGACTCACCAGACCTGTTACTAATTAGGGTGAAATATTATTGGCAAACACAAAGTATTGACAACATTGGCAAAATTGATCACAAAAACAGATAGATAGATAGATAGATAGATAGATAGATAGATAGGTATTAAGCGTAACTAGTTTTCATAATTCATCAAGTAATGATAACACTTCAGCCCAGAACTTTTGACTATGCAAAAAAGCCGGAGACTAAACAACTGAAATATTGTTCATCATCATCATCATCATCATCAGTCTATTGGCGTTCGTTGTTGGACATAGACTTTCCCCAAGATGAGATGTGATGTGATGTCCAGCAGTTGTATGACATTCTTACAACATGTTCAGCCAATTGCCATTTGAGTTTCAAAACAGTTTTTACGATCAAAATCGAAAATGAAGAACTGGAGAAAGTAGACTACTACATCTACCTAGGATAGTGAATCTCCATGAAGTCATCAAAAGAAGAAGAAATAAAGCAAAGAATCACTCTAGGTTGCCAAGCTTTTGTTAGAGCAAGTTCGACTTCCAAGAACTAAAAAATCCCACCAATCCTAAAAAGAAAGGTATACAATCAATGTCTCCAACCGATAGTCACCTATGGAGCTGAAACATGGAATCTAACCAAAGGATTGACCCTAAAACTGATAACCATGCAACATGCACATGAAAGAATCATGCTCTACAGAAATATTGTTACTGAAACAAAATAGGTTAAAGATACTTTGTTTTTCCGATGTGCTTCAAACGATCAATTATTCTCTGATTTTACGATGAGTGATTAACATTCCAAAATTTAATTTGATTATTAAACTTCTTCATATTTCTTATGTTGTTCCCATAATATTTTAGCCGATCTATTCTCCTGCCATCATAAGGTGTATAATTCATCTGTATTTGTTGTTAGATGATCCTAGATCTGTTAATCAAAGATTCTTAGTGTCACCAGTAATTCATGAGTCGGCATTTTTTGAAGGAATTCAGCTACTTATGATGAGTTGATCAACATACAAGTAACCGACTCTTGCGGATTTGTGTAAGACTAAACTAAGCTCAGGAAATACAAATAGAGACTGATCTAGTTACTAACTCAATAGAAATTGTCACATGACCAACATCTTTTGGCAACATGCTATGTTGGGAGTGATCAATTAAAAGAATCGGAGAAAGGGGTTATCGATGGTATTTTTGTTATTTCACCCTTATTTAATGTCTCCCAGAATATTGTCACATGACCAACATTTCTTGGCAGCATGTTGTGTTGAAAGTGATCTATTAAAAAATTGGAGAAAGGGGTTATTAATGGCATTTTTGCTATATCACCCTTATTTAACGTCTCTCAAAGAATAGCAAATTTGATATGCAATTTCTTTTCAAGAATTTGAGTAGAAGAATGTATTGCATCATCATTGGTGTTATAAACACATTTCTGGCTTCATCATCCGAACCAGAGAAAATGATAGCTGGTTCATGGCTAACATTCCAGCTACCAAATGTTTAAAATGACAAAAAACAGGCATGTATTTCCCATTTTCACCAACCCAAATTAATACATATCCCCCTTGCTAGGGCCGGCTGTAAGCCAATTGGACCAATTGCTCCCAATTTGGCCTCACGTCCAACGGGACCCTGCACTAAGGGTAAATTCTAGTCTTGTCAAGTACAAACAACAACACATTGGAACATTCACCTTACACCACATAGCAGGTTTTACAGAGAACAGCGACAATGATAATTTCCTTCTGAATTCTTAGAGATTGAACAGTGTTTGTTTACACTGCTTATATTTTGTGTGTTTTTTTCAAATTTTACTTGAATTAAATAATGTTATTCAATTGTAGAAATGCATAAAAATAAAAATGAAATTTTCAAGCACACAATTTGGTTGCTTTCCATTTTATCATAGCGATATAAAACCTATAATAAAGTTTATTTATAGCTCTGAGATTCTAAAGACCTTGACTTTCAACCAGGAGTCCCTACGAAAAATGTTTCAAATTTGGCCCTGTAGGTTCTAAGGCCAACCCTGCCCCTTGCATTCCTCTATCCAATAGATTATCCAATAAAGCCTTGCAATTTTGACTTATTCAAGGTTACCAAAATCAGGAATGACTATGTGAACTTTTTCGTACTTTAATACTGAATTCACTTCACTTATATCATAGCTTGGATCTGGTCTGGTTTGAGTTGTGTGTTGAAAAGTGCTGACCAATCAATTGCCTGACCTTTGTGACCTCATCTTGTGATCCTTTATCTTGGACATTTCAGTTAGCTTCCAATGTGACAAGCACCAGGGTTTTAACATACTCAACCTTCACAGGTTTCATACTCTCCCCAATTTTCTTTTACATCCTAATGGAATTGGAATTTGCTGATTCCTCTGATTTAACTTTGTATACTTTACAAAGATGGTCCATTATGGTGGTATGAAAAACATATGATCCAGTGAAAAAGAAATTGTCAACAGGTCTTATTAGATGCCCAACAGAAACCATCCCAAGACCAACGTTCTTTTGGCTGCATGCTAAGTTGGGGGAGATCAATTGAAAATTGCCAAAAAAGATGATTAATAAATAAGTTCCATATTTTGTTGGACAATGATCACTCAAAGTGGAAGCCTGAATTTTTAAGAAACAAGCATGAATGGTATGGGACACAAACTAAGGGATCTATTCAACATAAACTTACATCGTAAACAGAAACCCCCACAAAAATCCAATTCGGGGTGGGGGTGGGTGAAAAAATATTTTTCTAGACTGTAAAGGAGTAAATGTTTTAATTCTCAGCTCTGTAGCTCTATTAATGCAGCCTGTTTACATCATAGATACATACATAGCTTACCAGCCAGCTAGCCAGCCAGACAAACTTAAAAACTGGAGAAACCTATATAAAGAGTTTTTGTGAAAGTTTTGGCTATTTGTCTCTGATGTAGATAGTGATAATTCCATGCAATTTATTGTTAAAATTTCATGTGAACCTGGCTTGATCATACTTCAAAAGAAGTGCTCCTAGCTTTATTAGTTCTTTTCTGACTATTGAATGTCATATATGTGAGGCATCTGATAATCTATAGAGACACTTTGTCAGTTTCTAAAGATAACCCTGTGGTTCATTTCTCTCTGAAGGCGGACACAGGTAGACTTGTCAATCGAATATCTTCCCTTGCAGAAAAAATAGTTTTCAAGTCGACTCATATACAAATCCATCTATTCAAGGATATCATAGAATCCATTAGAAAATTCAAATGGCAATGGGCTGCCCATGTCACAAGAATGGCAGACAACCAATGGACATCACAACTCATGACATGGATCCCCAGAGATCACATGTTCAACCGAGGCTGGCAGAGTACTAGATGGAGAGACAAGCTAGACAAATTCAGAACAAACTCCTAGAGTTGACTCTATTAGTATGAATTCATCTGATATGGGAATTTGAGACATGAATAAAAGAGAGAGGGGAAAAGAAAGAATGATGCCATAAAGACATGCCTTGTGAGGTTTTTTTTTGTAAACATTTACTGTTATGAAAAATATTATTGAAGTCCTACTATTTGACTTTATTTTCATGTGTACCAACAATGGCAATGACCTCACTTAATCAAATGTTGTCATAATAGCTCGAATAAGATTTACATGTGCAAAAACTGATGATGAATTTACTCTTTTTCTCAGGTTGACTTGTTTTATTTATAGGAACAACCAATACAGGAGTTGTAATGGGATACATAGTTTCGGATTGATATTGTATGGAGAAATGAATTCTGTTTTGTTTACTTAAAAGGTTTTAATGAAGCAAAGTGCAGACAAGCTTATGTTTTCATCAGATTCTTCGTTTGTGCAAATCTATCTTGTATGTATTTTTGGCTGACTATTATCAGGAACTTGTTCCCATATACAGTTCTTTTTTCTTTGCCACTCTAATTCATAATCTTTATATACCAATATCACATCGTCACTCTCAAATGTCTGCTCTTGTGGCAGACCAGGCAGGAGTTGGGACCCTCTCAGAGGGAATGAGGCTAAGATGAATGCCAAGATATTTTTTACATAGTTTCTTGGAAATTCCACACAGTATATCCAAAAGCGCTCAATTAATTTTGATGAAATTTTGTGGAAGGGTAAGCAATGGAGTAAGGAATATTTAGTTAAATTTTGAGGCGGATCCAGGAGTATTTTTTGATTGACAATTATTTTTCTGTTATTGTTTTCCATATGTTTGGGTGTATATTCCTGAATGTCTACATGATATTTCCAGAAGTTCTTATTGGATTTCAGGCTCATGGCATCACATTCAAGAAAAGTGGAGAATCATGAGGAATAATGAATAGTATAAGTATAAAAGGTCATCAAAATTCTACATATTCTGGGAGGAGAGCAAGTCTGGAAGGAGGGCTGTGTGACACCATGAGTTACCACAGGTCGGCCACTGGTCTGCTTGGTAGCATTAAATCACCACTATCAACAACAGACTGGTTTAATCACTGTTGCCAGGTTCAAGTTATTCATCTCTTCCGACAGTTATGTTTGTATCTGTGTATCTATCTGGACTTCACCCAACCCTCAATATTCTCAGCAGAAACTTGAAATTTTACGCACACACTTCTTTCAATGGGTAGAGTGCACAGATGTTTTTGTTTTTTCGAAAATTTCCATCCAAAATAAGTTTTTAGGGGGGGGGGTTCAATCTGTAAGAAACTTTCTGCTAAATTGATCCCTTAATTTGTGTATATTTGTTTTTCGAAAATTCAGATATTTTTTAGTGATCCCAGCCCACTGAATGCGAGAGAAGTAACAACAGCATATATGGGTGGTGGTGATTCATAATTCCCCTTGGAATGTGAGTTCATCTTCTGTTCTGAGACTCCATGTTCAAAATCTAACCAAAAGCACTCACCTGATTAATGACATTGTTCATCATAAATTCATTTCTTCTGATTGCTTTGTCGGCCCTGCTTATGAGGTTTATTTTTTTCTCCACTCTTCCTCATTATTATTAGAGAGTTTATAATTTATCCCTCATCCAGGTTTAGGAAAATGAACCCCTTTTGTAAGACCTGAAACTGTAGTTGGTCTTCCTCAAGGCCATACTGAAACTGCATGTCGATCCACCTCAACTACGTTACTCTTTTCAATTTGATCATCTGGCTCAACATCACCTTCCAACTCCAAGCTCATTATTTTTTGTTGAGTGTCCATATTACTGGACACTGTAGAAAGAATGTGACCCTCTTGCTCAACGGATACAGGATCACTGTTATAATCTGGTGAATACTATGCCTGTCAGAATCAGTATTATACTACACTGATGGTGACAAAGCATATATCTCAGCTTTTTTGATGACTCAGAAAAATGATTTTTTAGCTGAATACATTGTATTTAGATCTTTTGTAACAATTTTGCTAATAAAAAAACCCTCCGGCAAAGGGAGTTGACCATTTGAAATTGCAGGCTAATTAGGATTTCTCTTGACAAACCAGTTGATTTTGGCTGTACCTGTTAAAATTGTGAAGACTGTTAGCAACTACAGACCCCGTTAGAGCCGGATTGAAGCTACAATCTGCATCTTCAATGGTTTTCTTCACCATCTCTCCAATTGTGCCTCTCGTTAAGTTCATTGTCTCGTGGGCTTTGAGCTGCTGCCGTCCAAACAACTATATTCAAATTTTGGGCCATGTCACAAAAACGCTATTTATTGAATTTCCATCCATTGTTGGTAAGTAAGAATGAAGGTGCTCTAAAACTATGTCACCCAATATCTGAAGAATGCAGTGATAATTTCAAAACAGTTTTCGCTATTTAGCAGCGACACTGTACCTTGTACTATGGTCAACAAGATGTAGAACTTTGGCATCAAATATATCAGTAGACGTGATTTTGTTGAAATATGATTCCAGGGAAAAAACAGCAACTGATTTTTAGTTCAGCCTTTCTAAATCATTTATATATCTCAGTTCATTATACCTGCATCTTTTGCAAGGCCTTATCTTTCTCTTGCATATTTTTACCAGTAATTTATTTTACAAAAAGTATGCGATTTACCTTGTCACTATTTGGTAAAAGCCACAGGCTCTTGGGCACATAATAATGTCTAGAAGCTGTACATTCAAGTTCCATCTTCCTTTCCAACATGAATACCATATGATTTTCAAAATTTAGCCTTATTTTTACTCTCTTCATGGCTGCTTTGCTAAGCAAAAGAAGGATGTCTGCCTCAACTACATCAGTAACAATGTCCAACCTAATGCCTGCAAGGATACATAGCACTGTAACCTGACTTAACAATGGTAACACTTCTCCATTTCCAGATCTGATACTACTTCTACTCTCCTGTACTTTGATGTTTGTCCTAACATCATTTGGCAACATTCCTAGAAAACACTCGTACCACTTTCCTTCATAAGTAGTTCTAGATGTTCCTCTGGTCAGAACGAAAGGACAATGGACGCCAGAGTTTCAGAAGTACTATTTTCATCTGGCTTTTCACTAATTAGTACAATATTTGTAAAGATATTTTTCTGTGTGGCTCGGAACTTATCAATGCATATAAATAGTCTCTAGCTCAATGAAAAGTGTAGCCAGAGGCATTACACCAGAAGACCTACCATCAGGCTCTGGAAGATTTGGTTTTCTCCAAGTGGAACTACTAAAGCTTTTATTTGTCGGTGCTCTCCTTGTATTTCTTCTTCTTCTATGAAAGTGCTGAAAGGCCCTCTGCCTGACCAACAACCAAAATACATTTCACCGAATGCCTCTGGTTCTGCTCCTATTTTTTAAAGTTATTCATTTGTGACTTGACACATCACTGAAGACTATATTTATTTCTCTTTTAACCTGAATTGCAAGGACTGTATTATCATAGGATGTAAAATTGAATACCTATTATTAATCACCTGCAAAATAAGCATCTTCTTAAGGCAGCAAAAGAAAAGGGTGCAACACAGGTTTGTTGCAGTTACCCACATTAATTTATTAGAAGTTGTTAAAATTGTTTAACATGAAAGCTTTAATTCAAAATCTGATTTATTTTTTTTCTTAGGTACGGATTAATCAAAAAATTCAAACAATTCAACCGTCCACGCAAATACTTTTATAAAAAACTGGTCATTATGCAAGCAAAAATTTTCTTGGTGAAAATTCAGTTCAGTGAAGTAATATATTTTGTGGGAAAATATATTTTTTTTAACACATTTTGATAATCAAAATGAATTTAATATTCATATCTTTAGGAAGTTTTCATTTCTTTAAAAATTTTGTCAGTCAAGCCATGGGAGGCCAAGCTGATGCACCCTTTTTTCGACTGTGCTTAAGGCATCAAGTTGTTTTGATCTGGCCCTTCTCTGTATGTTGACACAGGATCCGGTAGTATCATGGTCTCTAAGCTTTCCTACATGGCCAACCCATTCTTAGGCCATTTTCAGGCATATAATCCAAAAGAAAAGAGGGAAAACACTTATTTATTCAGGTAATTATGTCTGAACAATTGAATGAATCAATGAAGTGATGTTAATCCAAACAAATTTTAAAATGTAAGTAAGCATAACAGAATATTAATTGTAATAGATGATGAACAAATAAAAAGAAATAAGAGAATTAATGAAAAGTGTCTTGATGCTCCAAAATTTTGATATTTTTTCAATTAGCAGATACATAGTAAAAATGTATTTTTTCTCCTCCTCTTTTACGTTCAACTCTACATCTGCTGATTTAAAATCTCCTACCACTAAAAGACTTTTAATTCATTTTCTCATTTTTTCTATTCATTTGTTCACTGTTTGTAACAATCGAATGAGTGATGGTGTGAAACTTCACAATTTGCAATTGAAACCACTTACCATACATTATACCAAAAAAGTTTCTCCTCACCAAATTTAGGGGAGTAAGCTCTTAATTGTCTGTCCATCCCATCACATTGAACCAAACAGATATATAAAGTTAACATTTCCCTGCCGTCATTTTAAATCATAGTCAAGTGATTCCTTGGCAGATCTCAAACCAACTTAGTCAAACAGACAAGTACACCCTTAAGAACTTATTTATTATGTAAACAACACAGAAGTTGCAGTAATCATCTTTCGTTGGAATTGAAGTCGCGGTACAATTTAACCCTGAAGCTGGTTTGGATTGAAATTGAAATAAATCGATGAAAACTGATAAAAGATGAAGAAGAGTATTTTTTAATTTATTTTTTAATTTTTTTTCACTGCTGATCAAAGAAATTATCAAAAGTATCAAAATGACACACCAACTTGTATTCAGCATCATGTGAGTAAGATAGATGGCATAACGAATTAGATAAGTTTAAAAAGTACTGGCTCTGTAATGCCCATGATAGAGGGATCTGGAGAATCTTACGGAAGGTCTATGTCCAATAAAAGACTCTAAAAGGCTGCTGCTTTTTACAGAAACTAAAACATTCTGGTGTTTTTATGTATCTGTGGTCCAGAGCATGCCCATGATACAAACCACCATACGCCACTGGTATTGTCATAGTATATTCAATAGGGGCTTATAAACATGATTTTTCCACAAAATTATGTACGACATACTTGACGGAACTAATATTATATATTATACAAGCTTGGTACCTGAAAATGACAGGATTATACGTGTATGGACAAATTATAGAAATATATATTTTTGCGTAAATTTATTTATTGCGAACAAAATGGCGATTGTATTTTCTTGTAGTTTACATTGAACAAAAAAAAACAATTAAAAAAATTTCAGCTGAGTTGAAAAACTGAATATTTTGGTGAAATTGTTGAGAGAAATTGGTTTGCACATTTTATTTTTTTCTCACTGCTACAGAAACTGCCCTCGAACATTTTGTGTAGTGGCATCTGGGGTTGGGGGAATAAATTTCAAGGTGAGAGATAAGGGGACAGACAGTGAGGTATGGGTTGGGGGAGAAGATGGAAAGGCAGCTGTGTTGTTCATCTTCCTCTCTATCTTCTTTTCTTTTAGCTTTCCAAAAGAATGTATCATGGATACATAAATATCATTCTCCCCTTTCCATGTGACTGAACAGACAAACCAGCCAACCAGCAAACCAACAAATTTGATTTGGGCTTTTATATAATAAGATATGTATTATACTAGCAGGGGTATCTGGAGTTGCCCGGGGGGAAAAATAACTTAAATAACAGAAGAAATATGTTCTTTGATATATTTCTTTTTGCATAACAGAACCAATGGAAAAAAAACGATTATTTTACACAATGTACAGAAAAAAAGCCCAGCTGTAACAGAAGAAATATTCCGATGCACAAAAAAGAACAAATGATGTCATTTTTTTTAGTTCGACAAAGCTTCTGGATATACTACATAAGTGTTTATCCCATTGGGTACTCGGATGAAAAGGTGGATTAGGTTTCCAACCCTAGAACAACTAATATTGGAATGTACGTGGGAAAAGCATGGAGAAGACAGGCAAAGGCTAGTGATCTTGAGAGATTGTCCTTGTACCTTGTTACAATTTCCAGAAATTACCTCAGGTGACCTCAACCTCGGATTGCCTATAACTTTTGCCATGTAAGGATGTACCTTTATGCAAAATTTCAGCATGTTAGGTGCAATATTATAGCTAATGATTTAGAGAATCTGCTAGAAATGACCAGAAATAAGATATGATGGCTTCAAAATAACGATGCAAAAATCATATTTCTAAATACTTTAATTGTGATAGAATATGCCTTAATGCCATATTTCAGTTCCATGTGCAAAATTGTGGCTAACATCTTGGAAAATAGGCCAGAAATCACCAAAAATGACCTCAAGTTATCTCAAATGATTGCATTGCTTATGACCTTCGTCAAAAAAAATATTTACCTCTATGCCAAATTTTAGTTCTATATGTGCAAAATTATCAGCAAAAACTTGGAAAAATGAGTAGAAATGGCCTCTGGCAACCTTGAATAACCCCCAAGGGCAAACTTACTTAGCCTTTTCCCTTAGATATCATCACTCAGTTCGATAGGGTTCCTTCCTCTCATCGAGTACCAGCATGAAATGGTTGAGTGGGGATCCAATCCAAGAACAACTAATATAGAGCTGCCCATGGGAAGAGCATGGAATAGTCAGCCAAAGGCCTATGATCTTGAGAGATTGTCCCGATGACAATTTCTGGAAATTATCGCAGATGACCTCGAGTGACCACCAGTATCAACAGAATCCACCTCACATTGCACAAAGCTTTTGTTATATACAGATGTACCCCTATGCCAAATTTCAGCATCCTTGATTAAAAATTGTGACCAACAACTTGGAAAATATACTAGAAATGAATAGAAACTTCATCTGGTAATCTCAGGTGACCTCAGTATGACCAATTCCAGTTTCATAGGTGCTAAATCATGGACCAAAACTTGGAAAATTATTTTTAAATGATCCAAAATGACCTCTGATAATCTTGAATAACCTCAGGATTCAATGTCACATAGATAGCAATCTTGGTCATGAGAAGATCTATTCATGGATCCTTCATGGAAAATTGAGGCCAGCTCTTAAAATTGGCAAGAAATGACCTCTGGTGAACTCAAATGACTTCTGAGGTCAACCTCCAATAGCCCATGAGGTAAGTTGACCTCTTCTCAGTCCACAAGTAGAATATCAAGTTGATAGATCTTATAGTTTTAGCAGAGAAGAGGCATGACTGTGCAAACAAAAGATTAGTATAGATGTTATGTTACGTCATATAAATGCAAAAAATAGTTTGTTATAAAAGGACTTTTGTAGAATATATTTTCGCATTCTGATTTGCTACGATATATCAGATAATTAAAACCATTTAGTTTTAGATCTGGCATAAAAAAATTCCTGCCGGGAGATGTAGTTTGCCATATGTTAGTGGAAATACCAGTGGCTTGTGTTTATATTTATGGATATGAGTACAAATAGCACTCTGATCAAACAGATGGCATGTTGACCTACATGATAGGGTGGTGGTGGTTTGTCTAAAATTATAACATTAAGAGACCCGGAACTGAACAAAATCTTCTCCGGTTTGAGAACCAGGATTCTAAACATATTTAACAACTGATACATACATTCTGCCCAGTGATGAATTTCTTTTGCTTAAAGATTATAAACACATTCCTTGTCTTTGATCAAAGATATATCAATAAAAGATTGCTGTCTAAATACATATTATACGCGTTTAGAGGGTGTCCCAAAAATAACGCCTGTTTTATTCTAATAATAATGCCATTTCTAAGGGAATTAAATTTTCAATGGAATGTTCAATATGTCAGTTGTATGAAAAAAAATCAATGGTAAAATTGAAGACTCTTGCTGTTCAAATGGATAAGCAAGCAACAAGCTGATTAATTAGCAAGAGTCTTCAATGTACAAGCTTGCTGGAAACTGAATCAAATGATTACTTCCCTTAGACCTGGCATTACTGTTGGGATAAATCGGGCTTACTTTTGGGACACCCTGTATGTATTTGCACATTTCATTTTCTCTTTGATCTTATCTGTCTCTTTTTTGATTGATCACCCCCAATATGGCATGCTGCCAAAAGACATTCATTGCAAGACAGTATCTATCCAGTGACTAACCAAACCCGTTTTTACTAATGAACACAATACTGATTTATCATTTTGATACATATACTGAATGTTAACTTACTTGATAAAATACTAGCTGAGTTAACAAAAAGAGGGAAAAGTTGGGCGAACCTTTAACATGCGTTATAGTCAATTGGTGTAAATCAAATGAGAATAAAATCAGAGCAGCCTTGATATCATATATCAATGTATTTCTGTCGAGTATTATTTTGACTGAGAATTTATTAAATATATTCTTCTTGTATTATATACGTGTATGTATCTGTGTGAGTATGTGCATAAGTGTTGATGTGCATATATATATTTGCATGTTCATATATTTGTATGTGCAAATGTGTATGTGCGTATGTGTGTGCGTGTGTGTGTGTGTGTGTGAGAAGAGCAGTCGAGCTTTTCTCAGGCAGCCATCTTGATTGCTACTTATATAATTTCATCTTGTTTCCTTCTGTCTTCAAAAAGAAGATTCCTCAAAGAATTAAGTTGGAATTTTGATAAAAAAATAATCAAAGACTCTATTGAGTAATAAATTGACAAAAAATGTTTATAAGAAAAAAAAGCTGAAACATCAAAGTTGAAGATATTTCATTCTTTTGAAATTCATAAGAAACCATGAAAAAGTAAAAGTAAGAAGGAAGAGATCTGATGATATGCCAAACTATTTAATTTGTCCTGACATCCTCTGCTTTCCACCATTTTGATTTTCGCTCAGTTCTTTTTAAACAGATCGTTTTATCTTTTCATTAATTTCTTTGAATTCTTTTTATTAACTACATGTAAACAAAGTTTATGAAATGTATCAGCTCGGATTTTTTTTTCAGAAATATTTCTAAACATTTTAGAAATTCAACACGGAGCTTTTAATTTTTCTCAGTTTCTCTATTCCTTTCTATCTTTCTTTCTTTCTTTCTCGCTTTCTTTATTCCTTTCTTCGTTTCTTCCTTTATTTCTTTTTATTTAAATGATTAATATTTATGGGAAACTTTTCATATACCGTTTGATTTTAAGCCATTTGAGATTTTAGCATGAGAACAAAATGTAACTTGGCAATTCTGGGAGTCATTATCAACTGAAACACAATAAAAGATTCAGGAGAAAATAAATAGAAAATAAAATGTGCCTGGTAAATGTTTCTCTGTACTGATAATATAAGCTTGTAATGATTTACTAAGTTTCATAGACATTTTTATCACTTGAATTAATGAGTATTTTAATGTTGAATAATTATGTATTTTTAATGTAAATTGTATATGGAGATGCCCATATAGGCATTCTTATTTGAGGATAATGATGATAATAATAATGATACAGCGACACCACTTATTGATGAGTTGGACATTTCTCAAAATACCAGCGAGTAATCTCATCCAAATAGATTGGTAGATTCATTTGTAGATGAATGTTATAACCATGTCATAGAGGCATAAAATAATCAACATAGAATAAACACAATAAAAAGTGTTAGATATATGCCTACTATAGGTGTTTTGTATGTAGATATAAATCCTCACAAATATTTTCAGTTTCTGCATCTATATGAAACGACTGTCTGTTGTGCTAATGAAAACCACCAAAACATGGGTGCAGCCCAACAAAATTTGTCATGCATTCATAATAGACCTAGGGGAAGGTTTTAGATTACGAGGTTTAGGGATATTTTTAAATAAATGTTACTCTATTTTTACAAAATGTTTCTTTTTTACTGTGTGCATATGTGCATACTTTTGACAACAGTGGCCAATGAACAATGTTCAGTATTTATTCATTTATGAATGAATTTATCTATGAAAAGGGTATATTGTAAGAAATTGGGAAAATAAATCAATAAACTCTCTGTCATTTGATTTTATGAAGTTTCTAGAAAATATCTATTTTTCTGTTGTTATATTGAATCACTGAACCCCTACAAATAGTCCTCTCGACCAATCATCCAAGTGGGCTACAGATCCTTCTCACTTTGATCATCTGTGTGTGTTTCCAGGAGCTCCTGGTCACATTTTGAGGGTGACTACCATAAAATTTGTTCAAGTACACCACTAGGTATCAGCTAGAAAAGCATTTTTTTTTCTAAATAAGTGATTTTGGTTATTTCAGACTAACACTGCCCCCAGGCAATCTTAGATAAACAATCTATTTTTTTTTCAGATATTAGTAAATAGAAGATCTACTTTTTTTTAGGTATTTTTAGATAATTTTTCTGGATAAGGAAAAGGACATATTGTGAGATGTTGGGGAAATAAGTCAATAAACCCCATCTTATTTGCTTTTATGAAGTTCTGGTACACATGTGTGCTATGGTGCTCCACTTGTGTGAGGTACGGATACTTGAAGTTATTTTACCCTGGGCAATGCCTGGTATCCCTACTTGTGTTTGGTATGAAGTCAGCATCAGGCCTAGGTAAACACCATATTACAAAATGGTAGCTGACAAAACTTGTACTTGTTTTCCATTAGAGGCAAAATACTACGACATTTTTCATTCTATAACATTAATCATTATTGATTGTAGAACAACCATATTGCAATAGGAGTTGTGTTCCTCCAGTTGAAAGATTATGTGTTAGTATGAACATGAACATAATGTTTGAAAAGATGGGAAGATAGAATATAAATGGTGTAATTGATTGTGGGATTGTATTGATTTAATAATGGCTGGAAGGAAAGAATGTGGATTTTCAGCTGCAGAGTTAAGTATGCCTTCCTATATATATATATATATATATATATACATGTATGTATATATATAGAGAGAGATATGATATGAACTGTAGAGAGAGAGACAGACTTGAGAGTAAAGTGTATGGAAGTTAGGTTTATTTATCTGTAATTGTTTTTATTAATGGTCTAGACATGTTTCGGGTGGTACGCCCATCTTCAGTAGTGTGTGCTCTGTGTGTGTGTGTGTGTGTACTTTTAGAGGTAATAAGTTTGATGTGGAACATGAGTCCACCATCAGGAGCTTTGCTTTGTGAGCAAAAAATGTTATCCCATCAGCTGGGAGCATCCTGTTGTTTGAGAGAAAGTCCAGCCAGTGATGAAGTCTATGGTTTAGCAGCAGTAGTGGGTCTTGGAGAGGACATAAGGTATCAGGGTAGGAGAGAAGTGATGTGGTGTTAGATTGTGTAGATATGTTAGGGATAGTGTAAAGGGAGGAATGATGAAGTTTAAGAACTACATACGTTTTAACCTTACAAGTCATCAAAAATATGTTGGCTATGATTTGAACATGTGACATGACTGGCTAAGGTGGAACTTGTTATGGGTCTGAGTGACTTTAAAGTTCCCAGTGTTGGATGTATCTGGGGGAGGGGTAGATGTGGATGTGAGGTTATTGTTAGTAAGTGGTTCATGATTTAGAGATCTGTGTGATTAGGGTTGTTAAGTTTGGTATTAAGTCCATCAAGGAAGAGAGTTAGATATATATATATTCTCAATAGAAGTGACAAATAAGGGTCATGTCTGTTGTTATATTTACTGATCCCTCATCACTATATATGTTTTTTGGGTAACCTACATAAGTAAAACCCTGTTTCAAAAAAAAGATAATACCTTATATAAAATAACAAACTACGTGTATGACATAAGTTATGTATCAAAATCATAGCTGAAAGGGAAGTAGTGTTTGATCAACACAGCTGGGATGCTATGTTAATTTAACTGTTTTGGTTTTAAAATCCCCAAAATGGTTACATGATAAACAATTGATGATCCCAACGAGAGAAAATCTATACTATGTACCATAATAATAAAGTACATGTCAGACAGGAGAAACACTGAAGAAAATTGCATAAATTGCATTGACAGATATTAGGAAATAAGTGACTGAAGTGACACAATAAATCTTTTTAATAAAGTTTTTTAAAGTTAAGTGTTTAAAGCTGTTTAAGTTTTCCAGACTATATATATATATATATATATATATATATATATATATATATACATATATATATATATACATACATATATATATATTTCTATATGTGTGTGTATGCATGTATATATATATATATATATATATATATATATATATATATATATATATATATATATATATATGTATATATATATACCAGTGAGAAAAATACGTACCTGAACAATGTGTCTGTGTAATTGTAAAAACTCAATAAAATACTTAAATGAAAATAATGAACAGGAATATTTCAACACAAAATAGATAAAAAAAATGTTAACGCATTGGTCCAAAATAGCTATTTTTAGTGGAATGTATTGATAAGTAACTAAACTTAGTAAAACAAAATTGTTCAATTTTGCAACTGTATGAATATTTTTTGTCTATTTCTAAGTTAAAATATTCTTGTTCAGGCAAGATCAAGTTCTCAACAAGAATTATATAAAAGTTGTTGAGGCTATGAGAAAAAAATTGAATTGAAATAATCTGACTCCATTATCATCATCATCATCAGCCTTTTAGCGTCTGTCATTGGGCATAGACCTTCCACAAGATTCACCAAACCTCTCTATCATGGGCATCACAGAGCCAGTACTTTCTGAACTTGTTTAGGTCATCAAGCTGACTTATTTTTTGCCAGCCAAAATTTAGCATATTGTCTCTAGGGATCCATGTTGTGGGTCATGATGCACAGCGGTTGTCTGATATTCTTGTGCATGTCCAGCTCCTTGCCATTTGAGTTTTCTAATAGATTCTATGATATCTCAGACTCCTGACTAGTCTTTGATATACTGTGTTGTCTTATGATCTTTCTATGTGAGGATTAGCATGATTCTTTCCTGTGCTCGCTGCATGGTTCTCAGTTTGAGGGTCAGTCTGTTGGCTAGATTCTATGTTTCAGCCCTGGAGGTGACAATCGAGAGGATGCATTGGTTGTACACCCTTCTTTTCAGGGGTTATGGGATCTTCTTGTTTTTGAAGGTTGAGTTTGCTCTACTGAAGGCTTGCCATCCTGGAGTAATTCTTTGATTTTTTTCTTCTTTAAGGATTTCATGGAGATTGGTTGTCTTTGATAGAAGTAGGGGTCTACTTTCTTCAGCTCTGTGTTTTTGACTTAACAAAGATATAAATGAAATAAAGATTGGAAAAGGAGTGAGACAAGGGGATAAGTAAACTTTTCACCGCAGATCTTGAAGGCACATTTTGGAAAACTGATTAGGAAAAAATTGGGGATAAATATAGACAAAGAGTATTCAAACCATTTACGAGTTGCTGATGTCATTGCAATAACATCAGAAACATAAGATGAGTTGAGTAGAATGCAAAGTGACCTAAAAAGGGAAAGCTGCAATATAGTGTAAAGGTCAGTTGATAAAGTTAGAAAAAGACAATGAAAATGAAAATAAAATGATGTATTACGATTGGTTGGAAAGCATTTGGTAAATAAAGAGATATATAACAAAGCATCTTGCCAATATGCTTAAAACGTAAAGTGTGCAATGACTGTATAATATCAAGTATGATATACTGATACGAAATATGGAAACTATCTAAATCATTTGAAAACGAACTCAAAATAACACAAAGAGTATTGGAAAGAGCAATGTTAGGAATAACACAAAGAGATTAGAAAAAACAATACGGGTCAGAGAACAGACAAGTACAATTAAAAGATATCTGAAATAAGTTAGGAGAAAAAATGGAGATGGCAGGACACTAATCAAAAAGTAAGGATAACAGATGGTGCAAAACGTCAACGGATTAGTGCCCCAGGGATAGCAAAAACCGTTGTAGAATACCGGACATAAGATGAAGAGACGAGATAGACAGGTTTGTCCGTGTGATAGAGGTTTGCACAGTCATGGCCTTTGTCCAGCAGTGGACTTATGATGGTTGATGATGGTGATCATAAATGATATGATATATGCGTGCACTACCGATGGCAAAAACTATGGAATCAGCACACTAGAGGATGTTCAGCAAGTTTTTTTTACTTCAGAGGAAATAAACAAATCACAGATATGGCACAAAACAATGCTTGTTCAACAGCTTGATCTTCTGGCTTCATGAAATATACCTCAAACCAACTCGATTGAAATATTTAAATTACTGGCATATTTTTTTCCTTCCTGATCGAGTAGAGGAAAAAATCATGGACCTTTTTTTATACTGATGAGAGAATTTTGGAATCATCTCTTAATTTGCATTTCTAAAACAGATATCAGAACAAGTCTAAGTATGCAAATTAGTTCTTCATTGAAAGATTGGGCTTACAGATTATAACTAACTGTTGGACTTATTGCTGGACTGGAATAATTGAAAAGAAACATGGTTACACCAAGTGAACTCTCAATTGACTTGATGTATGGAACTCCTTTGAAAAGGAAATTCAACATGGAATTGTGGCAGAAGATATTGATTATTGCATGTCAGCAAGGTTTACAATTTGGTGCAAGTCTAAACAAAATCTGTGATTTGTTTTTTTGCTGCGAAGTTAAAAAGCCGGGTGAACAGCCTCCAAGTGTGTTGATTCTCAAATTATTGCTGTGAGTAGTATATATATATGTATATATATATATATGTGTGTGTCTACATATCTGTGGATTGGCTGTATACAGTGGTAAAAACTATTTAATAAATCACATGGCAGGAGTGATACAAAGCTTCACTACAGTTTCATAATACAAACAAATGGGAAATGTTGTTAAAGATCATATTGCCTGAGGAATTAGAAATTTGGTTTGATAAATGTTCTGATTGCTTTGATTTGATCGTTTCCATTTTTTTCCTCTGCTGAATTAAATGATGTGTCTGTTAAAAAGGAACCAGACTCGGCTACCTCAATTCTAAAACAGTTATTCTTTAGACAGGTTTGGTTTGCCACTCAATAGAGACTGTCACATCATCAGTGTTTTTTGGCAGCATGCCGTGTTAGCAGTGATCAGAAAAATGGAAAAAAGGGGTGATCAATGAATAAATTACTTCACTTAACCTTTTGTTCAGTGGAGATCACTAAGAACGTCCGACTTTCAAAAAAAATAGTGTGAACCTTGCCGGAAACAAACTAAGGGACAACTTTAGCAAAAAACTTACACTGAAAATTGCCCTCCACGTCCCTAAAAACCCATTAAAAAAAAAAACACAAACAAATATTTTTTTCTAGACCTGATAAGGAGTAAATGATTGAATTTTCAGCCTTCTAGCTCCAGCGGTGTCGCTTGTATGCATGACACATACATACATAGATAGTCAGCAAGATTAATTAAAAAACCAAAGAAACCTACGTTGATGTTGACAGGTTGTTGGTTTCTAATAAATATTTCCTGGTCTTCTACCAACAACCAGTTTGCAGTATTCAGACGCAGAGCTAGAGATTTGGGATGATTTGCAGGCCTGGGGAGCTTGGCTCTTTGAGGGGCCACTTTGGCATTTATAGAGATTTGTCAGTGTAAATGCAGTAGGTAAGCTACTATTCATAAAATTTTTGAGAGGCCCCTTTCATTGGAACAGGGGAGGGGTCTTTTCAAATAGTCTCACCCCAACCCTTGGCTATAATTCAGGCAGTGATATTTGCTAATTAAAAATTATACCCAAAAACTATCATGAAAATTGTCAAAATGTTTCTACAGTTTTCAAGTCAGTCCTGCTGGCTATGTATGCATGTATGTATCACATGCACAAACCATACCAATGGAGCTAGAGGGTTGAATATTCAAAGATATTCTCCTTATTATGTCTATAAAAATGCTTTTTTTTTTAAAAATCCTCCCTATAATAGTTCTTTAATAGGGTGGACGGTTCAAAAGTAAATTTCTGCTAAATTGGTCCCTAGTTTGAGTCTGCTTTTCAGACTATCTAGTTGATACTTCCCAAAACAAAATCAAGAGAAGTAACTTATTCATTGATCACCCCTTCTTCGAATTCTTTTGATTGATCAGCATGCTGCCAAAAGATGTTACATGACGGTTTCTTTTGAGCGACTAACCAAAGGTGTTTTTGAAAGATCAAGATTTTCTGTTTAATGTTGCTCTGATGACAACTCAAGCATTATTCCAACAATTAATCTTCATGTCTATTAATCTATATTTAAGAAAAGAAAAATATTTGCTTCTCTGAATTGCCTGAGTTTTAAAAATAGTTACGTCTATTTACAAAATAAATATTTGTCCAAAATCCGCTTCCTGTTTTCTCAAACAGTAAATTTGGAAGAAACTCCCAGCAAATGACTCGCAAAACTCTCTCTCTCTCTCCCCCTCTCTCCCTCTCTCTTCCTCTCTCTCCCCTCTCTCTCCCCCTCTCTCTCTCTCCCCCTCTCTCTCTCTTACTAATGGATCTCGGTAGTTGTTTGAACTATATGTAGCAATAAGTAGAATTTTCTCTTAGATAGTGGTTCTTATTTTTTTAAATAGTGGTTCTTTACAAAAGGAGGATGTGTACTTTCTAGGGTGAGGACAAATCCTCTGGAAAAAAGTAAGGATTTCTTGAATTACTTGAGGAATTCTATCAGCAAGTGTTTGTATAATACCATGATGAATATAATATATCAAAACTTACTTTTTTTCCAAATACTCGCTCTACCATTCTGAAATAAATCATTCGATTGTAGACGTGATGGATGTGTCGGCAAGGTCCAAATACTAAAACCGGGATGCATAATGGTAAAAAGTTTAGGAACCATAGGAAATTATTCATGTAGATTTTTCAAAAGCTTTCAATTCGTAAAATTACACACACACACACACACACACACATATATATATATAAATATACATATATATAAATATACATATATATATATGTATATATATATATATATATATATATATATATATATATATATATATATAAATATATATATATATATATATAAATATATAAATATACATACATATATATATATATATATATATATATATATATATATATATATATATATATATATATTTAAGAATTACAAGAACATATACCTGGTGATTGTTAACATTTTGTGCCTCTTGCACTCATTAGCAATCGGCTGTATGTTGTTTCTTGTGAACTATGAAAATAACCGGCCCATTTACATTTGAATGACATATTCTACAATTATCCAATCAGGTTTGAATGTTTCCTAAAGCCTTTCAGCTCTAACCATTACTACTATGTATGTACAAGAACGCTCTGTCAAACTTAGTCCCCTTTTTCTGGATTTACCAAAAGAAACCTGTAGGCTCATTCTATCTCCCTTTTTGCTGTGTGTACCAAAATTCATTCTAGTGAATTCTCACATGTTCTAACATCCTATATTATCTCTTTATATTGAAGATAACCTCCAGTTTCAGGTCATGAAATGTTCAGTAAAAAGTGGCCAGGGAATATCCACTTAAATCTTTCTCAGCATATGTATATCAAGAGAATCATAGAGATTCTTAGAAACCATCGATTTAATAAGCAAGAAGCTATTCTTAGAATTCCTTTGGTTTAATTGTAAGTAAAGATAAGTCTGTTGTATTTATACAGATTTTAATGATTTTTATCAATTTAAGATACAACTATTTATAATTATCATTAATTATATTTTCTTGTTTTTTTTATATATTATATTATTTTGATTGTTGATAAAAAGTACACACACACATATATATACATATATATATATATATGTATATATATATATATATATATATATATATATATATATATATATATATATATATATATATATATATATATATATATATATATATATATATATCTGTGCCTTGGATAAATGAATCATTGTAACCCTCATATACCAGAACTAGTCATCTAAAATTATTTTTAAAAAACAGATATTTTATTAAAAATCATTTCCCGAAAATAAGATTTTATTGAAAATTATCTAAAAAAATACCAACTCGAGATTTTGGTATTGTTAGTCGCAAAATGATCATAGAGACCAAAAAAAGAACTCTTTTAGTTCTAAAGTGAAAGAATGTGTAGCAACCACTCAAACTCTAAAGAAACGCAGGTTGATCTTTTTACCAAATGCAATGCAGCCTCCAATATATGTATATATCTAAATATATATATATATAAGTCTATCTGCACAGGCTGTTATACTGTTGGTTGCACTTCTGATGAAGTAGTACACATCTGCTAATGTCAATCGGTCTAGGATCTGTGAGGAATGGTGTAGACAGCCATACTATTGTTATTCTCCTCCAAAGAAATGGTAGAACACTATAGCTTGCTCAAACGTCTACCTATTACAAAATGTGCATATCCTGAGGTCTAACCACAAGTCAGCCATACTGTCAGAAAATTCGCACAAAGAGGCTGCAGACCCCCGTTGCTAGCGTGCATCTGCCAAGGGAAGGACACTCCTGTTAAAAACCTACAATCTAGGGATCTTGCTCCTATTTGTGCTGTCACAGTGGACCATAGAATACAAACCATTTTTTTTGAAGGTTGGGGTGGGTCGGCCCTGAGCAACTTGCACTACACCTTAAAACTTCAGGTTGCAGAGTTATTCCGCACAAAGGTTTCTGATGAGTGATTTCTCAGTGAATTTCAATGAAGCCCTAGGCAGAGTGAACTCATCCTTCAAGAACAAGAAAATCCTGTTTGTCCTAAAAAGAAGGGTATGCAACCAATGCATCCTCCAAATAGTCATGTATGGAGCTGAAACATGGAACCTATTCAAGAGACTGACCCTCTAACTGAGAAGCATGCAATGCGTGCATGAGAGAATCATGCTCAACCTCATATGGAGAGATCACAAGACAGCACAATATATCAGGAAAAAAACTGGAGCCCGAGACATCATAGAATCCATCAGTATACTCAAATGGCAATGGGCTGGTCATATTGTAAGAATGGCAGATAATCGATGGACATCACGACTCACAATATGGATCCCAGAAATCACATGTGTAACCAAGGCCGGCTGAATACAAGATGGAGTGGCCAACTTGACAAGCTCAGAAAGTATTGGCTCCGCAATACCCATGATAGGAAGGATTGGTGAATCCTGGCGAAAGTTCATGTCTAACAATGGAATATAAAAGAAACAATAGGCTGTGGAAGAACCGATTAAATTTTGGAGCAGATCAATACATAATTACCTCCCTTACATGATAGTAGTTCCAACCTAGTAATATTACCAAATTTTGTTTCCTGTCCACAAAATATCTCCCAAAGTTATCAATGATTTTAATCAAATTTTGTGGAAGGGCTGACAATAGTCTATGGATGGCCTGACTAAATTTTTGGGCGGATCCATGTTTATTTATTCCCCTTGAGAATGGCGTTAGCAGAGGTGTGCACTCTCTGATTGTTTTCTACCTAATCATAAATAAAGGAATAAATGTAAATTTTGGAAAATCTCAGCAAGGCTGTAATCTCAGAGACTGTTAATGTGGGTTTCTTCCAGTTTTCAAGTAGGTATGATCACACCAATGGAAATAGACAGCTAAAGAAACGTTTTTGTAAACATAATAAGGAGTAAATGCTTACTCCTTATAATGTAAAAAAAAAACGTTTTGTTTTTGCTTTTTTTGAAAATTTGCCTCCAAAAAAAGTTTTTAGCAGGTGGGGGTTCAATTTTTCACTATAAGTTTATACTAAACTGATCCCTTGTTAGCGTCGATATGTTCTTCGGAAATTTGTTTTTTTTCAAGTGATTATTAGCAGACAAAAGGCGAGAGAAGTGACTTAATTATCAATCAACCCTCTTTCCAATGTTTTCATTGATCGCCCCTTACATGGAACGCTGCCAAGAGAAGGTCACTAGAAAGTTTCTATTGAATAACTTACCAGACCAGATGTTTATTCTTATTTGCACTTAAAGAGAATTTGTGTTTCTATCTCCATTCTACTATTTATTTTTGCGTTGAATGCGTAAATTCTCAACTATCAGTCAGAAACTAATTACTTGAGTAAGTAAGAGAATAGTTTTTCAGTTTATGGGATGCTCCAATATTTGTTTTTCTTATCCGAAATAACATCCGGGAGAAAATATCACGAAACCTTCAAAATATATCTCCTTATCATTTCAAAGCTGCCAATTTGAGTCGAGGCTTTTTGATTTGTTTTTAAGGAAAAATCTATTCATTTATTTCTTGGCAGAAGTATTCTACGTAAATCATCATTATCACTGTGAATTATAAGTTTTTACTTCCCGACTGAAGATTTTCATCAAATTCTCAGAGAGTTGACTTTATTTTCCTTGCCTAACAACAATGACAATTTCAGACTTCTGGTTAAGACTAAAAAGTTGAAAGTTTAAATGGTGGATGGAGAGTGAAAGAAAATTCTGTTCTTACGTCATTGAAAAGAAAAAAAGAGAAAAATATCGTTTTTATAATTCTTTTTCTTTTTCTTTCCATCTAACTCTTCTCAGCCCTTACCATCCTAAAACTTGGAATACTGCACATCTCTCCCTCAATTTAAACAGAAAACATTTTTTGTTCTTTGAAAATTTGACTTGTGGGCTGATATAGTTGTGTTCAGGGTCGGGTTCAACTTTGAAGCAGCCAGTCTTGTTTCTGACAAAATATCTTTAAAAATTTAGTCATTAAATGTTTGAAAATTGTATCTGAGTACTATACAGTTACACACCTGAAATAGACTGCCTTACAGAGATAACCTTGGGCTTCAATTTCCATGCTATCTATTCATAGCTTAGAAAGAAGTAGATTCATACCTTTCTCAAGGGCATCAGTGTGATGTGAACATAAGCACACACACATGCAATCAAAGTTCTTGCATACTACTGACAGATGACATAGTACATGCTCATCAGCTCAAAACAAAATATCATATAAAAGTATATATATATATATATATATATATACATATGAATATGTACATGTATAATAGTTTAATTTAATCTATCATTTAAAAAGGTCTAGTTAGTTTGACAATAGATACCATGATGCAACCATTGTCTTTAGGCAGCATGCAGTGTTAGGGGTAATCAATTAGAAAGATTGGAAAAAAGGATGATCAATGAATAAGTTACTTCTCCCACCTTTTGTTAAGCAGTGATCACTAAAAAAGTCTGATTTTTCAAAAAAACAAGGGGACATAAATTGAACCCCTTTGAAAAAGGTATTCAGGAGGGAAACCAAAAAATGTTCTTTAAGAAGCATAATGAGAGGTAATAAATTTTCATCCTTCCAGCTGTATTGGTGCAGCCTATATGCATCATACATACATACATAGCTACCCAGCAAGACAGCCAGCCAGATCAATTTGATAACTGAAAGAAACCTATGTTGACAGTTTTGATTGATGGCTTCCTATAACTTTCTATATGTATGTATATATTATTAAAATATATCTAAATTCCTTCAATATATATCCAAAAGTGAATTCGAACATGAAAAAAAAAAAAATCACTCACTTAATTTCTGCTGTCTCCTTCAAAATAGTCTGTTGTCAGTTGTGTGCAAACTGTCTCATAGAGGGTTGCAGCAAAAATCTGTACTGCATTTGGTTTGGGCACTTTGTCTGAATTCCTCAAACTACATACATGATACTGATCCCTATTTCAGTTAATTGAAACAGGATGGAATCATGGATGCGGGACAATGGTATTAGAAACTGTCAACCAAGACACGGGTGACTCCAGTTTTTAAGTGAATCTAACTAGCTATGTTTGTATTGTATGCACAGGCTCCTTTTTACCTTAAACCCCCATGAGAAAAAGATGTGACATAAGGTAGGTTTTTAATGTGGGAATACCACACATGCATATACAGACAGCACCAATGGAGCTTGAGGGCTTGAAATGTAAACATTTACTCCTTATTATATCTAAAAAACCTTTTTATTACAAATTCCGCCCAAAAATAAGTATTTTAAATCACCCCCAGTCCCCTGTGGGTGAGAGCGGTCGTCCAAAAGCTTTATGATCCTTTCAAGCATAAGCACCTTCCTCCATTATTACCCATGTTCATTACATTTCAAAGATTGATGGGGAGAGAGTTATAATGAAATTTGAGTCCTTTTTGTTGACATTCAAGCATAATCACTTTCTTTCATTCTTATCCTTGTTCATTACATTGCAAAGGTTGTGGGAAAAAGCATGAAAGATATGAGGACAATGAATGATAATCAGGACGTGTAACTGTCTTACATACAAACAAGCAGATCAATAGGATAATTAGAAAAGCTATGTATAGATCTTTTAGACACATTGTATATCAGAGCTCTGCAAACTTTTCTTGTCTGTGGCCCATTTTGAAGAGACAAATTTTTTTGAAAATTCTCACTCACTAAATGAGGTACTGACTAAGACTATATCAGGAAGTAAAAATATCATGAAAACTTGTCAGTTTTTAAGTTGGTTTGGCTGGCTGACTAAGTATCATGCAAACAGGCCAAACCAATGGAGCCAGAGGGCTTAAATTTGAAAATTCACTCCTCATTTTATTCCAGAAAAAATAGAATTTTTCAAATACCCCCCTCTAAATAGGTTTTTATGGGAGGAGTTCAATTTGAAATATTAGATTATGCTAAGTTGGTCACTAAGTTTGAGCCCACTCTTGCTTTTTAAAGATTTGAATATTTTAGTGTCCAATTAGAGGCAAGAGAAATATTTTGATCATCCTTTTTTTCCAATTTTTCAATTGGTCACCCCAATACGGCATGTTGCAAAAAGATGTTGGTCATCTGGAGGTTTAGAAAAAACGTATGCATGTATCTGTTATTGTTGTTGCTTTTATTAATCACCACTACCCACAACAAACTGGTTTAAACACTTTTGCTGGGTTCAAGTTATTCACGTGTTCTGACAATCATTAGACCATCATCAAACCTTTAACTAATCTTTGTGTTCAGAGAAGAATCTTCGAATCCTGCACACACACACACACACACACACTCTCTCTCTCTTTCTCTCCTCACTGAGCAGTGAAATAATATTTTTCTAACTTTTTGATCCCCCCCCATTTTCTGTTGATGTTTCAATTTACAAAATAAGTTTATGTTAAATTTACATGATGAAAAAGAGCATTTATGGTTGGTGGTGATTCATAATTTCTCTTGGAATGCTAGATGCTTAACTTTCATAGTATTAATTACAAGAGAAAAGAGATTATTTTTTCAGGAATAAATGACTAAAAATAATCAAATTTCTTCTTAAAAGAATCAGTGAATAGCATTTCTGTAGAGAGATAATAAAAACACACTAGTTACATAATTATTCTTCAGAAAAATATTTTCAAATATTTCTGTGACTCCCAATAATCTTTATGTGATCTTCATGGGCGTCCTGACCCCTACTTTGAGAAGTCCTGATGCATAAAACTTCCCTAAGCTGTCTGTTCCCAAATGAAAAAAAAACAAGAAAACAGATCTAGTGAGTCACATAAAACTGTCACATAACAAACATCTTTTGGCTGCATGCCATGTTGGGGTGATCAATAAAAAAATTAGAAAAAGGGATGATCTATAAATGAGTTACATCTCTCGTCTTTTGTGATCGATTAAAAAAAGTCTGAATTTCCAAAAAGAAAAAAACATGAATGCTTGTGGACACAAAGTAGAGGATCAATTTAGCATAAACTTACATTGCAAATTGAAACCCTTCCCTACTAAAAACTATTTAGAGGACAGGGGTTTGAAAAAAAACAAAGAAAACATATTTTCGAGTCACAAGAAAGAGTAAGTGTTGGAAATTTTCATCTCCTCATCGGTGCGGCCTGAAACATGATCCATTTGTACATATCCAGCCAGCTGGACCAACTTGAAAACTGAAGAAACCTATCTGGACAGTTTCGGTTGACAGTATTTACTTTTTAATCAGCCATTTAAAAGTGGCTAGATTTTTTTCCAAAAAAACGCTAAACTTGTGTTTAATTCATTTTCAGGTACTGCTCCAAAAATTCATACAAAGGCTCCAAAGAATATATGCAGCGTATTGACTGACGTTCAAATGGCATGATTCTCTATCTAAAGATCTAAATGTTCAAATAACGTTATTCTCAATCGGAAAATCTAAACGTTCAAATAATGCTATTTGTGATTTAAAGATACCGTTCTTTTTATTTTCATAGAAATATTTATTTTTTTAATATTCTTTGGAGCCTTTGTATGAATTTTTGAAGCCTATTCAGTTACCTGGAATGGAATTCTACCCAATTTTAGCCATTGTTTTGAAAAATCTTGCTACTTTTAGTCGTTCAAACTGGCTGATTGAAAAAATGTTCATTCATTAAGTTTGTTATTGCAAAAATTGCCATAAACTATTCATATGAAAGACACACATGCAAATTACTATGTTTAATTGTATAATTGTAAGGTTGTATGTCCTGTCTGAGTCCTGCTATAAGCGAAAACTCATAATGGTTGGTCCTTGTGAAATATATTAACACAGTTAATGAAAACAATTCAAAGATTGTGATGGACTGAGACGTGACATAACAAAGAAGAATACTTCACAGAAAAGCTGATCGTTTGAAACTAAAATAAAATTTTAAATAAGAATGTGAAATATTGAATGTTAATTTGAGATTTGAAAAAAATTTAAATTAGTATACTTGAATAATCAAAAATAAATTACCAATGAAATTGGCTTAACACTCCATGGAGCCGATCCCTGCATAAATAACCCTGTTATATTTGACAGGTATGTGCTAGTTGTATGATAATCAGAGATAACTTTTCAGGCATCTCATGGGTAGGTAACTTGATTGAATTGAAGATAGTGGGGAAATATTCTAGTTGCTATTAAAATGGAATAGGGTATGCGTGAAAGGAGAGAACAGAATCAGACATAAACAAGAGAGAGAAATGAGAATTGCAACATAACTAATAAAGAGGGGTTATGAGATTCGTGAAGAGAAACGGGGAAAGAAAGAAAGTGACTAAGAATTGTATTGAGTGAGAATGAGATACGTAACAAATGTATAGAGAGGGGGATAAGAGAGCAACAATATGTGAGAGCAAGGGAAATATAGAGGGAGGGTAATGAGAAGTTTTCCACAGAAATAATCGCAGATGAGGGAGGCCTTTGTAGTTGTGTAAATATTACGGAGGGGGAATGATACACTAATACAACAAGATGTTTTGACAGCTTTAAGCAACAGCTTGTTTTATAGAAGGAAAGAATGATTAAGTTGAAACTAGTACAGTAGGACCTCACCATCCGCGATTTCATTTCTCCAAGGTATAGGCACCCACGGTTTCACTTATCCGCGGTTAGCAAAATTTACTCGTTTTTCATCTAAATCCAGCCAGTCGTCGAATTGCTTTTTAAATGATTTTTTTTAATAAAAAAAATGGATATTTTTATTCGATTAATTGTTATAAAATGAGTCATATTTTTAACAAATTAATAATTATTTCAATGAAATACATGTTGAAGATTAAGATCACATTTAATCCATTAATAATGTTACATATTTCCTAGATTTTAGATACGAGGAGAATCGAGATTTTTCTAGATGTTTTTTGACTCAAATGTGTAAAAGTTCCTTTGAGTCTTCTCAACCTTATTTTGATTCTAAATTTAATTAATTGTATCCATAATTTTATGTCCAGCCCTATCTTCAATACAAACCATCTAAATACATTCTATAGTACCAACATTCTCCCCATTCGATCTCATTTATTTGCTTACACAAATCAGAGAGAATGAATTACTTACTGACTAGGTCCATTGCAAGTTGCGAAAATAAATTGATTTTTTCTCCCAAAGAATTTTGAAATACTAGAATAGTTCATTAATTCATGTAACAAATTGTACAAGCATGAATGATTTCAAGAATAACTCAGACAAATTTAAAATTTAGATCATCTGGGATAGGAAATAAATCAACTGGGCAATTCTGGGTGTCCCCACCTGAAATATATCGAAGAATATAGGGGAAAAAAGAAATTTAAGATTGCCACAATCGTGATAAGCTCGTAATTTTTTAAAATCCATTTTTCATACACATTTTTATCACTTGAATTGATTATATATTCTAATGCTGAAAAATTATTTTTTTATGTAAATTATGAATGCAGATGAAGATAGACGCATTTTTCATGATGATGATGATGATGATAATGATGATGACTATGAAAACTTGCCATCACAGTCAATAATTGAATAAAATCAAGATTTGAAGTCATGTTTAGAATTCCATCGAAGAATAAATATGGTCAGAATAAATTCTATTTATGACATCACTGACATTTCCAACTGGAAAACATCTAATACGGAGTTTTAAAAAACCCACATAGATACATCTAATTTTCGAAGAATCTAGATGCTCCTAATAAACCTGCATAGATAGGGCTGAAAATAGTCAAAAAAGCTTTTTTTCCGCCAAGATAAAAAAAAAAAGAAGTTTTTTGGAGGGATTAAATCGACTTTTGACACCAATTTTCAAGTCTGTGGACAAAGCAGTATGGCCAGGAGTGCTAGAACACTAAAACGGTATACATTAAAAAAGGATAGACCCTGTTGCCACCTTTGATGATCACTGATATTCATCAATAATAATTGTATAATAATTGGATTCAACGTTATTAATATTAACTAATTTAAAATGAAATTTGATATGATTTATAATTTTACTTATATTCTCATTGATATCCATACAAACTATAGAAAGCATTTCCACTTTACTTAATTAAACACTCCTACAAGGATATTATCTTGAAAATCCCAAGAAAACTACCCCTAACCACTTACCCCATCATCACCCTAAAATAACACAACCACATAAACAACCACCCCATCCAAACTCGGCACCGACATGACACCCAACTTAGTTGAAGAGCTGAGAAATCTACCCTGTTATTAAGAAGAGAGATGAAATAGAAAATTCTGATACTTTCCTGATGTAGAGAGAAAATGAAAGTCACAACACGAATGAAAGAGGGGGTTATTGCACAACAAGAGGAAGGGAAGGAGGAAAATACTGAGTGCGTGAGAGGAAAAGGGAAAGAACAGAGAGAAAGAACAGAGAGATAGACAGACAGAGAGAGAAAGAGAGAGAGAGAGAGTTAAACCAAAGATAGAAAAGAAGATGAAGAGAGACAGTAGTGAGGGACACTGAGGGGGGATTTATAACATAAACTAATGAGAGGGGGAAGAAATGAGTGTTCTGAGGTAGTCTGACAATGAATTAAGTAAAGATGGTAATCGTTAGATCACTTCTGCCAACATACACACATCAAAAGAACTAGGAAGCACTCAGAGAGCGCAAACCTCTGCCAACCCCGTTGTCTTTAGAAATTGAATGAAAATCATCTCACAAATAGTCAAGATGCTGGGGAGGTAAATGTAAAAATTCATGGATCCGCCCTTAGGTTTCATAAATTTTTCCTTATAATCCTCTGAGATATAGTGCGGGTGTGGATATATAGCTACGATCTAAGGGAGGTAACAGAATGAATCTTCCCCAAAAATTCAATCATTTCTTCTGTCACTCATTGTCTACCTTCCCACAAAATTTCATTGAAATCTATGGTGAACTTTTGGAGATTTCATTAGACTAACTGACTGACAGATGGACACTTGCAAATCCATATACCTATCCAAACTTTGTAGGCAGGGAGAGAGAGAGAGAGAGAGAGAGAGAGAAAGAATAGCAAAATAATTTTGGTCGGCAGAGGGGGAGGGGTTAGCCAGGGGGTCTTGGCTTCTTGAGTACCCCCTTCAACATTTAAATTTGTCAGTAGCAATGCATTTTGTGAATCAACTTTTATAGATATTTTGCCCAGCCCCACACATACACACTCCATTTGGGACCCAGGGGCGTTTTCGAAATACCACCCCCAGCTATATGTCTGATTCTGGTTGGGGGTTGGAAGTATTATCTAGTCGGCCCATTGTGTTTTTTCATTCAATGTTATTAGAAACCGACAACTGAAAACTCTCACCAAAAACCAAAAAAATAGGTTTCTTCAGTTTTCAAGTTGGTCTGCCTGGCTGGCTGTGTATGTATATATCACATATACGTACTGCACCAATGGAGCTGCAGTGAGGAAAATTAACCCATAAATAGATTTTTACCGGGTGGGAGGGAGAGAAGGTTCAATTTGCAATATAAGATTATGCTAAATTAATCACTTAAATTGTGTCCGCGAACATTCAACCTTTTTTTTTAAATTCAAACTTTTTTTCATGACCACTGCCCAATAAAATGGCAAGAGAAGTAACCTATTCATTAATCACCTCTTTTACCAATTTTTTAATTGATCACCCCTAACACGGCACGCTGCCAAAAGACAGTTCTAGACCTGTTCTTTTGCTTTCTGTATTTTTATATAAAACTATTCTCCTATAGACTTGATAGTTAAGATGAGTGCTTTTTGTTTTTTTTCCAGGATTTAAACATATTTTTTTTTCTTTTTAAAGTCATCAGTACTTTACATAAGTACTTCATATAAGTACCTAAGCACTGAATTGAGTTAAGAATGTTCTTCAGAGATGAATTCAAGCTTTATGTACAAATGTATGAGTAGAAACACGCATGCACACACTTCGAGCAGAAAAAGAAACATACACAACTTGTGTGTGTGTGTAGGTAGAAGAATATATATATATATATATATATATATATATATATATATATATATATAGTAGCTGAATTACTGTCCCATGAATGGGTTAGTTAGATAGTACATGTATATATCAGTATATATATATATATATTAATGTGTCATCCACAGACAGCTGTTTTGTTGTATTACAACTCTTCAGTGCAGCTATAGACTATCCATTATCCTATCCAGTACCATGACGTAGGATCAAAACCTTAGCTCCAGATCTAGAGGATGGTATCCTCCCTCTACTCCACAGAACTGGACAGTCAGTAAGGTTGAATTTAGGCAATAAATTTATTTATGCATATATTCCCTATCCATCAGATTGCTTCATTCCATGTTGGAAGAGTATTGCATAAGCTTATAATGAACGGTTTACCTCACTTAAAGAGTGCTCAACCCTGAATAGGGGAGTGTTAGTGTGAAAGGATGTGTATCCAACATGAGGGAAAAAGACAATCTGAAAACCAAGTTAGATACAAATATAAGTTATTTATTCATATTTGTGGTGATGTCTTTCTGGAGGACAGGTTCCAACGGACTAAGAATGATCGAATGATGGCCCAGAATTTTGAGAAACAAGACAGGGAATGGAGATTCTTATCTATGTGGCAATGTGGTACGACCAAGTTGTGTTATGGTTAAGGAGAGGGAAATTTTGTAGGGACTCTGTATCTGTGAGAGGCTATAATATCAGCAAGTGTGTGTGTGTATGTGTGTGTGTGTGTGTGTGTGTGTGTGTGTTTGTGTGTGTTCAAGCTGTTTGCTACCCCCTGGTGAAATATCACTACAAATATGAATAAATAAATTGAACAGAAAGTAAGGGTCCACTTTGGCATTTTAGTTATATCATAAATAGTACATCCCATTAAAATATTCAAGAATGTTTTATTTCTCAAAACATTTAATTTCAATTTTAATTCAAGAAAAAGTCTCCTTCACTTCTGATACTGTAAAAGGGAAGAAAGCCACTCTTTTCTTTCGTCACCTTGAAGGGGCAGAATCCACCATCACTTTTGACCCTTTACATTGTGGGGAGGTCTCCCTCCTATTTAACCCGTAAAAAGGTACGGAAAGTTTCCTTTGACTTCTGTGCGCTTGAAGGTAGGAGTCTCCCTTCATCATTGACTCCTATGGATAGAGTGAAAACTCTCACTAATTTTGACACCAAAATGAGGAAAAAGTCTCCCGTCCCTTTCAAGCCTTTTTACAAAGAGGAAAAAGTCTCTCTTCAGTTTTGATCCCTTGAAAGGAGGGTTTCTCTCTACTGTTTCACAATCTTTAAAGAATTATCTATAAACGTATAAAATAAGAAGACATCTATATGGGTGGAAAGTGGGTTCCACTTTGACATTAAAGTTACACTGTAAATAGAATCCTTGTCTAAAACCCTTTAAAAGATATTTTCCTCAAAACTTTTTGTTTTAAAATTTCTCCCCGGGTTCAAAGAGATGGCATACCAAATTTGGTTGGGCTACACCAATGTTCAGGTACTTTTTATTGAATGACAAACAAACACATGAACACACAGACACCACAGATTGGAAAGTAAGTGACTTGCACCACGAGACACCGTAGGATGATTTGGAGGATTGTATGCATAGAAAAATTTGCAAAATTTCTAAACTAAATTCTTTTACAGACTAAGTAAAATGGAAAGTTTATAAGTCTATGAAACTAGTGCCACAAAAACAAGAGTATTACTACCGATGAACCTTTTATCAGGTGATGACCAGGTCAGCAATGGGCTGCACCCAGGTGTAGGTACTTCTAGTGTGACAAACACATTGACTCCATTCATTTATATATTTACAAACACTCAAAGACCTCTCACTTATACATATACAGTAAAGAACCACATCAAACTAGTTTCACAATTCAATGATCTTCAGGTGGAAATGTTTCAATTGAATTTCTTGTCAGATTTTATGCTCTTTTTAAAAATGTATTTGTTTTTTTGAGTTTGGAATTTGAATTTGACTTATCATCATTTGTATATCGTTATATAAATTTGAGTGACAAAAAATTTGAATTTGAGTAAAATTAGAAATTTAAAAAATTTGAATTTCAATAAAATTGATTATAAAAAAATTCAATTTTAATAAAATTGAAAAAAAAATGATATTATAAGAAAAAAAATAGGAAAATTTGAATTTGCATAGAATAAAAAATAAAAAATTGAAATCTGAATAAAATAAAAAATAAAAAATTGACAGTCCAAATTCTGTCAATTTTGAAGGTGTATAAGATTTTTAGAATGAAGTTTTTGAAATGTATTGGATACCTTTTACTGTATTCACTACCATTCATTCATCACTACCTGTGTGTTTGTGTATGTGTGTGTTAGTGTGGACACAAGCATTTAAAATTGATTGTCTTGATTTGAATTAAAATTTTGGCAGAATTATGCTTGCAAATTATTGACATTGACAGGACTATAACTTCTTTATTTATTCTGGGGTCTTTCCAAATTTCAGCTGAGACTCTTTGTCTCCTTGGATGAATTCAATACATGTTTCATTGCTTTCAACATTTCAAGGAATTATGTTCCACTGTTATCTTTTCCTCTCCAAATTTTGACTTTTTTCTACTGTCCAGTTGTCTACAAACTCCTCCACTGAACCTTGAATGTCATCGAAAGTTTATGGATCAATTTCTGATTTTAATAGTGCATTCATAATCAAGAGAATGCTTAGGAATTAATGTAATAATTCCTGAAAGAATTGGACTGCTATATGAACAACTTGAATATACCAAACAAAAATGATAGGGTTATTTATGTATGGATTGTCACTGAGAAAACTAAAACTATTTTATTCAATAAATTGTTTTTAATGATACAAGTATCTTAATTTCAAGTTTTTTGAATGTCTCAACTCATACCAAGCTGTTTCAATTTATGATGATCAGACATTAAGTCTTAAGAGTTTCTATGATGTAATTTTTATTGTAATGTCATTATAGGAAAGGTAAGTCCACCAATGAGATCATCCCATTTGAGCACAAGCAAACAAATAAAATAACAGAAAGATTTGAATGCATGCTCATTGTATGGCTAGATTATTATTTTATAGTTGTATTTTACTATAGAAATATTTTGAAAATAAGAAAAAAGGGATTGCGAGGAGTTAGGAATTAATGCAAGCATTGTTGATAAGAGAGGGTTTTATATGAATAATCATTAATTTGTTGTAGTGCTTTACAATAAACATACATTATAAATGATTTTACTATAGAAATACATCACAAATGATTTTACCATAGAAATACATCACATGATTTTACTACACAAATAGATCAAAAAAGGATTATTACTAGTTAGGAATTAATTTAATAATTGCAGACAGAATAAGATTATTATACATTATATACATGATAATTATTCTGTGACAGTGTTCTACTGAAGAAATACATTTCAAATGAGGGAAAAAGGGATTGTCAGTGGTCAAGAATGCAGGTAAGCATTACTGACACAATATTTTGTAACAATGTTTTACTATAAAAATGTATGACTAATGAGGAAAAAAAGGAAATGTTACAATGGGGAGGTAATTCAAGCATCACTGACCGAAGGGAGTCATTATATATATGATTCATCATCATGCCTTTCAGCATCAGCTGTTGGACATAGAGCTTCCCCAAGATTTGCAGTCTTCTCTATCATGGACATTGCAGAACCAGTACTTCCTGAACTTGTCTAATTCAACAAGCCATATTATTTTTTGCTAGCCACAGTTTTGCATATAATTTCTTGGGATTCTTGTTCTGAGTCATCATGTCCATTGGTCATCTGCCATTCTTACAACATGACCAGCCCATTGCCATTTGAGTTTTCGAAAACATTCTCTGATTTCTCTGCTCTCTATTGATTCTCTAATATATTGTGCTGTCTTGATATCTCTCCATGCAATGTTGAGTATGATCATTTCTTGTACATGTTGCATGGTTTTCAGCTTGAAGGTCAATTTTTTGGTTAAATTCTGTGTTTCAGCTCCAGAAGTGACTCAGGAGGATTCGTTTGTTGTAGACCCTTCATTTTAGGACTAATGGGATTTTCTTGTTCTTGGAGGTTGAGCTTGCTCTGTGGAAAGCTTGCCAATCTAGAATGATTCTGCCCTTGATTTTTTCTCCTTTTGAGGATTTCATGGAGATTCGTTGTCTTAGGTAGATGTAGTGGTCTATTTTCTTCATCTAAGACTCTTTGAGATTGATCATTATAATTAAGATGTTTTAATATGCTGATTCACATATTGAGAACTGAGCCTGAAAGACTCAAGCTATAAAGTTAGAGATTCAGGATAATCTGCAGTAATCAGACATCTGAGAAATGTCTACATAAAACTGTATCTCATTCATGTAGTATATGTTATAAATGGGGCCTGAATTAAGAAAATACATGTAGATATCTGAAACATACTTTACTTGCAAAGTAATTGATTTTCTTCATTTGCTATTCAGTGAGAAAATACACCTAAATGTTAACATTTCTATATCAGCATCACTTGGTTTCTATTTTGATTTTTGTGAAGCGGCTATGACTTCAGTTTCAAATACCATTGTATTTATGTGTTATGTATGTATCATATAAATACCACACTGTCATTAATTGCTTTCTTGGAATAATAACCCCAATCAAAATGACTGACTTCAAACATCCAGTTGTTCATTAAGGTTGAAGGTAATCTAGCACTATAGCAGTAATGGTGAACCTATAACACATGTGTCAGCAGTGAAATGCCACAGGTTGTGAGATGACTCATGACAGACTTTGAAAAAATTTTTAAATTTCATTTAATTTCATTTTATTTCATTATCCGAGTTTTATATATATTTTGAAATTTCAAGTTATATGTTATTAAACTCCAAATGCTATTAGAAAAATAGGCTGCCAATCTATAAGCATTTTACTTAGAACTAAAATAAATGTATACAAATATATATATATTTAAGAAATGGACATACTTGGTCCAACAGAATGAATAATAAATTGCACTATACTATTTGGAAACCTACCTGAAATTATCTCCTGTTGTAGTTAATATATCATTCAATTTAAACAATGTAAATAGAACAAATTAACAATAGCTTAGTGGTAAGAGCATCGGTATGTTGGAGTGGTTGTCTTGTGGTAGGTAGGTTCGATTCCTGCAGCAGCCCCTTTTTCTTCAATTGTTTGTTCCATTTGTATTGTCTAAATTGAATGATAAATGAACCGAGTAACAACTGGAGATCATTTCAGGGAGGTTTCTATATAATATAGAGCAATCTATAATTCACATATACATATATTTGACACTCCAAAATGAGAATTATAAAAAAAAAGAAGGAAAATTGAGATTTCGATACACTGGACTTGAAAGGTTTCTGATCATTGTACTATGGTAATAGGGCAAGTGCAGAATCATTCAATCGGAATTGAGAGCTTGCAAGCATTTAGTGCAGGGCCCTTGGAATTTCAGGGCCCTTGGAACTTCAGGGCCTGAAGTATATGCTTCTGTTGCTATGTTGTTCATCTGCCAACACATCTCACTGGCTGATATGTCGCATTCCATCTGTTACAGTTTTTCATGACTTTGCCTGATAACATCAATTCTGTTGCAGAATTGAAGTGACAAGGTTCCCCGCGACCCGGCTACCTATCTCTTCATTGAAATCAGAAGAGCTAATAATATGTAAATCAACAATTTTTTCAGGCTTGGATTTTTTTCATTTTTTTAAACTGTTGTTCAACAGGTTTTATCTCTTATATTTATCAGGGTTTATTCATAAATCTTGTAGAATTTTCTCTTATGTAGGCCTGAGAGTTGATGACACTCTTGAAATACTTCTGTTGTTTTAAATATATATGTATATATATTTATTTATATTATACTTTATATTATGTCTTATATATATATATTCATTTATATTGTATCTTATATTATATTATTATCATATCATATATATTATATTATATTATATCTTATATTATATTTTATATATCTTATCTTATATTTTAAATATAAGATCTTATATTTTGAATATAAATATTTAAATAATTAAATATTTATTTAAGATCTTATATTCTAAATATAAGAGATATATATTAAGTTATATATATATATATATATATATATATATATGTGTGTGTGTGTGTATAAATGAAAATCCTATAATATATATAAAATCCCGAGGACAGTTACCTGGTAAACAACTGATGATCCCATCAAGACGATTTATACATTGTACCATAATAACAAAGTATAGGGGAAACCAGGGAAAAACACTGAGGAAAATTATGTAAATTGCATTGACAGATATTGGGAAATGTGATTAAAGTGACACAAAAAAAATTTGGAAGAGTTTTTTAATGTTCAGTGTTTAATGCTGTAAACCTTTCTAGACTATCTTTCTGTCTCTCTGTCTCTCTCTATATATGTGTGTGTGTGTGCATATATATATATATATATATATATATATGTAAAAATTCCAAATCAATAAGTTTTTGCTGCATTTAGACTAGTCTAAGATCCTTTTATCTGTAGACATCAGTTTGTTTTACAGAGAACAACTCACCCATGTATTCTTCTTCACTAAACTCAAACGTAGATGTCTGCTCCCATTCATTCATGATCACAGACCTATGAGTGAATCCTCATGAACTCATCCACACCTACCAACCTCTGAATGAACTCTCATCAACTTGTCTATACCAGACAGACCTCTTGCTGAACTCTAACCAACTCATTGTGCTGACCTCAGTCAGTGACACATTACATTAAGGCAGTCTATTGAGGACTGATTGATGCAGGCTGTTGAATGACACCTACCACCTAGGTGCTGGTGACCTTCATTCCTCTTGGACAGTGGTATTTGAATGGTTTCACAAAACAAAGTGACATTTCCGCAATATGCGTAATGATTCCAGTAATTACATAAATGATTTTTTTCAGGTCTTTATGTATTTCTTTAACATAAACAGTATTTTTCATATGAGAAAAAATAATGATAAATTATTCTCTATTTGAATCAAAAATATCTTGGTTTCTTGATACATACACAGTTCAGACATTAGTCATGTGTCAGTTTTCCCTTAGCTTCGTTCATATTTTTCCATTCAAGCATCTTTTTTCTATTTAGGTTTACCCACATTTGGATAATTCCTCACACAAGGCCCAAATCCAAAAGTTACATGGATATGTGAATATATACAAATACAAGGGAAAATTGTTTTCGAAGGAGGTCCCTGGAAAATTTGATCAGGAAGTTTGAAAGGCCACTTCTCTAAGAAAAAGAGGAAGCCTATTAATGCAGAAGAGTGGACTTTAGGAGTACTATCTTGGCTCACAGTCAGAATCTAATGGCATGGGAAATACCTTGATGACTAAGTGTTGTGCAGAGTTGCAGCACAGTGCCAGATCATGTGTCTTTTGATGCCTGCCTATCGCAGCTTTCTACAATGGTTTGTCTAAGATTACCCCCACCCCAGGATTTTTTCTTCCATTACAAACCAACAAGGCAGTGGGACTGGGGTGGCAGCAAGGCTTGTGACCCAGGAGATGTCAGAGGGAGGCTAACAGCCCAAGGATGACCTGGAGCTGTGCAAGGTAAGGTCCCTCAGGCATCTTTATTTACTCACCAAGAAATTGTTTGGTGGCAGTCAGTGACACATTTGCTTTGTTATAATAATTTCATTTGTTACTTCAATGTCTTTATCTTCGTCTTCTTGTTTGTTTTCATTTACTTTTTCATTTTCTTTCTTCTTCATTTTCTTTTTCTTTCTTTTCTTTCTTCTTCATTTTCTTTTTTTTCTTTTCTTTCTTCTTCTTCTTTTCTTTCTTCTTTTTTATTCTTTTTTTTCTATTTCTTTCTTTTTCTTTCTTCTTTTTTATTCTTTTTTTCTATTTCTTTCTTTTTCTTTCTTCTTTTTCATTCTCTTTTTTTCTTCTTCATTTTCTTTCCTTTTCTTTCTTTTCTTTCTTCTTCTTCATTCTCTTTTCTTTCTTCTTCATTTTCTTTCCTTTTCTTTCTTTTCTTTCTTCTTCTTCATTCTCTTTTCTTTCTTCTTCATTTTCTTTCCTTTTCTTTCTTTTCTTTCTCCTTCTTCTTCTTCTTCTTCTTCTTCTTTTCTTCTTCTTTCTTTCTTTCTTTCTTTCTTTCTTTCTTTCTTTTCCCCTCCAACTATACTTTTCTACTCCATTGCAAATTGGTGACCATTGAAAGAGCACCTACATCACATCTGGAAATCTACTAAAATATTGGATGACACTTGTATTCATGATAACATGTCCAATCTAAGAGAGAAAAACAAACAAAACAAGTGGATGTTAATTCCCCAAATAATCCATCAAACCACAATTAGTATATCACTAAATCTACCGTCATCCTCAACTTTCAGTTCCTTGACTGTTACCATCATCAAAGGAAGCAGAGAAGAAGCTGAGAGCAAAAGAAGCAAAGGTCCTTCTCCGTACTGCATCAAGAGTTCCAGTATAGCCTTGAAAGAACACTCATTCACGTTGTCAGACCAGCTCTTCCATTGTCACCCACATTTGCCCCATTCCTCACCCCAACGATGACATGATAGTCTTGCATGAGCTGTTTTGCTGCATGACATAACCTTGTTGGCCTCTGTTGCTGAATATTTCAAAGGGATCCACAGGGCTGAAAATTACAGCCATTCTTTTTTCAACAAAGTTTAGAAGTGAAGAGGTTTCGTTTTCAAGGTTTTAAAGATTCAGTGAAAGTTTCCCATCTCATCCTGCAAATACACTTTTTTTTCTTGTTTTCTTATTTTCTTTCTTTTAATCTCAGGGTTAAATAAAGATAAGATAAGCAGGTCTGGTTAGTCACTCATGGGACCAATGTTATGTTGTAGCATTAACTAAATGAGTGTGATCAATTGAAAAACTGGAAGAAGAGGGGATTTTTCAATCCTTTTAATAGGCAGTGATCAGTAGGAATGCTATTATACACAAATTTAAAAAACCAATTTAGCGTAAACTTGTAAATTGACACCCCAAAACCTATTTAGGAAGGTATTTTAGAAAAACAATAAATAGGTTTTTTCTAGACTTAATGAATAAATGTTTACATTTTCAGCCCTCTAGCTCCATTGGTTTAATCTGTATAGATGATACATACCTAGCCATCCAGCCAAGTCAACTTAAAACTGAAGAAACCCATGTTAAAAGTTTTGATTGCCGATTTCTTATAAAGTTGAAATAAAATGAATAGGGATGGCAGACATAACTAGGGATCTGATGGCCTGTGGGGCTTGAACCCTTCAAGGGCCTCCTGCAACATTTTGTGAGATTTGTCAGTAGAAATACAGTAGGTGAATTACTATTCATCATGCTTTTGGAGGCCTGGAGTGTGCTTTCAAATTTCATGGACATTCTTTGCCCTGGGTTAAAAAAAAAGATCAGATCATTTTGGAAAAAAGGATCTACAACCAATGCATCCTCCCAATAGTCACCTATGGAGCAAAAACCCAACCAAAAGATTGGTCCTCAAACTTGGAACCATGTAGCGTGCACAAGAAAGGATCCTGCTTAACATCACAGAGAGACCAAAAGAAAGCACAGCACATTAGAGACCGGACGGGAATCTGAGATATCATAGAATCCATAAGAAAACTCTAAAGGCAATAGGTTATGTTGAGAAGGTCAAATAACTGCAGGGGATCATGAATTGCAATGTGGATACCAAATAATCATGCGTGAAATTGTGGATGACAAAAAATAAAATGGCTAGAGGATTTGTACAAGTTTAGGAGAAGTTCATGATTTGAGAAGTTTAATAGATCTTGGGAAAGGTCTGAATCCAATGTGGCTACTGATGATGATACAGCCAGATAACACAACAATGACATTCCGGTAATAGAATTACTACATTTTTGTTTTGATCCCTGTATAGTGACTTTAGGCATGCATAGAGTATGTATCTTTGAGATACCATACTTTCTCCAATTGATGTAAAAATAATTATCCCAGTTGCAGGTGATAATTGGCTGAGGTCTTTTATCATAAAAACTCAGTCGTTCATAAAAGTTGAGGGCAGCATCATCATCACCATCATCAGCCTTTTAGACCTTACATAAGATTCGCCAGACCTCTCTACCATTGGCATTGCGGAGCCAGTACTAAATTTATCAAGCTCATCGCGCCATCTTACTTTCTGTTGGCCACATTTTTGCAGATGATCTCTGGAGATACTTGCTGTGAGTCGTGATGTCCAGCTGTTGCCTGACATGTTTGCAACATGTCCAGCCCATTGACATTTAAGTTTTCTAATAGTTTCTGTGATTTCTCAGATCCCTGTCTTTTCTCTGATATACTGTGGTGTCTAAAGATCTCTCCATGTAAGGTTGTGTATGATTCTTTCATGTGCATATAGCATGGTTCTCAGTTTCAGGGTCAATCTTTTGGTTAAGGTCTGTCTTTCAGCTCCATAGGTGACTATCAGGAGGATGCATTGGTTGTATACCTATCTTTTTAGGACTTGTAGGATTTTCTTATTCTTGATTGTTGAGCTTGGTCTACAGAAAGCTTAACAACCTAGTGTGATTCTTCACTTTATTTCTTCTCTTTTTGATAACTTCATAGAGACTTGCTGTCAAAGGTATATGTAGTGGTCTACTTTCTCCAGCTGTGCATTTTCATTGTGTCTTTGTCCCCATCAGGTTTGTTGTACATAACATTTGTTTTGCAGAAGTTCATTGTAAGTGCAGGACCACAGAATCGGACAATTATGTTATTTATAGATAAGAAATGGATACATTCATGTATATATTCATAACTGTCCACGTGATATATCAAAAAGCTCTCAAAGAATTTTCAATGAAATTTTGTGACAGGGTTGGCAATAAACTACAGAAGAACTGATTACGTTTTTAGATGGATCCATGCTCAATTACATCCCCTCATTGTAGTTATATGTCCACTTCATATAATATTGATGAAAGTTCCTGTCTATCCACACAATATCTCTACAAGTTCTCAATGAGTTTTGAGGAAATTTTGTGGAAGATGTGGGCAAAAAGCTATGGCAGAAAGCATTAGGTTTTGAAGTAGATCCATGCATAATCACTTCCCCTGACAATGGCATCGGAGAAAGTATGTGCTCTCTGAGTGCCATCTAGTTTATCAAAGTCTTCTTATAGATAGATTTGATAGGTACGTACTTGCAACATGAATTATGTATACTTCTTGTCACTTTTTTCTCTATTTACCTGCTCTTGAATTTACATCTTGAAACAGCTCCATGAGAAGAAGAAGAAGAAGAAGAAGAAGAAGAAGAAGAAGAAGAAGAAGAAGAAACATTGTAGAAGGAGCATGAAGAAGAAGAAGAAGGAGCATGAAGAAGAAGAAGAAGGAGCATGAAGATGAAGAAGAAGAAGAAGCATTGTAGAAGGAGCATGAAGAAGAAGAAGAAGAAGGAGCATGAAGAAGAAGAAGAAGAAGGAGCATGAAGAAGAAGAAGAAGAAGAAGGAGCATGAGGAAGAAAAAAAAGAAGAAGAAGAAGAAGAAGAAGAAGAAATATGTCTCTATTCAAGAAAATAACATATATTCAAAACATCGTAATGTAGAAGGAGTATGAACTTACTGTCAAGTTATTCTTCCACCCAAATCCACCTGAAATATTGCAAGTAAAAAACAAATGTCTTACATTGATACTTACTACATATACAAGAAAACAAAATAAAATAATACGCAATCTAAAAAACAATCTATCATTATTACCTTCAAGTAAAAAGGCAATTATCTCCAGTCTGTGATACATTGTCACCAATGAAAGTATTGATTCACAAATAGATTAATGAATCACTGACTGAATCAGTAAAAATTAACCTGCATCAAGAAGATTCATGTTATATTAACACTCAAACCAGAATCGAAAAGAAACATTTGGCCTACTGGTGAATTTCAACATTTTCGTTTGACATTTAATTCTGAAATATTATTTATTTCAATCAAATTACTATAGCCTCATATATTACCCAGCCAACCAGCCAAGTGGGCTACAGATTCTTCTCTCTCTGAGTGTCCGTGTCAGTCTATGAGTGTGTGAGGGGGTGCATTTCTCTGGGCACTCCAGGTCATATTTTTTGGGCTGCAAGATTGAAAATCTGCATGAGTACACCACTAGGCACCGTCTAAAAAAAGCTTCTTTGTTTTTTTCAAAAAAAGGCTTTTTGGGATCTCCATGGTCATTTTGGACCAACAATGCCCAAATCATGTGTAGGTATTTTATAGATAATTTTTTTTAGATAATTTATTCTGGTAGACATACAGGTCACAGTGATTCATTTATGTGAGGTATGGATATATTTTTTTCAGAAAATTCATTAAACCTACTCCTCAATTTAGTTCCAGCAATATTGAGATGATTTCTTGTGAAATGTGAATTCTCTTGTGGTCACATGAATACATACATGCAATAAAACCAGATATTGAGAAATAACTCTTTTAGTAAGAATAGAGAAAAAGATAAAAGGAGAGCAGGTCTGGTTAGTCACTAAATTGAAAATATCATACGATCAACATCTTTTGGCAGCTTACTTTGTTGGGGGTGATTAATCCAAAAATTTGGAAAAAGGATGATCGATGAATAAGTCATTTCTCCCGCCTTTTATTAGACAGTGATCACTAAAATGTGTGAATTTTCAAAAAAACAAACTAAGGAATCAATTTAAGATAAACTTGCATTGTAAACCAAACCCCCCACTAATATTGGGGGGGAGGATTTTAAAAATATGAAAAAATCTGTTATTCTAGACATTGTAAGGAGTAATTGATTAAATTCTCAGCCCTCTAGCTCCATTGGTGCAGACTGTGTGCATGACACAAACATACATACATAAATACATGTCTTTATAATGATCACATACATATATACTTAGCCAGTCAGCCAGGCATCTAGTAGGACCAACTTAAAAACTGAAGAAACCTATGCTGACAGTTTTAGTTGATAGTTTCTAATAGCAGCATTCGAGGATGGGAAATACCAAATTCCTAGAAAGATGCTATTAATAATTGGAATTGTGGTTAGGTGAAGAAAAGGAAGCTGAATGCACCTTGAGAACTGAATTTACACCTGTTTTATTTGGCAAGATTTTCAAAGAAAAGAATTAAGGGATAGAGGAATTGTACTAAATATGAGTAAGCTGAGCTTTTACACACATTGACGACTTCAATTTTGTAATAACTTTTGTAAAACTCAACCAATTTTAATGAAATTTATATCATCTTGCAGAAACCTCTATTATGAATAAGTTTTTTTTATCACACTGACTCATGAAAATTGCACTGAAAAATGCTAAATACAAATTTTTCGGGAATTTTCACTCCAAATTTGATATAACACAATGAATGCTTAATCATTGAAGTGAATTACATCGAATATTCCATATACACTTAATTTGACTCTGCAAATGTTCCCCCCCCCAAAAAAAAACATGATTTAACAAATAAAAACAGTTTTAGTGTTGAGAATGAGAAATATTTTGAAAGTCAGACACAAATGATTCATATTCAAGAATAAATAAATATTAGTCCATATGTTTTCATGCTGCAGTGGGTTGGTGTGTTCATTTAGTAATCGAGAGATTGGGACTTGAATCTATCTGTGAATTACTCTTTATTAAAACAATAGTATAGTTGAGGACTGACCTTCGAGCACCACTGGCTCTTAATACCTATTCTATCTGCTCTTGGTAAGCAGCAAACAGACCTGGGTGTAAGTATAGTCACTTATGGAGCTGAAACATGGAACCTAACCAAGAGACAAACCTGCAAACCGAGAAGCATGCAGTGTGCGCATAAGAGAATCATGCTCAACCTCACATGGAAAGATCACTAGACAGCACAAGCAGAAATTTTGTCCCCTTTGGAGTCTGACTGAGCTTATCGTCAGTTATGATTTCCTTTGCCAATAGTTTCACCACAACAGAGAGTATTCAACCGTCAGATATTCCTGAAAAATTTGACTTCACAACATGGAATTTTTTTGTCTTTTCTTGTCTAATGATTCAATTATGAAGACCATCATTGAATGTTCAGCGATAGGAAAATAGTGTTTTGAGCAATATTTGTGTTCCTGCCTTCAGAGGCTTTGGGGTAGCCCCCTCCATTGGAGAAACCCCTACATTAGGGGCCCCTGAGAGGTTTTCAAACACCCTCTCCCAGCCACAATGCAATCTGAATATTAAGGGATATGAAAGGAGGTCCTTGTTGCTGAGTGATGTGCAATTTCAATGGTCATTGTTATGTTGTTCCATATGACAACTTTGGTGAACATGTTAGAAACTGTCAACCAAATCAGTTAACAAATCTGTCAACATAGGTTTCTTTCAGTTTTCAAGTTGGTGTAGCTGGTTATGTATCTATCTATTTATGTATCTATGATGCATACAGGCCACACCAATGGAGTTAAGGGACTGAGAATTTAAAAATGACCCATTAATATAGCTACAAAAATTATTTTTTGTTTTTTTTAACACCCCATACTGTCTTAGAATAGGGATCAGTTTGCAATTTAAGTTCATCCTAAATTGATCCTTCAGTTTGTGCCCGTATATTTTTTTTGAAAATTCAGCCTTTTTTTAGTGATCATTGCCCCAAACAAAAGGCGAGAAAAGAACATATACATTGATGAAGATTTTTTCAAATTTTTTCAATTGCTCACCTCCATCGAGGCATGCTGCCAAAAGACATTGGTTGTGTGATGTTTTCTATTGAGTGACCAACCAGATCTGTTCTGATAATGATTTAGAGACCTGTGGAAAAGAGAATCCGTGGTAATAAATAGATTTTGCCATGAAGTTCCTCGACCGATGAAAGGGACCTTTATTCCCGTTTTGTGTTCAATCTGCTTCGCCTTTTGTGTCCCCAGCAAGAGAAGCCAAAGAAAAGAGGCCTCGCAAGAAATAAATGCACAATCTCGAATATGGATTCTTGCCAAGAGATGTTTGAACTATTGAACTCATTCTTTATGTTGCTTCTGGGGTTGACACAATGTTTTAGCAAATCTGCAGCCTTCTTCACTTGTACAATCCGTTTGGAAAAAGATGTGGCTTAATATTTAATCACCGCTACCCACAACAGACCAGTTTAATCACTGTTGCTGGCTTTAGGTCAATCATGTGTCCTGACATTTATATGTATCAAATCACCATAGCCCAACAAATAGCTCGCCTGACCAACTAGATTCTTCTCTCTCGGCTTGTCTGTATCTATGTGTGTGTATGATGCATGTGTCTATAGGCATTTGTGGTCATATTTCTGGGGTTACAACCATGAAAATTTGCATGCATAACGCACTAGAGACCATCTTTTTTCAAAAACGTTCTTTTTTGGGTCTCTATGGTCATTTTGGACCAACAATACCTAGATGGGCAAGCATCTGGGAGTATTAGGTGCCAAAGAGAGCCTTCCATGGCAGTCCTGATAATCTACCTTATGTACACCTGAGTAGGTGTTAGTAAAACCAACCTCCAGCTTGCCAAGCCAGTTGAAACATCATTCTACTTACATCACCTGATATTCCCTGATAGTCACCCATAGTACTGACCATGCTCGATGCTGCTAAACCAGTTATCTCATAAGAATCGGTGTATCAAACATGATTTGGCTGTAGACCGTTTCTTAATCCCATTCCTTGTACTGAGTGCTTATCCAAGAGGCCTTTAAAAAAGATGTCTTTGATATGTCTTGGCGGTGAATTGAACCACAACCTACCGAATCATGTGCACTAACCACAGGGGTCTTGGTGGTCAGTACAATTACAGATGGTGTCTGAAGTATGCATAAAAAATCTTGGAATCTTTAGTTATTTAGTCATAAATTAGGATAAAAATTGCTAGAAATAATCCTGCTTGATGACTAAAATGGCTAGATTTTTCATTTCCAGCTGAAAATTAAATGTATGCTCCAAATAACTTGTTGTTCCTCCCTAAGATGCCATTCTTCAAATCTAAGATATTGTTCTTGAAACCTTGACCTTAAACCCAACCCCAATCCCTAACCCTAACCATGACTCTCTGAATGAATTTGGAGTATCATCATCATCTTCATCACCATCATCAGTCTTTTATTGTTTGTCAGGGACCCAGACTTTCCCCGGGATATTCCACACCTCTCTACTGTGGGCATTGTGTAGCCAATATTTCATGAACCTGTCCAATTTTCCTTGCCATCTCATATTTTGCCTGCCTCGTTTCCACATTTGATCTCTGGGGATCCATGTTGTGTGGCGTGCTATTTTGTGGTCTCTCCATGTGATGTTGAGCATGATCCTCCCATGTGCACGTTGCATGGTTCTTATTTGTGGGTCTGTCTCTTGCTTAGGTTCCATGTTTTCAGCTCCATAGGTGACTAGGGAGGAGGGTTGGCCATCTTAGAGTGATTCTTTGCTTGATTTCTTTTTTTCTCTTGAGGATTTCATGGAGATTCGTTGTCCTAGGTAGAGGTAGTGGTCTACTTTCTCATGCTTTGCCTTTTTTGATTTTAATAGTGGTACGCTAATCTATTTATGTTTGTTGTACATGATCTTTTGCTCAAGTCCATGTGGAGGCCGACTCTTTTGCTCTCTTCATTCAGTTCATCTAGCCTTAGTTGGAGATCATGAATGTTCTCTGCAAAAAGGACGATGTCATCTGTAGATCACAGGTTGGTCAGGTGATTGTCATCTATTTTGATTCTTCCATTCTCCCAGTTTTGGTTTCTGAAGATCATTCTGAGGGTGGCTGTGAAGAGTTTGGGTAAGCTGGTATCACTTTGTCTTACCCCTTTTTGGAGCTGATAACATTTTATCTATAAGTTGAGCCAGAAATAAGAAAAAAAATCTAGCCATCAAGAGGATAGCTTTTGACAATCTTCATGCTATCATATTTTAGGACCAAATAACTAAGGATTACAAGAGATCTTCTAAAAAATAGTCATAGATTGGACTTTTCAAGTGATGTGGCTTTAATTGGCTATCAAGATGAAAAACAGAAGAAAAAGTTTGTTTACGATTCTTGCTATTAATCAACATGGTGGATATCCATACCTTTCATAAATGAATCACCATAGCCCGCATATGTAACAGAAATAATTATCCAGAAGCATAGTCTAAAGATAGATCTTTTATCCAAAATTACCGTAAAAAAAAGTTCTTTCATCAAAAAAATACCAGCACAAGATTTAGGCTTTGTTGGTTTCAAATTTAGCATAGGGATCCCAAAGACCTCATTTTTTAAAAAAACAAAAAAATTGATTTTAGATGGTGCCTAATGGTGTTTGATGCAGATTTTTAAGGTTGTAGCCCTAAATTTAAGACTAGGAGTGCTCAGATACAGACGAGCAAAGAGTAGGGAATTTGTTGTATACTTGGCTGGTTGATCATGTGAGCTATATGTTGGGTTACAATGATTTGATATTACAGCAAACCAGTCATTTCCATTCTAGGTACTATAATATTGTAACCTTGTGTCAGACTAAGTTGACCTTACTAAATATCAGTCATTTTATATCTCATCTACTATGATATAGTGATAGGAGGGAGGGTCTTATAATATTAGATGTGGTTTAATTCATTAGATTTACATCTTTCTTTCTTTCCGTACTCTTGAATTCATTGAAAAAAAATTTGAGAGTCGTTAGATAGAGAAATAGCTCCTGATTGATAGGATCCCCCTTTGACCATTAGAAGAATTGAAAAACAAATCCAATTCTCAAAAGAGTTTCATTATTTTTCTTTTTTTTCTGTTGTTTATCCAAAGCAAAGCCTTACTGCCACTTTTCACATCAAAGAGTTAGTAAGTAGGGAGTTATTTATGCCAGAGAATTAAGAATAGTAAAAAAACAAAACAAAAACAAAACAATAAGAACATAGTCTAACAATGTATAGTAGCTTATTGATGTCAAGATTGTAAAGTTGGAAACACTAAAACATAATAGGTTTAAAATAAAGATAAAAAAGACTAACATTGGGTACGGTACTTGTTCACTAATGATATAAAAAGGTTGAGATTGTATTTGCCGGTAACACATTCAGAGGGGAGTTTATTCCATGTAGCAGATGAACTTAAGGAGAGGCTATTAGCGTGGAACTTGGGGTGAGTCCTAGATGTATCTTGGAAGGATGGATGTGCCTTGAATGCTCTGAAAATTCCTGGATAAGAAGGACTAGGGAACATAGTTTGTCTAGACACCTCCATGGAAATGAGAAAAAGGTCAAACTTGCAACATCACGATGATGAGACAGTAGTTGGAGTGTAGCAAAAATATCATCACCCATGCGTCAACACATTTGCTTCGGTACTCTATATTCATTGAAGAGTTCTTATAGAAATGGTTACAAGCGGTGCATGAATTTAAGAATTAATTATCCACAGTTTTGAATTGTTGAAACCATTTGGCATGCATGCAGAAGGCTAATATCTTCTATACATTTGGGATCCCTGTTTCACTGACTTTGCTATCAACTTTTCCACCTCATGGATCCATGCCTCAGCCTTGACCATATCTTGTTTGTTTCTTGTGTTTGCATTTTCCACTGCTGAGATTGTGTGAGCCAAGGTCTTGTCGCCAAATGAAAAATGTTGCCGGTGGTGTCTTGTGGCTTCTGCCTGTCTAATTAGTTTATCATTTGAGTTTCTCAGTTGCAGTGAATCTCTATACTTTGCCACCTTGATTCCCTCACCCCTGACGGTAGAGAAAGCAGCGGTTGCCCAGACCAAATACAGAGGCCTACTGAAGAGATGTTTGTGAGAACACTCAAGTATCTGTGCAAGTGTTTGTTAATTTTTCTCCTCAAAAGTTATAGGGAACTCATAGATTGTGAAAAGCCAAAGGAGCTTGGGCAGAAGGATGTGCTGGAACAACCAGGCCTTGAATTTAATGAGGAGTCTTGATTTCTTGATCTTCAGTGACTCATCAGCTTGCTCCACAGCACTGGTGACATTGGCTCCATCTGTTACAGATGCATCGTAAAAAAGCCAAAGGAGCTTGGGCAGAAGGATAAGCTGGGATAACCAGGCCTTGAATTTAACAAAGAGTCTCAATTTTTTGATTGTCAGTCACTCTTCAGCTTGCTCCACAGCACTGATGACATTGGCTCCATCTGTTACAGACACATTGTACTACTTTCCTAAGCTTATCCTGATTGGATGGAATGATCTATCCTTAAATTTTGAGGCTGAACTTGCTGGTGATTTTGCCCTTCTTCATCCCCATACTTCTGGACGTACTGGCTTTAAAGATCATCCTTGCCAAAGTGGAGTTTTCAGTCCCATCTTGTTTGGACATGTGACATGTGACACTGATGTCATCCATGTATCCTCTTAGTGCTGGCTGAGAAATACCTGATTCCAGTGTAAGTCTATGGGTCACACTTTCTGCTGTTGATAGCAAGATATTTGTAGCCATAATAAACAGTATGGGGGAGTAGGTACACCCTGTCAGGATCCTCTTTTGGAGATCCAGCCAATTGGTTGTAAAATTGGTCAATGTAAATCTGAGTCTGAATCCTTGGAGGTAGCTGAAGATTATGTCTTGTGTAGTTGCAGAAATGTTATAGTGATTGAGTCCTTTCAAGATGAAATCATGTGGGACTGACCCGTAGGCATTTTTAACATCCAATTGTTGGATCACACTTCTCAGATCAGTTGACTGATTATTACCCTGTATTCCAAATAACTAGAAAAGTACGGGATCCTACCTTTCTGAATGGTTGTGTTGATGTATTGGTTTTGCGTCATATAAGATTGTTCTAAACTGGCCGATTGTTGAGAAATGAACCATCCACCAACCAATTTCTATCTAGGTGGAATAGTGCCTTTGGCCCAGATTTTTTCTCATTATTTTCCACAACCTCCGGGGAAGTTTTATGCATTTCTTATATACTTAATAGAGTATACCCTTTAGCCTGGAGCAGATGATGCTTTGGTTTTCAGATGAAGTCCTGAACTTCCTACCATGTAGGCTCTTTCACATCCAGCTTATTTGATGGTTTTTCAGCTTGGCAAAATATTCCCCATAGCTACTAGATGCTGACCCCCACAGGGATCCTTATGTACATCCCTCAGGAACACATCTGCTTCATCCTTAAAGCTGGATAGAATGCCAGATTTTTGCTCACCAAGAAGAGTCCTGGTATAGCTATATTGGCTTTAATAAACTGTGTTCATCATCTTCTCCCTTTCTTCTTTTTTGGTGGAGATGATCTGCCCTGTGGAGTTCGCACAGTTTATCTCGCAGCTTGCAAGTCAAGTTTTTGATGCCTTCTTTTTTGGTAGATTGGCTGGTCTTTACGACCTTGATCTCACATCTCAGTCACTGAACCAGCCTTTCTCTCCTGCTCAGTTACTGTGGAGGTTTAAGCTAACCTTTCCATTTCATTGGGTCAAATCATTCTTTAGCTAGATTGTACATTATTGTTGTTAAAATGTCAATCTTCCTATATACTACACCAGTTAAATCAGCTTCCAAGATGACATCTTGAGCCCATGCAATGTCAGATGATTTGAGACACTAAATCTTCACTCTCCTTGCCAACTGGATAGGAGCAACCAAAGGGGCAACCCGAGTGAAGAGTGATCCTCTGCTTTTTGGGGTGCATCCTTTGTCTCACCGGACATTGAGTCCTGTACCGCACTCAGGTCATTGTACTTCTGCAACCGGACTTTCTCTGATGTACTTTGAGTTCTCAAGTATTTTTGCAGACTTTCTAGTAATGACATCTTGCTGTGAAATCCTCCCCTGAGTTGTTTGCTCCAATTTCATTGTCCATTTTTCTGTCCAGGTTGTTGTCACTCTGTCCATCCTATCAAGTCTTCTATCCTCCCACATCCTCGGGAGACTTTGTGGATATTGCTCTCTTGGGAGTGTCACCTATAAACTGTGTCCATGCCAGTCTCTCCTTGTACATATTTATTGTAAGTATAAGTATTGTGTATATATATATATATATATATATATATATAATACATATAAATACTCATTTAAAACCCAATTATCAAATAGAATGACTCTATACTAAGCCTCTAGAACAAATCATTGATGAGAATTCTGCATTTACATAAACCAGATTTAATCATTGGAAGATTGGATATGATCTTCAAATGTCTAAGAGAAACAAGGGTCATTTTTGCTCAAATATGAAGCCATTGTGCCTGTAACTTGTAAGGACTTCCCTGGCTTAAGTACAGCATATATTGTCTCTTCTCAATCCAAATTGGATGGCCAGTTTTTAGTTCCATTGTATTTCTCAATCTTGATTCAATAATGTTCAACTTGATGAATATTCTTTCTTCTTTTGCATTTGAGTAAGGCAATATCTAGCCTCTTTTGTAAATTTCTTTCTGCTAAATCTGAAAATAAATGAGCAATATCTAGCCAAAAAATGGCTTATCTAGCAATCCTAGCATTCTGACATACTTTGTCAAGGGTGATAAAATTAAGAGTTGCGCGTATCAATCTCTGTATATGTACGGCTTCCAAAGCTGATTGAAGCTCTATCAGTTGTTACTCTTAACTAATAAAGTTGCCTCTCAAATTATATTAATTGAACTTCCCCTGTTTGACATTATACAAATTACATACATATATATACATATATATATATATATATATACATATATATATATATATATGTATATATATATATATATATGTATATATATATATATATATATATATATATATATATATATATATATATATGTAAATATATATATGTGTATATATATATATATATATATATATAGATAGATAGATAGATAGATAGATATGTATATATATATATATATATATATACATATATATATATATATATATATATATGTATATACATATATATATATATATATATATATATATGTATATATATATATCTATATATGTATATATATATATACATATACATATCTATCTATCTATATATATATATATATACACATATATATATATTTACATATATATATATATATATATATATATATATATATATATATATATATATATATATCCACACATATAATAATTATCAAGGAATAAATCTATTCTGTCCTGCTAAAATAGAATTTTATTTGCGTAACTGATGTTTCATATTTCATATATGCCCTGATTTGTGACAGCAAAGGTAAACTAGTATATATTTATACACATTGTCCAATAGATATATGAAGTGCACAAAATTCATTTTAGTTGAATCAACTTATTGAAAATTTGCAAATTACTTTTAATTTATATATTTTCTAGCAGTTTCTTTTCTTCCTACAAATGTAATCAAGTCATATTGTTCCTGCTTGAATGGTGTTCTGTTAAATAAGAAATTTTTAAAAAACAAAAATGTATAAGAAACAAAAAAAATGTGTATGAACAGAGTTGAGGTTTTTTTTTGAAAGAAAGACCACTCAAATTCATGTCAATAAATACATTATTTGATCATGGAGAAAACAAAGAAACATTTTAGATGTACTTTGCAATCGAATATGTTCACAACTAAGAGGCTAAGAAATGTGTATATGTGGGAACACATCTGGGGATTGGAGGGCCCATGGGGTCCAGATGCACCCTACCCTTCTTGGGCAAAAAATAATCAAATTTAAAAAAATATCTAAATAAAGAAGTTTTACTTATAGAAAACCTGAATAACCCAACGTAATTGTAAATCAACCTCAAAAACATTGACGTTCAAGGTGGTTTTTTCACATATTCATTTGAAAAATAAATTTCTCCATTCAGACGCAAACTATTTTCCATTTGGACCCCCCCATCCTGGATGCACCTCTGACACAGGCTAAAAAATCAACATCAAAAGAAAAAAAAATGCTATCTCAAATGCTGAAACTATATTTTCTGTGTCAACAGAATAAATTTAGTTCAATCTTTTGCTTCTTATCTGTCTCCATTGAAATCTTGGATGATGGTCGAAGGGAATGATTAATTTGTGAATATTGCAAATATGGGTAAACGTGGATCAAAATGTATGTATTAATTAAATCTTATCCAAATTTGTATTGTATTGTAAAACCTGCACTGAAATGATGAGATAATGTCTCATAATAAGATTTTTGATAACCAATGGCTGACACCAACCAAGCATTGAATAATACATGGTTAGTGGCCCTTTGTGTCAAAAGAGGACGGTTGTCTCCATCTGACTGCATGAAATATGAATAAAGTAATAGATTGATAAAAAAACAATTAAAACTAAAAAAGAACTAATAGAACATGTACTCCTGCCAAGGCCTTTGTCAAGGGGAGTAATTGCGTATGGATCTACCCCCAAAATTTGATCTGTTATTCTATAGCCTGTTGTTCATCCTCCCACTGAATATCATTGAAATCCATCCAGTACTTTAAGAGATATCAGGTGGATAGACACAAAAATTATGGTGATATTATGCGGTTTTGACAAATGATTACAATGAAGGGGAGGTGATTTCACATGGATCCATTCAAAAATTTTATCGGTTCTTCCAAAGCATATTAACGCAAAATTTTATTAACATTCATTCAGTATTTTTGGAGATATTGTATTGACAGACAGACAAACAGAATATATATTTCTCTTTTCAACTTCATTTACAGAGGAAAATCAAACAGTCACATTGACAAAGAAGATGTAGGACTAACAATACAAAGGAAATGAGAACTCAATCAATACACATGTTTCAATGACACATTGGGAGAGAAAAAGACCTTTTTTTCTGGGCAAGAAAGAAAGTGATTTTGCTGCATAACCAAGGATGTAGCTGGAGATTTGGGGACCAGAAGGTTTTGACTCTTTAAAGCACCCCTTTCCCCCACATGATTTAGTGCAAATATTTCCAACCTTGGGCTCGTGGACCCCTGAGGGTTCACAAAGGTATAACTCAGATCTGTTGGCAGACTTATCAAGGCCTGTGATCTGTGGGCAGACCTCTCAAGACCTATGATCTGTAGGCAGACTTTTCAAGACCTGTGATCTGTGGGCAGACCTCTCAAGACCTATGATCTGTAGGCAGACTTTTCAAGACCTTTGATCTGAGGGCAGTTTTCAAGACCTGTGATCTGTGGATAGACTTCTCAAGACCTGTGATCTGTGACAGACTTTTGAGGACCTGTATTCTGTGGGCAAACCTCTCAAGACCTGTAATCTGTGGGTAAACTTCTCAAGACCTGTGATCTGTGACAGACTTTTGAAGACCCATGATCTGTGGGCAGACTTTTCAAGACCTGGGATCTGTGGGCAAATTTTTCCATTTATTAAGATTCGTTTTTGGATAATGTTAATAGAAATGCAGAAGGAGAGCAACCATTCATAAAATTTGTCTGAGACAGTTACGCTTACCAAATACAAATGGAAAAATGAGAAAAACAAAGAAATTGAACAGAATAAGAACAGTCAAAATAAGATCATTCCCTTATCTCAAGTCAAATTTTTCTCAGGAATATCTAACAGTTAAATACTTTCTGTTGTGGCGAAACTAAGAGAAAGTATTGGCAATGAAAATTCTCATGACTGACGACGGGCTCATTAAGTAATGCATTTCACTTTAAATTATTGATTTTCAATATACAATGCAACCTACATCATCATCATCATCATCACCACCACCACCACCACCACCACCACCACCACCACCACCACCACCACCACCACCACCACCACCACAATCATCATCATCATCATCATCATAAGTTCACTGCTGGACAAAGGCATTTCCTATTTCTGTCAGCCAGCCAACCAGACCAGCTTAAAAACTGAAGAAATTGTTGACAATTTTGCTGACAGTTTTGGTTGACAGCTTTTAATAGTTTATGAATCAAGTGGATGAAGAAGCATTGCTATAAATTTGGGAGCATTTGGGATCCTTGGATGTTTGGTTCCTTCCCCAACAATGTGCTTGTAGAAATACAACAGGTGAAGTTCTATTAGAAACCATAGATCAAAATTCCCACCAAAATTGCCAACATTGGTTTCCTCAGTTTTCAAGTTGGCCTGGCTGGCTGGCTGTACATATGAATCGTGCATACAGGACTGCAATAGAGCTGAAAGAAGGCTGAAAATTTTAACCTTTACTCCTTATTACGTCTTCAAAAAGATTTTTCAGTTTTTTTGTGAATTCCTTCCCCAAAAAGATTTTTTGGTGAGAGGTTCAATAAGCAATGTAAATTTATGCTAAATCGGCCCCTAGTTTGTGCCTGCAAGTGTTTTGAAAATTCAGACTTTCTCGTGATCACTTCCCCCCCAAAAAGATGGGAAGAGTAACTTATTCATTGATCATCCCTTCTGCCAATGTTTTGATTGATTACCCCCAACACGGCATGATGCCAAAATTCATTGGTCTTGTGACGGTGTCTACTGAGTGACTAACCAGACCTGTTTTATATTTGGAACCATCCTGTACCTGAACGTGTCAGAGGGAAGATAAATCTGATTGTACAATAAGTATGCCATCTGTTCCATTTCGATATTGAATATATTCCGCAAATGACTTCTTTTTTTCTCTTTCCCTCATCTTCAGTGAATGTCTTGTTGGAAACTATCAACCTGAACTCTCAGCAGGGTTGGGGTTAGGGATAGTTATCAACGTAGGTCTCTTCAGTTTTCAAGTTAGTTTGGCTGATTGGTTAGCTATTCATGTATGTATCATGCATATACCAACGGAGCTAAAGAATTGAAAATTTCAACATTTACACCCTATCATGTATAATATATGTACACTTTGTGTTTTGCTCTTTTGAAAATCTCCAAGATGGGGGTTCAATTTACAATGTAAGTTTATGCTACCTCGGTCCTTTAGTTTGTGTTTGACAGCATTCACACTTGTTTTTTGAAAATTCAAACTTTTTTAGTGATCATTTCCTAACAAAATTTGAGAAGAAACTTATTCATTAATCACCCCATTTTCGAACATGGCCTGCAGCCAAAAGACGTTGGTCACATGATGATTTCTATTGATTGAGTAACCAGACCTGTTTAATCTATTGTTATTCAAGCATTTCTTTTGCCAAATGTCTCCTTGAAAAAGATTGGTTTAAAAAAAAAGACTGAAAATATAACAAAGTAATCTCCTCGGTACGAATGCAGTAAAAGATATTTCTGTATTTTAAACTCCGTTATAGAGAGACATAGCTGCGGTGGAGGGGGGGAGCAGTATTTGAACCCCCTCTCCCCAGGCATCCAATGTAGGGATGAGGGGGGCATAAAAGCATTATGAATTATAGTCCACCAACTGCATTTCTACTGACATTATTCAAAGGCAAGTATATATCTATATACGCATGAATAGTATTAACAATAATTCAGCCTTTAGGGTTGTTTTTCACCAATTGAGTGATGATACATGTCAATTTCTTGCTACTTTTCCTTTCTCATCAAATCTCACTGAATGTTGGAGGGGGGCCCACAAGGAGCTTAGACCCCAGGCCCCCAAATCTACTGCAACATCTATGGTTCATGATATTGCAATAACAGTATGTCTTGTTAGGGAGATATTCCTTCAAATAGAAGAACTTTTCTTGGTTTCTGTTTATCAGAACAAACATAAATAAATTACTTTTTCTTACTACCTCAGACAGTTTCTTTTGGTGAGCAGTTTCATTAGTAACTGAAAACCAAAACTGTGAACAAAGTTTTTCAAAATTTTTGAGATGAGGTATTATTATTATTATTTCTATTATTATTCGCACTATCCTCATCTTGGTTGTTTTTCACGTCGACACATAGCGTAGTGGTTAGAGAATCGGACAGAATTACTGCATGTAATCTAATGGTTCTTGGTTCATTCCCAGTGTGAGACAATAATAATTCAAAAATACTATTACTGCCAAGAGGGGAGTGTGGTCTATATATATCCCCGTCGGTTAAAATAAAGGGTTTGGTTCGTTACTTCCCCCCACATCTACCAGATGATACCTGATGAAAGCGTAGAGTACAATAGCTGAAATGTTGTATGAAAAACAACCAAGATGAGGATAGTCCGAATAATAATAGAAATAATAGTTTTTCAAGTCAGTCAGTCAGTCAGGCTGGCTGTCTATCTCTGGTACATACAATTGAGGTAGGGGGCTGAAAATCTCGATATTTACTCCTTACTATGTCAAGAAAATTTTTTCCTTTTTAGTAAATTATTCATTGATCACCCATTTTTTGAATGTTTTGATTGATAATCCCCAACATGGCATGCTGGCAAAAGATGTTGGTCACATGATGGTTTTCATTGAATGACTTACCAGACTTGTTTCTTTAATTTTTAGATTTACTTATTGTTTCTCGAAAATGGATTAGTTTTTTTTTCTTCAATAATTGAATTATAAATGTAATCTCCTGTCTGAAACTCATTTGATAGGAATTAATTAAAGCAAATGAGCATGCAGGTCTGCTTAGTCATGAGGGGTGATCAATGAAAAAAGTTACTTCCCTCATCTTTTGTTTGAGCAGTGATCATTAAATAGTTTGAATTTTCAACAAACAAGCTCAGACACAGAATGAAGGATCAATGTAGCATAAACTTACATTGCAAATTGAGCCCCAAAACTAAAACTCATTTAGGAGTGGAATTTTCAAAAAACAAATCAAAAACGCTTTTTTTTAGAGTAAACGTTGAAAATTTCTGCCTTGTAGCTCCATTGGCATAGCCTGTATGCATGATACATATCTAAATACATAGCCAGCCTACCAACTAAAAGACTGAAGAAACCTGAGTTGATTTTTTTGCTGACAGTTTTGGTCAACAGTTTTTGGTATGATTATGTATGTAAAAATGCATCTATTTAGGTTACTGGTAAGGAATTACAAACAAGATGTACTAATCAATGATGCAGGGTGGTTGGATGTGTTGGATTTGTGTTCCCTAACCTTCGGTCTTTATATGAACTACAATAAAACCAATGTCCCTTGCAGCAAATGTGCTGAGGACAAAGACACAATGATCAAAATAGTCAACATTGATGTAAATAAAGTAGACCTGAGATGATGGATATTCGTGAAGTCCTCAGACAAAGAAATCAAACGAAGAATCACCCTAGCTTTGCAAATCTTCAGTTAAACAAGCTCTTCATTCAAGAATCAAAAAATCTCTTTTGTCCTGAAAAGAACAAGTGTCTTTAATCAAAGTGTCTCCCTAACAAACACTTCCTTATGGAGCTTAACCGAAAGATTGGCACTCAAGCTAAGAACCATGCAACATGAACAGGAGAGGATCATGTTTGGTATCATACTGAGGTATCACAAGACAGCACAGTATGTAAAAGAAAAAAACAGGAGTCCGAGATATCATCAGATATATTAAAAATCTCAAATGTCAATGGGCAAACTATGTTGCAAGAATGGCAGACAACCGCTGGACATTATGACTTACAACATGGATCCCCAGAGATTATATGTGAAATTATGGTTGGTAAAAAATAAGATGGCATGATAATTCAGGCAAACTCAGGAGATATTGATGCCATTACATCTGTAGTAGAGAAATTTAGTTTATCTTAGGGAAGGTCTATGCCAAATAACAGATATATATATATATATATATATATATATATATATATATATATATATATATATATATATATATATATATATAACATTTAATTTGGACACGGTGTGGAATAGAAAAGTTGCAGCATGGAAATCAATCAGCAAGAACATGAAAACTGGAAAAAAAAACACAATCATTTTTTTTGGCAAAATCTGGCCTAAAAATATGAGCAGTTGCAGATGATTTTAGATGTGCTGATTCCTAATATGCCTTTGTTCTGTGATGCAGAGTTCTCAGGCTATGAGAGTACAAGCACACTGACAGTCATAGACTACAATAGCATATATTTATAGATGTATGAGTTTAAATTTTCATTGTGGTAAACATCAGTATATCATAAAAATAATCAATAAGCTCTTCAAATAATAAGAAGAGCAGTATCTGACATGGAAAACATTTTCAGAGAAGTTTTGAAGTTTGTTGTTAGTGAAATTGATCTTTGCACAATAAACAAATATAATTTTTTTCTTTCTGATTGGTTGTGTGCGTGCAAGAAACATCTTTCATTCATTTCGCAAGGACAAAAACAAATGGTTCAACTTTTAATGATGGTGCATTGAAAATATTATGGTTCTTGTCAAACTTTTTTCTTTTCCTCTCTTCAAAAATAAAAATGAAATATTTAAAGACAAGTCGGTGATGTTGTTGTCTTGTTTTGTAAACATTAGGAGAAAAAAAATCGGTAAAACATTGAGTATATATGTTAATTAATGAAACTATTTTGAGCGTCCTGCAAGGTTTTCTTTTCTTTTTTTTCTTTTTTTCTCTCTTGTACCTGCCAATCAAATATCACGTTCTGAAAATGACGGCTTTTTTTAAAAACCAATGCATTCAAAGCTTCTGACTCTTTATTTATTTCAGCAAATCAGAAACCATCAATAAAATTGCTGACAATGTTTTCTTAAGTTTTTTAGTGATTCTGGCTGGCTAACATTTATGCATCATGTATTCGGGCAACATCAATTTGGATAGAGGTTTTAATATTCAAACATTTACTTCTCATTATGTCTAGAAAAAACGTTTTCTTTTGTTTTTAGATAATTTCCCCCACAATAAATTTCCTGTTGGGAGTTCAATTTGCAATGTGTATTTATGCTAAAATGGGCTCTTAGTTTGATTTTTGAAAATTCAGACTTTATAGTAATCAGAGCATAACAAAAAAATCTTTTTGATTGATCATCCCCAAAAAGGCATGCTGCCAAAAGATGTTGGTCATGTGATGGTTTCTATTGGGCGACTAATTTCTGAAAATCTTTTCCCTATCAATATTCTGGCATTAGTTTGATATTGGTTATTAATTAATCCTTTTTTTTCAATGAAAATAAATAATTTTTTTTGAATCAGAAAATGTCTTCATCTACCTGCATGCACTAAGAAGACAAAACACAATGATCATCTGCTGAATCAGCTCTTAACCAATAAGACATTGATTCCATAAGATGTCAAAAGGTTTCCTCTGGGATATGGTGCAAGGATGTTAATTCACATCAGATCTTTCAATTACTGTATGTGGTAGTTCTACAGGTTCTACAAACATATCCCCTAAGTACTCAAGGGGATTGAGATCTTGGGAGTTTGGTAGCCACGGCAACACAGTGAAGTTTTCTTCAGTTTCCTGAAACCATTCTCGTACAATTCTCGCAGTATGGTAGAATAAAAACAGTCAAAATAAGAGAATTTCCTGATGTGAATTTAGATACTTCCTGTTGAGATAAAACTAAGAGAAATCATTGGCAAAGGAAATTTTCATGACTAATGACAAGTTCAGGTATGCTAAGCTAGTTTGGTGTGATAGAGTGCTCAGGAGATTATACTCTAAAGAGTTTGAAGTTTCAGTAGAATACTCCATTAGTGAGTATTGATCCCAAGGCAGTTTTATTGTGTTATGTATTTGCAAACACATTAACATTCTGACCAATCAGAGCTCATGGCAGAAAGAGAGAGACACATTTTTTAATCACTCAGTTTTTGTTGTGCGTAGCTGGCTCTGGGATTCTATAGATCAGGGGTGAACCAACTTGCTTTATGTATGAGCCACAAATGGAAAATTTCTAATGTTTCAAAGTCGCAAGGCCGACGATAAGATAAGATATAAAACAAGGGAAAATTTTTTGCACATATTTGTGTTTTTATCTCGCTTTCTCTTTGAGAAATTTGTTATTTGTTTTTCTCAGAAGATTTTTGTCCGTTGCTGTTGTTTGTTGAGTTGTTTAATAGTCATTTTCATGTTTAAAGCTGCTCACTGTTTTAAACTTCTATTATTCCTGGATCTTGATCCATTATTTTGTTTTAATTGTTGACAAATCTTTGTGAGAAGAAGACCCTTCTTGAATTTTTTCTGCAATGTTCTTTGTATGTTTTAATTATTTTTTTTTCCTTTCCATCTGGGATGTTGTTGATGCCTTTTGTTATTTCAAATGTTAGTATCATTTCTCCTCTTATCTTCCTTCCTTCTTGTGTCGATAGTTTTAATCTTTCTAGTCTGTTTTCATTGAGGAAGATTTTTTAATTCTGGAACAAGTTTTCTTGGTCCTTTCTGGATATTTTCCCGATTCTTTCACACATTTTTTTGTGATGTGGGGACCATTTATGCAATGCATATTCTGATTTGTATACTGAGTATAATATTTTAAATGTTTTTATATCAAAGAACTCAAACCTTTTTTATTATTCCAGTTATTTTTGCACCTTTTTCATAATTTTCGATATATGGTTATGGATCCAAACCAAACGTTAAAATTAGGACTTAAATTCTCAATTACTTTTACTAACCATGAACAATAAACTCATGTTATAATCCCATTGTGCTTCTGTTTGTACCGAGTGAGTAATTATAAGGCCTGGAATTTTTCTTAACTACCATTTGTATTGACTGTGATAAGAAAAGGAGCTCAGTCAACTTATTTCCCCAGGATGCATATTTAATGTCAAAAAGCTGCATGTGGCTCAGGTCACATTTTGGTCACCCTGCAATCATCATCATTCTTTCAGCATCTGTCATTGGATATAGACATTCTCCAAGATCCACCAGACCCCTCTCTCATGGGAGTTGTAGAGCAATTACTTTCTGAACTTGTCTAATTTGTCACGGTATCTTATATTTTGTTGGCCATGGTTTTGCTGGATCCATATTGTGGATCGTGATGTCTAGGAGTTGTCTGATACTCTTGCAACATAACCAGCCCATGGCTATTTGAGATTTCTAATGGATTCTATGATATCTCAGACTCCAGTTTTTTCTCCAACAGACTGTGTTGTCTTGTGATACCTCCAAGTGATGCTGAGCATGATTCTCCTCTGTACACATACCTTAGTTCTCAGTTCAAAGGTCAGTCTTTTGGTAAGGTTCCATTATTCAGCTCCATAGGTGACTATCAAGAAGATGCATTGGTTGTATACCTTTCTTTTCAGGACCAGTGGTATTTTCTTGTTCTTAGAGATTGCACTTGCTCTACTGAATACATGTCATTCTAGATTTGTTCTTCGCTTGATTTCTTCTTCTTTTGAGGAATTTGTGGTGATTCATTATCCTAGGTTCTTTCTCTGTTTCTGAATTAGATTTTGATTGTTGTGTCTTTGTTTTCAGTGTATTTGTTTTTCATGACATTTGTTTTACTCAAGGTCATATGGGAACCAACTTTCTTGCTTTCTTCATTCAGTCCATCTTGCATTATTTGGAAGTTCATTTTTCCAACTTTCTATATTTTCTTTTCTTCCAGTATAATTTTTGGACAATTAGGCAACAGAATTGGGTAAA